>CM077909.1:29842870-30470477 GCA_039720435.1 Amazona ochrocephala
TAAGATACGGTACATTGCCCTTCACGATCAGAACTCCTACCTGCAACAATATATAACAGTGGGCACATTAACTTTGGAAAAAGAAATAAATTTATCACCTCACTGAGACCTGGAAAAGGATATGGGGATTTATTCAAAGAAGAGAAACAGAAGAGGCTTAAGCTAAAAAATCACAAAGATGATGGCAGCCAATGAACTCAACTGATTCTAAGGATGATCAACGTCTGAATATTAAACCATTGTTAGAAGTAGAAAAGTAGTTTCCTGGACATGCCCACCACAACAGCAAGAGGAAGAATATAGAGGTTTTAGTATTTGACCCTTAACTGCATGAATGCTTAGCACCTCTGAAAGATAAGAGTATTAATTCAAATTTAAACATCCTTAGGAGCTACTACTATTAAAGAATGTAACCAAGAATCCTTGCAAATTTTGCAAAAGGTGAAGGGGACTAGAGAAGACACACTCCTTCCATGCCAATAGAGAGTTGGCACTTCTTCGTCTGCTATGTTTTGATAAGAGCTACTGATGGTGGCTTACAGCAGGAAATCTCCAGGATTTGAATCTGTATGTGACTCAGATAACATGGTCAATATTTCTTTGTAAATAGTGTTTCCACAGTAAATATTTGGTTGGGTTAGCTAATACTTAATCACAAGTAGGTATTATTTTCATCAAAAGTCTCATTACTTCTCCTATATTGCCATGCAGAGGAACTGTACAAATGTAGCAAGACATTTCCCATTTCAAAATTAATATCTGAAAACCACACATTTCATATTGACAAGTGCAGAGGGTATATACGCGGCCATAGAGAAGATGAAACAAAACTATTCACACCCCATGACAGCAATTCCCCTATCACATCACACAGAGCGCACACACAGCATGTTGACCTGTGTTAATGTGATATCTCAAGCTGCTTCATAACCTTAACAAACCTCATAAAACTATGCCCATACATTCAGTATAATTTCTTCAGTCACTTTTGTTTTCTCCAGTAACTCTGTCCTCTCCCTCCTCAGGGGCTCTGTAATCTTGGCTCCCCAAGATTCCATTCCACCATTGCATCATCAGGAAGAATTCAGTTTAGTAAAAGTGGCAAAGTGAGCTGAAGGTGTTCAAAGATGTCCTGCAGATGCTTGAGCACCATTTTCCTCACTTTACTCCCAGAAAGCTAATTAATCTTTTCTGGATTAATAGGATCTGATATATATTCCTTTAGATACTAATAATTGGGACAGTTTCTTCCAACGAGAAAAAAAGCTGAATAGGACTTCAAGAAGAACAGAGAAGTGACCTTTGAGTTCTTTTGAAATCCCACTCTATTTCTCAGTTGCATGAATATTGCACATGAAAAATATTTTCTGGCTATAATTCTCATAGTTATTTTTCTTCAATCATCAGTGCTTGAAAATAAAATTATAATCAACATTTATGTGGTCTAGTAGAATAGATATATATGATTTTTTTTGATAATGACAGTGAATAGAAGACACTTCCCAGCTGCTGGGAATATGCTCCATTTTAGAAATTGTTCAGTGGTATTTATTTTTCATTTTGTGGGAAAAAAGAGACTACAAAAGTAATTGCTCTGAATTCATTCCGTAAATTAACTAATAAACAAGAAAAGGCCAACTACAACAACCATCTCTTCTGCGTTCAGTGAAGTCTGACATGATTTCTTTGTTATTTGTAGATAACTGCTGACAAGAAGAATTGTTTAAAAATACATTTGTTCTCATAAAAGAGCAATCCCACACAAAACAGGCACCAAACTCAAAATGCAGATGATAGTTCACTGAAGTGAGGCCACCAGCAATTAATGTCCAGAACACAAAACAAAAAACAGTTTTAAGTCAGTAAGCTGCCCAGTAAGAATTATCATAAAGAAAAGTGAATGACTAAAAGCAGTGAGGCATTCAGCATAATTCTAATAGTAAATGTCACAAATCTATGAACAGTCTCATGTGATTAAATTTCCTGAACCAGTGGGAATATATTCTTGAAATAGCAGACCTATATTGTGCTCAAGTTATAAATGTTAATATTTCTCTAAAAATTTTGATTCAAAATATGTAAGTAGTTCTGACTGTAATACCAGAAACTAGAACTCAAGTCTTTGACTCCATTCTCCAGCTAGACCGCCATGTTCATTATACTTGGTCCAACAGAGAAAGGCAGGGAAGAAAAAGAGGGAGTTCAATTCTGTAAGTTTACCTCAGATTAATGAAAAACATGTCTGCCTGAGCAGGCTCCACAGGAGGTGGTACCTGGGAAGAGAGGTGGTGGAAACTGAAAAAGTTACTTTTGAGTACTGGCAAGATGCAGGCATTGAGTGTCTCTGTACTAGGAAGAGAAACATTTTTGGGCAGACCTCAAGGGGCTAAAAACTTTACTACCAAAAAGAAAAGGTAAAAATTTGTGCACAGAGTTGTGGATCACACTTTTGGATCTGATGCCTAGTTCCACTTACATAGGGGCTGAACAGCTTTCTGAGAAAATAAAGCACTACACAGAGGACTTGAACCCAGGTGTGCCAAACACACGTCAACCACCGTCACAACTCTCCTTGCCATAAGGTTTACTTTATAGGGCCAAAGATAGGCTTTGACCATAGTCCTACTTTAAGCACTGGCATGGAAATGGGAGCAACTTCTGGAATGCTGAGTCTAATTACATCCATTGGAGGAAGCAGCATATTCAAACTGATGTCCAAAGCTCACATTCAAATCCCAGTTTGTCACTATTTTTCTTGTCTTTGAAAAAACATTAGAAGTTAGAAACCACTTAAGTAATTGTAAGAGTTATCATTATTTGTAAAAAAGTTGAAGCTCAAAAGTATTGGCAGAGGTGTGTTGGGTTTTTTCCAAGCATTTTTAGATAATATTTATGGAAATGGTTGTATGAAGTATTGCTGAAAGTTGCATAAGCATAAGCTCATTATATCATACAATATATATTATCTATATATTACATCATTTGCTTTTTAAGCAGCAAGATTATAAGCTTATTAACATCATTCTCTAGCTATTCAGTAATTTCCACAGAGATAGGCCAGAAAATAGCCCATGGGAATTTTGCTCTCAAGATAAGAGAATATTATTTAGCCCTTGAATATTCAAGGGTCAGTGCAACAGAAGTGAAATCATATTTTTTCCTAAAACAGCTTTAAAAGAGACAACTTAGTTTTAATGGAAAAAAAAAAAAAAAAAAGAACATTAATATTACACCCTCTGCTTTTACACCTGGAACACCTATATTGTCAATAAAACAAAGAATTAGATTTTAATTGTTAGTGACTTGGAGAATGCACCCATCTTATGGCTTCATTGAAATTGTGCTGTCAAACAAGCCCTATGGACCCTTTCATCTTTACTCACTTGAATAGTGCTTGAGTTTGTGCACTGACATACTTGAGAATCAGTTATTATAAATAGAACACATTACTGAGAACCAACTGTGCTTGTGATTCTGACAGAATGTTTCTGTTCTTGAAGTGCTCAAATGTCAGTTGGGGTAATGAAATACTCAACGCTCAGGGTAAGTTTAGTCCAACAGAGAAAGAAGCAATGTCTATTTTTTTTTTTTTAACCCAGAAAAAGATTTTACTAGCAAATAAAATACCCATTTTCAAATCAAATTTTGAGATGGAAAGGGTGAGATGCACCCAGATTTCAGTTCTTCAAAAATCTTAAGAAAAAATTCCAGGTAGGCACACATGTATATGCCCTTTATTAAATGAATACTACACATCAACAGATATTGTTTGTCTGAAGCTTTTTATAATGGCAACTGTATGCAGAATTGCATACCCTGATAAAAATACCTTAAAAAAAGTCCACAACAATATCACCAGCTGTTCAGTTTTCTAGAGCATCCTGAAACATAATACAGTCAATACTCCCATCTACCTAAAGGGGAAGCCTACGTATGTCTGACAATACCACACCAAAAACAGCAGCAGCACCACCACCTCTTCAAGTAAGATCGTTTCTTCCTTCTTTGTCTCTCCTTATTAACATGAATATAATGAAGTTAAAATCTATAAAGACCCAGGATACTTAAATTTATCTTGGCATCCAGTCACTGGCTTGTGACCTAACTCTACAACTCATGCATGTAGAGCCACTGACCAAGAATGAGACTTTGATTTAGTGGAATTTTACAGGTTGATAGCACAGTTAATTTCATTGTAAAAAATAACTCCACTAGATAATAATATGTGAAACAGCTATGTTTTGGATAATATATACATTGTACAAAAAAGGGAGAAAAAGCTTCCTCACTTTTATCATTTCAACATACAGCTGCAGTGGCTCAGTCAGCTGAACTCTGTACACTACATGCCCCACCAAGAAAATAACAGAAAATTATGAGGAACAGTTGACTACTCCTCTCATTTTCTCAATTAGGAAGCTTAGATTTTGATTTCAGATTTTCAACTGGCAGAAAGCCTGAAAGATTGGTTGAGTGAATATATGAAAAGGTGTGGGACAGAATGCCATCCCAGGGTCTGTGATCCCAGGATTATTCACAGACTTCCATCATCTCTTTTGCAAGTGCAAGCGCAGTGTGCAGCATCATGGGAGATACTTTAAGTTCTAGAGCCTCAACCCAACAGCTTTGCCATGACATAACAGCCAAGGCTGTGAGGAGAAATAGCAGCGCTGTATAGCAGGAGGGTTGGCCAAGCAAGCCCCAGGGCAGCTGCCAAGCTCAGTCTGATGCATCAGTGGGTTATGGCAGCAGTCTCAGGACATAGGCAACCTGAAGCTGGGGTCTGCAGAGACAGTGTGCTTTATGAGTTGGGAAGTTTGGCTGGCCTCTGACCTGAGAAGAAAATTAACCTATCATGACTGATTTGCTTGTAAAATGGAAATGTTTTCAGCAGGTGTGTGGTTGAAAAGCCTCTGCAAAGTGGAGAGTTTGCCACAGTCTGAGCCCCAGCCCACTGCAATTGTCCTGCACTCAGCAGGATTCCCACACCATGTGGCACACTCGCTGTGTAAAAAGCGCTTATTGGGAAAGCTGTCATAGCACCCATGTTCTCTGTTAGTCTCTGCCTTCACTTTTATTTACAGCAATTCTATTTGCTCTTCAGTATCTAGAGATAAAAGCTTAATCCCCAAGGAAACATATGGTACATATTTCCAATTACTGCAGTCATTTATTTGTGAAATAGTCAGGAGTTGTTTTATAAATGGCATTTAGAAACACAAGTTTTTTCAGCTAATGAGGATATTTTCCTATTTAAACATTGATTCAAAAACCCTGCCAAGTAAATCAGGAAGTTGAGAAAGAAATTTTACAGTGCACAGAAAACCAGCTGTTTTCTCCCCCTCAAGTTCTGGTAATTTAACTGATTGTTTCTTTGAACTACAACAGCAGCAACAAGGCAGGCAAAGAGTAACTTTGTTTCATTACACTATTGAGCCAAATTGGCTTTGCGAAAGGTTTCTGCATGAAGACGTGTGCACTAAGTTGGTATTTTTCCATGTGAAGGGCATGAGAGGACATATAAATTTAATCACACATTACATTTCAAGATCATTTCAGGATGTGAGGGTACAAAATATTCTTAGCAGGTGCTTTAAGATTCCTAAAGGATTCCCAAGCAAAACCTTTCTAACACTAGCCAAAAATCAGGGCATTAAAAATATCGCTGAAAAGTTTTGAACTTTGGCAGCTTGGATGAAAATCAATTTAATGCAATGCCAGGCTGGGAAATTTGAACATAATACAAACAGATTTAGCCACCAGTATGATTGTATTTGCACGCAGACATGCAAAAGCCTAATTATTGCCTAGAAAAAAAAATAAAATAAAAGTACTTCACACATTTATTTTTGTGGCTGATTTATATTTGTGGAAAGGTGTACCTGTGGGTATACTTATGAAAGATTTGCAGCGGGTGGCGTGACAGCTTGTTCAGCAGCCATACTCTGGGAAAGAGCAGCACTGTTTGAATCTCTGCTCATAAAGCAAACTCAGCCCATGCAGCTGGCACATGCCATAAGCGGTGTGCATCCTCACAAAAGGCAAGTGGGTTTTATTTTTATCTCCAACTCTCTTGTGTGCTTAGGAGATGAGAAGAGTGGTAGTTAGCTTAATGGGTCCTGGTGGGCTCCCAGTCTGCAGGCTTTACCTGCACGCAGTCCAGGGAGACTGCCAGAACACCTAATGAGCCACATGTGTATTGTTTATCCTTCCGTTTGCACTTCTGCGTCCACCAGTGAAAATAACTTTCCCTGAGACCGTTGACAAAACTACTGCCTCTGCACTCCAAGAGTATCGAACCCCCCAACTCCAAGAATCCAAGCTGGCTGTGAGAACAATCCTGCATGCAGTGCTCCTCATCACAGCAGCCCTGAGGAAGCCAGGGCCAGCACTGGCACTAACAGGACCAGGAAGCCAGAGGCAGCCGACCTCTGAGCCTCCATGTGTACCACACAGCGAGGTTCAGACCACTCAATAGCAAGCTGGCAGGCCTCAAAGCCCTGGCTCTCCTTTCCTGATCCCAACTGCTGCCACAGATGTCCAGACTTTATTACGGAGATGAGCTGGGATGCTTGCAGGAACAGCTGGAAGTGGGAAGCAGTAGCCAGCCTAATTGGCTCCAGTAATGGCCACAGCTGTGTTAAAAGAGGAAGCAAGAGGAAACAAAGGGAGCTCTCTTCGGAGGCTGCAGCCACCAGTGAAACTGGTAAAATAATTAAACATTTTCCTGGTCTTGCTTCCCCATTTAGAAAACTACATTAGATACCACAAGACTGTCTGCAGGTTCTCTGTGGCCAGAGCTGGAGAACATCCAGTATACACTACACAAATGCGGTCTGCTCTTGGGGAAAAGTGAGACACCCTGGGTTAAAAGTTGCATCAGACATCGCCACCCTTGGTGACAGAAACACCTTGCTGCAGTTTCCATTACAGTCAGAAGATAACCCACAAAATTGTTCAGAAACATGTACTGTATCTTCCAGCATATTACAAATATATAACCATGGGAGGGTTGAGCAGATCTTTGAGAAAAACAACAAAACCCACTTATATTTACCAATGCTGTAGTAAAAGAGTGCTCAGATACTTCTAATACAGGCAAAAGAAGAAAAAAAAAAAAAAAAGGCAGAAATTTCATTTCAAGTTTTACTTAACTAGTCCAAAAGTACATCCAAACACAATGCTTAGAGTTACGAACTTGATGAAAAGGCACAAGCAGCTGACTCCTCAATGTCTACAGTCTGCAGTTACTAACTTCAACTATAACAAGAACAAGAACTCTGATTTCCCACACAGTACAAGGACCCATTTTGACATTGCCTAGTAAAACCTTTAGGTAAGAGTGCTCCGCACAAAATCAACTAAAAAATTAGGAAGCAGAAACAGTTGCAAAGATGTAAGTTGTGTTCAGACTGCATGGAGGACCTGGGACTACTGTTATGACCTAAGTCAAATGTGGCCTCAGGGAAGAATGCCAAGATGCAGCACAAGTACATGGCACACAGCACCAAAGCAGGAACACAGACTGAAATGAAGCTGTGGTATAGCCGGAGGAGATGTCTGGTTTGGTTGAGCAGCAACAAAGATACCGGGATGTCATTACAAGTGGAGCAGTATGAAGACAGCCAACCAAGAAATTATTTCTGTAAGGACAACCAGCAGATTAGGAGATAAAAACAGGATGAGCAATGCAGTCTCAAAATTTGTAGGATATGAATCATAGGACCATATACTGGTGTACCATTCTCTCACCTTTACAATGTATCTCTTCTGATTTTTCTTCTCTGAAGTAAATAACTCTCATCTGCGATTATATAACAGTGTCATTAATTTTATATAATTTTATCAGTATTTGACTTGTGTGAGTTTTCACACTGATTAGAAGTCCCCCCAAAAGTCCCTGAGTTTCTGATGTGCCACTTTAATTTTAATTAGAGACCTAATGTCCTGGCAACACACTAATTTATTTCCTTTGCCATGACTAAAATAAATGACACAGTCTAGAAGCATATCAACTATGCTAGAAGCATAATACATTTTCATAAGAGGAAAAACAATCATTTACTAACCACTACTTTTCTACTACTTTAAGCAAGAAGAAAACAAAACAAGTAACTAGTGCTTTCCAAGATGGGAAATAAAGAAGTACAGCTCAAAGAGTTATACAACTTGTTACTTGCTTGACTGGATCCTTCTGATTTTTCCCTGAAGAAACAGGACAACATGGAAGAGGAGTCCATTTTGAAAGAGTCAGTCTTACTACCATGGTGAGTAGAAAAATGAAGTAAGCAGGATAAGGTCAACACATTAACATTTACATGAATTCAGATCCCATATAACTAATTCCCTTCAGTGACAGGCAAACTATCAGAGGGGTGGAAATTAGACTTGAACATTAATTCAAAATGTCGGGTTTAACCTTTAGAAAATTATTCAGTTTTCTCTTTCTTTCCCTTTCCTGTTCCTCTCTTTCCATACACCATGAAGACACTTTTCTGTTTCTTCAAAATTGTCTATGTATTTTTCAAGCATTCATTTAAAAATTGGAGAAACTGCCCATGCACACTTTATGAGACCGAAAGGACACACGTGGGACTTAAATTCCTTTCAAACCCTTCATTCGTTTTTCCTGCAGACTTGACTAATAAAGAAAAATGAGTCATGATTAGCTTCTATTCACTCAAAATACCAGTGAAAAAATTTTAGCAATCATTGCCTAGGAGTTCCAGGTGAACTTTTCAGTAAGAAATCACCTGACAACAGACAAATGAGACTAAAGTTACAAAGAAGGGCACTCACCAATTGTTTTGGAAAGAGGAGTTAAGAATTAGTGTTCCAATGGAGGAACACAAAGCAGGTAGAAACAGACAAACAGAGGATCCCAAATCTTAAGTAAACAAGGCTTGAAAACATTTAAAAACAGCAAAAAGGCTAAAGCTTTAGAAAGTATTTTATTTTGTATGGCTCCATGGGGCTAAGGCAACACTCATCCTTCTCAAAGGGATTCTTCACATCTCTCCAGGCAGGTAGGCTGCAGCTTGAAATGTATAGAAAACTGCAGCTATGGAAAGGATCAGTTTAAGTAACCTGGCTGTCTGAGATCAGCATGATTATATTAACACAGCAACTTCATCTCAGGCAGGACATTAAAGAAAGAAAAATATACTGCTCAGAAGGACTGAACAGACTGAGAAATAGACCCAAACTGCTAGAAGCCAGTTTCTTGTGCTGACAGAGAGTCTTCAAAGACGGAAATTTTGCCAAAATGGTTATATCCCTATTCCGAACCACACCAGCGTAGGTTCTTCTTCTTTCCTAGAAAGGCTTTACATTTACCTTCATATAGGTTAGTGTGAGAGTGCATGCCAGACTGTATCACTCTCATAAACTTCTTAATAGCTCTTAATAGCTTCAAAACAGAAAAGCTTTTGTTGAAGACAAACATCTGCTATTTCTCTTTAGATGAGGCACTGCAACTGTACATATAGACAAAAATGAGGGTAGTCAGTCCCTACACAGGATGAGATAAAGGAACATTATTGAAGACAAACATGCAGGAGTTTTGGAAATGTGATCATGCTCCCTGAAGACACAAAATTCTTCATGCAGAGAATTTGGAGAGCTTTTTTCCTTACCCTGAGTGCTCTCAAGGTGAAAGTGAACTCTACAGCATGGTAACAGCCCAGTGGGCACAAGTGGCAGTGAGCTAAAAGACAGACACTTTTCATTTGTTTTTGTCCACCTGGCATCACCTCCAGGTGATATGGAATGCTATGTGAAGCAGGACAACAGCAAAGATGTGGTTCTTAAACTCAAAGGTGTATGACAAGAAAAAAAAAAAAAAAACAACCCAAACCCCAAAAAATTCCAGTTCCTGACCAGTAAATTAAACTGTTCATTCCACTTCATTACTGTTAAAAAGGGAAACAAAAAATACCCACAAAAAAAACAGAAAACCAAACACAAACCAAAAAATCAAAGCCAACCAAGCCTGAATCAAAGCAATCTTTCTTATTTTACTTGCTTCCATCATCACTGTGGTCAAAGAAGTTCCATTCTTCTTATTTCCTGTCTGGCACTGACTTTGTTTTAAACACAAACCACTAGAGTAGTCTGTTGCCAAATTGCTGAATTTTTAAACATTCTAAATAGGACATTAGTCCATAGCATGAATGTTTTGAAATCTGATCAACACGCTGTTTCTCAATACATTAAGCAAAGCAAGCAAAATTAGGCTGTTTTACGTCAGGTACTTAGCACAAATCCCTTAATAATGTGTTTGAGTGCAGAAACCATTAATAAATGCATAATTCCCTAAGACAGGCTTGATTAATTAAGTCATATGTGTATCCTTCTAATTAAAAAAAGAACATTAGGCAGATGAGTGGAATTTCTGAGTACAAAATTCAAAGGCTGTTTTGCTTTTATTTGAACAATGAAAGAAAAGCTGCTTGTTAATATAGCTGCCAAAAAAGCAGCTAGCGTGCTGACACAAACCCCCCAAACTCTGACTTATTCAAAACAACTAAGTATTTATTCATTCATTTGTAGTCTAATTTTTAATCAGGATACTGCTTGATTAATCCAGGCAGTTCATATTACAAGGGCAGCTGGTGCTAATATATACATAAGTAGATAAGATGCTGGTTACATTTTTTCTCAAGTAAATTGTTTAAACCCAAAGCCTTAGTGGTTTTCAAACTCTTCAGAAGAACTATTTTATGAAAAACAACAGTCTAACAGTTGACTCCAGACTCTTCCCAAGCACTGCTGTGTGGACTCTTAATTTTGGTCTTATACCATAATTCACACCAACACTGAAGTAATAACTATTTTTAAAGGCATGGCTCTTCCATTAAAACAATTAGCTTTTTGAGGATCCTTTCCAAAAAAAGTAAACTGCTGAGACTAAAAGGGTAAAGTTAGTGGCCTGTAGGATACACAAGGCTGGTACCTATCAGCACAGAAGAGAGACTGATCTGCAGGCTTAGCCTCAGCTGGGGAAAGGACTCCACTGCTTTGAGCAGGGGGTTGGAACTAGATGATATCCAGATACCAATTCCAACCTAAATTATTTTGCAATGTGGGCCCTTGAGGCACTGACCTACTTTCAGGAATACAATGTCCTATGTTGTTTAATTACAGGGAAGTGCCTTGATTTTGATGAGAAAACAATCAGGTGTCTGACAGCAAGAGTGAAAACAGTAGTCACAATACGTAAACAGCAGCAACTGATAGATGATATAGATTTGACAAAATACACTGCATTCATGGGACAGGGAAAGGACGAAAAAGTAGAAACAAGGGCACAAGAGTGTTTTGACTTAGACCTGTGAGTATCCCAAGAAACATTACTTGGGCTCAAAGCAGCTGACAAAGTTGGCCTGAATGTGCTGGCCTGGAAGAAGCTAAAACTCAGACACCAGATCCAGTTATAAAGCCACTGAATTTGTTTCTCCACAGCCAACTGATGATTTGACAAGAGTCTTTTAATTCTTCAGATGCTATATCCTAGATCGTCAATACAAGCAACATTCCACAATAACAAGGAAACCAGTACATAGTATAACCACTCAGACGGCTGCTGTATGTAGTCCTAATTGGTTGGTGCAGCCAGTTTTCCAGGCCTTATGCTAGGCAATTAAATAACTCCTAAGAAGAGTGACAAGAGTGAAAGAAGGCCCAACATGACTGCTAGTCTTTCCCCAGGGTCTTCATCTAAAAGACAGTTGGCTGCAACCACTCAGAAAAGTGCTCTGAAACTTTGACAGACAGAGTCTGCAGCTATGAAGAAGCCAGTACATTGCTACCACATCAGTGAGTGCAAGATGGCTTACTGCAGTGGATATGTAAAAGAGGCTACAAGAGGGCACAGTTTTTCTGCAATTTGGAATGTGACTTTGAATTAAGCAGTAATCCACTTTATTAGAAAAGAACTGCATACATTTCATCATTTCAGTCCCAACTCGCAAATTGCACACATACCACCAGTGGAAATCACACAGAGAGGGAAAAGATGTATCTGCTGTACCATTTTTTTGGGACAGGTGTTTATCTGAACACATGAGCCTTCCAGATACAATTCACAGACCTTCCAATACTAAATCCCAAGACAATACAACTGTCAGCAGCCAAGTCTCCTTGACTGAAGGGAAAGCCTGAGGTCTCCACTGAGAGAGCTGCTTAAGTACCTCTACCCAGAAAGACATACAGCAATGATCTTACCCTTGTCTGCTTTGGCAATAACATATATATGCAGGCATCTACCAGACTCTCTGCTTAATAGACTGATAAAAGGCTACCACTCTTCAAAAATCCAGTAAAGAACACTTAAATCAAGGCATCTACTAGGAGACAACAAATCCTGTTCCTAAAAGGTTAGAAAACTATGGCACTACAGAGATAAGATGCTGGAAGGGACCAAAAAGAACATATACAGTAAAAGTCTACATAGAAAACATTTGAATCAGGAGATGGGGACTGTTGTTATGAGGATCACTCATACAAGTTTTTCGTCTAACTACAAGGTCAATAAATATGACAGGAATGAGAGAGGAAGCAAACACAATCACTCTGTATTTAAATGTATAATAGTAAATCCTGTTTTTGAGCTTGGCCTTATCTGGAGACAAAAAAAGAAAACAAGATTTCCATATTTTAAAGGGGTCTGAGTTTAATGGAACTGATTTTTGGCACTGGAGGAAGGAACATCCATCTTGCAAATCAGCCACCTTTTCCACCAGCCTTGATTTCCTACAAGTGCCTTCCTGGACTGCAATTAATTCCATGCAATCATTTCTTCCTCCTAGGAAAACTGTCTTCTAAAGATTAGTTACAAGCCTGGTTTCTGTTGTTCTGAGCCCTACAACTTGTTCCTGTGCTGTCCAGCATCTCCCTTTTGTCTCCTGCCCTCCCACTCTAGAAGATTTGCTAAACTTGGTACACTTTCAGAAGGACAGTCTCTCTCATTCCCCCCTCATCAAACTCTTCCTTTCTTTTTTTTTTACTTTCTACTTCAATCTTATTTCTCTGCTTTGTAGAAAATGCTTACAATGCAAATATATACTCCAGGGCACCAAAAAGGCTCTTTTTAAACTTTCCTATAAACGTATAGTACAACAGCATTTAGACTACACCTTCTGACATACTTCAAAAACGGGAAAATATTTGGTGGTTTTCAACTTTACTAAGAATCTTGGTAAGGACTCTCTTTGGTGGATCTCAGGGACAGAGTATGGCCTCCAGAGACAAGTTTCCCCATCAGTTATATTTTCCTCCCTTGTACATAACCCAGTGTTCTTAAATGTTTGCAGACCATTCGCTGCAGGAGACAAAGGCACAAACTATTCAGATTGAACCCAGAACAGAGATTAACAGTAAAATTTTGGAACTCACCTAATGACCAAGGGTCTGGAGCCAGGGCCAGGATGCAAGCTGGGGCTAAAGCCAGAGACAGGAGCCCAATAAGCTGCCAAGAGGCAGGAACCAGAGCCAGGACATGATCCAAGGGTTGGTAGCCAGAGCCAACATGCAAGCCAAAGGTCAGGAACAGCTGCCAGGGGCTTGGATCAACAACAGGCTTCAACTGTTAAACAGCTGAAGAGCAAATGCAGTCACCACTTTAACGCCCAGCAACTAACTACATGGGATGGCCACACGTGCGGCTGTGTGGCTGAAAAGCAGCAGGCTCCCTCACCCCGCAAGTTCCAAGAGGTACCAACTAGCGCTGAACTCAGGCCAATCCCAGCAGTGTAGGCCCAAATAAGCTGTAAACTATTGCATCACAGCTAAGTATCAGAACAGGGGCGTGAGGTAAGATCTGGAAGTAGCACCACAGTTTTCTTGAGACCATAGACTTGAATCAGCCTGATACCACAGTTTGTTAAGCATAACACATGCCTGTGGTGCTGCATCCTGGTGGCTTTGGCAGGGTGAGCTACAACACAGGTTAGTGCCACCACGCTCCAGGAAACAGAATGGCTAGATGAATGAAGTGGAGATAAAAACACAGAAAAGTTACAGGTACAAAACTACTTCTGAGGTTAGTTCAATTAACAAACTTGTGGCTGAGTAAAGTAAATATTTCAGTAAAGCCAGTTGGAAAGCTGGCCCCTTTATCAGTAATCAGGCTCTCATGCTTACAAAAACAAAATTTAGGAGAAAAGCCAATGCATAAACACATCCTTCTGCACAGCATAAACAGCCATAGCTTCATAATTCACTCAGTCTCTTCTGTTAAGGTCTAGAAAGTCTGAACTGAGAATTAGAAGCTTTAGAAATCAGTGGAAGAACAGCATGAAATATCACAATGTTTGGCTAGCCAAAGGAAAGAAAAGACATTAATTCCATCCAAGCTGTAGGTGTAACAAGCTTATCTAACCAGTAAGCTAATAAGCCCAAGTGGTAGAGGAATAAACCAAGACAGATAATCAGAGTCTACTGCACTGATGCATCTAAAGCTCATTCCACTGGAATTAGAAACAGTGATAAAATACAGTTGTCTAATTTGCCCTGATTAAATACCTGACACATCCAAAAACATTACCCTTTCTGTATCATGTTTAAAACAAGTTTTAGTGAAATGTATAAATGTTTCCTTTAGAATAGTCTTCAATTTTTATACCTGTCAGATGTCAGATTTCAGTCTACATAGCCATGAACAGGTTTTACATTATCAGCATCAAAAGTCATGAAGAGTCTTGATCTTCATTCTCTTCCATATTTGCATTTTACACCCTACTGACCCAGGCAGGTGAATCACTGCTTATGAAGGAAAAAGGTGATGTTTTCACTCTATTGTCTTTACAAAGAGTTTGTAAATGCATGAAAAGGTGAATTAAGTACCGTTCAGAGTTTACAGTAGCTTCTAATCTTTGCACTTGTTAAAGATATGTACATGTGTGAAAAATGTGTGTGAAAATATGCAAGAGCTGGAGGAAAGTAAAGGGCTCCCTAGGTAGGAAGAGGAGAGTGGTAAGGTAGTGCACTGAGATCCATAACAAAGATGCATCCAACAAACCCATATTCATTTTGGTTATTTGATATAGCCCTTCTTTGTCTTAGACAATACACATGATGTCCTTATGTTGTCATATGATGTCATCAAATTCAAACTCTTCTATAGATGTTATTTTAAGAGTGTGTGGGAGTGGTTTTGGTGGAGGAAACGTAAAAGAAGAAGGTGAAAATGAAGAGGAAAGACATTTTGTTTAGCTCTGCTTGTGAATAACCACACTGCCAAAATACAGAGGAGCTGGTTTTCTAGATGAAGTTAACAGCTTGTGATACTGTCTTTACCAGCACTGTTGGGCCTCAGGCCTTGGGGTCAAAAATCCAGGTTGATGTAGACAAAGATCCACCATCAGTGAAGGAAGAGTTGGTATGAGAACTATTACAGGAGCTTGACCCCCTACATATGAACGGCCCCTGACAACATCTGTGCAAGGGTGTTAAGATAGCTAGCTGAGATCACCATGAGACTGCTCTCCACAGTCTTTGGGGAGTCATGGAGACTGGGGGACATCCCAGAAGACTGGAAGAAGGCTAATGCCACCCCATTCTATAAGAAAGGCTTAAAGAAGGAACCAGAACATTATAGGCCAGTCAGTCTCACTTTAGATTCTGAGAAAGTTATGGAGCGACTCCTCCTGGGTGGTATAAAATCAAATCAAGCATGTGGTTGGGAAAAGACAGCCCAGGTTCACCAGGGGTAAATTGTGCTTAACAAACCTGATCGCCTTTTATGCCAAAGTAACCTGATTCGTTGATGTGTGGTGAGCAGCAGACATTGTCGACCTGGATTTCCTCAAGGCTTTTGATATGGTTTCTCACAGCCTCCTCCTAAAGAAGATGTCACATTACGGTCTAGACAAGTGGTCTGTGCAATGAGTGGGGAACTGGCTGACAGGTGGCACTCAGAGGGTGGTGGTAAGTAGCTCCTTTTCAGACTGGTGACCTGTCACTAGTGGGATCCCTCAGGGATCAATACTGGGCCGAAGGCTGTTTAATATCTTCCTAAATGATCTGGAAGATGGGATCAAATGTCCCCCGACCAAGCTTGCTGACAATATCAAACTGAGTGCAAAAATGGACACTTTGGAAGGGAGAGCCACCTTGCAGGATGAGCTGGGTAGGCTGGAAGAGTCAGCTAGCAAGAAGCTCATGAAATTCAACATGGGTAAACACAATTCGAGAGTGCAGCACAGGCTCGGATCTACCCAGCTGGGGAGCAGCTCTGTGGAAAGGGACCTGGGGGTCCTTCTGGACAACAAGCTCAATAGGACTGAACAGTGTACTGCTATAGCAAAAAAAAAAGCCAGCATGATTCAGGGTTACATCAACAAGGACATCACCATAAAGAAGTCATTATTCCGCTCTACTCACTGCTTGTCATGCCCCCACTGGAATACTGTGTTCAGTTTTGGTCCTCACTACACAAAAAAGATGTGGACAGGCTGGAGAGGGTCCAGAGAAGGGCTACAAGGACTGGGAAGCCTGACGTGTGAGGAAAGGCTTAAAGAGCTGGGTTTGTTCAGTCTTGAGAAAAGAAGGCTCACAGGGGAGACCTTACCACCATGTTCCAGTAACTAAAGAGTGATTAGAACATAAAGACTCCCTTTTTACAGGGAGTCACATGGAAAAGAGATGAGGTAATGGACACAAGTTACTCCCAGAGAGATTCTGATTGGGCACAAGAGGAATATTTTTCACAGTGAGAACAATAGCCATTGAAATAATCTCTCCAGAGAAGTGGTGGATTCCTCAGGCTGGACATTAAAGAATCAGCTGGACAGGGTGCTGGGCCATCTAGTCTAGCTCATGCATTGCCTAGAAAGGTTGGACTAAATGATCCTTAAAGTTCCTTCCAATCCAGGATTCTATCATTCATGATTCTAATATTTCCCTTTGCCAGAGTCTTTCTAGGTGCATCTTACTCCTAGTTAAATTCGAAGGATTGAACATTATGTTTTAAATAAATAGCTATTTTTGGAAAGCATCAGCATTCCTATGGGATTACAAAATCTGCACCTTAGTATTTGAGCCCAGCTCAATTTCCCTTTGACTGGGAGAGTGAAGCATGAGTCAATGATTCCAAAGAACTGTATATTGATGTTGCAGGCTAAGAGAAAGGGAAACCAGAATAACATAAGATGCATAGATTGGTCTCGGAAAATCTAATTGGTGACACACTAAGATCAAGAAATAATAGACTTCAGTGAGCTCAGAGATTTCCCATTTTATTCAGTTTACCACAATATTATTTTTAAATAGGTAAGATAGGGAAAAATAAGTTTCTAAATGTTTTAAAATATATTAGCTAATGCAAGTGATAGGGTATATCAACCCAAACCTCCCAAATAATGGCTGTTTTTCTAGTCTGTTAAATATATATATATATATATATATATATATGTACTCAGTCTTTGGGGTATTTAAAGCTTTAGGCTTTCATGTGGCTGTCCTCATCAGGCAATCAGCACATACTCCAAAACAAGCCTCCCTCAGTAAAAGAGGCTGTGAAATGGTAGCAGAGAGATTACCAGCTAAAAGCCAGGGGTGGGGAGAAGAAAGAGGAAAAAAAAACCCAAACAAACCCACACAAGAAAATAAACCAAATAAACCAAACAAAATAAACCCCACAAACAAACAAAACAAAACTGACACCCCAAAAAAAAAGAGAAAGCAATCTCTTCTCTAAGGTCCAAGGAAACTGTGCTGAGGAGATGGATGTACTATTTTTTGCCTCTGCTCAGATACCATTACTGAAGTCCCTTTCTTCTGTCCTTGAAGGTCTAAATCTTTCTAGTTGAATACTGAAAAGTATCAGTAGTGGTAATATGATGACTTATAATGTATTTTTGCATAGGTGTCAAGCATTTCCTGAACAAGATTGTTAAAACTTAATACGGGGTTTCTTTTCACAGACTAAAGAAATATCTATGCATTGATAGGCACAAGTCATCTGGAGTTGTTAATATACTTTATAACAACTAGAAACCATTTACTTGGACCACCTGTAAGGGAGAGAAGAGTAAAAATAGCTTTCAGCCTGTACTTTAGCCTGAGGTCTAAAAATAGATTGTGACAAGGTTTTGACATGTGTCCTACAAGTAGAAGCTCACTTCTCTACAGGCGAAGTACCTGGCTGCTATTAAAGTTGGATGGGCTGTTAACAACACAGGTGCCCCTGTAATTTCACTGCTGCCTGGAGGGCTCATCAGGCATTTCTTCATTTAAACACCAGCAAGTGCCTGGAGGCAAAACCATATGGGATGAAAAGGACTCTCCCACTAAAGTAATTTCTCACTTGTAAATCCTAGTAATTTATGACCCTGTGCTAATGCCTCAAGCTCTTTGAAGAACTATTACATAAATCTTTTTAACTGCATTATCATGTCTTGCACACAAACCATAGTTTATTCTAAGGACTTCAAAGGTCATCAGTTATCTTGGCTGCACCTCAAGCCTGACATGGCAATCAATTAAAAACAGAGAGACTTTTCCCAACAAATTTTTTCATTTTAACTTGCTGGATGACTGAAACTGTTAAGGGGTCACTCTCAAACAAATAATCATCATATTTTTATCATCTTTAAAAGCTTCTGTTCAACTCTGCAGGCTATTAAGACATCAACCATCTTCCCCATGGCCTGTATGTTTCAAGAATTATACAATATCCTCACTATGATATATTAATGTATCATTGACCTTGATGAGTTCCATTCCCAGTATTACCCCAGACTCTTTGAATGGAGCACACATCAGGGAAGGTTCTGCTTTGTAAATATATTCAGAAGAAAGGCACCCTTTCCCAGAATTTCAAGCAATATTTCTTTCTTGTTCAAAAAAGTTCTGCCTGCTCATCTGCTTATACTCTGTTTTGAATCTCCTTTCTGTGTCAAAAGGATAAAAATTCTATAAAAATACTATGTCTATCATAGAAAGTCCAAAAAACATCTCCAGAGGAACTGGAAAAATACACAACTACTAGGAAAAAACAAAACAAAACAAAACAAAACAAAACAAAAACAAAGCAACCAAAAAATCAACAACAAATTAGAAAGGCTTGAAAGCAGCTCAAACAAAAAGGGATTTACAAATGGAAAAGGCAGCTGTAATGGCTGAACTGTCTTTATCAGTATTCTAACAAATAACACCTCCTGTGCTTTAAATATTTAATGTGAAATCCATGGATTTATATAGCTTACAATATGCCAGAGGCTTATTATCTTTACAGATTGCATGACAGGAATATTCATGTCATTTGATTCCACTGTTTAAGACAATAGGAATTCCTCCAGGTGCTAATGGTAGATAACTTGTGTGCTGCTTCAATAATCTACTAATTATAGAATCCCTCAGGTAGAACAATGTCATTAATCTGGTTACATTTTTTATATTTCGGGGAAGCAAAATCTTATTAGGTCCTTGGCATTTGACTGTGTATATTATGCAGCTGTGTCTAATTTACCATGTGGAGGAAAAGGCCTGTATTTTACTTAGCCGTCACCGCAGTTGGAAAAGGACTGGCGTATCTTACATCCTAATTTATAGTGTCATTCATAAATTCCAGGGCATGCTCTGCAATGCATAGGTTGCCCATTTAGAGCACTATACCACTGCTTAGAGTGAAGGTTTGTTGTGAGGCATTTATCAGGATTCTCATCAACCCACTGCAGGGTAACCATGTTAACACCAGTGAGATTATCAGATACACTCACGTAAGATCAGGTTCAAAACAACTGCCAGAATTAAAGTGAGGTTCGTTTTTATTAAATACAGCACAAAAAAAAAAACACAAATGCAACATATGTTTGCATAAAGCACAGTCAGATCCCACTTGAGTAGCTATGATTTTAAAACAAGAGGGAGCATAGGGGATCAGACACTGGTATCAACCTTAACTTGTAACTTAACACATAAAGTGACACTAAAACTAGATGCATTGTAAGTTAACAAAACCAGAAAATTTGCTAAGTACTTGCAGCACAGAATGTATTTTCTGCAGCAGGCATCTTCACATCACATGCGATAATGTGTCGATTGTTTATAGATAACTGATAAATTCCACCATTATCACTGTACACCATTGTTTAGTATATCTAATTTCTGTCACACAGCTCCATTTGAAACTTACCTTCCTACAAATGTACAACAATTAGAACAACTGTAATCAACATAAAGATGCTCCCATAGTAAACAAATAAAACCAACAGTACATTTTTAGTCATTTAAATATTAAGGTAAATACAGAACTCTTACAGATCTGATTTAATGTTGTGCCTGTTTTAACTGCTATATCAGACGACTTACGCACACAGTAATTTGCAGAATAATATCAAGGTCTCTCTGCAGGTCACAATTCAGCTAACATTTATTCAGAGTCAGCTTATATTCATATCCATTTATGGCTACAATTTTAGGCATAAATGTTGGTAGTATTTCTTCAAGAAAAAGATTGGTGTTCTACTTTTATAAAAAAAAATCAACTAGTCTGATAATTTACCTTTTTGTCCTTCTAAACATCTAGAACATTTAAGTACAAATTGAACAGAATACAAAAAGTTGAGAACACCAGTGTCCCTTTCGGCCCATATTAAAATGCAGAACCTAACAGTGATTTCTTTCTTTAAAAAATTATGAACTTATACAATTTAGATTTTGGGTCAAAATTGGGTTTTGAAACGAGAAGTAACTGATACAATACATACCATATGTAGTCAGCCACTCTAAATATTATAAAGCATTAAAAGTCCTAGCATTACTGGATAATCTACAGCTTTTTATTCCTTTTTACGAATTACCAAATGCTCTTTCCAATGCATTACTATCCATCTATAAAATGCAAAGGATATCTGGAAAGGGATAAGAAGAAGCAGTTTCCCATTTTCAGCTGATTCTTCTAATACAAAATAATTTTATTTTATGAGTCATCTTATTTTCTGGCAATAACAACAAAAAAAGTGATAACATTTCACCTCTGGCCTACGCAAATCTCGTCATGTAAAATGTAGGATGTTCATCACAGTGAAAGTGAGAAATAAAAAAAAAAGAGTCCTTTCCACCCTCCAGTAACAGCTCCTGCAATGAGTCATAGCAAAAAGTCACCTTGCATAAAACACAGTATCTTTCTCAGGCCAAACTGTCTGCTAGTTGATCTGGCACATTATAACTGAAATTAATTAACTAGCAACGATTTGTACCATAAGAAGGTTCAGTGCTCTTTTCATCAACATGTTTCTGATGCGATTCTTGAGAACAGACTTTCCCAGGAAAGCCTGGTTTGCAGGGCACAGATCTGAATGACAGCACATGCTTATCGATACCACCATGTCAGTAGACTTCCTTATAGCCTCTCAAGTGAGAGAAATGTTTATTCTTTCAGACACGTCCACTTGATTCATTGCCAGGGGGAATTCAGAGGCCATCCTGGAGATGTAAACGTGATGATTCTTCCATCTGCCTTAAATCAGAGGGGTACTAAGCATGGTCCCAAAATCAATTTACTGCTCAGTTGGAAAACATATTCAAGGTTTGAGGCTTTCTTTTAAAAAGAAAGTCCTCTGTGCAGAATGGGATACATAGATACAAGCAGACTTTTCTTGTGATCATCCTCACTGTTCCTCAGGCCCAGAAGCTCTGATGCATATTTGTTATATATACTAAGCACCTGGTAAATAGCAAAGTTTACAGAGAAGAGAAAAAACATGCAATACCTTACCTTCAACCTTAAATACCTCATTTTCTCCTTCCCTCCAGATGCTGTAATATCCAAGGCATCATCCAGCATATTTAACGTTCCAGCAAAGTTTACTATATTGAGTGATAAAAATCCAAGTGAGTAGAAAAATAACAAGATTATTCAATGCTGAATGAGCAGTAAAAACCTGTTGCAAGCTCTATGCTGAAGGATTTTAGCATTTTCTATAGTGGACACTCTGATTTCCTGTGTCCCCGCTTCATCAAATCCCAGAACAATGACTTTTTTCACCTGAAAAAAATGTTCTATCACACATCAGAAGACAAATCTATACAGAGAAGGCGGTAAAACCAGCACTGGTTCCTGTACATGTTAGTAGGAAAGAGAAAGTGAAAAGAACAGAAACAGCTGTAGGTACTGCTGCCACCTTTTAATAGTCCTCAGTACACATATGTGTCCACATACATCAGAGTACATTATGCTCTGCTCAAGGATGTGAGGCATAAGAAGGAGCTTACACTATCATGCCTTCACATCTAACATGCTACATCTCTCTTACAGTCTTCTGCAGAGAGTATGAACTTCACTAGGAGGGTAAATTTAGAAACACTGTTCTTTCCAAAAAACTGCTACAATTCCTCATTCAAAATTAAATTTGCCTTTGCTCAACACAAAGAACTACTTATCCTCAAAAAACAGAAAACTAGTCATAGAAATTATGAAAGATTTAATTCCTACATAATATTCACTGAAATTTAAATAGATCCTAAGCTTTTGCACATGTGTACTACTTTCCTGCATAGAGTTAAACTACAAAAGCAGACAAACATTTCTTCTGAACCAGATGCAAGTAGCAACTCTGGGAGAGTGAGTATGAGACATGAAAAAAAGTGAGGGAATGCAAAACAGAACAGCAAAAAACAGGAGCAAAAGACTACCAGTTGTTATAACAACTAGATAGAAGTACTAGCTGTTATAAACTGCAAAAACTTCTCTCGGTCCAGAGACTACAACAGCTTGCACACCTGAGAGCTGCTCTAGAATGAGAAATGGGAAGGAGAGATCAGACAGAACAACAGTATGTCAACAGGCCTGATCAAAACTGAATTTTAGATGATAAACTTTGTATGAAGAGATCTTTCATTTTCAAGCTATCCAAGATGAGAGTGTAATGGTGGTGATTAGAGGTGAGCACATAAAAACATCTGCAAAGCCTGAAATAGGCTTTTGCAATGTTACCTGTCTACTCACAGTGGGTATTACAGATGCACTGTTTAGCGGCTGGTGGAGGTTACTATTTTGCTTTGTTTACATAACTGTGTACTTGGTTATGATTTTGTGTTTGCTATTACTTTGTCGGATTAAATAATTGTGTGTGTAAATAGAGGATATATAGAACCATGCATTTTAAAAAATAACTATTCTTACAACACTAGCAACAGCCATGTAATTCTTGTACCTCCTGCTCATTCACAATGATAACCTTAGGTACAAGATAATTCACATTTTATGGCTAAAAAAATTAAAATCTGATTTTCAACACTGGAATATGCTCAGACAACTCTGCTGCCTCCATTGAAATGCACCTGATGTCCTTCACAGGAAAACAATAAATATCTGCAAGTATGAATGAACTCATTAGAAGTCTGCATTCTTTTTCACTCCATCATTATTTAGGTTTCTTTTCTACCTAGAAAAACCTTGATATTGGTATCACATAGACTTGCTCTTGGGTTTTGTGTGATTTTTAAATCCATAATGCATATGTTACAGTCTAATTGTTTCTTCAGATTAAATTGGTATGAAATGCAGTAAACACAAATACTGGTAGCCCTAGCTAAAGACAGCTGTCATCTCAGGTAACTATAGCCTGTTACTTGAAAATCTACCAGATTATAAACACAATGACCATTTACAATAAAACCCTTATATCACAGAATTACAGGATCACATAATGCAGAGACAATGCACCACAATCTATATTTTTATGTGCACTTGTACATGGGAGGTAAGGTAGGGACACTTAATTCTAATAGCCATATGTGTAAACTCAGCTCAAAAACAATTCCTTAAATGAGCTTATAAATTAGAACAGCTTTGCTGACAGTTGGTATAGAAAAATTTGAAATACAAATATCTACCATGCTGAAAAAGATCTCATCTTGTTATTCCCTCCAATTTACATACTTATCCAATTCACCCTTTGACTCAAAAATACATCATTTAACCGAAGGCAGAACAGGCTTAATTTCACTATCCTCTCAGAGCACAGACACAATAACCTACATTTACATCATCACATAAACTTTATCATGCTAGAAACATGCAATGCTACAATTACAGTGCACAAGAAAATATAGCACTTATCTTCTTATTGCTTTGTTTAGCCCCCACATGCTGGCTGAATGCAGCACTTAGTAGGCTTTCAGAAAACAAGGAATTGGCTGGATGGTCTCACTCAAAGAGTTGTGGTCAATGGCTCAATGTCCAAGCGGAGACCAGTGAAGAGTGGTGTTCTGCAGGGGTTGGTACTGGGACCAGCGCTGTTTAACATCTTTGTTGGTGACATGGACAGTGGGATCAAGCACACCCTCAGCAAGTTTGCCAACAATACCAACCTGTGTTGACACACTTAAGAGACCTTTACACATTTGAGAGGTGGGTGAGCAGAAACATCTTAAGTTCAACAATGCCGAGAGCAAAGTCCTGCACATGAGTCAGGGCAAAACCAAGCACAATTACAGGCTGGGCAGAGAATACATTGAGAGTAGCCCTCAGGAGAACAACTGGGGGGTTGGTTGATGAAAAGCTCAACATCAGCTGGCAGTGTGCACTTGCAGCCCAGAAAGCCAATCACATCCTGGGCTGCATCAAAAGAAGCGTGGCCAACAGGTTGAAGGAGGTGATCCTGCCCCTCTATTCTGCTCTCATGAGATCCCACCTGCACTGTGTTCAGACCTGAGGCTTCTGACACAAGTGGGATGTGGACCTGCTGGAGTGAGTCCAGAGGCCACAAGGATGCTCAGATAGCTGTAGCACCTGTCCTATGGAGACAAATTAGTAGAGGTGGGTTTGTTCAGCCTGGAGGAGAGAAGGCTCTGGGGAGATCTTGGAGCAGCCTTCTAGTCCCTAAAAGTGGCCTACAAGAACATTTTACATGTAGCGACAGGACAAAGGGGAATGGCTTTAAACTGAAAAAATATTTAGATTAGATATTAGCAATACTTTTTTTATTGTGAGGGTGATGAGGCACTGGAATGGACTGCCAAAAGAAGTTGTGGCTGCCTCATCGCTGGCGGTGTTCAAGGCCAGGTTGGACAGGACTTTGAGCAACCTGGTCTAATGAAAGTTGTCCCTGCACATGGCAGGGGGATTGGAACTAGATGATCTTTAATGCCCTTCCAACCAAAGCCATTCTATCATTCAGGGAAAATAGAGGGTCTTTTTAGCCACATCTGTCAGTGGAAGAAGGGAATTCTGAAGCAATAGAAATGTGGACTCTATTTTCTTATTACTTTTTCTATCTCTAAATTTCATGGTGGGTTGATCAATGCAGTACCCTTGGGTGGACCTCATCCAGCTCCATAAATGTGTGTGTCTAAGTGGTATAGCAGATGGCTGACAACTTCCTGTTGGATTATGTGAGATTCATTCTGCTCCCTGTCCCTGTATTTCAGCTCAGGGGGCTGGATAACCCAAGAACAAACTGGTCTTACCACTAAAGACTGAGGCAAGGAAGGCATTAAGTACCTCAGACTTTTTCTCATCCTTTGTCTCTGAGTTGGCATGGCATACTGTAGAGAACCTGAACTCCTTGCACCAAACACAAAGACTCCACCTCACCACCTAAATTATTTTCTAGCACTACAACTGAAGTAAAGAAGCATAAATAAGGATGGCAAAGGAAGCTGAGATAAGCAATAAGGTTTAATTCTCTAACATTAATGCTTCCCAGGAGTGCCTTATCATAATTTAAAATCACTGTAATTAATTCTAATCCTTCTCAGAATGTGCATATCAGCAATGGGCCTAATTTACTCTGGAAGAATTTAACATGCCATATATCTGTTGGTCACTCTACATCACACACACATCACATTCACGCACATTATTCTTCAGGAGGATCTCCACTGTCTGGTATAATTTCTAAACAATCCAGTCACTATTTGGTAGAGCTCAGAAACTTCCTGATTACTTTCCTGTTCCATAGACAAATTTCATAAACCAGCAAAAGACCTGGCACTTTGTTAAAACTGATGGCCACTTCTGAATCCTTCTCATTGTCTATCCAAAGCCTGCTGGTAAGTTTAGGCCTCAGAAATTCACTTCTCTAGCAGAGCTCTGCCATCACAGAGGGCTGGAGCATGGAGCTCCCAATTCTTCAAGCCCTCCCTGAATCCTCAAAGCTACTGACCAAAACCACCAGTTTCTGCAAATTGCATGACTGGTCTGCACAGCCTGTTGTGGCTGAGGACATCCCCTACTTCTTGCCACAGATTGAGAGGTCCATGTAAACTGTCCAACCAGGACCACAAGCACTTTATCACTCTTCAGGAACTGAAAGCATGCAAGAACTGTGGCCAAGAGGATAACTTAGAGGTTGAGTCCTCTCACTCCATTTCACCCTGAATTTTTCCAAGTAAAGTCATCAGTTGTTTTCTAAGACCTTTACTTTTCCTTTCTGCAGGAAATTTTGGCATTTCTACTTCTGTTTGCAGAAAGCCAGAATCTTTGACTTTTGACCAGCTGTCTCATCTTCTGGTATCTTAAAGTAGACAAATCATCATCATAAGAAAAGGAGCACTTTGGAAAAGGAAGAGCACCTTCTCCACAAGCCACCTTCCTATATTTTCACTTTGATGCATTTGATACTCTCAACATAGGAATTTTAAAAGTGATCGTCTTTTCTTCCTTCTAAATGCTACCTAATTAGTAATGGCAGCTAAGACCTGTGCAGGCATCTGATGCAAGGGGGAACTGGGACACGTTCATCTGCCACCCTAAGTATGAGGAAAGAGGCAGATTTTGCCCTGGCAACCTGGCCCAATGCAGGCAAGCCAGCAGCAGCTCAAAGAAGCCAGTGCTGTATGTACTACCAGAATCATCACAACCAGGGAGAACCTGCAGACCACTCGCACAGCTCGGCTCTCAGCAGAAGGCAACATTTAGCTCATTTAGCTATGCCACCAATTCTCCCTGGCTCCCCTGGGGGAAAGATGATACCGCTCCCCAAGCCTCCAATAGCTGTTCACACCAAGCTGATACAATCAGCACGCACACCTTGATAAGGGGTATTTTAGGTAGAAATCACTCTAGTCATGGTGTCACCTCACTATGGAGCACAGTTCTATCCTCTGCTCCCAGCCTATTTTCTGCAAAAGGTCTTTATGCTCTGCTGCGGCTGTCCATTGCACATCCCAAAGGAGACAGGAGCTGCCAGCTGGCACTAAGCTGTCTCACAGCCAGCAGTGGTCATGTGGGGAGACAAGAAGATTCAGGGCTAGCTAGATTTAGTCATAAGATAATTTTGGTGTTTGTGACCATATGTCTGTGATGGGCATTACTCAGAGGCACAAGCAGTGCCAAAAGGACAGAGATCAAGATTATTGCAAGGCCTAAAACAATAAAAATAAATCCAAGTTTGGGGAAGAACATGCACACATTTCATCTTTGCCTAGACATGACTCATCAGTACTTTGTCTATGCAGCCCAAGAAGCTGCCCAGTGCTTCTCTCCCCCTCCTCCAGCCTCTCCCCTGTTCACTTAGAAACTGCATCAAGCCACGGCTTAACGGCTACATCACTTAGCTGGGCATATTCTGTATAATAATTCAAGGACTACCATTATGCAACTGTTGAATAACTTTTTGTCTGTAAACCAGGATGCAATTGGATTAGCTTTCAGTGCCTGACCTCATGGCCACACTACCCAGCCACTTAGAAACACTGCTTCATTTTCACTCTAACGTTGATACAATAAGGAATTATAACCATTTTATAGAGGCACAGAACGATTAAGCTGTTTGCTCAGTCAGCAGAAGAGTCCATAGCTGAAGTTGTAAAATCTAAAATCCCACAACCCAAAAAATACAGTGTCATCTGTTGTCTGCCTTTTTGATAACTCTGATGCTACATGGGAGTGTTTCCTGGGATGGTCATGTTCCACTGCTTCTCTCTGGCAGAAATTACCACTTCCCAGATTTGCAAATAGTAGAAGGGAAATATTATAGAACAACTTTAAGAAAAAAATGCAGACTAAATACACAAGAAAACCTGAGGGGATTATACAAACAAGTACCACATTCTATACAGTGAAGCAGAAAGGAAATAATTTGTGTACAAAGGAAAAATACTTCAAAAATACAGCTATGGTCAGAGAACTACAAATGACTTTATTTAAATGTATTTATCAGAAGTCTGACTAAGAGATTTTGATCACCCTGAAGATATCATTTTAGTGGAATTTCCACACTCCTCTAGCCTTTTAAAAGTAGTCCTCAGCAGGAAACTATGAAGAGAGGCAGATCTTTGAGTGTATTCTCATTACCTCAAACTCTCCCACATCTCACTCTCACCCCTGACAGCACACATTGTTCTGTAAGATATCTCTGACTTCAGATGAGCAAGATGTTAACTCACTGTATGCCTTTCATCTCAAAAAAGCAAGTTTAAGCACCCAGACAACACCTAGGTGCCAAACAATCTTAACCATGAAGAAGATATTTTCTACAAAGAAATACATTAAAAGTGGGCCAGAAGGATCATTTTCCACATATACAGGACGGAACTTGAAGACTCCCACTGTTGTACCATATCCAAGGAAAAAAAACTTCTCTTCCTCCTGTTCACTTTACAATAGCTCTGTGCCTGGCAAAATCTTGGAGGGGATTCTCCTGGAAGGCATGCTAAGGCACATGAAAAACAACAAGGTGCTTGGGGACAGCCAGCATGGCTTCACTAAGGGGAAATCCTGCCTGACCAATCTGGTGACCTTCTATGAAGGGGCTACGGAACTGATGGACAGGGGCAGAACAGTTGATGTCATCTACCTGGACTTCTGTAAAGCCTTTGACACTGTCTCCCATGACATCCTTCTCTCTAAGTTGGAGAGACATCAATTTGATAGGTGGGCCACTCGGTGGATAAAGAACTGGCTGGATGGCCGCACGCAAAGAGTAGTGCTCAGTGGCTCAATGTCCAGCTGGAGACCAGTAACGAGTGGTGTCCCCCAGGGATCGGTGTTGGGACGGGTCTTGTTCAACATCTTTGTGGGTGACATGGACAGTGGGATTGAGTGCGCCCTCAGCAAGTTTGCCGATGACACCAAGCTGTGTGGTTCGGTTGATACGTTGGAGGGAAGGAATGCCATCCAGAGGGACCTTGACATGCTTGTGAGGTGGGCTGATGCCAACCTAATGAAGTTTAACCATGCTAAGTGCAAGGTCCTACACCTAGGTCGGAGCAATGCCAGGCACAGCTCCAGGTTGGGCGGGGAGGAGATTGAGAGCAGCCCTGCCCAGAAGGACTTGGGGGTGTGGGTTGATGAAAAAATGAACATGAGCCGGCAGTGTGTGCTTCCAGCCCAGAAAACCAACCGTATCCTGGGCTGCATCAAAAGGAGTGTGACCAGCAGGTTGAGGGAGGTGATCCTGCCCCTTTACTCTGCTCTCGTGAGACCTCACTTGGAGTATTGTGTGCAGTTCTGGTGTCCTCAACATAAAAAGGACATGGAACTGTTAGAACAAGTGCAGAGGAGGGCCACGAGGATGATAAGGGGACTGGAGCACCTCTCGTATGAAGATAGGCTGAGAAACTTGGGGCTGTTCAGCCTGGAGAAGAGAAGGCTGCGTGGAGACCTCCTAGCAGCCTTCCAATACCTGAAGGGGGCCTATAGGGATGCTGGGGAGGGACTCTTCATTAGGGACTGTGGTGAGAGGACAAGGGGTAATGGGTTTAAACTTAAACAGGGGAGGTTTAGATTGGATATGAGGAAGAAATTCTTTACTGTGAGGGTGGTGGGGCCCTGGAATGGGTTGCCCAGGGAGGTTGTGGATGCTTCATCCCTGGTGGCGTTCAAGGTGGGGTTGGACATAGCCTTGGATGGCATGGTTTAGTGGGAGGTGTCCCTGCCCATGGCAGGGGGGTTGGAACTCGATGGTCTTGAGGTCCTTTCCAACCCTTACTATTCTATGATTCTATGATTCTATGATTAGAAACCATATATGAGAAGGAGTTACATATGAACCATATAATTTCAAAGTAACTATAGTATAAGCAGAAGAGTTTCAATGCTCCTTCCATTCCTCATGCTGTATACAGATGAGTTTCTCAGGGTTTTTGATCCAAATAATTTTCCCTTTTATTTTGAAGAGGCTAACCTTTTGTTTTGTTTCCATGTAACTAGTATTTCAAAAAACATACTAAAATTTGCACCATTTTAAATTATAGAATAGCTACATGACAGAAAAATGGTTTTCTGACCATTTATAGATTCTTTCTGTTAGAAATAGATGTAATTTTTTTTTATATAGATCTGTCATTTTAAGGTAGTTATTATTGCACTTGGTTTTTATAAGGTGATGCATTCAGTTAAACACAGTGTTACAGCGAATAGTGTCACTGTTGAATAAAATTCAGTTTAGCCTGGCTGATCTGTAGCGATTCATGGAGATAAGCTCATTATAACTTCAACAAGGAAACCGTACATCACATGAAGGAAGAAAAACAAAAAGGAAGATTTAGCTGGTGTGTCAGGAAAAACTGCTATAAGAATACAGAATAACTGCATTACATTCTTCGTAACAAGAAGAAAATAACAAAGGAAAAATACTGTTCTCTACCAAAAGAAATATTGTTTTTAGGGTATTTTAATGGGTTAAGAGTAACAGGAAAAAAGCATTTAGTTAACATCTTGCACTTGTAGTTTGACATCAGGCATTTCAGTATATTCCCACCTTCCATACAGAAAACCCATAGGAAAAAGTCAGTTGTAAATGATACAGTTTTTCTCTCTCATACAATTTAGAAACCCTGAGAAATGCCACTGCCTACAGTGGGTACTGATAGGGCCATATTTCACCACTGCCATGCTGAACTTCCTGCTCAAGCAAGAAAAGGACACCACTCTCTCCATTTTGACAACACACCAACTGAAGAATAGTTTCCTCTTCCTCTCTCTGGCTGGTCTCTTTCTCACACAGACACTTCTCTTGCCCATGAGACAAATTCATGAGAATAATCCCATGTCGAGGGGCAGTTCACAAATGAAGTTGTGCTAATGCACAGGTATTGGTGCTTGGGCAGTAGATTGTTTCTTTTTCCATAGCGAGATCAACATACACTTATCGTACAGTTTCCTTCACTTTCATCAGAGAATGAGAAGTGTTTGCAGGTTTCAAACACACACATATGCATGTCTCCCCCAATCCATTTTAAAACAATCATTTGTCTTTTAGTCTTGGATCTTTAATGTAACATTTTGATTTTTTAGGTAAAAGCAGCCTGAGATGCTGTAACTATAGACCTTAGATGTCCTCAGGAAATTCACAGTGCTTTAGCTAAGCTGTTCTCAGTTTCAATAATGTGGGTGTTTGGAATTAGCACTTGTCACATTTATCTTATGTTAGAGTGGTTACAAATGCATCGCTGAAACCATGACACTTTAACAAGCTGCCAGCATATATTAGTGCTACCTAGCATTTTAGCTGTGAATCTCAAAGCATGCTACAGAAGATGGTAAGCAACATGCCATTTAGCAGACAGAAAAGAGTGAGAGACAGTGTAGCGCAACTGCCTGCCAGAGGCAGCTCAGGAAGAAAGGTTCCTGGCCACTGCAAGTGGGGCTGATAACACCTTGAACAAGGATGCTCCATGCCTGCCTGCCAGCAAACCTTCAGAAACACCTTGCATGCATTCAAAAAGCAAAGCTTCCATACTGTGTTATGGAAGCTCAATTCTTGCTACTGCAAAAGAGAAAAGGCAAGGCAGAGGACTCCCTATAAGAATGCATTTCCACAGATTGGCCTTCTGCTGAAATGTTTTTCGAGTTGATTTTTCACAGTGCTTTTTCAATTCCAGCACCCTCCCATGCCATATTTTGAGAATCCGCTCAAACCCAATCCTACTGCCAAAACCACTAGAAGTCTCTCAATTTTACACCTGCAAATCAAAGTAACCAAAATGTTCTCCCATATGAAAATGTCAGTAACCATTTTAAGCCACAATATATTTCTTTAGCAAATGATTACAACCAAACTGGCTTGTAGTCAATCTAGTCTGCTGTGCCATACCACATCTTCTTTCACTAGAGCAAATGGAAGCTTTTTTTAGTGAGCATGCAGTCTAGTCTCTAGCACTGATAAAAGACGGGTAAAGCAGCAGACAAAATAAAAAAATGAAAAAAAAAAAAGAAAAAAAGGGCATATTTAAACATTGTTTTGATAGAATACAACAAAGGTAGTTTATTCCCATTTGGAGATAAGGTAGCAAAAATAGGACTCTTGTTTTCAAATGTCAACCTCTTTTTAGATTTTTATTTCAAAACATGTCAGTGAGAAGGCTATGGCTATTTCAACTACAGCTTTCAAGAAAGAAATCTGTGAAGCATAACTGGATATCCAGAGCTGAAATTCTTGGCTACTTACAGAAGAAAGTAAATGCACAGCATGTACAGAGGACCACACTTCTGCAGGTTTGAATCCCTGTATATCTGACGTATTTGAAGGATACTCGAAAGGCATCTTGGAGAGGACCACAGCACTATCTAACATCTTTATACATGCGTGTGCCGCAGTACCACCTTTTCTGTCTCATCAACACCTAAACATTTGCTAAGGTTGGAGAAGGGATCGGTGTGACACAGCATAGGCTTTCTGTTGCCTATACTTTCCAAGTCCTTTTTTAAGAGCTGACTCACTTATGCTGCTTTGGCCATGTAACATGGTTTAAAAGTAGCTGGAGTGAGAAGTAAAATCCTAATTTGCATACCAGGGTACAGAACTCAAAACATGGAGTGAAAAACACTCTAAGACCTACTTTTGAATTGTTGGACTTCCATGAAAATGGAAGAGTTCAAAACAGAACTTGTGTTTCCCCCAGAAAATTGCTAAATATATAGGAAGGGAGCAGAAAGAAGCAAGAATGAAATACACTTTTAAAGGACAAAAAACCACCAAAACCAAATAAACCATATTTTTAAATATATTTCATAACGATACTATATGAGGCTTCTAGATTGAACATTTCATGCTCATATTCTCCTGTGTAGATCAGTCTTCCCAGTAAGCCCAAGTTCTCCTGTGATGCATGACTTGTAGCTCACAGTGGCTGTGGTCTCCTCCATGATCTCGCCCATGAAGCCCAGACAGGACTTGTAAGCACTGGGAAGAAAAGGAAACTCAGGACCTATAAGACTGTAGCATGTCAGAATAAAAAGAATTACATTTCCAACAACAAAAACAGATTTTCTGTGGAGAAGATAACATGCTTCTTGTAAAATTAGGATTTTCATTTAGCCTTAGTTACAACCTTTTTATTGGTAGATAGCCAGCAGCTATTCTAAGCAAAATTCTGCAATTAATTATTACAACAACAATTAATAATCTATTTAGATACTGGTATGAAAGCAATATGCACTTCTAAAGGAATTATTTTACAAATGAGCAGGTTAATATATCACATGACATCCTTCTCTCTAAGTTGGAGAGACATCAATTTGATAGGTGGGCCACTCGGTGGATAATGAACTGGCTGGATGGCCGCACGCAAAGAGTAGTGCTCAGTGGCTCAACGTCCAGCTGGAGACCAGTAACGAGTGGCGTCCCCCAGGGATTAGTGTTGGGACGGGTCTTGTTCAACATCTTTGTGGGTGACATGGACAGTGGGATTGAGTGCGCCCTCAGCAAGTTTGCCGATGACACCAAGCTGTGTGGTTCGGTTGATACGTTGGAGGGAAGGAATGCCATCCAGAGGGACCTTGACATGCATGTGAGGTGGGCTGATGCCAACCTAATGAAGTTTAACCATGCCAAGTACAAGGTCCTCCACCTGGGTTGGAGCAATCCCAGGCACAGCTCCAGGTTGGGCGGGGAGGAGATTGAGAGCAGCCCTGCCCAGAAGGACTTGGGGGTGTGGGTTGATGAAAAAATGAACATGAGCCGGCAGTGTGCGCTTGCAGCCCAGAAAGCCAACCGTATTCTGGGCTGCATCAAAAGGAGTGTGACCAGCAGGTCGAGGGAGGTGATCCTGCCCCTTTACTCTGCTCTCGTGAGACCTCACTTAGGGTATTGTGTGCAGTTCTGGCGTCCTCAACATAAAAAGGACATGGAACTGTTAGAACAAGTGCAGAGGAGGGCCACGAGGATGATAAGGGGACTGGAGCACCTCCCGTATGAAGATAGGCTGAGAAACTTGGGGCTGTTCAGCCTGGAGAAGAGAAGGCTGCGTGGAGACCTCATAGCAGCCTTCCAATACCTGAAGGGGGCCTATAGGGATGATGGGGAGGGACTCTTCAGTAGGGACTGTGGTGAGAGGACAAGGGGTAATGGGTTTAAACTTAAACAGGGGAGGTTTAGATTGGATATGAGGAAGAAATTCTTTACTGTAAGGGTGGCAAGGCCCTGGAATGGGCTGCCCAGGGAAGTTGTGAATGCTTCATCCCTGGTGGCGTTCAAGGCTTGGTTGGACATAGCCTTGGATGGCATGGTTTAGTGGGAGGTGTCCCTGCCCATGGCAGGGGGGTTGGAACTCGATGATCTTGAGGTCCTTTCCAACCCTAACTATTCTATGATTCTATGATTCTATAATTTTCAATTTGCCAGCCTGACAGATAACACACACCGAGAGAAAATAAAGAACTTTGGTGTCCAAGTAATTGCTGCCCCTTTACATCTACTGTATATACACACAAGTGCATGGAAAAAGCATAAACATTGTAAAGCACATTTAAGCTTCACAGCCACACATTAATTTAGTATTAATAATATTTAGTATTTCATATTAAACATTAGCTGTCAAAGAAGTGGTGAAGCTTTGTATTGATATTTGTATCTGTGCATTGGTAAATTTATGCATTTGCTGCTAGGTTAAAGGCTTTTTGTTTTGATTTACATCATGTAATTAATTCCTTTCAAAACTCTGAAAAATTGGCAGTAATGCTATCATTTTTGGCTAAGAAAGGAACTGCCCATAATGTATAGAGGAAGAAATGAAAATAAATACCAGATTAAAATGTTATATTCAAAGGTTTTAATGGCACTCAAGATGGCACTCAAGCCATTCCATGCCTAACTGTATTAAAAAAAAAAAGAGAGAATGAGGAAAAAAAAAAAAAAAAGAATACAAAGAAGTATTCACAAGGACAGCGCAGGATTATTAATTCCAGCAAACACGGAAGCTCATAGCCATCTTATTCCCTGTGCTAATATTTGGAAGACACTGAATTCAAGAAGCAATTCAATTCCTAAAGCCGTTTACATCTTTTTTAGACAGAGGAGAAGTAAGGGAGGGAAATTTCAGTCAGCATCATGACCCATATAAAAGAAATATAGTAAGTAAAATTGCTGAAATGATACTCCAGGGATTACTATACTGAATCAATGTTGGAATTTTTTCTTAGAGGACCAGGGTTTAGAAACAGTGGTTCCAGGCTCACAGAGTAACATTCACACCAGTCTCAGAGCTACTCCAGTTTTTTCTCTATTCCCCAAATCCCATTCTATAGAAATGGTCAACTTTTCATTCCTAGTTTCTCCTTTATACTCTCAAGGTTGCTGTCCTCCTAATCTTTTTTCCTTACCAGTTTTTTCCAAATTCTACTAGACATGATTAGGAAGAAATTATTTCAGTTGGAAGCATTTATTCACAAAAAAACAACAAATCTGCTCAATCTACTCACCACCACAAAAGGAAAAAAAAAAAAAAGGAAGAAATTCAAACATAACTACATGCACTTTGCCAAAAATAGCCTTTTTCCTGTGCTTTCTTAAAATAATAATAATAAAAAAAAATTAGTACATACTTTCCACTGAAGTTTAGCTTTTCAAACTACAAAAAAATTCGATCAGTATCTACCAGTATCAAAAAACCTTAATGCACAGAGACTAAAAAAAGCCTAACAAAAATCCCACAAAAACCCCGCATGAATCAAAAAATTTGACATGTAAAACAGCAAAGTAGCCAACAGCAACCACACTCTCGCAGTTTCTTCCTTCTGACTGCATAAAGAAACCTAATTCTTTCCCAAATGTCCTTTCTTCTCCTTCAGCTTTCCCCTTTCACTTACTTTTCCTCAGCCATTAATTCCAGCTCAAACCCATTTAAACAAAGCTTGGGGTAGGTGGTGGAAGTCACACCAGAGCTTGCTGTCTTCAGATACATAGCTAGAACAAGGTGAGCCTCTTCTTGTTCAGATTATTTTCAAAGCTTCAATTTTCAGCTGTAAAGTAGGATGGATGGCAACAATAAGGGTGACCCTTTATTCATCTTTCCCCTTTTATTAATCCCTTCTTCCACACTGGTGAACATGCATACAGGAAAGGAACCTTTGTGCCACATGGCTATTCTCCCTGGATAGGCAGCAGCTCAAAGCCAATGAAATCACCAAAAGTGGAAGACACTGAATTTTGTTTTTCTGGCTTTTTTGGCCTCTGGAAGGGGTGTTCAGCAGGACTCTGGTCACCTCCATTTTCCCTGCTCCTCACTCACTTCCAGGCAAGCTCTTCCCACTTGCAGTAGAGCAGTTTCTAGGCCATGGAACTTTCTTCTGTTCTTTCACCTCCCACATGAAGCAGCAGCAATCATATAACAACTATGTCAAAAAAGAATTTTCAGATTAGGAATAGTAAATTGAAGCATCTACATAGTTCACACTCCTGTTGATGCTGGGAGTGCCACCCTCCTAGCTTGCTTTCAGTTATCATTAAGTACAACCTACTTTTGCATTGGTTGCAACAATGAAATTTTAATATGCATTTCCATTATTAAAAACACTGCATTTATTTCTGGTGTTACTTTGCCTTGCAGTTAAAAAAACAAATACAATCACTACCACTGTTCCCAATTTATTACATATTTATTTGACAATAACAGCTCTTGACTTTGCCTTGGACTGTCTTCAATGAGAAGTACAGCTGCAATTAGCAGAAGTCCTGAGAAAGCAGAGCCACACCCAGCCACCTTTAGAACAAATTTAAAGTAGTACTGATGCAATTCAGCTTCCCTTCTGGAGGCTGACAGCTGTGTAAGCTGCCTTTCAACACAGTGAGAACAAGTATTTCCCCTCCTCACTCACACTGAGTAACCTGGAGATGTAATTTATGACGGATTCACAAACAAACCGGTCAATGGTTCAGTACAAACCAAACATAAGTAGACACGTTTCTAAACCTGTCCGTCATGCTGCTTACACAATCTGTTGATCCATTGAACAAATATATGTTGAAAGATTAGGTAGGAGTTGACTGCCATTCAGCAAGATAAATGTAGACTAGACTAATTTTCTGCCTGACTTAACACTTAAGGATTTGTACTAAAGGGGAGGAGGAGGGAATTCCAGCCACCTAGGTCTTCGGAATGAGATTACCCTGCCAAGGACCTCACACAGAGGTCCCTACCAGCTGTCTTTCACACACTGAACCATCTGTTTTCTGAATAAAATTGCAAAGCAAGTGAACTGGTACTCAAGGAGCACTAATTCTGGTTATTCAGATATTTTTTTCTTGGCAGAAGAGAAGAAAGGCAGACAGATGAAGTTGTATGAGGTACAGTTGTAAGTTAAAAGTGCTAGCTGTGCTGTCATGGTCTTTGTTATACTGTTTTTTCACAAAAGAGTTGCAGGCTATCGAGCTAGAGAGAAAACTGAAGACCATTAAGTGGGGAAAAGCATTCATGCTGCCTAAGGCCATCCACTGGCATATTCTAAACCTTGTCTTTGCTCCTTCTTAGTGACAGTCCCTCTGAAAGCAGCTTCAATACATGCATGTTTTCACAAGCTTACAAAAAATCTCCTTCCACCCAGTGTCCAGATTTTGCATCCCACATACTTTCAGGAATGCATCTTACTATAAAGATTCTAGCAACCTATGCCAGGTGTCTATCTTGTGCTCCTAGATCTTCTGGCAGAGATAAGTTACTCAGCATCTCAGAGCCTTCCATCCCACCACACCTGAAATGCACTTGTAAAGATTTTGGGACAAGTGACAATTTTCTAAGCAACTTAATTATAACCTGTAAACTCTTGCTCTATTTCTCACATAAGAAAAGATTTTACAGAAGAAGCAGGCTGGATATATATAATTACTACATAACTCCTTGTCCTGCTCTTGGACCAACACTGGCATGTTCCCTTGGTATTTTGCTACCTCACAAATAAGAACAAACATCTTGTATGCTCCAGTGCCTATTTCTGTTATGTTACAGAGAAGTTGCTCTTTCAAAATTACCTTTTTTTTTTTCTCTAGAAAGTAGCACCTAGAGTGCTAAAACGTGCTTAACCTAGGTCACCTCTCCACCCTTCCAGTTTGTTTAATTTACTGTTTCTAAAGCAAATCCTGTGTTCTTTAGTATAGGATGCCTTTCTGTTTGTCTGCTCCAACAAATGGAGGCCAATGGAGTGCTGATCCCTACTGGATACTGCTGTAATACTGAAAGCAGCACCACATTAAAATAAGCAAACCCACTGCATACCAGACACAGCGTAAACAGTCCAAACATTACTCTGGTTGACTGCACCTCCCTATTTCATCTGCAAATAGTAGTCTCTGTGCATTTAAATCCAAATTCACCATAGAAATTGAAGCATTTTAGAAAGTAGAGGTAATTTTGCTTAACCACCTTAAACACATGATAACAAAACCAACTATACCTACTTTTTTAATACAACTGGTATTACTACAGTACTCCTACCCCACTCATAATCTGTCTTTTGACATTTGACTCGCTGTTGTGGTATCATGCACATGACAGATGGCTTATGTGGTTCAGGGTACTATTTGTGCTTTATTTTCCAGCTGTGTTTCTACAGTACAATGCAATTCTGCAACAGAAATTGATAAGACTTTGGCCTGTTACTGGGCTGTGAAGAATCTTGAGATGATGCTCCACTGCATGACTATTATGATGCATATGGGGCAATGTAACTTTGTATCTGTTATATTCAAGGGCATTCAGAAGAAATAGCAGAGGCCAGCAATTCAGAGTTTGAAATGCATGGACAGACACCTTCAGAGGACATGTTTTACAGCTGCTGCACTTGTTTTGACAGGGAGAATACAACTCTTATTTCCAGCACTCAACAGCTTTTGTTAGAATTTGATCTACTTAAGTAAACAAATGGAAACTTCATCCTATGATTTCCAAATTATATATACATGATGCTTTGTCAATGAATGAATTCAAATTGGGTAGTTCAGAGGACATGATCAATTTAAATGTCACATCCCCCTCAAGAAATACTTCCTTATAACTAAACAAAGATCAGAAGAAAAAACCATAAAATCTTCATCTGCTTGTCATGGTGCATTAGATGACATCAGTTGACTTACTCATGTCAGTACTTCTCCCATACACACAGAGAATAGTCATATTATTTATTGAAAGCAACTTAGACAATGAAGTAGCAGTCTGATACTGTTTGCATACTGAGAACTGCCCACTATAGGACCATTTCTCATTGTAAATGGACAGAGTTCAGTTTCTCCATCTTTTAGGAAGTATAAAATAGAAAGATGGAAGCTAGTTTAATTTTAAAAGTTACAAAAAAAAAAAAAACAACAAAAACAAAACAAAACAAAAAAAACCCAACCCAAAAAACTACAAAGTAGTGAACACGCAGAACTGTCCTTTCTACCCTGTTCTTTCCTGACTTTAAAAATAGACAAAATAGACACTGTCCCTTCACAGATGAGTCAGTGAGTATCCTATTATTGTCCCTGTATATGCTTTTTCTGTTTCATTAGAAATTCGATTTCCTGGATTCTCAGAAAAGTTGCTATCAGAAAAGATAAGTAAAACTATCAGAAAAGATCAGTAAATAACACTTACTGCTCTTCCATAAGACATCTGGTGCAAAGTGCTGGTGGGTTTTTTTTTTTTTTTTTTACAACACTAGTCATAAGTATTAGAGTTTCTTTAAGGCTTTAATTCCATAAGAAATAATTTTGATTAAAAGATTTTATTTAGCGTCTCAGAATTGCTTCATCTTTAACCTACTTTGATTGAACAACTAAAGAGCAACACCTCTCCTAAATCTGGGGTACTTCTGGCCAATCTTTGAAACAAATTAAAAAGAAAAAGCAAAGAAGCAGAACAGTATATGAAAAAACAGTCTGGAAACACCAGTAGGCAGAGATATCTAGTTAATTAGCACTAATGTTTCTTATTCAGTAAGTGACCCACCCATGATAAGAACAAGGCAGATACCCTGGCTGAATATGTAAAAACTACAGCTCCTTGTTATTCAAACATCTAGATTAATCCAAGACAAAAACAGTGTATTAACTACTTCTAGATAACCTAAGCATTGATTAGTACCGGTTTAATTAAAAATAAAAGAAAATACAAAGGGGAAAGAAAGAGAAGGGGTGATGCGTGGGAAAGAAGGGGAGATAGGAAGAGAGGGAGAAGGAAAAAGAAGAGAAAAATGGAAAGAATTGTTCAACAGTTTAAATCCCTCAGGAAAAAGAAAACCAAACAAACAAAAACCAAACCAAACAAAAACCAACCAACCAAAAAAAAAAAACAAACCCAAAAAAAAAACAATTAGGCAGTTGAGATTAGTTTGGCAGTCCCAGGCTTTTTAACCTAGCAGCTAAAATTATACTAGAAAAGAAAGCTACAATATGGTTCTAATGAATTCACCGGAGACAGTTTGCATTTTAAAGAAAGCAAACTTGACCATCTGGATTAAGTTATGGCAGATTGCTGAGTATTTTCTTCCTTCAGTCCCACGTATAAGTCTAGCAACATCATATTTGGCACAGCAGTAACCTGTGATAGGATCCATGGCTCTTTTGAAAGTCTGCTGGTACCTGCTCCAAACTTACGAAGTCAAATTGTAAACATCATGATAAATGACAGACAATGAAGGCTTCATTTGGTATTTTCATAAGCTTAAGATAGCCACTACCATTGCTCTTTCTTTTTCTGATGCCATAACATGTACTCAGCAAGTAGTAGCTACAGACAGCCAAGTTAGTCTATCAGACCAGTATCTAGTGCTTTACAGCAAAAAAAAAAACAAATGCAAAACAAACCCAAGACAAAATGTGTACCTGCCCATAAGACCCCTGTTATTCATAAGCTCCTATGAGTGCAAAATACATATAGCCCAGAAGAACTTACCTGAATTCATCACACTTCCTCCACCCTCCTCAGGTTATATGCATGTTCCAGTTTTAATCCCTACTGACCTCAAAGGCGGAACTATATTTTTTATATTAGAATCAAGAAACAACAAACACAGAAACCAACAAATAAAAGTATGCAGACAATACATAAGAAGTGGTGAGTAGGAAAAAGAAGGTTCAAAGGCTACTGAAGTAGCTCAGTGCTGCATTCAGCACAAGGGACTTTCACCAAACTCGACAAATTTATGTACAACTTACATCCAGATCAGACTCATCTCCAAAAATCCTTTAATTCTCCTTCCTGCAACTAGCAGACGAATTTGCTGAAAGCAGGAATTTTACAAGCACTACCTTACACTGTACTACACAAAGATTTTGAAGCTTCAAACACACTTAAATGCAACTTTTCAACTAAAAGAAATCCTGTTTTGAAACACAGCAAGTTAAGACTCAAAGTTTTGCCCAGAGAGGGAATCCCATAGTGTTTTAAAATACCTGATTCAGCAGAAGGTAAGCAGCAGCATGAAGAATACATTTATTATGTCCTGAGAACATAGCACAGGTCACCCCCTCTTTCTGTTTACATTGCAGTGACCCCTGAAGCTTCTAGAGCAATTTGTTCAGCTGTGTCTACAAGCCACATTATGCGCTGCATTTCATCTGGTAGGCTGCATTTTACCTTATCATCAATATCCACACACAGTTTTTGATCTATGGTCATTACAGTGGAAAAAGCAGCATTTCTGTCTCACAAGAATGTTGCCTTAAGATCAATAACTAGCAAATAAAATCTGTGTATCTCAATGCCATGGTAGAGTATATGGTGTCTAATTGGCTTACACAATAGATGAGATTACAATTAGCTGAAATATGAGTAGGAGGAAAACAGTGCTCTTAGGATCTTCTCTGGTCCATCACACTGCATCTGGACACATACGCATATCAAACAGCTCCGACAGTAGAGCTGAGTACTTCCAGGTCTTCCCCAGTAAGTATGCCCAGAGGAAGATGGTCATGAAAAGGTTGTTATCCTTTTGAATCCACATTTTGTATTATTACCACTAGTCAAGCTTATTCCAGTGTATACAATGCTCTTATGAATGCTCAGGTTATACAAAGAATATTTAGGACAATTAGGACACAATAACAGCATATAAAGCTTTCTACAGCTTTCGCAGTTCAAACAAGAGTAAGTCCTCCATAAAGTCAGTGCTGCATGCAAGTGCTGCACTTGCAGTTAAGAAGTCATATCAGCTACTGCATGGAAAGAAGTGATTTATATACAGAAGAGCTTTAACAGTTCTCAAGGATGGAAAACAATGGTATTTTTAAGGTATAAACTCCTTCTTCATCTAATGAAAGGAAAAAAAAAAGAAAAACCATGACAAGATTTTGCAGCCCACTCAAGACTGAGTCATATCCATGGAGGAGTTAAAATTACCATTTATTCTTTTTCCCCCTACATAAGGTTGTCATTTCCAGCTCCTCTTATCCCAGCCAGCTACCACCTGCATTGCTGTTTCCCCATGCCCATCTAAGCTTCTCTCCTTCTACTCCATCCCATTTGTCTTCTGCCATCATGTGAATTATCACTTGTTCCACTCCAGTACATGAGAAATCCACAATAAAAATTGAGCAAGGACTACAAGTGGAACAACAAAGAGGAGGCAGACAGCCTCTCTTCTCTGAAAGAGTGCTAATCAGAAAGAATAGCCCACAAATCATTCTGCCCATCAAACTTATTCCAACTGCATTTTAAAAAAAACACAAACCAATCAACCAAAACGAACTAAAACCCAAAACGAAACCAAACAAACACAATAAAAAACCCCAAACAGGTAAAAAAAAAAAAAAACAACAAACCATAAAACCCCCCCATACCTCATAATAAGAATGGTTAGGCACTGAAACATGCTCTCCAGAAAACCTGTGATATGTCCATTCTTCTAGTTACGCAAATTTCAAATGAACAGGTCTCAAGCAACCCAGCTTAACTTTGAATATGGCCCTATCTGAGCAAATGTTGTGCAAGACAATCCCTTCTGACCTAAATTTTATTCAATGATCATATAATAGACACAGACGTCCTGAGACTTTCCAAGCTAAATCAGTAGCATTGATAAGAACTGGCTGTGTGGGAAGAGGAGCTAGCAGGAGGTCAGAAGCCTTTATGATAAACATCTACATAAGGGTTATGGCTCCTCCTTGTTTTTACTGAAGTTATTCTTTTACATGAATAGGGACTAGGAAGCAGGAAGACATGAAGCTAGAGGCCTATACTAAATATTTTATTTGCTATTTTTATAAGACAATACAAGAGAAGCTGCTGAAAAATAACTAGATTTTAGCAAAGGCTGGTGTAGATGTAGAATTGAAGAGACCTATGGTGGATGCGCATGCGCAAAGCTTCACTTCTTACAGCAAGTAAGTCTGCTACCTTAAGAGAAAGGGTTTTTTTGCAGTTGGTTGTTAGTTTGTGGTTTCTGTTTTGGTGTGGCTTTTTTTCCCCATTAGATTTCCTGCTGGATGTCTGAATTGATAGTTATGAGACAGCCTCCTTCCATCCACAGCAGGAAATCAAGCACATATTGATTGCACAACATGACATTCATTGCAAAGCTAACAGAAATAACAAAACAGCTTCTTCCTCCAGTACAAGAAGATACTAAACACTGTAGCCTCTTAAACTGCCAAGCCCAGCAGACTGGGATTAAATACTACTTCTAACTAGTTTAACCTAGAGAGATCAGTCCTGGTTTACTAATTTGTGCAGAATAGTCCAGCAGCCTAATCCACTCATCACACTGTTTCCTCAGGACTGGATAAGAAATACACAATTGCTTATGTGCAATACCAAAACAAAGATCAAGAGGAAAAAAACAATAGAAGAGATGTTAGGCAGGCCTTTCAAATACTCCCCATCTCCATTTAGAGACAATCAAAAAAAGAAATGTTAGCTTTAAAAAGCTCAAAACTGCAACAGAAAATAAATCAGTGAAAGTAAGATCAAATTAAAGTTCTTCTTGAAGAGGAAACTTGATTGCTGTGGGATATTCAGACAATTGTTCAGAGCTGAAGCTGTTTTTTTTTGTCTAAGTTCTGTTTTCTTTCATTGTGCTTTTGTAACATGAGTTTCTTCACATTGGCGTAGCAGCAAGTTACCTCCCAAGGAGCTGGAGAGACAGATAACTGGCAATGTTTTACTTTTGACTGAATGTCTTGAGGCATATTTTCAGGCTTTGGATGAAAGCATGGGAAATTGCTATGATAAGCCTCAGACTTTTAAAGTAGTAGTGTAGTGGGGAAGACACTTCACTATAGCACAGATTGTGGGACATTTCAAAGCAACATAGCAGAACATTATTCTGTTCCTGACAGAAGATTCTGTTACTCTATATGAGATTAACAAAACACACACAAATATAAAACCCACTTTTAAGGATTTCTATAGTACTAGCCCTAGAAAAGCAACAGTGATTTTGAATGATACCTGCAATTTTCTGTATTATTTGCCAGTTTGCAAAGATTAGAGAGCAAGGAATGTTCATTAGGACTGCAAAAGGATTTTATACTTTTTTGGAGGTAAATGGCATACAATGTTCAGCATTTTGACACTGGCCTGTATTAGTTCCAAACAGGAACTACTAATGACTCATTGTACTCGCCCATGCTGCAAAAGGCAGTGGCTTCATCTGGGCAAATACCTTCTCCATTCCTGTCCTACATCCAGGTTCCAAAGTCTTCAGCATGACTTATCAAGAGTTAATCATCAACATATTTGCACTGGACATTTTCAGTCTTTTCTAGATTTTGTGTTCCTGAACAGGAAGGTGAAATTCCTTACAAGCAAGGTGTTTTCCTGTGAACAGAGAGGAGGACCTCTGGTGGTACTTATGTACAGCTTATTTTCATTAGAACAATTTCTAGCAGGCCAGCTCAAACCAGAACATTGAGGTCTCCGCCAAAAGTACATTACACTTTAACCACAGTGGTTAGCCACCGCCTGGCTGGATAAGACCATTTCTCAGGAACTTATCAAACATGCAGATAAACATTTGCTTTTATATTTATTCTTTCACTGCCTTCTTTCCTGAGGGTACTAAGAAAGAACTCAGACCAACCAACAGCGTGTTCTGGCCTCCCTGTATTTCATTCAATAACACAAAAGTAATATTTCAGCCAGATCTCTTCAATCAAGTATAAAGTCTTAGCTTACCTTTCTGGTGTTACATCTTGGTTGCTGCTTGAATGTGCTATTTCTAATGTATTTCCTCTGTAAATGGAAAAGTCTTCCCTGCTTGCAGAAAAATAATGTTCCTTTCCAATCCACAGTCACCTTCCTTTCCAGTAAACAAGACCCAGATAAAGCAATTCTTCGCCCTGGCTGAGGAGAGGCAGCAGAGCCAGGGTGTGCAATTCCTCCCCCTCAGGCACATCAAATCTGCTGCAGGCAGCTTGCTGCAGGGAGGCGAGGAAGATGAGAAGTTCACTGTTAATTTAGTGGACACCCCACAGATGGAAGCAGCCACAAGCCAAACACTTGATGTTACCTCAAGAACCCCTTTCTTTCAGGGCTTTTTCTTCACTTGCCCCTTTCCTTGTTTGACCACCTTGGACAGGCCCAGACCCCAAAGAGTGCTTAGTGATGGGGCCATAAATTATTTATTCATACGTTAGCTCATTCTCATTCACAACAATTTTACTTATACTGCATCTTGTGATCCATATTTCCCACTGCCCACACCACGTCCCTAAACTTCCTCTAACAATCCTTCTCCCAGCAGGACGCACATGCCAGTCCCCCTTCCTCAGCTCCCCATTCCTCAGCTCCTTGCCTAGCATCCAGCCCATTCCCCAGCAGCACCGGGGCTGGCTGGGTAAGCTGCAACCCCACCCACCCTATCTTCACACTGCTGCTTCCCCCTAAAATCCCCAGCATTACTGGGGGTCCACCAGAACATGACCTGGCCCCTCCAAACCATTGCTGGCACTGTCCTTAAGGCTACCCTCTTCACCAGCATCTCCCATCTCATGGCCAGGAGCTAATGAGAAAAACCTAGTCAAATGGGAGGCTTTGCTCTTCATCTTTTCCCCTTTCTCCCTGTTTCAATGTGTCCCTGACCCCATCCTGCCACCAAAAGCCTTAAGGGCTGTGATATACGCCTGTTTAGTGCCTTGTTATAAGCAGAAGGCTGAATCTTGATGAGGGTATAAAAAGCTTTGGGATATTTTTGGCTAACAGGACCAAGCACTACAGGATTTTGTCTCATAGTGGCAAATAGTGGGGACTAGGCTGGTTTACTCTCAGCTGGAGTACCAGAAATGTATGGTGTAGGAGAAAGGATAGTTTGGTAGAGCCCACCAATGTTCAAATCAACTATTTCATAAAGAAACAAACACCCAGTGAAAAACTTTGATGGAGAACCTGAAAAAAATTGTGAATTGTTTCAACGAATGACCATGAATATGACTGCAGGTACAACGAAGTATTCCCAGTTTAAAAATTTTTGCTAAGGCTAGGAAAAATGACACCAGCAAAACATTTGATATTCAGCAGCATACTGCAGTAAACTGGAACCATTTTATGACATTTGGAATGTTGGAAATCTGAACAAAGGCAAAAAAAGCTGCATTTTCCTAGCATGACAAGTGAGAAGAGTTAGGAAGTCATAATCCAAAAAAACCAAAAACCAAAAACCAAAAACCAAAACAAAACAAAAAAAAACAAACAAACAAACAAAAAAAACCCAAAACAAAACAAAAACAAACAAAAACAACAACAAAAAAAAAAAAAAAAAAAAAAAAAAACAAAAAAAAAAACCAACCAACCAAATCAAGCTGATTAAAGAACTCAGATCTTGCTTTTCTGACACATTTTTGGCTATATTTCTGCAATATGAAAAACAGCCTGACCAAACTCAGACTGACACAAATTCACGAATTTAGATACTGACAACAAACTCTCTTTAATTACAGAAAAAGAAAGCAAACACAGCTTAGTATCCTGTCTTTTGCTAGAGCTCATAAGCTGTTACAGGATGAAGGGCACTACTTATGGCTTGCACATCTCTTCCAGTAATTAAGTGTTGGCTGAGAACTCATTTGTCCGAACTATTTTTTCCCCACCAACCCTCTCTTAAAACATCCCCTATCTAGAGCAGCATTTGCTGCAGTCCAAATCCCTTACAGCCCAGTCTGAATTTCTGTTCTTTCCATAACAAAGCTAGAGCTTGCAATTTCAAATTTAAAACAAGAAGCTTTTACTTTTTGCACTAGAATGATTTGTTACCTCCTTGCTCTATGCAGAATAATGGGTTTGGCCTCATTAAAGTCAAGAGTAGGCATGCGGTAACAGTGATCACATCACATCAGCAAGGAGATATTAATTCCTGGATACTACATCACACAGCTCCGTGTGTTTGTTACAGAAGAAGGTAAATTCAGTGATTACCCAGGGCAGATTTTCTGTATCCTCCAAAAGGGACAGATTTTGTGTACCCTTTAAATGTTCCTTGCTCACTTCAATATAGGTATTGCACTATAGAAAAAAAAACCATGTTTGTTACTAAATGAAAAGGTTTATTTTGAGAATGCAATTACTATGTAATACCTTGGAAGATGAACAGCTATCGTAAATATAGAATAAAGCCTAAAGCATAGCTCTTCTGTTTCTGTATTTTTCTTCTACAAGATGCACAGCACTAAACTGCAGAACTTCCATAAAAGGTGCTATAACTAATTTAGAAAGACAATGCTTCAACAAATCAGCATTTCAGAGAGACATAAGTGTGCATGCATAAGAGTCCAAAACAGGGGTCCAGACAGCCCTATAACATGAAGTGCTCTTGGTCCCCTTCAGCTGTGCTTTGAACTATGCGTAGTACCTATTTTGCCATGCTGCCCTATGCTCAGCACCTCTGCCCTCAACTCCATAAGGCAGGCCACTAATTTTCCCTAATCACTCGTGTGAGTGTTAATAAGCCTTGTCAGCTCATTTACACCAGTGGACACTAATACAGTAAGAAATGAACACATTGATTTCACCAAGGTCCCTGGGCAGCCACCAGTTACTAACAGTTCTCAGCTGAGTATGAAAACAGCAATGCTTTTGATTGCAAAATGACTTTTTCACTGCTGCTGTTCCCTCTCCCCCCACTCACTTCTGATCAATACATCAATCTGATTCACACACACATCTTCCTCAAGAGACTTTGAACCAACTCAGTACAATTGCAAGCTCAAAGAAAATGCCAGCATTTATTTTTTATGATGCAAACTACTTCTACATATCTCCTCTCTCAGGATTCAAGAAAAAGTTGATTTTAATTGAAACTGAGGTAAAGAACAAGATTAGAAAGGTAGCTCTAGTAGAAATGACAGAGGGTGAAACTCACTGTATATCACACCGTGAAGAATATATGGGAATTTGTTTAAGCAAGACAGAGGTGAGTCTGAGTCCTAGTGGCAAAGAATTTAATGCTAAAATCTATGAGAATTAATGTGTATCCCATGACCTTTACACTCAACAGTTACAGTATAAATCAGCTTAATTTCACCATAACTGCTCCTAAATCAAATGTTTATTATGGATATACACACAGAATGACATAACCAATGTTGCTACTCTGACCAAGGCTAGGCCAAGCAGATGCATTTTTTTTTTTTTTTGAGATTAGCTTCATAAATTACCTTTCATTTTTCTCACTAAGCCTTTGAATTTCATATGTACTAACGTCATTAAAAAAGACAGAGTGGCTTTTGACCACGTGCACAATGAATTTCCGGATAAGGTTCTAACATTTCCCATTTTCCAATAAGGAGATGGGGACAGCAAAACCTATGGGCTTCCTGGAGCAGGCTGACTACAAGCATAGCCAGGATAGTAATTTGTACCCTCCTTCAACTACACATAATACAGTCTTTATTCAGCAAATAGCAAAGTAGTTTCACACCATGCCAAAGGTCAGCTTTTGCTGTATTAATAGCTGCTCTGGGAGGATCAGTGTTGCGCTATCCTACATTTTTTCCAGGGCCTGGAGATGCAATTTCCTACAATCTGCAGGCAATTTCCCACCAATTTTCTTGGGGAGCTAATAGGCTGTGACAGGAGATGGAGCTAGAAAGCAGCAGGCAGCTTCAAAAAAGACAAATTGCATCTCTGCCACCTAACTGGGCAATCTAGGAAGACAGACTTTATAGCTTTGTAGCGTTATTGGGGCCCATGCTAACAGCAAATCATTCAAGCTGCCATCTGAATTTCATATGCTTCTCCTTCTAAATTTGTTATCACTACATACCACTTTGTAGCATTTTTTCTGCAAATGACAGTTAAACACGGATAATGTATGATTACTAGTTTAACTGCCTTTTAACTAGACAAGCCTTGTTAAATGCTATTCACACTTAGAGAAATATACAGTTTCACTGTCAAACACAGTGATATTTTAGATTATTTTCATACTTGTCAAGGTACAAAGCAGATGCTTACAGAAAGGGACTGGTTTGTAAGCTACATTCAAATCAATCACATAATGCAAACTATGGGAATATTTTAAAAAGTCACTACAGTGAGCACACCTACTGTGGTAAGAAAGTCTCATTGAACTTACCTAATACAAAATGAAAGCATAAAAAAACCCGCCAAATATAATGTTAAGTTCTCCTACTCTACTTGTGCTTGAAACCTAAAAAAGTTAAACGGAAGTCTACAATCAGTTCAAAAACATCCATAAAACCATTTAGCTCACAAATTTAAAATTACTTTAGTAAAAAAGAAAGTTACTAAAACTAGTAAAACTGTAAGAATGTCACCATATCCGCCTTAATAGAAAGGAAACTGATTTAAAGCTGCTAACCCTCACCTAAGATACATATAAAAAAATAAAAATCAATGAATTAAAGAAGATTATTCAAAAGCACATAAAACCAGCAACTATTGCAAGTCATATCTGTCACTGTACTTCCCCTTAATATTACAGCAAACTCAGGTATAAATACTGTAAACATATTCTAGTACTGAACCCTGTATATCTGTATGTTTTTCTTTAATACATACAAGAACAAGTTTCTGAAAGCATAGGAATTATTAAAAACAACCACCAATGCTAATGAAATTATTATAATTAGAAAAATCTGCAAGGTTAATATTTTCCTCTCCTCCCCATTAAGAATAAATTAGGTAGAGTAAAAACAATCTCATCTAAATTATTGCTGTCCACTGGGAGACAAAATGAATACTGAGAGATGTAAAATTTTACTATAATTCACCCTAGGGATTTTGTTCTTAATTACTTAAGTAATGAAAAAATGTAAAATTACAATGAACAAAGTGCTGAAATATTCTAACATGCATTTTGAAGTTCTCACATCTAAACCGCTTGTCATTAATATCCCCATTTCATATTTGTGGTTTTTAGTAAGTTGCAGCTCGATAAAATACTGAAGAACCAGGTGGAATTATAAATAGAGTACCAGGTCAATAACTTGCACTCAATAAAAAAGAGTGCCTACATAAACAAAAAAAAACCCTATGAAACCCATTCAAAACCAATAAGTACTTCCTTAAAGAAATTCACTGATAAAACCACAAAAGAGTATCAAGACTCTAGAATCTTGAATTTAACAAGTAATAATGATTTCTCTATAGCATTCTATCAAATTCTTGAAGTACACATTCAAAACCTCAGTGATATCATAGATTAGCTCAACTGCTGTCAGAAACACACATCACACATAACTAACAATCAAAAAGACAGAGAAAGGTAGAAGTATTATGCATGTATATTGCATTAAAACATCTCTAGAGGGCTAATATATATGCAGGAGGAAACATGGCGGAGCATAGTAGTAAATTGGTCCCTGTATGGAAATGAAATTTATTCCAGGAAATAAATTTAATGTGGCAACAAAATTGAATCAGTCCAAAGTTTTGCTGCATGCATGGCATGCTAAGCAAATACCAAACTGACATTAAGGACATTTACATACTTAACAGCAGTGTTTGGATAATTCATTGGCAGTCAAAAAATAATTTGAATTTTCAAAGCCATCAGAATGCATATTTACTTGAAATTTAATTAAGAAAATACTCAGGTCCAACTTTAAAAAAAAAACAAAAAACAAAAAAAAAACCAACAAAACAACAACAACAACAAAAACCCATACCAAAAAAAAAAAAAAAACACAACCAAAAATCTATACAATAGCTGATAATCTTTTAAGAATAAAGTGAAGCATCACTGCTCTCCAAACCATCTTTTTCTAGCAAAGCACAAAATGAGCGTTATTAGCTTATCATAATTGCAGCCAATTTTTGAAGTAATGGGGTAATCCACTGTGGACTGTTGTACAGAAGTGGTACGAAGACTGTGACGTGAAACAGATGGATTTTATTTTGAACATATTAGGCTCACTACCAGGAAATTAACAAGCGTTTTTAAGTTTCCCAACACTATGGATAAACTTTCATTTATGACCCCTTCTTTCTGCTTAACTTTTTTAAGATGCCATTAAAACCAGACCTTGAAGGAAAACCAGCATTTACGATTTGCAGTTACAAGCCGTCATCTCAATTTTCTATGCTAATGCCAGAGTACACAAAAGGGATAACGATAACAGTATGTTTGATTATTTAATCTCCAAACTATGTGTTATCTTCACCTCTGACTAACTCTTGGCAGAAAACAGAAATAGAAATGAGGTTCAAGAGGTACTATACCTTTGTGTTATGAACATAGCAAAGGCAATCCTTGCCAAGCTCTGTGCAAAAGCAACTGTCTATTGTGCCTTGCAGCATTTCTTCTATGAATCAACACAACTTTAGGAGAAAAGGTCTCAAAATTTAAATTTTACCTCAGAAGAATTTTTCTACCAATACAGAATTTTTCTATGGAGAGTCAACTACAGTGATCAGTAATTCCACGCACAATGAACGTATGAGTGTGGAACAATGTGCTATCTTATATTTGAGTTCTTGCCTTGGTAAGGAAAATTATTACAACAGATGCTGGCTGATATCTATGTAGCTATCCACTAGAAGATTCAATCACCACGGACTTGTTAGCAACAAAATTCTTACCAATGCATGAGCCAGAAAGAGCACAGCATGTCATTCACCTTTGAACTGTGGGACCTAGCAACAAGAAAAATGAAAAAAACAAACAAACAAAAAAAAAAAAAAAAACAAAAAAAAAAAAAAAAAAAACAAAAAAAAAAACAACAAAAAAAACCCCCACAACCAACACCCCCCCCCCCCAAAATAACGCAAACCCAAAACTTTGCTTAGATTTGAAAATGGTAACTAACATTGGGCCTCACATCACCAATTTCTTGCTTGTCAGTTTTCCGAGAATAGCACTTTAGTTCCAAGGAAACAGAAATCCAGTGCTCTCCAGAATTAATATATCATAGAAGCAATAGGTTATTTTGATATACAGCATCTTTCAGAACAGTCTGCCTGCTGAAGGCAATCGTTCATTCATTCATTCCTCTTTCCTTTGGTGTTTTCTTGGTGTATTCAATTCATAGATGTTTTAAGTTATGTACGAAGAAAAAAAATGAATAAATCTACACCCCTCAAAAAAATAAAGGAAAAATAAAACCAAAACAAGACACATCCATGTGCTTAAAGCATGTTCAAAGCACAGGTTTTGCTGGTTTAGAAAATGTTGAGTGAGCAAGCTCTCCTATACAGCTGAACAGAAATTCTGAGTAAACTTCCCAGAAATGTCAGTAAAGTAGTCCCACAAGACAAATTCTTAAAGCACCCAGTTTCTACACGTCTGGTTTCCCCTAGCAAAATCTACCATGCTGCACTAAGCACTTAAGCTGCAATTGGACATCTGGGAGCATATTGCTGAAAATGGGATTATCAATTGCTGGAAAGCTGATCTTGAGCTACAAAAAATACTAGGTAATGGGAAATACTGAAAACTGGCTGTGATTTAACTCTCTTTACTCTTGGGATTAGATGACTGCTCATGAATGTCAAAGAAATGCCCACTTCCAGCTCCAATACACATCTCAGGTGTCTTTGAATTACTATGCAGAAACATCTGAACAACTTGATGGAGTCAGTGAAATGTGTCGTCATACAGAATCTCATTCTAGGTGAAATTTGCAGTTTAGATATTAGATGAAATCTAAAATGTATGTGTATGAATTTTCCCATGCTTCCTTGTCCCCACATGTATTCCATGTCATGAAATCTTTCTTTCTGGTGTTCACTGGGACCTACTCTGAGCTGCTTCATCTTTCCTGTTCTGTAGTAAAAGACCTCTCTCTGGAAGGACACTGTAACTCAAATCTTGCATAGATCTACATTCTCACATTCTTTCTACACACTTATGGTAAGAAAAAAAAAAAAAAAAAAACAAAAAAAAAACACAACAAAACAACCAAACAAATCCTTTGAAGAGACAGCACAGCCGGAGTCAGCACAGCTTCCCCAGCGAAGTGGCTTCAGGGCTACACAATTTATCAGTAGTGTTAAATCTGAATTTAGCACTCTTCCTAAGCCTGGAAACATTAAATTCCACCCTTCTTAGTTGCTAGAATGGTTGAAGTTCCTCATCAACTCAAAATTGCATCAATACAATAGAAAATATGAAGGAGTACTTTAACCGGATTACATGATAGCACAGGCTCACAAGTGCAGGTTTTTTTTCACAAAAAACCCTAAACCAAAACCAACCAATCAAACAAAAAGCAAACAGCTGGCCAATCTTGGTTTAAGTTACTTGAGTCACTTAGACAGTTCTGAAAATTCTACCTGCATGACCAATAGAAAAATCTGACAGAAAAATTATGGTCAATTGTTTATAAATGAAAGTATACATGTGACCAGATGGTAGATTCTATTTTGATGCTTATATTAAAAAATAACACTATTTTAACAGTCTATGCACTTCATATTTGTTTCGTGCTCTGTCCTCCCTTTAAAGGAACAAAAGCTTTTGAAATGCCAAACAACTTAGGAAGAATTAATGTGGATAAAAATTCTCTCATAAGGCTTCTGGGTTGATGTGGGGATCTTTGCTTGTAACTATAATCAAAGAGGCACTCTGACATAGACAAATGCATTGTGTGGAATAGTATCATGATTTTTTCTGCACAATTGATTTAGAAAAGGTTATGTCTGGTGCACATAAACAAAATATATATATTACAGCTGGCAAAGGATTTTGTTCAGCTGAATTGGTATTACCACAAATCTCCTCTTCATCAGTTATTGTTTGCACTGACATCTAGTATATCATTTGTAAGGACTCCCCGCTTCTATCTGGCACTAGCGTTTGCCAGACCTGCATTCAAGTATCTCTGAATACTGAGGGCCACCCAGCAAACATATACTGTCCCAGGAAGGGGCTAATCAAAGGAATCTTTCAGGACTGCAATTTAATAGACACACACACACACAAATTAATTACCTGCACTATAGTTATTGCTGTATCTCTTTTTTCCATGTGCTTTTCCCAGTGCCTTTTCTGTTAATGCTGGTCTGGGTTGGTCTGCTTCTTCATTCAATATGCAATTGTTTTCATCCACTACTTTACACAGGACTACAAGAACTTGCGGAAGTTTCAAGCTCTATTAGTTTTAAATCTTGTATCTAATAGCATAGACCAACATGCCAAAATTTCACCAAATGTATCTTTTCACTAAAATTACATCTGCTGGTGGAATAGGCTTTACTATTTGACAAATGAAAGAAAAAAATTTCATAAACTGCAAGTGAAACCTGGAACAACATCTGGAGACAACTATTGTATGCTGCATCCCAAGTTTGCAGACCCAAGGCTTAAAGCAGATCTGATTGGGGAAAAAATTAATTTCTTAATTACAAAGAAGAAATATATGATACAAATATGATTAAATTCATTCACACACATAAATAATGTCCAATTCCATAACTTCTCTGACTGATTGTGCATTCTGGAAGCTACCAAGAAAAGACAAGGTATTTCATTATTTTCCTGACACTATGATTTTGAATCTCCTGATTGCAAAAAGTGTGGTCTTCCAAACAACCATGATGTTGCAAGTTATAGCAGAACCATCATACAAATGAGATTTTTTTTTCTTAAAGCTTACACAAATGTGTTAGAATGCTTGCATTCTTGGTTCCTGTGATATCAACTTTTAAGAAAGGCAAAAGAACTTCTATGAAGTAAAAGCCAAGGTGACAGCAGTGTGGCAGAAATCCAAGTGTTCAAATTTGCCACTGCTGTTAAACAAAGTCAATGATCACTGGCAGAGTCAGACATCTGGAAAAACTTCAAAATGAAAACACGGTCAGGGTAAAAATCAAGTACCCTAGTACATACTCTCTTTTTAAACTTTCTCTTTTTAAAATGGCATAACACTTCATTGTGTTTCAATGTATCAAATACAACTATTTCTTTGAAAAGCGTTATGATTTTACTTTTTGTGTCAGTACGCGTGAAAGAAACATGACCACCACCTAAGCTGGTCTGTCATTTTCATACAGATTTCATACTCACAACACAGCAATAGACAAAGATACAGATATATATGGATAGAACACTAATTTTAAATGTCTAGGAGACCAGATTATCCTGAATGGTTAACATTTTACGTTCCAAATGCAAGGTTAATGTATTAAGGCTATTACAATTTTAGATGTTATAAAACTGGTTTCAGTAGAATGGTCATGAAAATTGAGAAGAAAACTGATGTCTCTTCAGACAGGAAATAGAGAGAAAATTTGCACCCAGATGAGAAATTTCCTATCCAGTCAATGCATCTGGCAGTCAAACTTGTTTCTTCCTAGTTACACATCTTTAAAGAGCACAGATACAGGTCACTGTCAAATTCTAGCAAAATGAGAAAGCAGCTCTTCACAGATGAGTCTCCCAGTTTGTATAATCTGAATTATTTGTTCAAAGATACCTTTTTTTTTCATCCGCACTCTCATTTGCAACAGAAATTCCAATTAAATTACAGAATGTAGGAAATGTACGGCCCTCACTGGTGCAATAGTTAGGTTTGTCTAGCACACAGTGGTAGAACTCGTTAATCTGAAAAAACATGGTTAGAATAAAATGTACACATTCTCTCCTCATTCATTTGTAGAGTACACCATAAAAACTTGAAGATGCATAGCTTTGGTAACTGGCTGCTTAGCATGGCTCTTCATCAATGTTACACTGATTGAACAGTGGAAAGGACTCAGAGATTGCTCAGTACAAATACACAGAGCCTGTAGGCCCGCATAACATGGGACACTCAGGAAAATTAATTCTAATTAATATGTACAGTGGATTAGTTTGTTAAAAATCAAAATATTCCTCTGTCAATATTCCCACAAAAAAATTAAGACGTGACTTTAACTTAGTTCAGCTTAATCCACTTCACTTGCATCCCTGCAAGTATTTAACATTGTTTTAAGTGATCCCCTGTAAAACTAACACTTTTGGTAATTTGATTAAATTTACCTGAATATCTAAGCATAGACAAGACATTAAAAAAGAAATGGTCCTTAACTAACACTTCTCAGGAAAATATGAAGGATGCAACTTATCTAGCTTTGTTTAATCACAGACATCCTCAGTTAATGAATAAAGGCTCTGATGTACTCAGTTGAAATGTGGTTCTTGCATGAACTCTGCTCAGCTGACGGAGAAAGGTGAGGGAGTCACCTCCTCTTCTACAGAAATGACCAAATGAACTATGATCAAGTACATATTACTGTATCTGCCAAAGAACATATCCATGGGACATCGGAATAAACTTAAACTGCACAACTTTATGAAATGTTCAATTTTTATATTTTACACTATAATTAGTACAAAATTGCCTTTTAAGATTTCTGTAGCACAAGACAGTATTCTACTAGGCTTGATACCCTAATATGTCAAAACAACTACTTTGAAGTATGATAAAGGAATCTAGGAAGAGTTATAAAGAATAAGATACCATTTTCAAACTATACATAGTGTTTGCTTTTGCTTCTAAAAAGGTACTTATATCCCCAAAATGTTTTAAATTTTAAATAAGCAGGGTGGGCAGGGAAAGGATGGGGGGAAGACTGATTGTTGGTACTAAAGCCTTTACTGTAGTAAACTAAAGATATTTACAATTTATACAAATGCTTGACCTTCAACAAAAATACAAAAACATATCACAAGATGCAAAACCAGGAAACAAGTTCATCTGAGACACCACTGCTCTACACAGGCAACTTGAACTGCACGGAACAGAAAAGTCTTTATCCCCCATAATCAGGCAATGAGAACAATTTGCATGAGGTTACAAAGAAAGAAAAAAAATAAAAGGCTCCAACAGTCTTCAGTAGATTTGGCTTTCAAAAACTATGTCAAAAACCTAGGCTACATCTGTCCATCTTGCCTTTGTGTTCCATTTGGTCCACGTAGCCAATAATTAGTTGCTGGATGTTGCTTCTATTTTGAAAAATTGGAGTAGGTTCATGGTAAGGTCTGGAACCTCAATACTTTTGTTCCTTTTTAAAAGGCAAAACTTTTCTACTTCTACAATTAAGAACAATTTTGGCCCAGTTCAACTTTTAAAAGTTATATCCCCATCATATTTTTCAGTAGATAACTTCATAGACTGTAGCCTTTTTGTCTCCAGAGCCAGTGACTATGTACTTATCATCCACAGAGATGTCACAGCTAAGCACTGACGAAGATTCTTTGGACTAGAAGAAAAATAGAAACATATTACATAATTTAAAAAAAAAGTCTGTTACCCTCATCTCAGCATCCCAGTTTGGGTAGAGACATAGGTGAAGTCTGAGTCCACTCTTGGGACTCTGGGTGTTCTAGTTATCTTTAAAACCATCATCATCCCCACCTGAAAGATACTGGCTCCGTAAGGAGTTCTCCATGCATTAAGAAGGTTATCTTTCCCAGTACTGACAAACCATTTACCTAGAATATAAAACAGAGGGCTATGAAAAAAACGAAACACATATGAGTTTTCAACTCACACCTATGAAGTCTTTTATCTAATCACTGCTGTAAAAGTTCTCACCACTAATCACATACTTTTGCTTACAATCAGTGTGGAGACTGATCCTTTTGTAGCGTGTTAACATATTAGAAAATCCCTAGATTCTATAAATTGAAATGATTTTTTATACACAAATCAACCATCACAGCAGCTTTTAGATAAACAGACAGTAGCTTGTAGGTAAGTACCTTTGAATTCATAAAGCAGAGATATTTATTCATAACTTAAGAAACTGAGATACACTCCCTCTATGGAGAGTGGCCTGGACACACGTGCACCTTGAGGCGCACAACACTGACTCCTCCCCAGTGGTTTGCAGTTATGATACTGCTCTGTGCTCTGTTAATTTTTAGCCTGTCTGTGCTGAGGAACATAAAGGCTTCACTTACATTTTCACTTTGGAGATGCTAATTAATTTGCAGTACGCATACTGGAACAGGCTGCCCAGAGAGGTGACGGATGCTCCATTCCTGGTGACATTCAAGGCCAGGCTGGATGTGCTTCTGGCCAACCTGATCTAGTTGAAGATGCCTCTGCTCATTCCACGGGGTGTGGACTAGAATATCTTTGAAGGTCCCCTCCAAGCCGAACTATTCTATGATTCTATGATTACTGAATGAGCTATAACTATGTATTAACTGATCAGCGAAACATGAACTAGACCCCTGACTGTCAATTTTGTATTCAGTGCAACTTACCACAGTAAGCAAACTTGAGTGACAATACACAACTCTCATGAAGGTGCAGTTGATATTTGTCTGGTTTATTTACATGTAGCACTTCTACATTGCTGCTCTCCATTCCCACAGCTAGCCATTCTCCAGTAGGACAATAACCAAGGGAAAATATCTGAAAATTAAACAACATTTACACTACTTATTTTTTTCCTACTTTTTTTTTTCTCTACAGTGATTAAATGGATTGGGAGAGGGAGAGAAAGAGAGAAGAGCCAAATAAATACACACAGTTCAACAGCAAGACTGCTGTTCAAAATTCAAGTGACTATAAATAATCCTGATCTTACATATTAACTTAGAATAATAGGGAAAGTGAGTAGTGTCAGGATATCATTTTATTCTGGAAACTCAGCATATGAAAGCTCCAAAATATTGTGTTGTGAGCAGCCAAAAGGAAGACAGGGAACAATGTGCCAGCTGCACTGGGCTCAATCTCAGCTTTTATCCTCAATGTTCCCCTCCCACCTTCCCCTCTTCCTTCCCCTGCCCTTCGCCACACTGTAAGAAAATCCAGGTATACCTGTGACGTGAAGTCATGCTGTTGTAGCTGTCTCCCTTCTCTCAAGTCCCAGGATCTGACAGTGTTATCCAAACCTCCCGTCCAGAGCTTGGTACCATCATTAGAAATGTCAATACAGCTGGCTCCATCTGTGTGGCCCTGGAATTGCCTGATAAAACAAACCAGATTGAATAATGATTTCCTGCCAGAGCTCAAGGTAAACACTGTTGTGGTGTTAGTTTTGGACTCTCTGTGTCTGCTGATGGGCAAAAATCAGCCTCTCCCTCCTTTTTACCACTGATGAAATACAACAGTATTACAAAAACATTTTCCAGGTGCTAGAAGAAATTAATGGCATGATGGTTAGCTGAACAAAAGCAAGTATTTCCTATCGGGTTTTGAAAGAAAAACAAACAAACAAACAAACAAACAAACTTGGGAGAACGGTAAAGTACAGTAACTATACTTAAAAGCAATTAGGACAACTCAGATTAAAACAAGTGCTGAAAGAACAAAACTCCTCCAGTTTCAGAAAACAGCTCCTGTATTTTTCCTTGGCTGCAAGTCAAGATGATACATAAAAAGCAGATATATTAATAGAAAGGGATCTAGATAGAGATCCAGACAGTTAAACACAAGCATTGCTGAATCAGCAAAGTTGCACAGTCTGTGGCAGGAGATCACAAAAATCTAAATGATGTCATTTGCTCTAAAACTTTCTCATCAGTAATTCTTGGTTTTCAGCAACCAGAAGGTCATCTCAAGTCTTCCTTAATCCTTCAGCAAAAGTCTTATGAGGCTCCTGCACTTTTCATCAGCAATTAGCATTAGGAAAAGTCCTGTGACTCAATGTGAAAGGTGGAGGGCGTGGGGGAAAAGACAACTAGTTTGGGAATGAAGGGTATGAATCACCACAGAAAGGTCACACCACACATTTTGTTTTGCAGCCCTGGTCTCAAAATTCCACATGTTATCAATTAGCAAGATCAGCCAGCAAGTGGTGGGAACACTACAGCAAGCATTTAAAAGGCAAGACAGTCACAGACGGAGTGAGTGCACCTTTACAGAGACCAAGCATGCATAGGCAAACTGAAGACTGTATGTAACTAATACCTTCTTTGTTCAACAGAAAGTAAAATTTGCATGTACATTAATATAACTCTTAATATAAATTTAGGCTAATTATTGATAGACAGGGAATTTAACTGAAACACAGCAGACTAAGCAAATTCTTCACTGTTTGCATTTGGAACTTTCAAACTATCATGACCTTTCCCAGTTCAGGCTCTCTCTTCTCATAAGAGTGTACAACACTACTACTTGGTAAGCATAAACCAAAATTTATCTTGGTGTGAACTACACTGCTAGTTGCTAAAAGCCATTTCACACACAGCCCTATCTTTCTCTGTCAGAAAATACTGGATACTGACCTGCCAGAAACGTTAATCTTCTACTAATATATTTATTAATCAAAGGTCTAACAAAAGATTTCAAAAGTAACTTACACGGCAATCCATTTATTCTCTTTGCAACCAACTCCAAAACTTTCAGAGATCAACTTCCTCCAAAAAATTCAAATAGCTTTTTTCACGAGTGACCTAAGTCCTTTATGCTTTCCTGAAGAATTGACACTTTCAACTGCTTTTGTAAGTTTAATTTTAATACTTATCACTAAATATGAACTGAAAATTCTCTTTATTACTTAACAAAGCTTAAGACAAAGGAAAAGAACAAACCTCAAAGAGTTCCTTAAGTTATATTCAGTCTACACCAACCACAAACCAGCTAAAATGCTGACTGCAGAAACCTGCAGACAAATCCCAACTAACCAAAACCAACAGAAACTGTCAGCATGTTATGGACCAACCCTTTAGGTAGGCCCTGAACTGCGTCTTCCAAGACTAGGTTGACACTACCAAAACTAGCTTCTGCTCAGCTCAGGTGGCAAACCACATTCTTTGTATAAGAAATACTATTTATTTTGCTGTCATGAACCATTATTCCGGAAGATAAATATTTATGTAGCTGTCCAAAGAGTAACTTCTATTAAAGTTTTCTGTAAACAAGTAATGACTCACCTGACCAATGTCTGATTGTGCAGATCCCACACTGCAATGTTCCCATCACTGCAGCATGAAAAGCACACCTTGGAATCAGGGCTGATAGCCAGAGCATAGCAGGCAGGGGCTGAGGATGTCAGCTCTGCTTTTATACGAGGAGTTGGTGCTGCCAGGTCCCATATGGATAATGTGCTGGCTTCTCCCCCAACTATTAGCGTGCATCCATCAGGCAGCAATTTACAAGAGCGGATGTAGTTATCTCTGTTCTGTACAACACAAATCACCTCAGTTATGTTAATACATGCCCTGACAATAATGACCACTAATACAATTCTGACTGCCTCCAAGTTTTAAACAGTATGCAATTTTTTCCATTACCAGAGTACTGAAGAGGAACCAGGAGATTCTAAAAGTCTTCAGACACCTATTTCTCATCACTAACCAGAGACTGCAGCTGCAGAAACCAAACTGCAGACTTCTGCTGTCACAGTCTACTCTGCTTTAAACCTGACGAGCGGCGAGTCTGCCAGCTCATTACACAAAAACAGAGCCAAAGTAAGCTTGCATTTCTGCAAGTGCACTCCACCAGTGAAGGTCACCAGGAACAGAAATATTAAAGCAAATGACCTTTCATTTGGCATTTAGGCAACTCTATGCGAAAATGTGTTTCAAGTCTCATGCCCTTCAGGTTTTGGAGTTCCTTTCAAATACTATTTTGCATTCACCACTGTAAAGCCAAAATATGAAGTAATCCCATAGTGCTTCTGAACTTATGCTGGTCCTTGCTCAGCATGCATCTTATCATACTTATATCATTAGTTTCACATTAGCGATACTAGTGCTGACTGAGAGGTACTACCGGGGATTTAGAATTGGAAAACATTTCAACCTTCACCTATTACAACCTTGACTTCTTAAGTGTATTGGATACCCACTTCTCCATAACAGTGGCTGAATTAACCAACAGTTCTTTAGGAAATGGAGGGTTAAGATCTGTAACTCAAAACATACAAAAAATCACTGCAAGAAGTAGTCAAGAACATTCCTACTCTATTCTATTTTTTATTCACAAAAAAGAGGCAGTAATTAGTGCAGTAGAAATGTTGGCTTAATCCTGTCAGCTATTACTGCTCCATAACTAAAATGAAGGCAGCCAGGACTGCGCATTCAGACTCATACCTGCTGCAGAACAGAATACATATTCAATCATACTTCTACTACTAGACAACTAACATAAGAGTAGCAGTAAATAAAGGGTAAAGACTAAAAAACCCAAACTAAACCAAAACAAAAACTGCACTACATTTAATTGGGTCAACATTGAATCTAGAATCATTTTCATTCAGAATATACATTACTGTGCTTGTGATAATAAGTCTTTTTAACATTTCACAAACGTTTATGCTGCTTCTAACATGAGAAGCATCTCTAATTGAGCCATCCATTTTATTTTGAATTAGCTTTTCTGCTACCCACACTGACACACTCAGTCCCTTTTAGATCCTGCAGATGTGAAAACAGCCAACCAAAATGCATAACTTATGGATCACCAACGAAAGCATAGACACTTAAACTGACCTTGATGCTTTGACACATTATTTTATTATGTGGTTGCTATCCTCTTATACAAAAACAGAGGTTGTCACTACTGGTGTGAATGAAACACCTAGGAAAGATCTGGGCAGCTCTGCATAAGCCTGGCTACATTCCTTTCAAAGTCATGCACAAAAATCATCAGCATGACTAGAAGGGAAAAAAATTAAAAAAATCAGCCACACTCCCTATTCAGAAATCTTATCTAATCTGTTACTTGACCCCTAGTGATGTTATTTATCCCTAAATAAACCAGAACTCTTCTCCATAACTCCACCTGTTATGTGTTAAAAAAAGACAGCTAAGTACACAAATCAAGAAACAGAACTGCATGCTATTTCCATGTAATATGAACAGAATCCAGACAAGGACAGCTATTTCCTTACTCAGTCTCCAAGGAGAAGGTACCCTTATGCGCAAGTTCCTGTTGACCTACCAGGCAGTCCAGCTGGGAGACAGGGCTCTTGTTGCCAGGCTGGCTGATGTCCCACACTTTGACGCACCCTTTCCCACCTGTATACACATGTCTCGTGGGGTTGCTGATGGTAACTGCACACACAACTTCCCCGTGGTTCAGAGTGTTGATCTGACGGGCATGGCGAGGGATTCCTGGACCAATGAGGGCATCAGGAGGGAAAGGAACTGGCTGCATCTGACCATCTGCAGTAACGTGAAAGGAGTAGGCTCTTTTGGGGAAGGGACAGAAGACAAAACCAAAAAAATAATAATTAGCCAGTTAGAGAGGCATAGTGCAAGAAAACCAGCATTTTTTTATTTGATCTTTCAATCCTTTTTTCATGATGATCAGAGCTACAGTGCCACATCAGGCACGCACATGAAACCTCAGAGGGAGACAAGGATTCACAACAGGTGTTTTCAGCTTGCCTCACTTGAAGCATTCGTGCAGTGGGGAAAACACGTTAAATTCTACACTTAACTCTGTGCGCTAAGGTCACGGCTGGTATCCGTCAGCCACCTGGATAATCAAAGGATCCTTCAGGCCCTGGTTTCTAGCCAGCAGTTCCAAGTCTCAGCCTGCAAGTCCTGCAGCAACAATCCCTCACCAGGCACTACTATTCTTCCAGTGCTCTTCCATGAGGCTTGAACCTGTTGCCTTGCAGAACCACTAGCCAAAGCTCAATTTTTGCTCCATTTCTGCACCTCACCTTTAACGTCAACACTAGCTGTGCTCACATGCCTCTCTTTCCAGCTGGTAACTAGTGCTTTAAACAGAAAATAGAAATGTGCAGAGTGGCTGTGCACACCTTTCATCAGGAAGCTGATACCATCTTCCCATAATTATGTTTTCTTGAGTGTTTCAGAAAAGCTGAAACGCTTGGTTTCCCAGGTAGTTTTGGCACTTCTATAACACCTTTTATTTGTACTCAGTGCATGATTTCAAGTATATGAAACTGAGGTTTGAGGAAGTGAATCCCAGCACTGAATAAAAACTCTTCTTTAGGGAAACTACATAAAATTATTTCTTCATGCTCACGGCAATGCTGAAAGTCAGCTATACTTACAGATCAGAGCACAAACAGCGGGTAATAAAGGTATCAAGTGTAGAGGGGGATTCTTCTTTTGCTTTAAATAATAATGGAAATACTACTGCAAAAGGTTGCTTTTTTTTACACTGGTGATCTCTTTTCAATTCTTCTGTTTTAAACACATCCATAGCACATGTTTTCGATGCTGTTGTTACATTACCATCATTCTTTGAGAGGCTGAAGTAGATAAAAAATGTTGAGATACGGGTATTGTTTCTTCTTCTTCTCCACATTAATAAGCTATGGTCTTTGTAGTGATAACTTCATTTTTCTAAAACATTTTTGCATTCAAAATTGCTCTTTCTTTTCCAAATATACCTTCTTCCTCAGAAATCTTCAGTCACTGTGTTTCAAGTATTAGTATTGCATCCCGCTACCAAGGACCAAACAGTAGATAATTCAATTTAATCTTCTGTTCTGAGCTCTGAGCTAGTATTTTCAAAGTATTTTATTGCATGTTACCAAGTATTGCACAGTTTGAAAGGAAGAACAAGCAAGATGTCTGGATCCATAACAGACATCACAAAGCAACTGAATATGCCCAGGAGCAGAGCAGAAGATAATTCCTTTTAAAAACAGTGAGAAGAGGAGAGCCGAAAGAATTCTACAGTTCTTTCAAACAGACGGCAACAGTGGAAACAGCCCCACGCAATATCACAGTTTTCTCAGAAGGGTAAAAACTGGTTAACAATAATTGCTATTAAACAAAAGAAGTTAATAAGCCTGCTCAAAGAATACACAGAAATGGAGGATGAGAGAGTGCAAAAGAGGACAAATCATTTTGGTGGCGTAAATGTCAGGAATGGGAAATGCAAGATAAGAAAGGAAGAGCAAGGTTCACTCCCTTACATGTATATAAGATTCACAGCCTACCAAATGTATTTCTTCCCACAGGAGCCTTTATCTTTACTTGTATGAAGAATTACAGTAATAAAGGCTTAACTATAAATTTGTTTAATTTCCATGAAAAGGAGTACAGACAGGACTGTCCCAAAGCAGTTATGCACTAAACAGATGATGAGAGAGAAAGCATTAAAGGAGTGGCAACAAGACTAGTCAAGGCTCAAAAAATGCTCTGTTTCAGGTACAGAATCCAACTAAAGTCATAGCACTTAAGATATTCAAAAGATGAGCCCCATCCTGGGCTCCAGATCATACTCAGTTGCAGAGTATTTGTTAGCATTAAGAGTACACAGATCTGCACAACTCTGAAGTCTCAGCCCGTCCATGCTTTTATCATGGACAGTAAAAAATAATTAAGCAAGTATTAAGCCATTTTTTCCAGCATAAATAAAATTAATAATCCACTTTACACGACTTTTTTTCTTTTAATGCAAGATTGCAACGTAAATGTTCTGTTCAATTCAAAACACCTAAATAATTGGTATTTTAAAATGCTTCAGTGCATACACAAGGCTTCTCAGTTCTTTGCTGAGATAAGGTGGGAAGAAGACAATAGGAACATTTTTCAAGTACTTCATGCATACTGTAGAATTATGATGACTCTTCTGCTCTGAAACACCAGACTTATGCAGTGTACTTTTAATCACGTAGAACTTCTTCAGTGTGCCCGTGTTTAAAGTGAAGCTATATATATATATATCATAAGAGTAGTCTCTCTTTTTTATCATCCTGAGTAGGCATTTGCTTACAAGGCCAGTTGGTCAGGACTCAAGATGACTGAGTTTTAGGGCTTAAAAAACCATCTATAATTTCTTACAAGCCAAGACAGCTTTTTCTGCAGCGCAAGTTATTGGCAATCCACTGTGTAAAGAAATGGCTACACATTGCCAAATCCTTGTGTCCCTCCCGAGAGAAGCACGCAGAACAGTAAATTTCCTATTTGCATGAAGATGTGAGTCATGTCATGCTAACATCGCCACGGACAGCATACTTCTGTGCACTAGTAACCTGTGTCTACTAGCTATTATGGTATAACTTTGCATTACACATACCCTTCACTTTGAAAAATCTTTCATCATTTGCCAGACTGACACTCCCTGGACAAGGAAAGCTTCTGTCTCCAGAAGAACGAAGTACTGGAAACAGCCTTCCATTAAAGTATTCCTCATTGTGCATTCACTGAACAAATGTGAAGGTCAGGAGAACTGAAATATTTGTATTTTTGCTTTGAGCAATTCACTAACAGCATGCTATTTCTTTCCAAAAACACATACAAAAGTTGGCTTCTAACTAGAAGTTGAAAGAGTTAACATTTACCATATGGAACTTCCTTTACCCACTAAAATGAGAAATGTGTATTTTCAGCTCTGTGTCTGTAACACCTCATGCTTCAATTAAAACCACATTTAAAAAAAAGTACTGGGAAATACATTTGTTCTCAATATTAGCATTAATTCACAATTTTAGACTGCCGCGAAGCAATAATGTGGATATAAATGTTCACAGTGAGCTTGAAAATCTGTGCTTAGTGCACAATTCAGCTATGAGAAGGTGTGGTTCACATCAAGGAGAAATCCACAAGAACATTAATTTAGCAGCTACAGAAGACTAAAAGCTAAATAAGTACCTTGCTATGCAAAGCAAAAAACATGATTACAGCAACACACCAAGAATTTGAAATCCAGGGCACAGTTAAATGTATCAGAACGACAGAGTGCAAAACTCTGACACCACACGTCAGTGTCCAAAACTAGCACTAATCTCCCACCCACAACCTAAGACAAAGATAATTATTGATTAGGTATTATCTCAAGACAATCTGGAAGGAAATCGCCCAAAAAACACCACCAACAAAAATCGAACAGAAGAGCTCCTAAAACAACAATAAGCTACTACTGATGGGAATCAACCTTGAAACGAAGAATATGGAAATTTACTTGATGCACATTCATACAGACAAGTCCTTGTCTGCAAAATTACTGAACTACAAACAGCTGAAGAGAGAAAACAACTAACATGAGATCTTATCTGTGTACACCAAAATATCAAAGCGAAATGTAAAACCTGAAAAGCCTTATCGGAAATAACTAAAAAGAAAAAAACAATAAAACAAAAAAGACAAACAAAACAGCTACACACATACACACACACAAAACCAAAACCCAACCCACAACCTGCTACCACATGCAAAGACTAGCTCATCTGTATAATTAAGAAATTGCTGAATACACTGACTTTCTAGATTGCTATCAAATCTCCCAAGTACATTTATACCAATTCTAACAAATTAGACTCTGCAAAGAGCAAAACTGAAAGATTAACATTCAGGAACGCACATAGATGATAGAGAAGACTTGCATTTAATGAAGTTACAGAAGAAGGCAAGAAAGAGGCAAGGTTTCCAGATAACAGTCCATTGATAAAAGACAGACAGACATGTAGGAGTGGGTACTTAAGCACTTACTAATTTTTCTAACAAGCTACTCATTGACAGATCTCAGAATACACACAGGTTAAAAAAAAAAAAGAAGTGTAGCAGTAAGTGTCACCCCCTTGGAAATAATTTAATTTTCCCTTGGAAGAAGAGTTGTGTGGAAAAAAACCAAACAAACCCAAACCAAAGCAAACCAAACAAAGCCCTAGAATAACCACTGATAAAAACGGTGCAGCCATGAGCGTACACATATAGCTCGGGATCAAATGGTTCAATTTGAAAATTACCTGTACCACTTGCAAAAGGAGACTAAATCTCCACATCTCATCACATCAATGTGGCACCTTAACAACACTCTAGGAAAAGGCAAATGATGCAAATGAACCAGGAATACTCCACTAGTTTTCATAATTATATAATCCATGTACTTGGTATAGAAAACACAGTAGATTTGCCCAGCATAAGTAAGAGATACTCAAAGATGCTGCAGGTAACAAGATAGCATTTAGCTAGCTATAGCAATCAACACTAAAACAGATTGTTCTAAAGCTGTCAATGGAAAGATAACAGATCAGTTTATGGAATGTTAGGCTTGTCTCACAATACAGATAAGAAAAGAAGTCACTTTAAGAGGAAATGACTGACTCAGTCAAAGTAACACAACCACAAAAAAATATTACAGAGCACATCAGCAAATCAAGTGGAAAGTAGAGTATGTAGCAACACTGTCAGTGAGCTATAAAGCAGTGTAAATAAAGTGCTGAAAATACTAAAGATTAAAAAAAAAACCCAACCACCAAACAAATGAAAAACAGCACAAAAAAACCCAAATCACAAACCCTCCCCCACACCCCACCTATAACCTAGCTATGTAATCACAGGATACAAACTATAGCAGCACACATGCACTGCTTTTGTGCCTTGAGTACTGCAACAACAAGAACTCAGCCACATGAAACTTCAGACTGAACAAAATAGGGTTTCATAACTCATAATATAAAATATTGACAGGCATTACTAACTGAATAAGTCATTGAAAGCTGATGAATATACGTGCTTAAAAGTCAAAACTTACAGCCACTGGACTATGCAATCTCAAAAAATACTTTCTGTAAGTATGCCAAATTCTACTGAAGTCAGCAACAGTGACCCTGACCCTTAATAAAAGAACGTTTTGAGAACAAAGCCTGCTCCTTACTGCACTAAATTTAAATATACCACCATCTGACACATTACACCAACTCACTGAGCCCTCACTTCAGGAATCTTGTCAACATACCACCAACTTTTCTTTAAGTAAATCCTTAAAAAAGATTTAACATGTTTTTCATGCTGCCAACAGATAGCTAAGTCTGTCCTGGAAGCGCAGTGGGTAACAATGATGAATGGCTTTCCTAATCTAACTCTGCTCTTTTCCTACTGCTATGGAAAAAGAGTAGAAGAAAAAACACATTTTTTTTTTGCCTGTAATCTGGTGTACTTTAAAGGATGTCTACACGACTGACATTACAATGTATCACTAACCATTAACAGGAGTTCAAAATGAAAGCAAAGAGTGTATAACTTTCACTACAGAGTGTCTTATAACTTAGTATTCTAAAAATAAGTTTCTGAATTTTTCCTGAAGGAAAAATAAAACCATGATAGACTGGTAAAGAAGATAGCATGTAACAAGAACACCCATCATTGAAAGTGCAAAGTGTTAAGTGAATTTCAAAATTGTAAGTACCTAGGAAGAAACTATTCTAACTGCGACTTCCAGTTTAAAGAGAAGACAGGACTTAATGCCAAGCATGAAGGGATGAAGAGCAGGTTGTACAGTGTTGAAAAACCTGTTATAATTCTTTTTGTCCCACTCTTTCCAAGAAAAAAAAATAGCCAAATTTGCAGTCTGTGCTCTGTTTGTACCTGCATAGAGTAGTTGTCCAGAAATACTTAAAAAAAAAATCACTTTTTTATCATGACATTCTTATGAGCCTACCATGCACATGTAAGCCAAGTCTCAACAGTCTGCCAAAGCCAAATTACTGAAAAAATTGATGTATGTTTTTTGATGAATTCGTTTTATTGTAATATGAGCCACAGCATCACACAAGTACTTTATTTAGCCACCCCTTCTTCAGTAATTGAAACTTTTCAATAAAACAAACCTATTGCATCTATCTATGCATCACTTGCTACACAACTGCCTCATCATTCCTTTTGCTCTCCAGCTGCACACTTACACAAACATTTAAAAGAGCTTTCTCTATTATGAAGATAGGCTGAGAAAATTGGTGCTGTTCAGCCTGGAGAAGAGAAGGCTGCGTGGAGACCTCCTAGCAGCCTTCCAATACCTGAAGGAGGCCTATAGGGATGCTGGGGAGGGACTCTTCATTAGGGACTGTAGTGACAGGACAAGGGGTAACGGGCTCAAACTTAAACAGGGGAAGTTTAGATTGGATATGAGGAAGAAATTCTTTACTGTAAGGGTGGTGAGGCCCTGGAATGGGTTGCCCAGGGAAGTTGTGAATGCTTCATCCCTGGCGGCATTCAAGGTGGGGTTGGACATAGCCTTGGATGGCATGGTTTAGTGGGAGGTGTCCCTGCCCATGGTAGGGGGGTTGGAACTCGATGATCTTTGCCTATAGGGATGCTGGGGAGGGACTCTTCATTAGAGACTGTGGTGAGAGGACAAGGGGTAATGGGTTTAAACTTAAACAGGGGAGGTTTAGATTGGATCTGAGGAAGAAGTTCTATACTGTGAGGGTGGTGGGGCCCTGGAATGGGTTGCCCAGGGAAGTTGTGAATGCTTCATCCCTGGCGGCGTTCAAGGTGGGGTTGGACATAGCCTTAGATGGCATGGTTTAGTGGGAGGTGTCCCTGCCCATGGCGGGGGGGTTGGAACTCGATGATCTTGAGGTCCTTTCCAGCCCTTACTATTCTGTGATTCTGTGATTCTGTGATCTTGAGGTCCTTTCCAACCCTAACTATTCTATGATTCTATGATTATGCAAGGTGTGTATCAGCTGCTAAAGTAGCTGCTTCAGATACCCACTGTGACCAACAGTTGCAGACTCTCATGCCTGTGCCAGGCATGAAGTCTGTGAGTTTGCACTACATGTTCATGCTCAATACAGTAAAAAGTTCAGTTTCAACAAGTTTTACCTTACATATTTTACCACTGCCTACCAGTTTGAAGTCCTCTTAACTTCTCCCATAAAGGAGGAAATAAAAAAGCCTTAAAAGTATACCTTCAACAGCTTTTCCTTCAAAATAACTATATGCACACCTGTCTGGGGATATGACAACTACCACTTGAGAATTTATATGCTGTACCTCTTGCCAGGAGAAATCTAAAACAATCTCTTGGGAACAACCAGACACTGCCTACTTTGGAATTCTTAATTCACTGACACAAGATAACCTTATTCTCTCTGGATATTGCACTTGTTACCAAAACATTAGAAATTACTTACGGTTTTCCCCCAGGAATCCCTGCTAGATTTGGAGGAATTCCAGGTACTCTCATGTGAGGAGGAGGATCAAACCCAACCTGACAATGAAAAATGAATTAATCTCACACTTGCAATTTCAAATTCAACAAACCCCTTCTCTTCACTCCCAAGATACTTGCATTTAACCAAAATGTGTCTTTTACACACAGTATATAATAAGTACATGGCCCTTTGTGGGGGGTGGAACAAGGCATTTTCCCTAGGAATGCTTCTGCTAGAAGTATTTATAGGCAAACAGAAAATCAGTAAGGTGTATCATACATTCACACTACTGAACACAAATACCCCTGTGTGTAGCCACACCAGTGCTATTAAACTCTATGACAGCAGTGTGTGCCCATGCAGGCACAGCATGGTGCTGGAAAGCAGCTTCAGACTCCCGCTAGAACCTGCATGGTTGCACATTGACTGCGTAGCCATATCAGCCAGGAGATCTATCACAGATCTTAAATATACTATGCTCCCTTTACGTACAGCAATGCCACTAAGCTTTTATATCCTGGATGAGTATATACATCAAATAACACAAACAGAAATTCTGGACTAAACAGATCTAGTTTTATTTCTTTTTTACCCACGTCAAAATTCTTCTTGCTTTAAGAAGCACATAAGCTATCTAGAATTTCCACATTTTCACATAAAAGCCCTGTTTACCAGTTTTAAAAAAGTAGCCATTTCTGCCCTAATGAGATGACTACAAGCTTAAATCCAATCTTGCAAATTTACAAGTAGGTAAGATTATCTATGCACAAAACTGCCACCAAGCTCATGTTTGCAGAATCAGGCCCCTAGGTTATTCTGCTTGACAGCAGCTCTAACTGCTATGCTCCATTTACTTGCTACACCCACAACAACTATTCTTAACACACTTTATCACAGAGCTCCAAGACATGTACCAAACTTCCACAAAAACCAAAATACAAGGAAAGAGGCAAAGTTAAGATTCTTCTACATGCTTCAAATATTAATTTGCTATGTCTGTATGGAACAAAAATCTGGTTCAGCAAGAGAAAAGATGATGTCCACAGCAGCAATGAAATACTTCATAGCTACCAAAACAACCTTCTCAAAGCATAAAATAATTTTTTTGCCATTTATTCCTCAGTCAAGGCACTGATGACAGTGAAGAAGAAAGGGAAACATGCATAAATACACTGAGATTCTTTGTTTTCAAGGTGCAAATTTGTTTCTCTAGCTAAGCAATAAAATGAAACACAGTGAAGCTGTCAAGCCTCCGGCACTTATAACTTGGGAATTCGACAGTGCTAAATGAAGCACGTAGCTCTTCTCAGTGAACCACAGCGCACAGAACTGAGATTGCATGCAACGTATGGCCTACCATAGGAGATCTTCCATAGGCAACCACAGCAGCTGCAGCAGCTGCAGCACTCATCTGGGGTGACATATTGTGCAAACTGGCATAGGCTGCCCCTGGACTGGTTAACTCTCCGTTCATGCCAGCATGAGGCACCATTCCAAATGGAGCAGGGTATGGTCCTGGTACTGCCAATGGTGTCCGCAAACCTGCAGCTACAAAATAATGAAATGGTTTTATTTATATATTCACACACACATGGAAGAAACCAGTCCTCATAATACCTAGCCTTCCCCTCTCACATATGCACATTGTCAAATGCCATAATTTATCAGTACTGCCACCTCTTTTCATTCAGTGCAAATAAGACCTACTGAAGTCTGAACTTGCTGATTACTTCTAACAATCTTTTCTAGCATTACCTATTTCCATTGCTGCAATATTTCCCTGTTTACATTACTCTCTCCTCAGCCAAATTAAGCAGTAAAGCTGACAGACATGGTTTACACAGCTCATGTCTGAAGCAACTGTGCTGTACCAGCCTGAATAGCAAAAGTAAACTTCCCCCCTGCACTTGTCAAGATTTACATTGTCTGAGTCTACTAACATTCACTGCAAAGAGCTGGAGAAGCGATTGCATTCAGAATGAGCACCAGAAACTTCTGAGAAGTCTTTTTATATTGCATTCAGTCTCTGGACTATTTGCAAAAAAGATAAAGACAAAAGTAAACAAAGAAGGATAAGACACAAAGATATTCAAACTCTTGGTAATCCAAACATCTGCTTCTCATCAAGCCCTCTCTTGATATCAAGAACAAAGCAATATATTTAGTTAACATTTGCTCAGAACTACATATGTAAAAAAAGATTAATTTTGGAACCATAAAAACATGTGAGGTAATGCATTACCAGCTTGGTTAACCAGAGGGTCCATTGTTGGAGGCTTGCCAAGGCCTGGACGAAGTCCTGGAGTTGCACTAGTGCCTGGGGTTGGCACATCACTCCGAGGAGTTGGTGTGCTGGATTTTAGAACAGGCGTGCTGGCTTTTTCATGCTGGTATCATTAAACAAATTAAATGAGTATTATTTTTAATCCAGGACATATTATACAATTTATCACAACAGCAGCTGGGATGCTGGGCACCTACTATCTAGTCCCTCAGCCAATTTTCATAAATCCAGGCAATGCTGACAACATTAACTTGTGACAGAGAAATGCTGACCTTTTTGACTGCTGCCAAAATTAAGAAAAAAAAGTTATTTTTCCTTCTTCCACTGGCATTAAAAAGAAATAAATGCCTGAACTAATTTTTTTTAGGAGAATATAGTATGCATCACCGAATTATTTTAGGTTGAAAACAGTAACCTCAATTAACACTAGACACAGCCAATCTATGTACAAAACCAAAACACCTCTACAGCTGATAGTATCAAAAAATTGTGACACAAAAGCTACAGAGAATCTCATCAAGTTACTAGTGATACTGCAGGAAATATTTTCAAAGAGTAACAGCTTAGTTAGAAGAATTTAACAAAAGCCTGTAGGACTTCTTAGTGTCTATGTTCAGACTATTTTAAACCGTAAGCTATTACTCATGAAAAAATGCTTAAGCATTGCCTGGAAGAACAGTAGTCTATTCCAGCTTCAAATGTTTAAAGCCATGTACTTTCTGCCACAAATAGTTGCAAAAGAATGGAGAGCTAGACCTCACAAGAAAGAACAACATTTATCTGGACAACAGGCTGCTACCCACCAGGCTCATTTCTTTGGATTTGAGGGAAGTGGAACTTCCTGAAGAGGCTGTAGATGCTGGACTGCTAGAGGCGTCTTTCTTCAGCAGGCGGGTTTTATCTATACCATTTTCACGTGGTGAATGAGTTGGACTAGGCCTTGGGGAAGAAGGATCCTAAAAAAATGGCAAGGGAAGAACAGCACAGAACCCTGTCATGGGCTGGGACAGAATCATCACTAAGGAGACTATGGGAAAAAAGCTAGAAAAATTTCAGGAGCAAGTTCAAATTACAAGACATTTTGTTATCTCTATGGAAAAAAAGCTGAAATCCCTTCATCGGTTTAGAGACACAGTTCATATTGTAAACAATCTGGTTTTATTTTACACTACATGTAATCATAAACTGTTTCCAAGCATAAAGCTTGCTGTCTAAGTATACCTAAGCACAAACTAATGCAAGCACAAATGACACTGGTAAAAGCAAGACAGACCAACAGTAATGCAGTAAATTTACACTGGTTTTATCATGTACATTCTCCACACACTGCTAGTGACAACAAACATACCAATAATCTATTTAGGCCATACAAACCTTGCTCATCTCTATCTTCAGAAGAAGAAATAAAGACATGGTTTTAATGTCTTAATATCTGTCACTTCTTTCTAACTACCACTTGCAATTGCCTTGCTACTCGAATCTACAGGAAAACCTGAAATCATCTCTCAGGTGATTATCTTTCTTCCAGAGGCACTCTCTGCATTTACTTTAATCTGAAAAAGCCAGCTCAGTTAAGCTACCATGCCATCAGAGTCTGCAGGTTCTCCATGCTCCTTTGGCTCAGGAGAATAGCAGCAGGAAGGAAGCAGTCCTCACAAAAGGGCACTAAGTGTACTGACTGATTACTGAGCAATTTTGTCATAAGTAGGGCTTCTGAATGGATTACTAAAAATCCTGTGTTTGATACCTATTTTTCTACTTGGCTGACATCATTTGGGCACTTGGAGCTGCTGAAGACACTTCTCTGTCAGCTTCCCTCCCTGTGCTTTTCACAAAACAGAACCTCGCTACTGTATTCAGGCTTCCTAAATCTCTTTGTTGCACGAAATAAAAGATTTAAAAAAGATAAGGCCCACCCCTTCACTTTGATACGACTGACAAGTCTCTGCCCTGAAGGAAAAAAAACAAAGTGATACAGCCTCTGGAAAATATTGTGAACTGACTGACTTCATCCTGACTTCAGCTGTCTTCCCTCCAAAAACTAAACATTTCTGAAAAATGTTGTCTTTAACATAAGACATTAAAATAATTGTAATTTTTAAGGTACAAAAAGGTTTTTAATAATACTCCTACTACTAAATACAACATTAGGTAATGTCTTCCTTTTTCATTTGAAGATAGTAGTTTCAAAACCAGAGCCCTTCACCTGCATCTCACCACAACTCTCTCCACAACAGAGCAGCTGTGACGCATCAGAACGTAACTGCCAAGGGAACAGACCTGGACAAAGCAGCAGAATGAAAAGCTGAGAGGGCAACCAGATAAAGCTCTGAGGAAGACATAGTGATCAGTACTAGCAAAAAGGAGAAGTTGTGAATATTTTAACATATCCACACAGAGGATTCTTTTTCTTCTAACATCTAAATGCACTTTTCCTTTAACCTTTGGGCAAATGTCAAGACTACAAAAATGAAAAAAGTTACCTCATTGGATACATCTACAACCAAGTTATCGTCACTCTTGTCCCCATCACTGTCCTATTAAAAATAAATAAATATAGTGTTCATTTAAATTAGTACATTAAGAGCCCAGAGAGAAAGACTATGTATCTACTCAGACATTTTTTTGTTTTCCTAAACAAAAAGCAAACAGCCTTTCAATAACTTATTAATAATAGGGAAAACAATGAAAACAGGAACACAACACCTTATTTCTGCTTCAGTAATAAAACCCAAATAAGGTAGAACTAGTTGAAAGCTGATGGTCTCACCATCAGTGCAAGCTGGTCCAAAGCTCCTCCTCATTACCATCATAAATTATCACTACTCCTAAAAGAGAAACTCATTCTGTTCATATGCTAATCTTATGTGTTAATCTTACGGAAATTACTACTTGTGCATACCTAAAAAAAAGACCCAACAGACCTCAGAAAACAAGCTTTTTGGCATGTGTTTGATGAGTGATCTTCCTCAAAGCGATAGGACAATTCTCCTTTTCCAAAAAGGAAAGTTTTGAAATGAGAAGTTCTGGGGAAGAAAAAGCTTCAGAAATGCCAAGGCATTTCAACATTTCTAACAAAACCAAAATACGTTGACATTCCTAAATGGAAGAGACTTATTATGGCTTGTCAAGCTGCATTTTGACTGTTTCACATAAATCTGTTCACCTGAGCTGCTCTAGTACCTCACAATAGCTGTTACTCAAGTGTCTCCTGGTCCCTGTCTCCTATACAGGCAGGAATGCCTGAGTAGACATGTTCTATGATACATACTGATTTTCACAGTCCACTGTGGTGGTTCAACCAGAAAGTGAGTCTTGACCCACAAACAGATCAAGTGAATGACAAAACGTAAAATTTTCATGTGGACAAGTTGGACATTTCCAACAGAAATTCTTTCAGTTAAAAGGTTTCTAGGCAAATAAATCAGACGTACAAGATTGATCAAACTGTCCCGCATCTCCTGCTTTCAATGTGCCTGGGCTATCCCACTTTAACAGTGGCAGACAAAGTAAAATGCCAGTTCTTTTTCCTCACTTCAGGCCATAAATGTTTAAACCAAGACACCACCACCACCAAAAAGAAAAAAAAAAAAAAACACAAAACAAAACTCGAAATACAACCCCCCCAAAACAAACAAGAAACCCAACACAAATAATAATCATAACAAACAAAAACAAACAAACACAAAGAAAACCCACCCCAACAAGTAGCGGTTTAACCCTTCCCTTCTGTTTTAATAGACGAAAATTGGTCCATGAAATACTGCAAACATATTACGGACCCAATAGTGCCACTGAAGACAGAATGGTGGCTCTTTCTGCCACTCAGGAAGCTGTCCAAACAAAGGGTGCAAAAGAAGGAATAGGAAAATTTTACCCCTGATTAATCTGCCACCTCTTGAAAAGTATGAAACATCCAGAGGCAAGAACAGGTTAGAACACATCTGAGCATGAGGGAGCACAGGGGGTGGGACACTTGTTCACCAGAAATACCACTCCTGAGGAGGGCATAAATAGCTCCTGAGCAATGATTAAATGCACTTCACTGTCTGTCATCTAGAGAAACTGAAATTTACTGGGACTATCGAAGACATGTCCTATAGGTACTATGCAATATCAGAATATCTCCTCACTAACTAACACACAGATTGAAACTATGAAGGTCCTAACATGGAAATCAAAAGAAGAAAAAAATAATAATTGTGGTTTCGCATCTTAGTTTTATTAACGACCATTCCTGTAACTTGTTTATCTCCTTTCTGACAAAAGCAGTACTTCCTTGTCCCTAAAAGGGTCTCATCTAAAATGAGCTGGAAATCAGCAGTTCTATTTGCAGAATTGGGGAACCTTTAAAAATAAAGATCTTCTTCCAGATTACAACAAACCTGGAACCTTCAACAATCCTTGTTTGCTCAATTCTTTGATGCTGCTGTTATCTGTAAAATCCATTTCAAGCAAAGAACAAACAGAACCATGCATTTAAATGTGGACTAAAATAAACTGCTTCTACAGTGCAATAATATCCTTTTCATTTCTTCCCTGCAGAAATCCAAGAAAAACAAACACGGTAAGCTTTTTTTTCCTTTTTTTTTTTTTTTTTTTTTATCAATTGTAGATTAATAATGCTTAGTGTTCAAACCTTTAAAATGAAAAATGTCCATAGAATAGCAAAACTTCGAAGTTGAAGGAGTAACATGGGGAAGTGCGCCAAACCCCTCTGTAGTCAAGCAAGATTAGAAAGTGGTGGAAATACAACTTGCAAAACGGTTAACTGTACTACAACACCACAATGTGCAGAAAGGGGAAAGTAGTCCTAACTACTGTCAGCTAGCTCCAGGGATATCCCAGAGATATTGTAGGTCCAACTGGAGAGAAATTACCCTACAAAATACCAAAGAAATAAAGCGGCACCTTATTTTCTACTGGGTTTCAGTAACCAGGAAGTAATTAGTGATTAGATTCATATTCAAACCAGACAATTTGCCACATTATTGCTATGTCAAAGAACAGTATCTTCTGATAGATTTAAGTTCTGCTTTTTCCGTACTTTCACACCAGTCCTAGTCTCTAAAGCCTGTTTAAGCATCATCCTGTGATTTGGCTCAGCATTTAGACTTGGAAGTTGAAAGCCTGTATGAACCTTTTGAGATTCACGTATGCCACACTGTTGTAGTGAAGTGTCTCTTGGAAACCAAGCAACAAGCAAGCTACTCAAAAATGCAGAACACAACCGTGAACTTTTTATATTTCAATCTGCTTTCTGCTGAAACTGCCATATCAGACAAAAGCAGACTTTAGTAAGATGGTACAGCCTCCTAACTATAACGCAAGAGGTAATAGCTCATACCAGAAAAATGTACTAAAACCCATCAAATCAACAAAATCCTTCATTTCAAACAAACCTGCAGATTTTAGAGCAATCCAGAAAGGATCTCTCGATCCAACTCTGAGAAATGTCCCAGAAAACTTGTGAATCCCAAACAGCTACTCCTGGCTTTTACTCCCTGTTGAGGAGAATTACTTGACAATAGCTCAAACTCTTCCCACAACATGAATAATGGCCTCTCTGACACCTATATTCATGCACTACATCAGCCATAGGAAACACATTGCCTCGCTCTTATCAGCTTTTACTCCTCATACAAGCATAGTCTGTGCAAATAAATTAATAATTTCTTTGACACAGATTTGCTTACATAGTGGCTGGAATCCTTATCATCCACCTTTCTCTTTTTGATGTCATTGGTATATTCAGGGCCATTCCTGCGTTTATCTGTGCTCCGCAGACTGTCCGGGACCAAAAGAGAATTACTCTGTAAAGACAAAAACCAAGGTCAATCAAAAATTCCTTTCAAGATTCCTTCACAAATGCTTAAAAACTGGACTTGATACATGATACAGAAATGTGATCCCTACATAGTCTTTCATTCCATTTAATTCAACTCAAAGTCCTCCAGGTAAACATGTACAGCTTCATGTATTCTAAGAAGTTTGGCTTTTCATTGTTCAATGTAGCAAAAGTGCAGTTCGCTTGTCAGTCATTATTTAACCAATTGATTCAACTGAATTTACTTAGGAGAAGCAGGCTTGCTGTTTATTCATGAGCAGGTAACAATAATTTTTTTAATTATTTATTTTCACTTATATTCACATCCCATTTAATAAAAGAGACCTTGTAAATCTAATGTGATTGATTGCTCACTTTTAGATCATCATAAATAGATGATGCTTTGGTATGTCTACATCTGCAGACATGGCAAATTGCCTTTAACTCTTAAAATAAATATTTACCAAATAAAGTGATACAGTAACCATTCGTTAGCTGTGGTAAACTCCAATTGGATGCCTTCAATGAGGTATTGCAAATAAAGATCAAATATTTTTACTTCCAGCATAACATTGACTACTAGTGTGAAATTCAGGCTAAAGTGTTATTTAATCAGATTTGATCTGAAAAACTGAGACCAACACACACAGAAGACAAAAGCAAAGACTAAACTTTTTCTCAAGCTACATGGACTGCTTTCATTCATGATAAGTTATGCTAAGTACAAACTGTTGAGCCAAAGAGAAAGGCATTTTAGACATTTTTCAGTCACATGACAATTTGACATGCCTGTGATTCCCATCTCCATCTCTGTTCCAGCTAAAGCATTAAAACGTGTGACAATGAGTTCTTTTAAGTGCAGGATTAGCATATGCAAGAGAGCAATTTGTTCAGTGATGTGTTAATGCTGTGAACAATACTGAATGAGTTGAGAAAAAAGATCTCCTTTCACAAGGACCTGGTAAGCCTAGTTCCTAAAAGCCAAGTACATGCTTACATAAATATACATGTTCACACATATATGTAAGTAAATACTCATTTACATGCATACACGTATTTCACTGGAAAAAACATAACACATATATTCAGTAAGTGTAAGCCCTCAAAGGAAATACTTAGACCTACCAAAGAGCCAGAGATACTTACTCTTAATATATCATAATCATATTAACAGCCAGTGAACTGTGCACTGAAAGGCTTCCCCTTTAAAACCTCAGGATAACTCGCTAGTTTTGCTCAGACATTGTTTAGTCCCAACAAGGAAAACAAAACAGGGTACATAAGGCAATCTGAATCCTCTTTTTCTTACTTCTTTCTTCAGAAACTGCACTTTAAAGCCAACTCTAAGCTGTTTTATTCATGACTATACAAGCCAAATGAATGTCAAGGGGCTTACATAAAGCATATAGGAGAGTCCAATGAAATTTTCAGCATAAAGAAGCTCAAAATAATGTCTTTACTGCAATGTTTTGCAGCTAAAAGGTGGGTTTGTTGGATTACTGAACTAATTGCCTTGACAAATACAGTCCGAATTTAACCCCTTATCTCCTCCCAGGTGCACACAAACTCAGGGATTCACTTGTTTGAAGAACATTAAAACACATCTTCAACATTTTACTATATTAATAATATTAATATTTAATACCTTGACATTTTTAATATATCATGTTTGTAGGAGTAGAATAATCTTTAGAAGCTGTCAATGCAATCTCTACCACGGATTTGAGTACTGTAAATGTCTTTTCTTAAAAAAGGGAGAAAAGTCTTTTACTTAAGAGATACTTCCCTTAACAAAAAATCATTTAAAAAAAAATATATATTTTACTGCCAAAGACCCTAGCATAAAACAAAGACGACAAACGTAGTAAAGTGAGTAAACTCAATTTCTCATTTTAAATTGTCAAAATTTATGTGTAACAGAAAGATGGCAAAGGGGAGACAGCTGGGAAAAATTTAGCAACCCTGCTATTTGAAGTTACCACACAGCATCAAATATGTGTAACTACAATATCTGATCTTTTTCCTGGTTTAATGTAAAGTCTACCTGGACAATGCTGACAACATTCGGTACAGTTTGCCTTGCAGAATTTCAACATTGTGAAACATACCTAGGAACAACTAGGTACACCTAGTTCCCACTGTGTCCTAAATTCCAAACCAAGATAATTCGATTCAATTTTTCTTCATAAGAATGGTGGCTTAGTTATCATATAAACATATAATTACAACAGTAATCTATTAGTCCTCATAAGCCAGTTCTGCAAAACATCTCCCCTATGGTCTGCCTTTCTTTAATTTACCACTTTCATTTAAAGGCACTGTTCTCTGGAATGGGAGTAACAAATCCATAAACCGTTGTAGACTAGCTTATTATACAATAGCTATACCATCAGTTGCAAATAAGATCATGCTGCTGCTCTGACAAAATTTACCTGTAAACTCAATAATTAAGAAGTTACTGTTTTGTTTTCTTTAGGAGTACACAGAAGTTCTAACAATTGTGACCAAAATCAGGTAAACTACACCTTTTGATGAAAAAATAGCCTTTCCTCATTTCAACACTGGTAAAGTTTGTATTTGCTATATGTTCACTGTTAAGCACAGGGCCACCTAGGAGTCAGTAGTAACAGCTTCACAATGATAAAGAGTTCTCCCTATCTTCTCTATAGGAGAAAAAAAAAAATCTGTTTAGTTCTTCTACCAGGCCTACTAATATCTGACTTAATTTTCAAAAGTGGGTCAAGTATTTCTATTTTAGCACTTTTTTTTTTACTAATACTATGGAAATTTTCAGTTGGGATTGATCTTCAATAATCATCAGTTTGTACAAAAAAGGCAAAGAGATATATACATGCATAGTTGATTTCCTAAAGAGAAACTGCATAGCATCGGTTTTCATTTTGTCTTAATTTCAACAGACTAGATGCATAGTTGAGGATAATCCTTGCTTTCATACTGGGAGTTCAATTTATTAAGGGATCACCAGTGCAACATCTGCAAATCACGAATCTCAGATCAGAAAAAATGGTCAAAATCAATTTTATGAGTTTTCTTTTCTTTCCAATAATTCAAAATTTATGCATATGAATCCCTTTTCTTCAAAAAGTCCCAGAAGAATTAAAAAAAAAAAAAAAAAAGCCTAATGCAGAACCGCTTCCTGTCAGTTACCAGACTGCATAAGGGCTTTGCAACAGGCAACTTGGGATCCCAAACCAACTTTGCTGCCAGCATAAGTCAAACACTGAAACCACCAGCAGCAAATGTGAAATGAAAACCTAATCAGGAGCCACAGAGAAGGCAGGTTCCCCATTAGGAATACAAGGCACATTATTCAAATGCACTTCTCCAACTGCCATGCTGCTCCCCACTGCAACTACTTCCAAACCACAAGTATGTGTGCCAGAGGTACAGGCTCAGAGCCCACAGTATCGCATTTAGCCTGAGTTATAATACAGCACAGACAACTCACTAGAACATACAGAACTGACAACTAACTTTATGCTGATCATTACAGCAATTAAATAACAGTACTGACATCACATCTGTGCTCATAGTTCAACTACACCTGGTCCCAATTAACATCTTCTCTAGTGCTGGGCTCCCTATCCCTCTCCCTCCCTTCTCTCCAAAAGACACAGACACACACTTGCTCTGTGCTTGGCCATTCACTGACTCCCTGTTACTCCAAACCAACTGCACCCATCTGCCATTACAGCCAGTTACTACAGCTAACTTGCATTTGCCCTTATCACCAAGCAGGGCCACTGAATGTAATCACTACAGAGGACCTAAGCACCACACACAAGTGCTGTCTACAGACATCCGTATGTAGACAGAAATAAATGAAATCCCATGTTGAGTAGTAAACAGGATCAAGTCTAACATCTACAACAAAAACATCAGTTACTCAGTATTACCACTGCTCATTGTCAGGACTCATTAATAGGAATATACTCAACATTGGAAGAGGGACCAGTGTTTTGTCTACCCCCCTGCAAGGCACAAGAAGATCACACTCAAAGTTAGTTAAGTCAAGAAGCATTAAGTTCCATTTGTTGAATATCCTTCTTGCAAGCACATGTCAACAACCCAAAAGTTGACTTATAAAAAGTCAGCAGGTTTTGTTTTAAATTACCAGTGATGGAAAGCTATTGACTTTGCCCTCTTTTTGTCCACCATTTAAAGTTACATTTAGACCACTTTGTATTAGGAGCAAGGAAATCTAAAGCCTAAATGGATCTCAATCACGCTCCACACTGATGCAATAATCAGGAGACATTAACAGAGAATAAGGCTTCTGTTGATTTCTGTTTTTTTTTTCCTCGTTAACGTTTGGCGGAATCAGGGTATCCATAAAAAGTTATACCAGACCACCCCAACCCTTTTGCCCTTCATCATCAGCCTCATGTTGCTTTGAATCAGCTACAAACTAAACTGCACCACAGCACCCCATAGCTCTTCTGTATGGGCAACTCCTGCAGAAGCTGATTTGTGGTTTGCATCCATAAAGACTGCAAAATTCAACTCCTTTTTAAGCTGACAAAGCCAACAAAAGAAAATATTTAACTGATTAAGGAAACTAAAGTTTATTCATTACTTGCTATATAACAGAAAATACTACCTTCACAAAGGCCAAGAAGCATACACGTGTTACACTGAAAAGTACCCTACATTTTAATGTAGTGCCTTTTATGATTACCCCCCCCCGTCCACATTTAGAAGAATTAAAACACAAAACAAGAACAGCTTCCATATAATATCAACCAAAAACTATCATTCAACTGTGCATGTCCCCTTAGTCAAAGACTGGAAGAACAGGACAGAAGCTAATGACATAGAATATATTTACTTCTGTAAAAAAAAGACCACTTGCTTTACTAAACAATACCAATATTTATGCTTAAAAATTGAGGCAATAATCTTATTCAAAAATTTGTGAGTATTTCCCAAGTATTAGAAAACAAGCTCAATGTTTTTCATGAAGACAACCTCAATGTAAATCCCAAGCACATAATAAAGTCAGACTGCACTGTCTACAAATTATTACTGATACAACAGAGCACTTCAGAACATTTGCACTTCTATATCTTGTCCAAACTAGAACAGTGTGAAGACAAATAATAAATGAACACCTGAGCTTGAAAAATGTTGCCAGTATGTTCCCTAGAGAAAAAAAAAATGTAGACATCGAAGATCTTTTGTACTGATGTCTCCCAAAACCTTACTAAGCTTCAGCTGCAAAACTTGCGTACTTTGACTGGCTTCATTACTTGGAGCCAGACTGTGTCACAATAGTAGGGATGCCTGCATTCCTACAATAACATGATCCAGTTTTGGATGGCTAGAGTTATAGCAGCCAAACCCCACCTGCTATTTCCATATAGTCATATAATTTAATTTTGACCACATAATTTTAGCAGTTCATGTATGGGGTATACTATTATCACTAACTTAAATATTACGTATTTCACAAACATGTCTTTACAAACAACTTCCCTTCATATTACTTCCCAAAAGTTTAAGTAACACAACAAATAAAAAAGTAGCCCTTGCCATTAAGATACAGCAAAAAGAGGTTAAACAGATACTGATCACAATCAAGAATAATGAAATCACTAGTTCTTTACATTCCGTTATAAATACATGAGTCTCACTGTATTATTAAGTCTTCGTAAACACACAATAAATAAAAGCTTATGCTTATTTGCCTAAGGACACTTTAAAAAAATAAAACCAGATCTCATTTAAAAATGAATATACCTAAATAATATGCCACAATATGCTTTAACTCAAAGTTATTTTAAAATCAACTTAAAACCAAATAAGCAAGTACTTTATTGTAGTCTTTCCAAGTTGCACATTTAAAGTTGCCAGCTTCTACTGATAATACTGGAAGGTCACACTAGATGCACAGTAATACCAAATCTCATGGTTAATTTAGGTAACCAACAGACAGCATGGGGTTTGATGTCTTGGGATAATGAAAGCAAGCCTTTGTCAGGATTTCTAGCAGCACCATTACACTTAAAACATTACTCTGAAAATCAAATTTACCTTATCTGGGTGACCCAAAAGTTATGAGCTAATTTGCACAATAAGAGTCTACTGCTCAGTTGGAACCAAGCATAATAATTACACAGACCTGCGGGTATGTCTTCAGGAAAACCCAGCTTAAAATTATTTCCACAGTTAAACTATCATTAATAACATTAAGTGAGCAGAAATGAATGCTTATTGCTTCCAGTAAGTAACTGTCAAGCCCTATTATTAAAAAGGCAACAAAAATCAAGTGTTCACTACATAAAGATATCTGTCAAGTAATTTTCCCTAGTTCTTGTCTTTTCTGATTGAGAAAAAGAAACAAAACAAGAGCCCAAATTCACCTATGAATTGAACAAGCAGAATTAGCCTTGTTACTTGAAATGATGTGAAAGTTGCCATGACTATCTCCAACAGTTTGATATAGCAGTATCTCTCAAAACACAATACAAAACTGTAACAGCGTACTTCATTGGCTGTTTTTCGGATAAGACTGCCTTAGATTAATTCTATTACAGCTTATCCATAAAGGGGAAAAAGGTACTGCTATGGAAATTATACTTGAAGCACAAATTAAACAGTAAAAACATTAGTAAGGCTCAAACAGATTCAGTTAAAGAAAATACTAGGACCAAACACCATCATGACACATGAATTTTAAATTTCTCACCTGTTCTGGAGCTCTAATTCATGAAAATCCTACAAGAAAAATCTTAACTCTGACTAATAATGTTATACTATAATTTGCAGTTAATGTTCTGTTTGAGTTGCAGCTTTCCCTGCACCTCTAATAAAAAAACTAAAGTTCAAGCTTCCCCCAAGTCATTCTGCTCAGAAACAAACCTGGTTCATACAGTACTCAAAAAAACTGACAGTGTTCTGGATTAACCAAGAGTACCTAGCAGAAAACATATAAATGGCATGAAACTGACTAAAAGGAAGATAAAACACACAAACAGTGCAAGGTTTGATTATTAAATTTTTAAAAGTGAAAACATTACCAGGAATGTCAGTACTTACTGTGCCCGGCTCTCTGTCTGCTCCCGCAGTAACCGAGAAATGCACAGACATGCCCGTTCAGACACAGAGGCAAGAACAGAAATAAAAAAGGGGGGAAAAATTAGAACACAAGCCACAAACAGTTTTAAAATGGCTTTTATTTATGTAAGTCATTGCACATTCCTAATACAGTGATTTCCTGAAAATTACAGTATTGTGTAAACATGATTTACAGTTTAACCATACACAAAGCCTAGTTTTATTTCATGACAGAATAAATTATTTTCTTTTCAAAAATTAGTCAAGTGCAATTTTGCCCAATATTTGAGTACTAGAATTTAAGCCTATGAAACTAAAGTAACAGATGCAATTATCTAAATTTCTTGTTTGAACACATTCACTTCAAAATTTTAACTTTTCATTCCTCCTACCATCCCACCCACCCATTAAACAACATTACTTTCTTTAAAAAAATTATCCATTATGCAGTTCAACAGTTTTCCACAATATGGTGCAGGCCACTGCTATTACAACTAAGCATTTACCAGGATGTCAAAATGCCCTGCAAACTATAGAGCAGGTGACACCTAGTGATCCCCATTTAAAATACTGAAAAATTCCAAGCTGAATTTTGCTTCAGTGGTATATATGCAGACATTTTTAAGTTTGCCAACAGTTTTTTCTCATTCTATATAACTTGGAATCTTTAGAGATGCACATAATTTGCAGCAATGCGCAAATGTGACAATGTCCTAATCAGGCCTGCCATGCCTCTCACCTCTGTGGTGGTCTGCATCGTGATGCTTCTTGTCATCTTTTATTGCCAAGTGAGACTGCCCACCCAAAGCACTAGAAAGGGCAAGAAGGCCAGCACTGCTTCCTAGTGGAGGGATTCCTGGAGGCTGGAGTCCTGATGGATGCGGTGTTAGAGGCACTGGAGGTCCATGGCCATGGGAGAGATGTTGAGCCTGCAACTGCTGCTGCTGTTCCCAGTCATATCATCATCCCCAGATGAACAACGCATAGCACATAGATTGGGAAGGAGAAGCAAGAAGTTTGGTTAATTACCAGGAATCAGCAGTGGACTTTTATCAGGTGTTTGTTTGGTTTAAATTTAATCTCTGCTTTTTGTCCCAGCTATACACATACTGCATTATATTACACTCGGTGCTTGTGTCCCATGAACCAAAAAAGGCTCGCTGTGTAATTGTTCTGCAGCCCAAGGAATAGGTTCAACTACTTGTAGGTTGTTCCAGGCAGCTACTGCCTGCCACAGGATCATGGGTGACAAAGAGCAGCAGCAGCAAGCCCAAATACCATTCCCTTTCTACAGAAAGGAGTACCACTGCTCTGGGAAAAAAATAAGTTTCACTGGTAAGACTGATTCAAACTCACATCCCTCTCTTCCCCTAATCTGGAAAAAGTAAGTACATTTTTATTTGGAATTTTAAAAAACTAAAAGACACTGCTCAATTTCATAATTAGAGTAGTTAAATTTATGTTTTATTATAGCCAAACTTTTGGGAAAAAATAATAAATTATTCATTAACTGACAAGGTGTTTATGAACGAACTGTAAGTTTAAAACCCAGGCATTCTAGATAGCATCAATAAGGTCATGAAACTCCCAACAAGAAACATGGTATTAATGAATTAAAATACTCCCATCTGTTTCAAAAGCAGCTTGCAAGATCAGTATCATAATGACTAGACATACAACCCTGTAATCAATGTGGCAAAATAACCTCTAAGCAATTTTATTAGAAGGAGTCCTTACAATAGAATGCCTTCCCCACAGTTTAAATATTAAGGTATTTTCTAGTTAAAGCTGTTATGGTTTTATTAATATTTTCTAAGTTCAGCTAATCATTTAATTTGTCCAAATGCTCAGCACAGATTTATTTAGAAAATTACGCTTCAAAACAGTCTTTAGCTCGGTCATAGCTCCACTTTAGTCTACTACAGGTAAACAGATTTTCTGCCCATTTCCTCCTTCCTTGCGCCTGGTCTTACAAACAGAAGACAGAACAAACCTCTCCACCTTGGCCATGTTCCACCATCTCTCTGACGAAGGTAGGTACCATGAAAAAAGCTAGAGTATCATTCAATTTATGGGACCAAAGAGAAGACAGATAGCGAAACGTCTGGACAGGATGAGATCAGCTAGACATGAGTTTGACCTCGTGAATGCTAGTGGTCCTGGAAGAGCAGGCAGAATTGTTACAGTACTGTTGACGGCTACTGAAATCAAACTTAAAGCCCACAGTATTTCACAAGTTACTACAAAATAACTCAATCCAAAAAGTGTTTTACCTGCTTCCATAGGTCCCAAGACTCTTCAAGACAAGCTGTCAACAAAAACTGCGAATATCTACTGGCACATGAATGACTTAATTTATTACTATTTATATAACTACTATGCCCTACACTTCTATTTCTTACAACCCCATCCCAAGACATGCCTTGAGTTGTTTATAAATTTATGTAGCACAAGTGACAGATACTGAAGAACTGTGGACTGGACCTGGCAATCTTTCACTTTCTTACTATTCCAACTGTAACACAGCCATCATTTACTTATTTTTGATACACAATACAAATAAGATTTACCACAATCCCTTTAGTCAATTCTACATGCCTAGAAGTTTACCCAAACTCTCACAACCTGTATCAGGACTTTCTTTTCATATGCTGCATGAAATGCCTCCTTAGTCTTCACTATAATGCATACATCTGATTCCCATTCTCATCAACTGTTCAGTATGCTTAAAAAGCAAGGTAAGAAAAAGGCAGTTCTTATTTTTCTATTTTAACATATTTTACAAACAACCCAAAAAGCAACATTTTGAAGGAAGTATTAAGAAATATCTTTATTTGAAGTAGTTAAAGCAGTAGACCACCTTCTACTAAATCAAGCAGCTACTACTATTTAAACTTCATTTAACTGAAGAAGTATCAGTAAAGAGCACTGTGAAGTCTGACAGGACTGCAGGGTTTGCGGTTTTTTTGTTTGCTCATTTGTTTGGGGTTTTTTTTTTAATCCAGCTTCTAAGGAAAAAGACGACATCTCTCTTTTCACTTTATGAAGCATAGACTTCATGTAGACTACAGTAGTTTCCAGCATGTTAAATCAGGAAATAATCTGATGTTTTGGCAGGCTGTCTCAGAGAGACAGTATTTCACTTGTTCCCTTTCTCATTGATGGCTTTAAGCCAGGTCAGTCATCTGCACTTAGCCATGAGACAACATACATCAGCAGCACTGTACGGCATTCACGACATCGGTCTTACTTGTCCCCAACTGCACTATCACGCTGGATTACCCGGCTGTGGCGTTCAATTTTGGCTGAGAAGAAAACGTCATTTATCTCTTCCAAATAGGTTTCGCACAGAAAAACCTCTCCCTTCTCAAACAGTGACCTCAAATTAACTTCTGCAGGGCATGGGAAGGTCAAAAAGGGGAAATAAAGTTAAACTGTTTCCATTCTTGCCCATATCCCTTCAGTAAGCCTCTGAAAATTTCCTTTATTCATGCCTCTTGCTTGGTTTAATTAGCAAACAAGTTAATCAGTACAATTTCAGTCTTTAGAAAGCAAACTGTTAGGGACATATTACCTACAATTTCCTTGGTTCTGCTTTATAGCTTACATGCGGGGTATTCTGAAAGACACATAACTGAGGACCAGATTAATCCCCTCTAAACAGATTCTGAATCTGAAGGAACATGTTGAGAAGAGCTCTGTCCTGTTTCTCTGGTGGGACTACATACAAATGCTGGGGAGCAACGCCCAGTGTAAGGTGTAGAACAGAACATGAGAACTGCAAGTGGAAATACATAGCTTCGCAAAACATTTTTGCAGCTTTACGAAAAGGTTACTGATTGTAGTGGAGGAAAATGGCACTCAAAAATGGTAAAATGTCCAACTACAATAAACAGACTTAAGACTAAAACCTGATCATGGTCTTTTAAGTCAAAGGTAAATTGTGAATTAATGTTTTGTTATCTGAGGCTCACTGCTGTGTAAGACTGAAGAATATTGATTGATTGGCATATATTACCCATTCATAACAGGTGTAAAGTTCTCCATAATACATAAAGATGGTCTTTTCCAGAGGTTCATGATAATTTTACTTAAAAAAACTTGAATTTTAAGAAGTATTCTTTTCCTCGAAGTGGAAAAAGGAATATGTGCTGCACACAAAGGAAGAGGGAGAAGGGTAACAGCAGCATTGACCAGATGTACTTAGTAACTAGACATTTGCCATAGTAGATCCTAGAAACAATTATGCTCTGCATATAATCACCTTCCCGTCACTTCAAAGACACTAATGCTTGCTCTGTCACCTCTTAAGAGCTTAGCAGCAGTGAGATATAAAACGGAATAAGTTGGCAGCAGTATCATGGTCTACTAGGCATGTTCATTAGCAGTTAATTAAAAAGTAGACATCTGCCATAAGAAAAGTGCTCAAAAAAGGATGAGTAACAGATCTGTCTTACTACCAATTATTATCATTACTTGCAGAGCAACGGCTGTGTCCACTTTCAGAGGGAAGTGGGAAGGTAGAGTGCAATGATGCATACGTAAGTGACTGCACCAAGATAATTAGCTATAGCAGTGATTTTAAAAGCATCAGTAGGTCACCCACCATTTTGTTGCAAAACCAGAAGATCTTCGTATTTGCAAAAGGACCAAAGGAATGGCAAATTCAACTTACTGTACTTCCAGATGTAGGCTTTCTTGCCTCAATTTTTCTTTTCCCAGCGTCCCTCTAATCAGGCCACAAAGGCCCCAAAGTCAACATATGAAAAACACAGCACTTGCTTTGCTAAGCGAGCATCTCCTAACAATTATTAAAGCAGTACAGTTTTTCACCTCAAGCATCCTAGGCAGTTTCCAGCTATAAAGAGTTCTTTAACAGGGACTTAAAAATTTGCAATTAACTTTAAATCACTGCCAGAAATCTCTGCCAGCAACAGAATAAATCCTTGTGAAACAGATTTCCTGTACATAAAACAATGGCACACCTCCTTTAGGCTCCTTATCAAGACAGAGCATGAGCTCCTACAATCCCCACTTTCCACCTTAAAGAAGCTCTGCTGAGGTCACAAACACCTATGGCTTACTTAAAAGTCTAGTTTTGAATTCCTACCATTAAACAGATAGAACATTCTTATGCTCTTCAGCAGATGTGTGATGTGCTATTCAGTATCTGTTGAAAAGCGTCAAATTAAAAGTTCCGATGTGGCTGTACATGAACAGTGGGAAAAAGGTTATACCTGGTCCCAAAGCACAATAGATGACTTCTCTCATGCCTTTCTAAAGAAATACCTGAGAGCAGAAATAGTTCTCAGAAACCGTTTCAGCACTAGCACCAGTATTACTATCAAGAGATTCCCTCAAGCTCCACAGAGGTGTTCTGAAAGAAAATCTGGCAAGCACAAGTCATTTAGAGACCTGAAATTTGAAGGGCATGATTTCATGTTAACTTCTGTAAAACTAAGCATGATTTTGGTAAACTCAAGCAGCCAGAAAGTCATGATTCTCTCTGTGTTCAATTTCATTGCCATATCATTTCTTTCCCAAAGGGAAATCAGGGGGGTTTATTTTCTTACTTCATTAGCAGAAGGAAGTGAGAGCCTGCATGAAGTATCTATGATCAATGAACGTATAAGGTTCTGAAACCTAAAGTGTCTGAGCACATTCCAGCTAGCCAACCAAGCAATAACCTTCTCCCTCACTGTTCAGAAATACTTACAGAACGAAGATTGCAAATGTAGCCTTCCAAAAAAGGAAAAACCTCAAGATTATGCTCCTGTTGGATCCAGTCTTCTGCCTCATTCTAAAATAACCCAAAACCTGACACACACCACCCACACTACTAACATGCAAAACTAGCAGGAGTAAACTTATTTAGACAGTTTAAGCCATTAATTAAAATTCGTATTTAAGTTTCTGCAGGTATTTTAAAGAGTATTTCAGTTACCCAGAAGAATTCACTAGAGGATGAAAACCAATCACCCTTAAGTATATATCCATATTCTTCTACAGCTTGACTACACCAGTAGGCATGGGAAGAGCTATAGGCATCATCTACTTAAGACTTCTAGAAGGCTTTTGACACAGTCCTTAACAACATCCTTGCCACACAATGGGAAGATATGGGGTTGATGGATGGATTGTTAGAGGGCTGAGGAACTGTCTGGATGACTACATTCAAAGAATCAATAAGACTCAGTCCAAAGAGTCAAAGGCTCAATTTCTCTGTGGAAACCAGTAACTACTTGTGCCCCTCAAGAGTCCATAATGAGACCAACACTGCTCAATATCTTCATCAGTAGCATCACCTAGGCATACGGCTAATAGCATTAAGCGCATCCTCAGCAAGTTTGCAGATGACACCAAACTGAGTAGGTGCGGTTGATTCACTTGAGAGAAGGAGTGGCATCCAGATGGACTTTTATAGGTCTGAAGAGCAGGACCTTCAATATATTCATGTGAAATTCATTAAGCAAAGTGCAAGGTTCTGCACCTGGGTCTGGGCAATCCCCAGTATCCCCTTGACTGGAGGATGAATGGACTGAGAGCAGTGTCCACTTTCTGCACAAAGACTTGGGGGTACTGGTGGATAAAGATTTGGACATGCAAAAGCAATGTGCACTTGCAACACAGAAAGCCAGTCATGTCCTGGCTGAACCCAAAGAAGTATGGCCAGCTGGCTGAGAGAGACTATTCTCCTCCTCTACTTCACTGTCTTGAAACCCAACCCAGATTACTGCATCCAGTTCTGGGGTCCACAGTGCAAGAAAGACACAGACCTGTCATAGCAGGTCCAGAGAAGGACTGCAAAAGGGATCAGAGGGATGGGGCACCTCTCCTACAAAGAAAGTCTGAGAGAGCTAGAGTTATTCAGTCTGGAGAAAGAGAAGGCTCCAGGGAGACCTCACTGCAGCCTTTCAGTATATAAAGTGGGACTATAAACAAGATAAAGAGAGGCTTTTTTTCAGAGCCTATAGTGACGGGACAAGGGGAAATAGCTTTAAACTGAAAGAGGTCAGGTTTAGATTAGAGATAAGAAATTATTTACAGTGCAGGTGCTGAGCCCTGATATACACAAGTTGAACACCAGCCAGCAATATGCCCTTGTGGCAAAGCAGGTGAATGGCAACCTGGACTGCATTAGAAGAAGTGCCGCCTGCAGGCTGAGGGAGGTGACTCTTTCCCTCTACTCAGCACTGCTAAGGCCACACCTGAATTAGTGGCCTGTTCTGGGCGCTTCAGAGAGACATGGACATACTGGACATGATCCAATGATGGGCATAGAGAAGGCTAAACAGTCCCAGTTCTCTCAGCCTGTCCTCATAAGCAAGGTCCCTTAATCAACTTTGTGGCCCACCACTGGATGGCTCAACAGCAGAGCAAGAGGTAATGGGCACAGACAAAACCATAGGAGGCTTGTCCTGAAGCTCAGAAAGCACTTTTTTCCTGTGACGGTGACAGAGCACTGGCACAGGTTGCTCAAGGAGGGAGGTGGTAGAGTCTCCCTATCTGGAGACAGTCAAAAGCCATACAGACATGGTCCTATACAACTGGCTCTAAATGGTCCAAACTTGAGCAGGGGAATGGACCACATGACCTCCAGGGTTCCTTCTAGCTATAGGCATTCTGTGATTCTGCAATTGTTATGGCTTACTGTTTTCTTCCCATTTAAACATTTTAGAAAAATGAGAGTCAGCTGCTACTATTATGGCTTCATTTTCTTCCCAGTTCCTTTGAAACATCTGTGTTATTTTGTTTCCTTACTTCCTCTTCTTCTAAATGTTCAGATTTTATTCTGACAGATAGGAAGCTACACTATACCACAGTAAATAAACTTGAAAGTGCATACGACTGCATCTTTATCCACTAAGCAGAAAATTGAGCCTTTGTAGTTTTGGAGAAGTTATTTGAAAACTGTCCATTATGAGAAAACACCACACTAGCTTGGGCGCGGAAAGAGAATGCCCTCAGAAACAATGAAATAGTGTCTTCAGCAAACCTCTTCCATCTATAAACCATGTAAAATGCCATTGCACTACAGAGATTTAAGTCCAAAGAAGGACAGTAATGGCAAAAGCTATCCTGAGCAATATACTTCATATACATAAAATCTGCGTAGCAGTAGCATTAAAGGCCCAACTGTCTCACAGGAAAAATCCCGTTTCTTTTTCATGCTTTATTACAGAAGATGGAGAGTACAGTGTCTTTAGGTCTTACCATCTATTTTCCACACCACAAAAAAAAAAAAAAAAAAATATATATATATAAAAATCAACAGGCTTTTTACTGTGTACGGAATTGATGTCAATGCAAGTATCAAAGTCAGAAAGATTAAAAAGTTAACTTTATTCTTCATTATTATTTTCTATGCAGTGATCTGCTTCAAATTCATGTTAAAATTTTTGAACAGAAGACTCTGCAAAGTTTTCCACAGCTCCTGTTTCTACTTGCTCAAACAAGTCAAACCATGCTAAGAAGTCTCAATTGCGCATCAACTTTTTCGAAGCAGTTAAGGGGTTGCATAAATAGCATCACAAAACAGAAAACCAATGCAATAGTGGGATAAAGGCAGTTTCCCCTCCCCCCCAACACACACTCCCCAAGCAGTCCTTTTGTCACAAGTTGACATAATCTCTAAGGCAACTGAAATGAGGCTGTGAAATTGTATTTCACTGCTCTGCTGACACAGTGATTGCAAGAACACTAACAAACTAAGCCCTTTTGCCACCTTATCCACTAAAAAAATAATCAGATGCAAGACCATCAGCATGCCCAAAGCACTTCATGAAGCTACTGCAAAATGACATGAAGTTTACAGTTCTCAATTCGGGAGAACTGGCTACCCTGGATTTGGACAAGGCTGAGGTTCTTAATGACTTCTTTGACTCAGTCTTCACCGGAAAATGCTCTGACCACAACACCCAAGTCTTGGAAGGCAGATTCAGGGACAGTGAGAATGAAGACCGTAGGCCCACTGTAGGAGAGGATCTGATTCGAGACCATCTTAGGAACCTGAATGTATACAAGTCCATGGGACCAGATAAAATCCATCCAAGGGTCCTGAAGGAGCTGGCAAATGAAGTTGCTAAGCCACTGTCCATCAGATTTGAAAAATCATGGCAGTCGGGTGAAGTTCCCAATGGCTGGAAAAAGGGAAATATAATCCATTTTCAAGAAGAGGAAAATGGATGAGCTGGGGAACTACAGACCAGTCAGTCTCACCTCTGTGCTTGCCAAAATCTTGGAGCAAATTCTCCTGGAAGGCATGCTGAGGCACATGAAAAACAACAAGGTGATAAGGGGAAATCCTGCCTGACCAATCTGGTGGCCTTCTATGATGGGGCTACGGAACTGATGGACAGGGATAGAGCAGTTGATGTCATCTACCTGGAATTGTGCAAAGCGTTTGACACTGTCTCCCATGACATCCTTCTCTCTAAGTTGAGAGACATCAATTTGATAGGTGGACCACTCGGTGGATAAAGAACTGGCTGGATGGCCGCACGCAAAGAGTTGTGCTCAATGTCCAGCTGGAGACCAGTAATGAGGCGTGTCCCTCAGGGATCAGTCTTGTTCAACATATTTGACGGTGACATGGACAGTGGGATTGAGGGCGCCCTCAGCAAGTTTGCCAATGACACCAAGCTGTGTGGTTTGGTTGATATGCTGGAGGGAAGGAATGCCACAATGAGGGACCTTGACATGCTTGTGAGGTGGGCTGATGCCAACCTGATGAAGTTTAACCATGACAAGTGCAAGGTCCTACACGGGGGTTGGAGCAATCACAGGCACAGCTATAAGCTGGGCAGAGAAGAGATTCAGAGCAGCCCTGCCCAGAAGGACTTGGGGGTGTTCGTCGATGAAAAAATGAACATGAACCGGCAGTGTGCGCTTGCAGCCCAGAAAGCCAACCGTATCCTGGGCTGCATCAAAAGGAGCGTGTCCAGCAGGTCGAGGGAGGTGATCCTGCCCCTTTCCTCTGCTCTCGTGAGACCTCACTTGGAGTATTGTGTGCAGTTCTGGTGTCCTTAACATAAAAAGGACATGGAACTTTTGGAACAAGTACAGAGGAGGGTCACGAGGATGATCAGGGGACTGGAGCACCTCCCATACGAAGATAGGCTGAGAAACTTGGGGCTGTTCAGCCTGGAGAAGAGAAGGCTGCGTGGAGACCTCATAGCAGCCTTCCAATACCTGAAGGGGGCCTATAGGGATGCTGGGGAGGGACTCTTCATTAGGGACTGTAGTGAGAGGACAAGGGGTAATGGGTTTAAACTTAAACAGGGGAAGTTGAGATTGGATATGAGGAAGAAATTCTTTACTGTAAGAGTGGTGAGGCCCTGGAATGGGTTGCCCAGGGAAGTTGTGAATGCTTCATCCCTGGCGGTGTTCAAGGCCGGGTTGGACATAGTCTTGGGTGGCATGGTTTAGTGGGAGGTGTCCCTGCCCATGGCAGGGGGGTTAGAACTCGATGATCTTGAGGTCCTTTCCAACCCTATTCTATGATTCAATGAATCAGTCTTTTTTGTATTCCTTTCTTAACTCCTGTTTTTCTTGGTCACTTAATTCCTCCCTCTTTGTGTTATTTTCTTCTTTTCAGAATTCCCTTTCAGTCCTCTGCAATGGGACCCTCCTTTAGAAATCAAGGCTTGTCTCTTTGTTCTTCAGAAAACCCAAAATAGGAAAGTGATGTTAATTTCAACTGACTTATGAAGATTAAAAAGAGCACTTTATGCTCCAGTGCTCTCATTACACTTTTACACTGATGCATGCATGTTTTATTATAAAATTAATGTCTTCTACAAATTCATGCTACACAGGTTTGGCAGAGCATACTAAACCTGGTCAGCTCTAGAGTCAGTCCTTTTTCTTTTTTTCTCCTGACATTAGAGAGTAAACTGCATTATTTAGTCTTACTAAAGTAAGGAATGCTAGCATAAACACAAGCTTAACTCCCTATATGCTTCCTCTGTGAGGCTAATAGCTCTTTATTTAATGAAAAAAATAGAAACTAGTTCTAGTCATGAAGCTGCCACACTAACTTCTCTGAAACAAAAATGTATATTTATTGGTTGGTAATGTAGCTCAAGAGAAAATCTGATTCCACAGAAAAATTACAACACAGGAAGAGAATACAGATTCTAATATGGGGCTAATAAACCACTGGTGTGCATGCTTTATCCTCAAAGAGCCCACAGAGCCAAGAAGTGTCAAAGCAGTTACACCAAAGCCTTCATCTACCTAGCAAAACTCTAAATTTCATTTTGCAGTACTACAACAGGAAATTTTTCAATAGCTCCTTAAAATTGTTATATAAGACATAAATGCTAAATATATTCTTCAGGTTGTATTTTAAAATATATTCTGTATTTCATGAGAATATTTAAATGATTATTATTTTTTCCAACATGAAAAAGGCTTGGGTTGTTATCAGTTTGAATTACACAGCCAGTACCAGCCTACCTACTAGGAGACACAGCACTTTTGCTGAATCACAAGATCCCATTTTAAAGTTTTAATACTGTAATTAGCTTTACACCGATAGAATTGAGAAATAGGTCTGCCATGCTCCCCAATATAACACAAATAGCAAATAAAAATAATTTCCAAGAGCAGCCTATTAATCATTGATTAGTTCTCACATCACCATCTTACACCAGACATAGGCTTCAGACAGCACACTCTCTTTCCTAGCACTGTGCTTAGCAGCAACTCTAATCTTTGCAGTGCCTTTCTGTCTCACTTTAAACAGCTAGGTTTCTCTCACTCTTTCTTCTGGCATTTTAGAGGGCAAGCCCAAGCACCAGAATTAGAAAGATAAAGAGATAATTACACTTCAGGACTCTTCAGAAAGATCACTCTTGTAAACTGTAATGACAGATGTGGGTGATCCCACCCAAATGATTCGTCACTGCACCCAGTGAATAAGCACATCCGCTATTTTTTCCGCTAAAGCAATCAGCAATTAACTATTTAACAAAAGTTTAGTGATAATTGTTAAATGGCACAATTTTTAACATCCCATTGACATAGAAGGAATAATTATATAGTACTGTCAGCATGACTAGTACTTTCGCAACAGTAGATCTAAACTAGCACCTTAGCTATGCTGTGGAGACTGCAGATTGTCCCATGCTGGCAGAGCCCTGCAGCAAAGATGCTGGATATTGGCAGTAGATGGAATTCTTCCAGTTCAGTGACATCTTCTACCCAAGGTGCATTAGAACTCCGCCGGTGTAGCTGCATTCACATAAGACCTTTTGTCAACAGAAAAGATTTTCTTCCCTCCCCCATGTTTTTAGGCACTGTAAGTTAACCTAAATCTTAGCAGCTTGCACCAAGCGCAGACACACTGAAGCATGACTACTGCTTGTGTCAGCACCTACATAGGCAATACAACAAACAGTCCACAAACTAAAGCCCTTTTGCTAGTGTAATCTAAAAAGTATATACACACATATAACATTTTACATATCATATGTACACAATTGTATATTCTATATTCTATACCTTAATAGATTGTACCATTAATATATTGCTACACACTACATATATGACACCCATGTATAATATTCTGTATATATTACATACATATTGATTGCTTATACTAAGATGAAAATATATAAGTTGTTCTCTGTTTGTATATATAGCTTTTTCATTGACAGCCATTCTTCTAAAAATGCATATTGCAGAGCTGGCTTAAGAACAGCTCCTGCCTCAAAGAGTTTGTAACATAAAAGGGAAATAAAAACAAGTCAGAAGCTCTAAAGGCCCTTGTATTAATGATGTTTGGGTTTGCCCTTTTTTTCCCTTAAGTAATGTGAGTTTTGTTTTGGGGCAGTTTTTTTTTCTTTGTTTTTGTTTTTGGGGGGGGAGGGGGTGGGGCTGGAGGTGTGTTTCTTGGGAGGGCTTTTTTTGGGCGTGGTCTTCGTCCCATTCCCTCCCAGCTAAATTCTGAAGAAATAAGGGACAAACAGCAAAGCTGAAGTTGCGCTGGAGGAAAAAGACGGCAACAATGGAGTAACCTTTATGAAGGACAGATGCTACAGGGCAGAAGGGAGTGGAGGGGTACAGTCTGAGTACAAATGGAAAAAATGATCCTTGCACAGGAAAGCATGTCTTCACCAAAGGACTTCCCAGACTCTAAAGGAAAGTAACAAATTCAAAACCACATTCTAAAAACCACAGAAGAGGAGCTTAAATTCTCTTGGTCCAGACAAGACAGAGGCTGGTTTTCTGAAAACAGTTACATTCATTTGACCACTGTCACTGTAAGTCAGCCCAAGAACAAAGCTTTTCTTTCATTTTAGACAAGTAAATATTGCTTTCTCTGAAGACTCAGATGCAAGCCATAAGCCTCTAGAATGAAGCTGTCAGCACACGTTGCTTCTGGTCTGCAGAAAATTCCAGAGCATGCTTTTCTCTGGGGTAACCATAAAAACTCACCTTCTAACCTCAAATCTATGTGCTTGCTTTTTTAAATACTTTTAGCATGCCACTAGCATGTAACAATACCTCAAAAGCATGCTCCTGCTGCCACAGCAGCCAAAACCAACTAGTTCAAGCATGTACAAATTTGGAAATTACTTAAATATTACTTTGGGGGGTTTATTACTGACCTATGATTATCTTGAAAAGCATTTTATTTCCAGGCTCTTATAGTCTCTAGAAATTTAGATCTTGCCGAACATGAAGGCAGTAATGATAAAGCAGAAAGGCTTTTTGGAAAATTAAAATCCAGGAATTTAAATTGTGCTCATCACCCTTTTGTCCCACCTACTAATAGCTACAAAAACATTTCACAGATCTCAAAGAATTAAAAGTTTGACAGCAATGAGAAAACCATCACACTGATTTTTATTTATTGTTCCAAGTCGCAGACCAAATACCAGAAATTTCATATACATCCTGTAACAACTTCTACTTACTAAATAATCATCACTTCTGAACATGCATCTGAGCAATCCACTTTTGCTAGTCCTTGAGCCTACTACCTCTGTACTACTGCTTGTAAGTATTCAATTTAAAGAGTGACGGTTAGCCAGTACATTTAAAAACAGTACTGGACATTCTCAGAAATTCAGTGTTATACAAGACAGCCCCCTTGGTTCCTCAGCAAATACTCCAATTAAAAATAATGCAGTTACCATAAACTCTTCATTGAAGAGTCACAGCAAACTTCTTTACAAAATGTCTTTGCACTGCCTCTAATATTTGCTAAAGTTACCATAAATGCCTATGTCAGGCTCACTTTGCACCCGAAACAAGGAAAACAAGCTTCTCTCCCTTCTCTTCCACACTTCCAACATAGCCCTCTCTCTGAACAGTCTGCCTTGTTCTTCCCCATGAAAAACTTGCTGCTTCTTTCACATTTCCAATGTTTAATACTTACATTACTTGTGTCCCCTATATCTTCCTCCAGATCCTCTGCAATTATCACTCTGCACTCTCCTACTCCATCTTTATTACAGTCACCCACTTACAGGTGCATTTTGCCAGTGCAGTACACACCAGTCCCATCTGCACACTGACAGCTCACCTCAGTGTATCAGTGTTCACTTCTCAACACAAGACCTTAGCTCCTTTCTGATCAATATCCTTCAATCTTTGCCCCTCTCCTATCACACAGCTGCCCAGCTTAGTCGTACATCATTCAACATGTAAACACCCAACACCTTTCCCTCTTCCCACCCATGTTGCAGGACAACTCCACAACCATAAATGCTTTGCTTCATTCTTACTCAACTAACTTCTCTGCATTTGATTTCACCTTATGTGCCGTCCCAGCTGAGTTCTTTTGTCTGGGCCAACCAATTCATTCTTCCCATCAAACTTCCTTCCTTCTCCAAATCTACCCATCTCAGACTTCTTTCAAGAGAAGCACTGAAGGTCGCATCATGTTTTTATCTGAGCCTACTGACTCTTTACTTACTCCAATTCTCCCACTTGTCTTGCTTCAAGTATGAATGTAAAGGAGGTATTTGTAAGAGAGAAGGTATGCTTATCTTTTCAGCTTGTCTCCTTTTACTTCCTTGATAACTTAAGGGAAACATGGATAATATTCACAAGAACTACCTTCAAAGATGGAAAGCTTTTCTGCCCGCTTATGCTTTAATCAAGAGAGGTGCTTTTAATCACTCTCTAGAGGAAGTAATCCTTTCCTCTAGGATTAAATAACCTACCCTTTTGTGCCAGTGACTTCATGTGTGTATATATATATATCAACACCTCTGCCTCAACCACCTTCAAAAGTAAACCTATCCCTAACCCCTGTTTTGTCTTTCTGACAGCCCTTCCATATTTTCTTTACTAAAGCTCACTGAACACACTTCCTGTAAATCCTTGCCTTGAACTGTGCTATTGAAGCACTCTGACTCGTTTGGTCCTTTCCCTCCCACTGAAATTATTCCTTCCAAACCTAACAGAACCATCTGGAGCCAAGTTCACAAAAATAAGGAATCATCCCTGATAGCATATCAATCTCCTCTGTTTCTATATACCTAGCCCTTCCTGAAACCACATTTCCCATGGACTTCTCTGCTCTTCTGTTTACACGTATACAGGTTTTTCTAATCTTAGCAGTATCCCCTACACCTCTCTCCTAGTGCAAAGCAGACCAACTAACAAGCTCTGTACCCTTCAACATGTACACTCTCTATCCCCACCATCTGCTCAGTGGACAATAATCTAGCAAGCAGCACCAACTCACTGTTGGTACCTCACACAGTCATCTCATCAGAATCTATCTTCTCTCTGCATTTGCAGCTGCAGCTGCATACCTTCAGGTTTGAGCTCTACGTGATCACAGTTTTTCCCAACCATCTCCCTTTCACTCCTTTTTTGAAAGCTGTTTAGCTTCACAAATTTGTATACATACATTTGGTCTCACCTTTGACTTGTACCTTTGTTATTAGGTGGTTCTCCATCAAGATCTAACAATCTTTAGATTTTCAACAACATCCAAGATGCAGCTTTTTCAATCCACCCACACATGAAACTCCGCAAGATAAGAGAGGTCTGGGCTGCTACTCAATTATATTTGACTTTTGGATGCAACTTTCCCCTCTCCAGAATGACTGAAGAGTCATTCATGAAAATATTTTGCTCTCCAGGAAATGTCTCATTTAGACACTGCCCTCTATATTGTTTCTCTGATGTTCTCTGTTTCCCCACCAATACACAGTGTGTACAAAGGGGATGGGAGGATGTCAAGTGGAAAACAATTCTGGTGAACACTATCTATTCATTCACATTTTACACGCCTTCTTTCAGGTTTCCTGTTTTGAATAGGACAAACTACCAAAACATCAATAACACTTTCTTATTTTTCCTCAAAAGTTAGTGACACAAACAACAAATATCTGACCATTGTTCAGGAACTAGTAATCTGACAATACCAATTGTCATGCTGACAAATACCTTCTTCCTTTGCTACCTATTTTAAATTTGGTTTACAACTCTGAAGCTTTTTTATTCCAAATCATCTACTGTGAAGAACCCTAGGTATGTAATTAAGGTTTCTATGTATTTTAGAAAAGTCAAAACATGAAGAATAACCCAGAATGTTGCCATGCAGAGTTCCTATGGTCAGAGCTAAGTAATTCAGACTTGGGGTTAGCTAGTTAATGTTAAGAAGGAGGGCAGTTTTGTGCGCACTAGATCTCATTTTATTTAATTTAAAAGAACTAGGCAATTTCCTCTCTCTCAGCACATAATGCAGATCATGGCTGAGGAGATCTAAAGTAATGTTACAGCTATTTAGCTCTTCCCTTGCACTAAGTTCTGCATTCATTTCTGCTCTACTCCGTATTTGTATTTTATAATGAAACATATAGCCTAGTTATTTATAGGCTTTCTAATGATTAACTACATTCATAAGACCAAACCCTCAAGAGGTTAACCTCATCCTCTTAAGCTTCACACACTACAATCCCAGAGATAGCTGGCAACCACAGTCAAGAGAGAAAAAAAATAATCCCACATATTGCTAATCCTTTAACCAATCACCTCATGCAACAGTGGAGAGGTCTCTCCAAGGCCTACAACTCAATCTGTCTCAAGAGTACTGTCAATTCAAAAGATACACATTTCACAGAACCATTAGCAACATGCCTTGAAAGTCAAAATAAGATACCTGGCTACCCAGTGGTACACAGAAATCATGCATCTAAAATGCAATACTAAAAAAGATCCAGTTTGCTGCTTGTATTTCCCATTCAAATATTTGCATATTCTACTCACAAACCTACCTAGTTTATTAATTTGAAAGCACATCTAACAAATTTTGTGTTGTTTACATCTAGATAGACCTATTTAGCTGTCCCTTCTTCTTCCTACCATAAACTTTGAGCGCCTTTGATTTTCCAGCCAGATAATCTCAAAAAAAACACCCCAAATAAACAAACTAAAATCACAGAAAAACAACAAAAAAAAAGAACAACCCCCCCCACAAAAAAAAAACAAACCTTCAAGTTAAATCATAATAATCTGATTTTTTTTTTTGTATCATAATTTGCATTCTCCCTTAACCCCACATGTTGATACTGCCTGCAGCTGCAGCAGTACCAGAGAGTTAAGAAGTGCGCTTATCTCTTAAAGCTTTTGGATTTGTTTATTCTTTATCTAGAAAAATTGCTACTCATTCAACTTCAGTAAAAAAGTGGTGCCATTAAAAAAAAAAAAAAAAAAAAAAAAAAAAAAAAAAAAAGAAGCAAGCCAGGAGGTTGTTTAGCCACAGTGCTAAGCCCATGGTTGGAAGTTAAAGCCTCCAAAAACATGAAGGCAAAGTATAAGGCCATGACTTTTAACAACCAAGTATCATCCATAGTTCTTTCCTGAAGTAAGAACATTTAATCAACACAGAGGATTAGCACTGCTTACAAGCTCATCAAGTCCAACAATATTACTTTTTTTTTTTTTAATGTGTCAATTCATTCTCTTTCATACGTGCTTAATATACACCAATTCCAAACTTGGCTTTTGACTTTGTAGGAAAACTCTCTGAAAAATCTCAGTCCCCTGAGACTACAAAGTTCCTTTCTTCACAGTCTGTCATCTAATAGGCTTCCACCTTTTCAACTGTAAGTAATAAAATTTAATAAACACATTTTTATATATTTATATATATAATCTTGATACTTAAAGTATGAAATAAATATAGTAAAAAAAAAAAACATAAATCATCTCATATTTCAGAAAGTTTTTCCCACTAATTAAAGGCTTCGTTCCCTTCCAGCAGCAACAGGAATTGCAGTAACTCAGGCAAACCAACTGAGAATCTTCTGAACCTACTGGCCCATAAAGAGAGAAAGGAAGGAGAGGATAAAAGTCAAACCCTGACAAAAATTCATATTTTATCCAATCAAGAGAAAATACAAAAGTGAGTGTCAGCTATGAAAACTAAACCTTCTTCCCATCTCAAAACTTACTGTACATAAGTATTCTCAATAGTATGATGTCAGAAGCTGCCTGATTTCATCTTCTACTGTTGGCCCAGCCTATTTGCATTCTGAAAAGAAGTTTCATGATCTTTCATGGCCATAATAGATGTTTAAACCATTAAATTACTATTTCTTTTCTTATCTGAAAGACTTTGCACTTTACCAGTACGGCCCTTCCATTGTTCTTTACACTAAGTCGGATCCCTGAACAATACTGACAGCTGCTACAAAACTGGGCTGTGATCACTCTCAGCACAGCTGCCGCTTGAAGGAACAGACAGGCTTCTTATGTGTCCTCCCCTCTGGGAGAGGGCTTGACACACTGCATGCTCAGTGCAAGGGAGCAAAGGTCCACTGAATTGTCAACCCAATTTGATGCTATTCAAGTTATCTAGGATGCACACCGTCCCTTTCAAACAAAATCAAGCATGTGTCAGAGCATGAAACTTACTGTGCAACACAAGATAATTATTGATCATGTAAGACTATAAAAGATCACTGGGACATACATCTAATTTTAGTACGCATCTTTTTTCAGCATGCATGCAGACACACAGTCAAATTTTGCGCACAAGGTATTAAATTCCTAATTTGTAGTTTGGGATTTGTACAGCATCATTCAGAAGTCTTTGTGAAGACACAGAAAAGTAGGAAAGTATCTATTCTGATGAATCTTAGGTATCTGAAAAACAGAAAAGGTGGAGGCACAGAAGCCTGCTCCCAAAGACCAGCCCACTTCCCCTCCTCTACCTACCCCCCAAAAAAAAAGTTCTTAATTGCATGTGGTACTTGTAGGTCCTATCACTTTTAGAAGACTGTATCGTGCAGACTATAAAAAGGGGTATGTGACGTGCCCGAGATGATAAAATTTGGTTTGGCTAACTTGCGCTATGTCCAGTAAGAATGTTTTAGATATATTTTAATACATATTTCCTTTTACTACATAAAATATTCTTTAAAACCAGTTCATTAAAAAGGTTTTTCATTCAATTTTTCATCCCAAAGAATTAATTGGGGGAAAAAAAAAGAAGGCAAGAAAGTACATTTCTCTAATCTTTGCTAATCAAATACCACAAATGTACATGTGTTGTATTTCAAAGATCAAATCACATATTTATACAGTAATTCATTACACAAACAAAGCATAGAGGAGATTGTGACAAATACAGATATAACTGTGTGGTTTTCTAAGATGTGATTAGCAAATCAACTGAGTAACAGTCAAAATTTGATACGAAGGAGAAAATGAGCACATATATAAAGGGTGGGGGTTATGTTTATGCAAATCTAATCTGTCAAGTGTAATAAAGCAGCTTGAATAAAATTTAAGATGAAAATCCACTGAAGCTTCCCATTTCAGGAAGGAAAAGCTATTAAAAGGAAATGAAGGTCACCCTCCCAGTTTATTTCACCTAATTGACTGCCAATAGCTTACCACAGGCAAACCAACTGCAGATCTGCAACTGAGAAACTGATGAAAGGAGCATTTTCAAGCTAAGACTCATTCTTTTAATCCTCCCTCACTCCTCTTTTTTTTTCTTTTCCATCTCCAGTTGGGATGTAATTTTAAGCACAGATGGATTAACTGGTTCCATTGTCTGTAGATGTCATTGGACTATGGCACTGTTAATCCATACAGCAGCATGTCTAATTACCATTACAAAGTGTCTGAGGGAACTACAAAGACCAGCAGGGCATCTTCTCACAAGCAATTAACATAAACTGATAAATGAGTAATTTGAATCTGCTCAAGGCGCTAACACATGAATGAAATCGGAAAGCACAGATTCTTGTTTCAACTACCTCTTTCACTTAGTCTGGAAGGGCAGAAAACATGAGAAATATTCTAGACTTAGTGGTAAGGGAAATAAACTCATACAGTGGAGGGAATGTATGGTTTGAAGTTCCTTAATACAAACAAAATGACTTGTGATTGACAACCAGTCACAAGCAAGTAGCAGCATATTTAGAAGCACATACATGGTGAAAGGCCATTAGAACACTGTGTCAAGACAATTAATACTACTTCAAAAGCAAGTGAAGTTTCTTTTCAGTAGCTTGCTAATTTAAAATTCATGAAAGGTTCACAAGAAGGGGAAAGAAAGAAGAATGAACAGCTGTACAGGCTCCAAGAACTCAAGTGTCACAAAAAGCATGAGGCAAAGGTAACTAGATCAACTGACACACAATACCTACAAATAAACAAGCAATTCTACTAATCATTATATTTCTTGCAGAAAAAGTTTTGTTATGCTCAGCACTGCCATACAGAATAACAAAGTAAACTGTTAACTTTATTTCTGCTAAAATCTGTGTGCAGCTAGGCAAACACTTCAGCAACATTAAGATATCAAAATATCAAGCTTAATTTAAAAATAGCAAAGCAATAAGATATGAAAGCAAGTTATACACACTGTAGGAGGTAGACCTGGAAGGCCACGTACCCCGATGATGGCATTCAGCTCAGCCATGGTCACTTGTTTGGCACGTTCTACAGCTTGGGCCACTTGTTGCTGATGCTATTAAAAAAAGAAGGGGTATGGGGAGGAATTTGTGTTAAGGTATTGACCACACCAAATCAAATCAAGATAAGAAACACTTGAATAACCGGTTTGTCTGCAGAAACTCAAACTACCTACTGCAAGACATCTTACACAGGTAAAATGTAACAGTGCCCCATTTCTCACCTGTACAAAATTAAACAAGAGCCCTGAAAGCAACCAGCTCACCTCTTTCCCCGTGCCACTTCAATATTAATTTTCTGGCAAATGAATGATCACTTTCTAATTGAGTTGACAGGACAATAATGTCAGCTTCATACTAGCATCAGTTTTAACATTTAAATATTTTGTGGCCACACAGGAAAACCTACTGAAGTTTCAGACAGGCAAAAAAAGTGCTGAACTGAACAAGAATTACAAATACTCTTTGTAAACTCTATAGAGTTTGAAAAGCCATAACCAAAATAATAGGCTTCAAAATGTAACAGCAGCTGCTCACAATACACTACAACTGCAGTCATTCAGACCAGACGCAGGCTTGCAACCTTAAACAGTATTTTGCATCTCAGCTAACTACACACCTTTACAACTGGAATTTGATACAAATTATGTCAACAAGATAAGCATGCTTATTTCACTATCTTCACATTTGACAACTGAATATCAAATAACTAATCACCATGATTAGAAACTAAAGCATCTTGTTGCACTGGTAATATTTTACAGACTCCCACTCTCCCCAGGCAATGAATGAGGCTGAGCCATTGTCACTAGTTTGAACTCAGATTTGTTAGACCAAATTAGCAGGAGGTTTGCACACTTCAGCTATAACAGATGTTCCTTACACTTGTGTATTGTGATAAAATTAACATCTTAAAATTAGCTAACTTGCAAAGAGAAAAGCAACATAATTGCACTTGAACAGCTGAACAGTTTTACTTACTTCCTGAGACAAAAATGGGATGACTTGTGCACAAATAGTATTCAATCTCTTGGCAATTTCTGTCTATAGAGGAAAAGTATTTTGATTAAAACTGTGGTTTAGGTTTTTTGACAAACATTAACTAGTGTACAAGATTATATTAAGTTCACACAGTGAAGAAAGTAACAGAAAATCCACATCTTCATTCTACTGCAAATATAATAAGTTAATATATAAGCCCATATGAGGAGAGAGATTTAGTAAGCTACTGTAGGACATCTGCCATGTCTAAAGCACTTAATCTGTATACACATTTAAGCACAAATCTGGTCCTTGCATACTGGTCATTAACAAATAAAACATTTTTAAAATCCAGTAAGTCCAAGATAAAGCCTTTTAAAAGGTAGATTTGTTATTACTCAAATTATCAAGTAGCATAACATGAAGATGACAGGCATGGAACAAAAAATGTTTCTTTCATAATCAATTTTATCTGCCTATTAGAAGCTAAAATTATTTTTGCTGACAGAAACACACCATCATGAGTACAAAAGAAACACCAAAACAGAAGCAAAGCAGAATGAAGACAAAAGTTACAGACTTCTAAAACGTCCATAGTGAGACAGAATTAAAATAATGCAAACAAGAAAGAAACAGATCAGAAAACGTTATAGCCAATAACAGCAAACTAGTGAAACCACGAGTAACAGGAAAACTATAAGGCTAGGAGCCAGCAGGGAACAGAACAATCCTCCACTGAAAGTAGCAGAAAAGACAGCAGGTCCAAGCGTTTGTGTCCCACTTTTTGACAGCCTTATCTCCCACTTTTGGCCTGTAAACTTGAACACAAGATTTCTGGAAGGGAATGTGGATCTTTTTCTCTCATTACTCAGTCTTACCTGTTCTTACAGCTTTTCAGGCCTATACATCTGCCTACTATTCAAAACAACCACTGTAACTAACTCTTAAGGTACCTGCACAACTCCTACAGTTTTCCTTATAAACATCTCCTGCAGTCTCTGTAACACAATTACACAAAATCAAAATTAGCATCTATATATGAACACAGCCTATGTACAAAACACTCTGAAGAGCTCTTATCAGTCTCTGTTATATCATTAACCCATATAGATATTTCCTGGGGTTTCTGTTTTAAGACACAAGAAACAAGAGATCCCTGCTGAGACTTGTTAGGCCTTCCATGAAATGACAGGCATAAACCTGAGCAAAGACAAACTTTTTCAAAGTCAGATGAAAGCACTGCTAACTTTCCCTGACAAACCTTTCCCTGAGCATTCCCATTGTCCTGAGTTTTTCAGGAAGACACTGTGATGTGGTGATCATTATACAGCTGTCAAGCAGTAATCAGGCACACCCTCCACTTGGTATGTTTCAGCAAACAGATGATTTGGGATCTAAATACAACCGGCAAGCTTTAACACCTCTTTCCCCACCCCTGACAGACACAGGAGAAAATGCTGAATAGCACTGAAACATGTAAAACACTACGTCTCTGACATAACCTGAAGTACTCCACTTAACCAATATCTGGCATTTGACACATCCACTCAAAAGTTTTGCAGAGACAAGAGTCTCCAAAGTATTTCTGGGATGTATTCAGCCTAGGACAAAATGGTTCTGCTTAAGTAAGGGCGATGAAGTGACAGTTGCTTTACAACAAACCTTATTCCCCTGCAACACGGGGAACAGATCCCTATTCTCAACAGGAACAGCCCTATTTCACAAGGTAGCACAGTGGCCTGTTCCTGTTTTGTTTGGACCACAACCACAAAATATCTATCATTCTGTGCATGGCCTTTATTACTGGTACTACATATCTACCAGCAAAGGCAATTAAAGGAAGTTAAGCTTAACTATTATCAGTTACCAGACTTAACCATTACCAATTCTGTTGGTACTTTCAGTGTCTGCTAACAAGCGGAAGTGAAAAAAAAAAAAAAAAAAAAAACAAAAACACACACACACAAAAAAAACCCCACAAACACTACACAAATACACACACACACACCCCATTTCCACCCCTAAACTCCTCCACCCCAATCGTGAGAACCTATTTATTGAAAGGCATTTTTTCACATGCCTAGTATGTCTCCCCAGAAGGCAAGGTATGTTAGCTACGGAAAGGAAGCCTGTTACATAGCAATCTGTCTGGCTGATGTTTAGCTAAAATGTTTGGGGTCCAAGAAGTTAATTGCTCTAGACCAATGGGATTACTTTTGTTTTCAAGACAGAAGCCAGGATGAATCACAGCAGGTGATAAGAGGGGAAAGAAGAGTAAAGCAGGAAACACAAACTGGCTTCTGCTGAAAAGTTCTTTGGCCTGTATGGCCTACACAAAGGTCTCCCTACTCTGTAACACTGAGATAAGTATCCTTATGGTAGCTGTAAGGAAACAAAAAAATGTTTCAATAGAGTCTATAAAATACACAAGTTGTCAAATTACTGGATTTTCCTGAGCAGGTCCCAAATATCTGAGCTTCACTGTGACAACACTGCATAAAGGATGGCACACACTCAAGAGAACGCAACATTGCAAGATAATTACCAGTCCCAACACACATCAATTAGTTTGTTGGGATTTTACTTGTTTGTGGGTTTGTTTATTTTGTTTTGTTTTGTTTTTTTGTGGTGTTTTCTTTTTTTTTTTTGGGGGGGGGTCTTGGTTTGGTTTGTTTTTTATTATTTTTATTTTCTTACAAATAAAAAATAAAAAAAAAAATCAACTTTCCCCCTTTCCCAGTCAATCTTACTTTAAAATTATTGTGCACATATATAGCATTAGAGTAAGCTATATATCCCTATATATCCCAGATTTAGGGCTCATGCATTTGAAAGCCTTAAGAAAGGTACTTATCAGTTGCTACTACAGGCCGTACAAAGTAACACACCTATTATCTAACTGCTGATCTTGAGACATATAGGGCAAGTCAGAAGGATGAGTAAACTGAAAGTACTGAATACAGGTATGAAAAACATGTATCCTTCAGAGTTTGTCTTTACCAAAGAAGGGCATCACTGATGATCATACACTTTAATATCCATCCACAATAAATGTAAATGTACATGCCATAAGTTTGAGATTCCTTGCTGCTGTTTCAAGTGCCAGTTCAGAGACATTTACACTGAAAAAGAACTAAAAAGACTCTTCTACACTGTATAACAAAAGTCTGCTTACATTTAAAAAGCAGCTTGCCTGCTAAAGGTATTTCCCTCACACAATTAAATAAAGTACTTAAAATTATTTATCCACTATGAGATTTCATACATATCCTGTTTCCTGGCTTCAAAAGTTCAGTAGAAATTATTCTTATTCACAAACATGTTAAAAATATTTTTATTCTCTAGTGAGTTATGAAAATTAAGGTTTAATGCACAATTCACCTAATTCTGCCTATTAAGAGTTCAAGAGGTTGGTTTTGGAACACAGGAAAAAAAAAAAAAACTTTCATTAAATGTAAATCTAGCTATTCAAAAAGCAATGTATGCTCAACTTTCAAGGTGAAATTATCTTCAAGTATATATGCACGTGTGTGTGCACATATATATATGCATATATACTCATTCTTGAAAGCAAAAACCTTTTCTGAAGGAGTATAGAAGACCTTTGTTAATCAAGAGTAGACATCAGTAATTGGTAGCATTAGAATAAACTATACATTCCGGATTTGGGGCTCATGCATTTGAAAGTCTTAAGAAAGGTACTTACCAATTACTACTAGAGGCCTCCCAAAGTAGTGTTGCTATTATCTCAGTGCTGATCTTGAGATACATAGGGCAAATCAGAAGAATGAGTAAATGAAGAAAACTCTGCAGAAAGCTACTTGAGCATAGACAAACATGACTAATTGCCCATGTTCTTTGGCTCCTTGGTAAAGCAGACTGTGGAAGCCTGCATCTCCCATGAAAGCCCTTCTAGGTCTATGACAGCTCTTAGCAAAGCATCTGAAGTGCCCTTAATTGTTTGTGTTCTTAATGCAGAGCCTCTTGAATGCATTTATTTTTAATAGAGGACCTGACAGTGGGGCCCATCAAAGAATGATGAAACTACATCATTCACTGATTCTTGCTGTTGTAATGATTGTCTTTTGATTTCTTTGCAAACAGAAAGCTTGCTAGACCCCTAGCTGAAGTACTACCCTACTTTCTGAAATATCATTAAAAATTAACATGTCAGAATTCAGCTGCAATTTGTAAACTCACCTTGAGCCAATGGATTTTTCTTCGCTTTTTTTTTTTTGGCCTCTATTCTATCTAATGAGAGACTTAACTGTTTTTACCTAACCACTGCCAAACTCAAGTGTCTGTACTTTCGTCTCTTGCTAAAGTGAATTGTTAACATAATGACAGAGAACAAAGCAGCCAGACTACTAAATACATATTTAAATAAGTAATTTATTCAACTCCTAACACAGCTTGAATATACAATTTTACTTTTTTTCCTTCTGTCTTGTTACAAAAAAAAAAAGTATTAACATGTTTTCCTCTGCAGTAGTTTGTTCCAGATTATTTTGCATTTTGACAACCTGTACTGTCCAAAGCACCATATAACATACCATATTTAAATCAACATGACTTCTTTAACTACCAATTTTTACACTGAAATGGAAAGAAGGAAGTATAATACAAGTAACCAAACTCTAACTGTATTTCTCACCACACGTGTATTTTATCACTAGCGGTGGAAACCCTAGCCTATGGGAGTCACCAGTCTCACTTCTGAGTGAAGAATGTTACCTTCCTCCGAGAAGAATTAATCACCTTTCAGCTTCAGGGGTTTCAACAATAAGAAAGTGGTGTTTGCTCCAAACAGCACCTACCATACATGTCCCAGTAGTGCCTTTAAGTACAGTATCCATGGTCATCTAAAACAAAAACTGTATCTTACAACACATCATTTTTAACAATGTGTTGTGTTAACCGCTATATTATTAGTGAAGAGACTCCTGAGAGCTGTCCGGATCTTCCTACCTTCCCTTACAAAACAACGCTCTGCTAAAAACGTCCATTTTATGTCAAAAGCTTATTGTTCTTTCTTGCAAACTGCGATTCCTATATCATAAAGTTAGAGATCAGTATCTGAAAGCACTCTATCACCACTTTTTAGGGACAGACTTATGTATTCTCATTTATTATATTTTTGTTTAATTATTTGAACCCAATTTTGACAATCACATTTGTCATTAGACTGGGAAGAATGCATCTTAATATAAGTAAAGCAAGAAAACCCAAAGTTGTGATGAAACCAAAAAAACATGCCCTGATTCATTCTTTTAAAGCAAAAGATCCAGAGAATCAGCCTTTAATTCATAGAAAAGAATATACTGTAAATACACACTCATAGACCTCTAGAAGGTTAGGCCTTCTGTATTCTGCCTCCACTTGCAACATGTACAAAGACAACATGGAACTCCTGGAAGAACAAAATGGACTCCCTGCCATTTACAGCATGTAACACAGTAACCCACTAGGGAGTAAAGGTCTATGCTGCACTTTTGGCCATTACTGAATCATTTGAGATTATCTGTGGTGGGGATGAGAAGAAAATCGAAGGCTATAAGAAGGCTGCAAATGGCTTGACCTCAGACCAATTTTTGATTTCCATCTGTCTAACATATGGATAAAAGTCCTCTTTACGGGACATGCCTGACCATTTCTTTAATCCCAATTGCAAGCCAGATATCAGTTAAATATTATATTTCAAAACACCTTGGGTAAAAAACTGCATGCGTATATTTTAGTCTTGAATTAAAGTTTAGTACCTATATTTAGCATTTTCATTTTTCCAGCAGAATCACAGAAACAAGCAGTACATTCAAACAATGTAGCCTTTATTCTTTTTATCATTGAGAGCTTCAAAGGCAACAAAAAGCACACATATTCTCAAAGCAATTACAAAAAAAGAAACATTTTACTGTGCTTAGCTCTCTGAATGCTTTGTTAAAAGTCTACTATAGAAGGACACAAGTTTTTCCAAAAATTTGTTACTAAGAACTGGGAGGGGTGAAGGGATGTCGGAGGTATAATTAAATCTCAGAAATTAAATATTCAAGAGCCTCAAATGATTAAGGCTAGCATTCTGTGAACTTTGCTGTTCACGAGTTGAATCCATGTTGAGCACAGAGATATGCATATATTATTAGTGCCCTTTCACTTAAAACAAATAAGCTAAAGTCTGCTTTGGCAATGGCTGAAGTGGAAAAAAAAAAAAAAAAGAAATAAATAAAGGCAACATGGCATTTAAAAGTTTAGGCCCCCCAATAGTATATCAATGTCAAACAACTACGTGCCAAGCTAGGATTCAATTCAGGTAAGTGCCACTGACAAATTTTCTTGTTCCCAGACGTGCTTTAAGATTATTTTATTGCTTAAAATTTAATTTGTTCCAACTTGCATCTCCATGACAACATTGGCTAACCCTGCAAATCATTTGGGTAATTGGATATCTTATCTTTCTATTGCTCTCAAATCGAATGATTCTGCTAGAACTGCAGCAGCCAGTCAAATTTACAGGCCTCCTGAGTAATAGACTCGCACAAGTAGCCACATTCATCTCTCCTTTACCAGCATATTAACCACCCTGTGACAAACTGTGGAAGTTGGCCTTCAAACTCTATTTTAAATTATAAACACTGTCATTACTAATATTCTCACCAACAGAAGCAGGTGGGAAGGTTTATTCTCAACAGATACTTTAAATTCAAACTGACAAGCGGCAATGAGTAGTATCCATTTCTGCAACAGCAACAATCTCTGTATTTTGGGTGTACACTGTCAGTTTACCATAAAGTGTCATTAACAAATACACCTTTTCCTTTGCCCCACATGTGTACTACATATTTTAATTGCAACATCAGCTGCCCACAAGATGATGACACTAAAACTCCAAAACCCTGGCATAAAAAATTTTAGCTATGAAAAAAAACCAAAATACCTCCATACTGCAAGTGAGACTGTGGGGAAGTAACAAATATTAACAGAATAAAAATTCAAAATGATAAAGCCACAGAATACTAGCTAGTTTCAAAGGTGAGATCAGTTGGATGTTTTTTAATTTAGTACCTAAAATACATTTATCTGAACCCTTAGAGGTCAATTTAAATTACAGAAAGGTCATGTTAATTTAAACATAAGCTGCCAATGATGCACAAGTCAACATATACACTTGCCAAACATCTACTACAGGTTTGGACCTCATTCAACTGTAAAGTCAAGTGACTGGATATATTTCAGATGTCTAATTTCAAAGCTCTCTATAATAATAGAGAAAGGCTGCTGCATAAGCCTCAATGAACCAGGGTACAACACTGCCCATCCCATTTGCAACTGCAAATCCTGCTGAACCCAAGCCAACTGGCAACAAAGAAGCTGTTGTCCAGATGTTAAAGTGCTCCTTTCACACATCCCCACTATGTAAAGACCCTTAAACTTGACTAAACAGGACAGTCATCACATTTCTCCTTTAATCCAACTTCAGCCCATCTTGCTCAAGCACTCACAACTACAGAAGGTGTGTTTATGCAAATTTTAGTTCCACAGCTTAGTTTCCATGCCTAAGCTAACCTTCCATACACACAGAAGTATTTAAATCTTTGAAGGAATCACACAGCTTTAATTTCTAGTTGTTTTCCAGCAGACACAGCTCCCACTTTTATTTAGATACCATGGGATACTGAGGGAGTTGGAGACTGATTCCAATTCAGAAAAGTTCTTGCCACCTTTGCTTCCAGAGGTGCACTTTTTTCAAAACATGTTGGAGACATCTGGACTTCTCCAACATCTCAACTAACTAGTCAGGCAGAAAACATTACTACAGGAGGGAAAGGGCCAGCTTAGTGGACCATCACTTCAGTAAGTTAAATAAGCTCACAGAAGGCATCCATCAGGTAGCGGAGCAGCCCAGAGTACCACGGGAACCAAGCTAGGAGCAGAGGGTTTGTGAAGAAAAATAAGCCATAGGAAGAGGGGAATCCATCCAATAAGACTGCACTCTCATGGTGACCAGAAGCAGCATGGTCTTCAAAATTATCTACCATACTCCGATTATGTTCAAGGACATTAAGAACTTAATTTACTCTGGGCAGCTGAGCAACACTATACAAGGAGACAAAGAGAAGGAAAAAAAGGAAGGAGGCATAAAATGCCCCAGTATCTGTTAATTGCTATACCCCATCAGAAAACAGCCCTGTTGGCTTTTCATTTAATTCAGGACATGATTGTAAAGCTACATCCTATTTTGCTCTCCCTTACACAAGCCACATCGAAATTTCTGCATACATCCTTGCAGTACCAAACTACTTTACTGGGATGGCAATGCAAACTCAGAGATCTTGTATAGCTGAAGATGTGCCTAGAACCACACGGTTAATGCTTTAACTTTTAGAAAGTTCCTCAAATTAAAGCATTTAATGTCAATAACAAAACTCCCAGTCAGGATTCAGTCCTTATCAATATTTAAGTAAGACTATAATAGCAGTAGAATCTAGATTTGACAACAATAAGCATGCAATCTGAAAAAAAACCAAACAAACAAAAAACAACACAAACAAACCCACATTAATACAAAGACCTGGGGGAAGGAAAACAACGGGAATCAAAGGGGAATCAAATACACTACATTCCGCAGGACTTTAGCAGTAACTACCTAATTAAACTTACCAATAAAGTCACATGGACTTCTGTATCTTAAATATGATTTTACCATTTCACAATACTTACCCAGAGCTACATCCAGAGCTCAGTTTCAAAAATCTGTCACATCAGAGAACCAATTTAAGGTCTTAAAGCTGTGTTCATATCAATGCTTCAGGTGCCATCAGGTGACTCACCAATGAGTAACAAGTTAAAAGGACTGACAACTCTTTTGTCAGCAACTAGCATAGTTACCCATCACATAGGATTTGGGAGGAAGGTGAAAATAACAGATTTTCACTATGTGGGAAAAAGGTTTGAAAATCTTCCAAGCAAAACTTTGGGAACATGTCACTAATTTCTTGCCCATTTTATTTGGTTTTATATATATTCTGTTGCACACAGAACAGAAAAAAAAAAAAAAAGTAATTATAGTATGAAGATTACATTCTAAGAGAATTACATTCTGACCAAAACTGTCCAAACAGTAACTTATTTGATAAAACACAACAATCACTGCAGAGTTTATCATTATGAGGTCAAGAGCAAAGAATGAAAAAGCCAGCAAGACTTCAGGAAAGCAAATGCCAACTGGTAAGATCAGCTTTGTAAGACCCACTGCTAAGGAGGTAGACAAAATGGCATTATGGAGAGCTCACATTTTCTTTATGGAACAATACTAAGGGCATGGATGAGAGTTAATACATCTGAGAATGGAAGAGGAAGGGAAAGAGAAAAAAGGGAAGGGATGGAATTGTGCCAACAGACTAAATCCCAAATTCTTAACTGACATACAGGAAAACGTGCAGGAAGCGTAAACTAGGTCAAGTGAGGCAGTATGAGCACGCACACATGAGCACATATTTTTGTAACTGTGTGCCACTAGTAAATGACAGCTGAAGTAAAGCTTCTGATCTACAGATTGGAATAGTTGGAGGAGAACAAAAGAGGTGCAATCCCTTCAATTAGAAAAAGAAAGATATAATCAAGGGACACTGAGGCAGCCAGAAAGTCTGTACATTTTTGCATTCATCTGAACTATACAAGAAATACCACCAAGCACATAATTAATACAAACTGATAGTCATGTAAGGTCAATACTGCAGCTTAAGCAGAAAAGCAATAGGTCAGAGAGCTCCAAGTAAAATGATCTTCAAATTGACCAGGCCTGATGAAATAGAAAAAAAAGGCAGATTAGAGAAGACCGTGGACACCTCGCAGAACCTGCCAATGCCAAGTGGATAGGAAATTTATGAAATGAAAGTGCATAATGGACAGAAGACAGCAAATGAAGGAGCAAAGATACTCCAGCTCAATCACTATTCCTTCAGTTTGGGGCACCAAAAAGCTTCTTACCATAAAAATCCCTGTGAAACAGGGATATAAATCTCAACTCAGAAGTACTTTCAGGATAAACAACATCATAATTACGCAATGTCCAAAAATTATGGCTAAGAGAGGCAGATGATGTTAACATCTTCACTAAGAATGACACTGGCAGCACTACTAGAAGCAACACAAACAGCACAGCCCAGCTAAAATTTTACTTCGTGGGAACAAGTGCAAAACCGCTTGATAATGAACCCACGTATGAATACATCCTTCTCTTCTGCAAATTAAGAATATCTGCATGCACGATAGGTCAGTATTTTTAAGTACTTCCCACTAACAAGAGCAAAGATCTAGTCATTTGCCCTAATCCTTAATTTGCAGACAGCTTCAAGCTAAGAAAGACAGAATATGCTAGAGAATAGCTTCAGAACTCACTTCGCAGTGAATGGGAAAACGGACTACAAAGGAGAAAGCAGGATAGGGATAAATGCAGATAAAGGACCATAGCATGCCTAGATAGGAACATAAAGGAAAAGGAAATAAAGGGCCAGGAAGGAATCTCTTGGTCACAGCGGATCAGAAGCTGAAAGTAAGTCAAAAGCATGCTGTGGCAAAAAAGGCTGCCACCACAGTAAGCCGAACACTAAGTAAGCTTTCTATGCTACTCAGCACAGCATTTCCTCCCCTGGAGTACTGCACTTATTTCAGGCACTGTACATCAGCTGGGCAACAACATTCAGAGAATGAACATTAGACTGCACAAGTATACAAAATGGTTCTGGAAGGCTTCGGAAGGGATCTGCTCTCCCTACCCAGGGTGAAGAAAATGAATAGTAAAGAGCAGACTGAAGCTGCAACTGTAGCAGCACTTCAACAACAAGGACATAAAAGCATGCTACTACCTTGAGAGCTTACAAGTTGCCACTACTGTTGAGTCTTTGCTAGCAGACAGGACAAGCACCCTATTAGCAATGACACTGGTTTAGCCAACCCTGCTGGGACACAGAGAGCAGTAGGTCCTTTCTAGGGCTGCAATTCTACAGTTCATATTTCAGTTTAGAGAAAAAAAACCTAAGAGCTTCCCATTGGTCTTGTTAATTGAAGATTTTGTGTTTGCTTAACTAGCAATTTATGACCATCATTTGAGGCCACAGACAGCTAGCTGTCTGCAAAGTAACAGCTGGAAACCTCAGAACCAATTCAAAAAACAGAAATTCAGAGTGACCTTACACCCAAAGTCACACGTGAAAAACAGCAGTAAACATTTCAGGTTTGTTCCGGTTTTGTGGTTTGGCTTTGTTGGGTTTTGGGGATTTTTTTTGGGGGGGACAGAAGGGCGATGGGGGAGTCAGTTGTGGGATTGGTTTTTTTGGGGGGGAGAGTGTTAAAGCAAAAATGTTGTGAATGAGAACTGTTGTGGCAATACTGCAAAAGAATGATCTATTAGTAATGTTCCCCAAGAAATTCTGGGATTTTCATTCCCTCCCCACCAGGGATTTTATTCAAAGTTTTACATTTAAAAAAGTTGAAATCATCATACCATGAAGCATAGAGCACAGCAATTCAGGGGGTTTAGAAGACTTAAAACCAATTTCATGAATAGGCAGATTTCCACAGATCGTAAGCCTCACCTAATTTCAAATGTCCTTGTTGACCTAACAAACACAGGTTTCCCCATAGACTTAACACCTAATCAAGATGCAGCTGAACAAGCCTAGCAGTTCTGGCTCCCCATCTCCAAAAGTGAAAGCTATCTTTTTGGTTTTGCTTGCTAATCCATACAAGCCTTTATAATGGCATAAACAGAGGCAGCAGCACTTTGTTCTCTAAATCAATTTTATCCTCAGCCATCAACTAGATGTTCCAGCACAGAGAAAGAACAGTCCTTCCCTTCTAATTCAAAAATCCATACTACCATTGCCCTTGCAAACTGCTAAACAAGCAGTATCGGCAATTCACTTGTGTTCTGTAATATATTTACTGCAAATCCCAACAGCTTGCCTCCTAATGCAGTTTTCTATTCTGTCTGTTCTTGTCAATACACTGACTGGTCACCTTACAAGTGAGTTGCTTTGACCGGCTGTTTACACAAACATCAAAAAGCTTCAAGAGGAATAAGAAAAGACTGAACAAAAAAAAACAACATCAATACTGCTTGGGGAGAGGAAAAAAAAAAAAACAAAAAAAACCCAAAACAACCAAAACCCAAATGAAACAAACGAGAAACCAAACAAAACAAAATAAATTAAGAAAACCACACACCAAAAACCCCTATATCAAAACACAAGTTAACCTCAGTTTTTGTTTTATTATCACATTGCTAGCTCTTTGGATCATCTAAGTAGGAAATATATTCAGACAAGCAGCCTTGACACAAAGTTCACCCAACACCCCTCGAAGAACTTTAATCTGCAATTTAATCATCTGTGCTAATTTGTTCACACATCTGCAGAATATAAAGGAAAGGTGAATGCTACTGGCTAACCCCCAGTTAGAGACTGGACCATCCTTAAACACAGTGCAAACCATCATTACCCACAGAACACTACTGTCCTCATAAAAGTTCAATGAAACCTACCAAACGGGTTCATTTCCTGACCGGTTTTCCCCATACTGAAAGTATGTTTTGCAACAGCTAGGCTTGGTAACAACTGAAATAACACAACATTAAAAAACCACTACTACACTATGAAATAATGCTATAAACATTTCTGTATTCCAGTTTCACTTAAACATACTGTGATTATGGTTCCAACTGAGAGAATTCAGCATTGTTTCAATTTGTTTATATGAATCTTGAAACAGCAACAGGACAGGCCATTTTTTTTAAGTACCAAAAAAGGTACATCACTAGGCCTTCTTTAAAAGAGACAACCTCAGGAAATAACTGGTTTTCAAACTTAGTCAGATTTAAACTAGAGTTTTGTTAAGAATAAATTCAATTTCAGCAAGCTCTACTCTTCAGTCATCTCTAGCACTATACCATCAACAGGTCACCAGAGGAACTTCACTGGGGCCTTCACTGCAAACCATGTAATGAGCATTTTCAGCAGTGAGCTGGAAAAGACAGCCGGCAGTAAGAAAGCTTGCTCCATAAGATAATTAATTCAAAGTAAAAACAATGGCTGAAGTCTTAAGTGGGCAATGAAAAGAATTTTATCTAAACAAAATTTTCACACAATGGGAGTAGCCATCCCTAACCAAAATGTGAAATAATGGCTCCTGGGATTAAAATCATCCTTCATGAGCCAAAACTCAAATGTAAAAGGCAAGTCCAGCATTTATGGCAGTCTAAAGAGAAATAAAATGTTGGGAAATTTAAAAAACAAAAGGAGGGGGAAACAAAACAAAATATTAAAAAAAAAAAGCACACAGAAAACAGATTTATGCGATAATATAAATTTCTGGTTCACCTGCACCTTGAGAACTGCGTGTAGTTCCAGCCCCCTCATTTCAACAGGCTAAGTTAAAAATTAGAGAGGTTGAGGGAAAAGCAAGGAAGATGATCAAAGAAAGCTACACAACTGCGTAGGCTGTGACTGCCCAACCTGAAAAGGAGTCAACACAGATGCAAAATTTTGAGTTCATTGAAAGAAGCAGGTAGGCATCGACGACTTGTCTATTCTGAGAACTAGGGGCAACCAAACAAAGTTCAAAGCAAAGAAAGGTTGTTTTTTTGCCCCACACATGGGGCAACCTCCTCTCCACCACAGCACAGCCAGGGTGGAAACACACTATAAAGCAGTTGTGTAGAAGAGGGCAAGAGGTGTCCTGGCTCTTGAACATGCATCAGCCCCTAACCCACATGTTGGTGAAGGCTACACCCCATATTAGAATGCAACAGCATGACTGCAAGCAGCTAGGTGATTAAAATTCAAAAGTGTTCCCCTTGTTTGGCAAGAAGGAAGATGCTGACAAACTGGAGCAAGTCACCAAGTGACACCAGTACAATGATCAGGCAATCAGAGCATGCAATGTACCAGGAAGAAGTTAGATTTGTTTAGTTTCAAGAAGAGGGGGAGTAATGGGAGAGGTGATTTGATGGCTGACAATGAGATGATTATGGAGAAGACTAAACCAGACTCTTCTTAGAGGTGCTCAGCAAGATAACAAAAGGCATGCAGTGATCACCAGCCCAGAAAGGTGAAGTCACAGTTAGTGAAGAAAAAATTCTTCCCCATGAGGGTGGGTCAAACACTGCAAAGTGTTGCCCAGCAAAGGTCACACTGTGTTACCCCCACAAAATACTTAAGATGGAAACTTGATACTTGCAGAAAGTTGTTTGAACATGGGACCAACTTGCAAGTACTTCAGAAGCCGTGGCCTACAAGTAGCCCTGAGGACTAATCTGTTAGATTATCTGTTTTGACAAACACATGCAGGAAAATAGGACTTCTCCCTGTCAGCTGTTGTTTTTCCCCTTTCTGAAAGAAACTACGTAAGAAACTACTATTGCTCGAATAGCTACATTCGGAGCCCAACTAAGGAGTACGCTGCAAAAAACAAAAATAGTAGTATTTGACATAACTGCCATTGTATTTCCCTAAATCTTACCTCAAGTGGAAAGATAACCTCACCAGCTCTACTCAAAGCTGTTGTCATTTTTAAAATAACGGTACTGTGCACTCTTTTGATAAGAGCCAGTTAACCTAAAGTTGTTTTTAAAGGCTTTTACTGTATGCCAATGGTGACCTACTATCAACTTTAAAAGATCCTCTTTCATTTTGCACAGGAGACACAATACAATTCTATTGCTTTGCTAAAAACACTTACGTGCTTGAGCAGGGTGGGAGGAAAAGCAATTGAAATTCATAGCTCGATTTGGTGTACCAACCAGCAGGAGGAAAATCATTAAGCTTTTTTCCCTGGAATCTGTTCTGACAGAAGGGCACTGTACATTCACAAAATATCTTCCCTCTTACCCCTCTCCCTACCCCAAAAAATACCAGGGCATTTTTTTTGCCCACTTGAACCAATATATAAAGTACATCATCAGACATTCGATAATGTACATTCCAGCAATTCAATGAGGGACGAATGTTGGAGGAACACGTTTCATCTCTCTCTCCATGGTTCTATGAGGAACCCAAAATCTTGTAGATCAAGACTAAAATGAGAGATAATCAGGCAGTGCTTAACGTAAGTACAGTTTTTACTGTGACATTCAGATTAAGTTGTATATGAAGTTGACATAGAAGATAGTATCTGACAATCTGGTTATCTAAAAGCCACATAGAGATGTATTTCACACAGTGCCCTGAATCTATGAGATAATTCCTTCACAATAACTCTGGCCTCGAGCTTAAAATGTGGTTCAGAAGTTGAGGTCATTAGTCTTTTCTCTACATTCAAACTGGCAACACTAGTTGTGGTAGAACAGGCTGCACTGCTGAGACAACTGTACTCATTTAGGAACCAAATATTTGTACAACATATACAATTTTTTGAGTGAAAAACATTATGTTCCAATCAACCTTTCCATTTCCTCTTTAAAATGAAAACAGGTTTTGCATGTCTTATGTGGCAGTGCCAACTGTAAAATGCTCTTGAAACACCCACTGCACACTACCAAAACCTTAATGATTCATGAAGTCTTTCATTCCAACAATTAAGACTCATGTAGGAAGAAAAAAAATTACCTTTAAACCCCTTTCCATTGCACAGCCATCCTACTCAGGAGCTGTAGAGAGCTAACTAAGCTCCTTAAATTCCTCCTATTTAACCCACTCCTAAAGAACATCATGATGTTCTAATGAGGTATCAGTATAAGATTCTGTCCTTCGCAGTAAAACACTAGCAATTATTCCACAAAACAATCCAGGTTAAACCAGACTTTTAACTGTTGCACAACTGGTTAACATAATGCAGTTTTAGAGTTTGTATACTCTTCTACAAGGGGAAAGGTACTGACTGACAGATCTGCCTTCAGGCAGGTCACAGGGATCACAATAACCCACCCCAACAGAAGGAAACCTAGCTGTCACCACTGGGATAGCAGAAACCCACACACTGTAGTAGTTTATATAGTCTGTCAGTTGATTCAGCAGTGATGAATTTTTCTTTCTTTGGCTGCCTGACACTGAACAAAAGCTAATCTTTCACCTAAACAATCAAGGCATTGAATGCACAGGAAGCCTTATCTTTTGACTTATGACACAAGATCACACACACAGCTGGTGAAAATAAAGAGGCACTGCCCTGAATAGTCAAGCACAGCAACTCTTCAAGTACAGTGTGATTTTTAACACCCAACCAACTCACATCTTGGCACTAGCAGCTGATGCATCTGTTTTGCCAGCCACAGATGCCAACAGTGGAAAAATCTGACTCGGACAGTGTATCACAAAAGAGAAACTTAAGACCACATTAATATATCCTTAACTCATTCTGTCTTCTTAACACATATGAAAACAATATTTGCATCTCTCCTAAAAGAATCTTCAGGTGTTTGCTTGTTTCAGGTGTGCAAAACTTAGTGACTATTCACCTTAAAATAATTTATCTGCAAACAAGATAGAAGAATCCACACACAGTACCCTCTTAACAGCTAACTTCTGAAAATCTTAAAAAAAAGGAAAACAAAAAAAAAAACCCAGAAAAACACCCCACCAGAAAACCTGAGCGAAACAAGGTTTAAAAAAAAAAAAAAAAAAAGAAAAACAAAAACCAACAAACCCACACACACTAAACCACAAAAACCCACTAGCCACAAATATGCCAAAAGCATTATTTTCTGACCATTGTTCAGCCAGCAAGTTGAAATGCAGGCGCAGTACCTCAATTTAAGCATGCAGTTAAGCAATTAAACACTGCTAAGATTCATAGCTAAAGTTGTGAAGGAAGCCTTACGTGGCCATTTCTGGACTCAAATGCAACATATCCAAGTGGAAAGCTCTGCAGTATGTATGGCAAGTTCACCTCAATTTAAGACCATTTATAACAACATTTAAGTCCCAACTAACTTTGTTTTTTCAAAACAATTACTAAATTAAATGAAGAGGGACTGGCTGATGCCACTGTATCAGTACAAGTCAACCCTCTCATATGCAGGCAAACTGTGACTACTTCATTTTATCCACGACTCCACCTTAACAATTATTTACATACCACACTGTATAAGGAAACACTGCTGCAGTCTGATTTTTTGTTTTTCAATCAGCGGCCCAAGCACGCTAAAGGGTTTCACACAGACTGAGTGCAGCATTCACATAGCAGGCAGGCCTTAAAAACATTAAAGCTTTTTCAGTGGAAAGTTTCCCCATCACTGCATTTTTCAGTAACAAAGATGTTGTCAGAAATGGCAATTTTTTGTGTCCCTCGATGATGCCTTGCTAGCATTTGGTTATAAGCCATAAAGCAGGAATAATTTCAGCCTGTCAGGAGTCTAGCTAATGCCCAGTTTCCCCCTAGAGAGAATTCCTGTCAAATGTAATGAGAGCTCCAAAGGCCCTCTCTACAACATAATGAGCACTTAGGTCATGCTGGTGATCAGCCAGCAAAAAGCATCAATTTGAGCCTGGCTACACCCTTGGGGCTAGACGTCACCAGTTTTAATAAGAATTATGATTACTATCTGCCAAAAGCCTCCTCAGAACTTATTGTTAACGGTGGAAATACAGAAGAATGTCATTGGTAGGGGCTTTTTTTGTTTCCTGTAATCTAAGACCACCTACACACTGAACTGTAACACCACTTGGCATCCTCACTGCAGGCATCTAAATCAGGAGTCTTTAACATGAAGCTGCTACTTTTATTGGAAATTAGAACTACTTAACATGTAAAAGCATAGTATCTGAGACTCATATGCAGGGAAATGTATTACCCCTTCAAATGCTTACTCTTTCAACAGCCAACCCAGAGCAAGGGTGCTCTGCTCTCCTTGGCTAGAACCCATATAGGTATAATGCCCTGTAATAAATCTTAAAAGCTCTCAGAGTATTACCGCCTACTGGGTATGGAATTATACTTGCCATACATACAGAACATCAAACCCTTGCAACACACAGTTGTTAAGGTCAAAGTAGAAACTTCAGTTCTGACACTCTTTAATCCTCTGGGCTTAACTGATTTCCTCTAAAGTTAACTCCCAGTACATTTACTGAAGTCACATGTTCTCTTCAAAGGTCTTCTGAAAACAACATCCACTTCACACCAAACAAGGCTCCTATACAGGTGATGCTGGCCTCCTCATGGGATATAAAAAGTTGTTTAAGAGAACAAAAAAAAAATTCAAGAAAGAAATCTCCAAATCACAAAGCCTGGAAAAGTCACATTACAGAAAAACTTAAGTGCTTTTTGAACATTAGAAACATGAAGACTAATGCAGCTACAGCAGAGAACAAAGTCAAACACAACTCTAATTGCTCTGCCTTAAAAAAACACACCAAAAGAGGTTGTCATAATATTTCTTCTTTCACTGGCATTTAGTGTACTTGTAAGAACCAAGAGAACACCTACTTAGCTTTGCAGACAGGAAGTTGCCATGGAATTACAATACCATCTTACCAAATATAGGATTTTTAGGGGGGAAATAAAATGCATATATAAAAAAAAAAAGGGAAAAAAAGAATTAAAATCAAAGAGTCCAGAGTTACAAAAGCAAAATTCAACTCTGCAATTCACTTGCTTAATGAAATTCTTTGAATATACTGAAGATCTGAAGCCTGAACAAATCAATTTCTTCGCTGTGCCCTAGCTGGTCAGCCATGCTCTTTAATTTAATGAAACAAGAGTTTTAGATGAAATAGCACATACACATCAAGAAAGAATTGTATTGTTGCACTTTGAAATGTGTCCAACTGTGCAACTTCATCTAATGATAATTTTTTTTAAAAGGCCATCGATTTCTGAAAGACTTATTGTACTAGCATCTTGATGAAAAAGTGAACGTCAGCATATCTACAGAATACTTACACCCTGCCATTAATGCTTTATTTGGCAGACAATGACTACTCAATTGAGGGTCCTCTGGGCTGAGCAATCATTTAGCTTTTCTTCTCTTTTGAGGTCCTTAGTGTCTTGTTCCAGTTCAATACTCTTTTTATTCAGCATTATAGTGGCCATAAGTGTGAATTTTATGGGAACTTGCAAACTCGTAGTCATAACTAGAGCTTTCCAAGTCAGTAATCTTTTCATACCTTTAAATGGCAAGGATTTGAGCAACTATCAATATGTATGCTACACACACATAAGACCAGTTCTTCACATCAAAGGCTCTATCATTAACAAAATAAAATAGAGCAAAGCACCGAATTGCATTTTGAAGCTTCAGACACAAGACCTTTCTTATTTTTGCCAACGTCTTAGAGGACCAATACCAAGAAAGCTTTGTTGCTCAACCTAATCTATAACTCATTTGACAGCAGGTAGGCAAGGGTTTACTAATCACGGCTACAAATCACGGCTATTGATTCAGCCGCATGATACAGGCCTTTGAACGTAAACAGAATGACTACATTTAAATGCACTAGACAGACTGAATATTTTGTGGTTTAGAAAAAAAAGCACCTTACCTGTTTGTGCATTTCAATGTTTAATCCATACGACATTTCATAATACTGCAAATAAAGGAGCATACGTTATCTTGTTATGCTGACTTACACTATATTAGGAGATATTTACTGAAATAAAGAAAAAACAAATATACTTACCATCACATAGTGCCTCTGCATTTCTGTCTTTTCGCTTGCCAGTTTCTCACATTCCAATTTAAGGCTACAAAACAGATCACACTTTAATGTAACATGTCATTTGTTTTGGCATGTACCCACTTTATTTGTATTTTGACAGAAGCAGCTAATTAAAAAAAAAAAAAAAAAAAACCCAAACAAACTAAGAGACAAATACAGAGAGAAAAACTTAATTCATACATAAAACACAAAGGCTGAACAGGAAATTTATAAGGTATTTAGTGGGTGCTGTGTGAGACCCAAACTGCCTCCAGAACTCAAATATATCTAGTATTTATGCTTTGACAGGGAGTTGCTATGAAGTGCTACAACTTTCAAGCTATAAAAGGATCTGAATTTCTCTCAAGTACTACTTCTCAGTAGTCAGAGGCATTTCTTTGTACACAGCATTTAGCAAATTACTGCCAAGTAACACCACTCATGTTTACAATTACAACTGACTCAGGGTAACTAATCTCAAGCTAGCTTTATCTTGCCCACAGTTTGAAAATCAGTAACTTTGACTACCATTTGATAGCAGGTTTGTTTTCTATTTTTGTTTTCATAAATGAAAAGAAGTTGAACTTGGCACTTGCATATCTCATCACTAACCACAGCATAGTTCTGACTAATTTCACTGAGGGCAAACACCTCCATGGTCCCTTTGTTCTCTGCAAACTATTCTTGTTTTGGGTATTTTCCTGTTGATTTGGTTTGGATATTTGAGGTTTGTTTGTTTGTTTTTAATGACACCAGTAAGCATCCTGGGGAACAGTTAAGTGTGTAAGTCAGCATTCTTCACTTACCATTGCATTACTGAATGTTTACAGTTTACACTGTATTTCTAAAGTAATAAATGACTTTAACAAGTTAACGATTTTAGGTAAGACTAAGAATACAGCACTTAAGTAATAAAAAGGAAGCCCAAGCAACACCAGGCTATTTCTACCTGAGAAATCTGCAAAGCATTTTATTCCTAGCCAGATCTTGCTGGGCCATGTAAGTACAAAATTAAGTAAGGTCAATGCCCTTTAATGGCACTTGACCTGTGTACGCCAAGAAACAATACCCTAAATCTCTATAGGGATTTCATCGGCAAGAACGTATAAACTCAACAAGAACACCTAAAGGACAGCACAGCAATCAAACACATGCCAGTATATTCACATCAACTCTGTGTTAGTACTCCAGTACTTGCGTGCTTTCACAATCCTTCTCGGCTCTTTAAGCACCGTATGTTGGCATTTTATATATCTTTGCATTAGCACCACACAAATGAGCAAACATGAGAATTTGCCTCCTTAATGCCCTGTGCCACAGAATTAGCGCAGGTCTTCTCTCTATACTTTAAAAAATCTTCCACGTACTGATCCCAACGAATAGGTGGGGTTAAGTGCATACAAGCGCAGAACCGCTCCAGGTTCCACGGCACCACCCTCCCGCCGCTGCCCGGGCAGCAGTTCGGCGGGACGACTCCTGAGGGCAAGGTTTCCCCCCAACCCCGCTCCCAGTGCCGCGGACCCTCCGCCGCCGCTGGTGACCGGTCGCCCCTCGCCACCCTTGCGCGAAAAGACGCTGCCGGAGGCCGGATCCGGCAGCGCGGCGGGGCTGAACCGCGACGCCGCACGCCACCGCCTGGACGCTGGCGCTTAGTGCAGTCCCCCATGCCCGGCCGGGGACGGTGAAAACAGCCCCCGGCCCGAGGCGGCCCGCCATCCCTCACCTGTGGTACTGTGCCTGGAGGAACTGGAACTCCTCCTTGATGCGGTCCAGCGACTCCGGAATGGTGAATTTGAAAGGCTGGCCCGCAGCCTGGTGCGGGGTCTGGCGCGGCGGCGGCCGGCACGAGAGAGAGAGGCACGTTCAGACACGGCGCGGCCGCCCCGCGGGAAGAGGGGAGAACGGCGCTACCCGCCGCGGCAGGGCCGCAGGGATGCGAAGAAGCAGAGTGAAGCGAGGAGGCAGAGAGGAGCCCGGCCCAGCCGCCGCCGCCCCGGGGCGCTGCTCACTTGTTACCCACTTTCCCGTCCCTCATCTGCGGAAGGCGACGCTCGCCACGCTCAGGGAACCGCTACGGCCCCTACCCACCCGATCCAGCCGCCACCGCCTACAGGAGAGCGGGGCGTGCCGGCTCCTCCCCGCCGACCCTCGCCGCAGGGGCACGGCCGGGTGTCGCACCCGGCGTGGATAGGGGTGCTGCTCGGGCAGGCGGCGACCCCCCCGCCGCATCCCCAAGGCAAATAAGTTGCCCGCGAAGCAGAAGGGATGGGGGGAAGTTGGGGGTCACGGAAAACGTCCCCTCCCCGGCCACGCCCGCAGGCAAGATGTGCCGCTCCTCTCTGGAGAGGACAAACTTGAGAGGCCGTCCAGCCACTCTGACCCCCCATTCGGCCAGGGAGCCGGGGGTGCGCACCTGCGGTCAGCGCTGACAGCGAGCAATGCCCAGCCCAGCCCCGCGCCCCCAGCCCCGCGGAGGGGCGCCAGGGCAGTACTTACAGGGTGCCGGCTCTGGGGGAACATGACTCCGGTCGTGGAGGGTCGCCCTCGCAGCGCGGCTCTGGCTGCGAGCCCCCCGCCCTGCCCCGGCTTCACGCCCGGGGCGCCGAGGGGACTGGAGCAGCGACCCCCGCCGGCCGCCTTCCCTCCTCTGCCGCGCCTTTCAGTGCCCCCGCCGCGGGAACATCCTCCGGTCGCGGGGTCTTCTGTTGTTGCTGCTTTGGGGAGTGTTGGGGACCCGGGGAGAGGTGGGTGGGCTCCGCTGGGGATGGTCACAGCCGCTCCGCAGCGCCTGGGTGCGGCGGGACAGGACGGGACCCGGCGTAACGAGGGGGGGCCACCGCCGGCCGGGTGAACGTTCCGCTCCCCTTCCTGGGCTCTGGACTTGCAGATGTAGCTGTAAGGCTGGAAAGCCGGTGCGGAGGCAACTCCTCTCCCCAACTCCTGACCCTCACCAAGAGGGTGGTGGGAAATCCAGCAGGGGGAACGCGGTGTCAGCGGCGGGACCGTCGCAAGCGGTGGGGGCGAGAGAAAATCTCCGTAGACAGCTCCGCTGCTCCCGGGAGTCGGTGAACGGACCAGATCATCAGCAAGACACGGAGCAGCGAACAAGGGAGGAAAGGGGGAGGCGGCGAGGGAGAGCTTTGCGCAGCCGGCCCTGACCGGAGCCACTCCAGTAGCACATGCACGACACGCAAGGGGGCAGGGAGAGGGAGCCACACAAGCAGCCGAGATTCCTCCGTTACTTGCAGATAGGTCCCTCGGACAAAAGAGAAACGAAGCAAAAACAGCTCTAAAGCCCGCTAGCCGGACTGGCCAATCCGTCCGCCCCCCGCCCCCCCCCCCCCCCCCCCCGTCGGGGGAGAAGAAAAAGAAGAAAGAAAAAAAGAACACAAAAGCGTCCGTATCGGGGCTAGTTCAGACGGGAAGCTCCTTCGTGCAACGGCACCACTGCAGCCTCCTCTGGGCGGGCGCGTATCGGGGAGCTGCGTGTCTCACCAGAGCCCCCCGAGCGCGGTACATCGCGGAGGCACCACCATCATCATCGTTCTCCTTCTGATCCTGCCCCAACGCCCCCGGCCGGCCTGGGACAAAGTTCTCCCCGACCGAAAGCCGCGGGACCGGCGCGGAACCGCTGAGGGCCCGGCGCCCGAGCACGGGTCGGTGCGGGTCGGCGGCGAGGCGCGCGGCGGGACGGGGACGGGAACGGGACGCGCCGCGCTCGCCCGCGCCGCTTACATTAGCACGCGGTTTCACACTCCGCCAGCTAACCGGCCGCGCGGCACCGCCCACCCTTCCGCGTGGGGGGGAGATACGGGGGGCGCCGCCGCCGCTGACCAATCGCCGGTCCCGGAGGCAACGTGGGGCCGTGATGCGCGAGGGCGCTGCAGACCAATGGGGAGAGCGCGTTTCCCTCCGCCTCTCTGCCTTTCGCTGGGAGCCGTTTGCGGCGGAGCGGCGGGAGCTCTGCGAGCCAACCAATCGGAGGGCGTGAAACGCGCGGAGCCTCGGCGGGTGGGGAGGGGGGAAGGTCGACGGGAAGGAGAGTGGAGAGGCTGAGCTGTCAGTCAAAGTAACGTGGGGCGGGCGGGCGGGCGGGCGGGCGGGGTAGGGAGCCGCGCTCGGGGCGCCTGCGCGTCCTCTCCGCCGGGGGTGCGGCCCGCGGTGTTCGTACGCGTTGCCGCCCTGTCGCTGTTCGGTGCTAGTGCGGGCTTCGCGCCTCCAGCTCCAGGGCCCCGCTGCCAGAGGCGGGGTGCTAGGCGGCGGGGGAGCTGCGCTGCCCTTGCCCGCGGGTGTTCACCCAGAGCGGGTCGGCGTCCGCCGGCTGTCCGCACGTGCGCCCAGGCTTCCGCATCCCAGGAGCCTGCCCTGCGGTCGGGCAGGACGTCACGGCCCCTTTACCCGGCCTGCGTGCACGGCGGTGCCAGTGCGCGCGGTAGCCCCTGCTGACGGTGCTGCTGGCGGCGCAGGAACGCGCTGTGAAGGGCAGAACCTCACGGCTGTTTGCCTCTCTCCAGCGCGTGAGCGGAAGCGTGGGTCACAGTGCCCCCCTAGTACGGCGGACGTCGTCCTTCGGGGGAAAGCGGTTTTCTGCTTAAAAGGGGGTCTCACAGGCAGGGGAAAGCTGTCAAGAGCTTTGCTGCTGTGTTTTGTAGGCCCACTCAAGGTTGGTGAGGGTCAAACAAATCCCACAGACTCTGCTTGTGACGCTAATGAGATGACAAACGGCGACACAGCTTGCGGTGGGAAGTAAACTTCAAAACATGCTCTCTGTTAACAACCACCCTATTCGTACCAGAATTACACGGTAAAGTGTGAAACACCAGCACCTTCAGACTTAAAACAATGCGTTAAGATGCATTTATTCTGTCAGAGAGCCTGTATGCTACCTAAAAAGAGGCCTCAAAATGTTGTATTGCATCATTTAAACTTGATAATTTTTATAATTTGTTTTTTCTTGCAATTCCCCGTTTATGTTTTCTAGGTGCACTTACTTAGAATTGTATTATGCTTCATCTTGTATCCTAAGAGCGGTCTCTCTTTCAAATTTGATACAAAATTCGGTATGTTCCCTGCTGTTTGCCGGGGGGTTTGACTGGACAGCCTTTGAACGTCCCTTCCGACCCAAACTCTTCTATGATTCTATGTTGCAATATCAAGATACAGCTTTACTTGTTCAGAGTGCTTATTTCCGTCCAACATTATTCCCAGTTTTACATAGAAACGACCCAGGGAAAAGAAAATTAAACTCCCCCAGTCTTCTGCAATGAAGTTTTGGGCTTTGTTTGGGAATCCCAACAGAATCCATGTATGCCTGAGCGCATGTGTCTTTGTGCATGTATATGTGTATGAGTAATAGTGCCTGTACTTACGAATGTGTGTGTGTGCTTGTGTCTATATATATTATACATACATTTATGCATACATGTTTGTGAATACATAAATAAATGTGCGGTCTTTGAAGATTTTGGGTCTTTTTTTTTTTTTTTTTTTTTTTTAAGAGATGAGGCAAAATACCCTTGATAGTGACCTTTGACAGCTTGTGGTTCCCAGGATGGGAATGTGAACTTGTCTGGTCTTCTGCCTGCATAGGCAAAGCTAAAAATCTTGCTTTCTGTTCCCAGCTCTTTCCTTGGTCTTGGACAAGCCAACTCACTGCTCTATTCATGGCATTGGAAAGCTTAATTAGTTAAATGCTTATAAAGTACTTAGATCTTCAGATCAAAGATGCTGTAAAAATGCAAGGTATTATTTTATATTTTGTATGTATACCTAGTAGCTATGGAGTCTGTAATAATGTAACACTTACCTAACTTTGGTTGTACTTTGCTTAACCTGCAGACACAAGTTGTTAATGAGATATTAACAGATATGACATTACAACATTTTGGAACATAAACAGAAGCTTTTTTTTTCTTTTCTTTTCAATTGCTTGCCTACATGAAAGTTGAAATGTCTTGTAACCTTTATTTGTCATCATTAAAATGTCCAAGGCACGTTTTAACAGAAACAGAATTGCTGTATTTTACTGTTAGGTTTTAGGGGGGTTTTTTGTTTGTTTGTTTGTTGTTGTTTTTTTTTTTGTTTGTTTGTTTTTGTTTTTTTTGTGTGTGTGTGTTTTTTGTTTTTTTTTTTTTGTTTTTTTTTTTTTTTTTGTTTTGTTTTGTTTTGTTTTGTTTTGTTTTTAAGCAGGTATTTTTAACCTACTTAGATTCAGAATTCACACACTTTAGGGCATTTTGAATCCTCTTCATTGTAATCAAGATAAAGAGCTGAAAAAGCAGTAGTGGAAACAAATGTGATTATTTTTACCTTTTTTTTTTTTTTCCAAATGAGAGCCACTGACATTACATGGCAGGAACCATAGCCAATATGATCCGATATTTAATTTATAATGCATCATTGTTGGCCTACTAGAGCATGAGAACTTCCTTTTTGTTAGATGGGTATAAATCGAGATTAATCCCAAGAAACTGAATGTGCTCATTCCATGGCAGTACTCAATACTTACACCAGCAAAAACCAGACCAAAATATGGCTGAGCATATAGTAAAGAGCCTTATTCAACTCAAGGTAGTATTTTATACCAGGTCGTTCTGCCACAAAACTATACATACTGTACAGAATTCTCAAACTGGATTAAACATACTTGTGTTTAAACCTTTGTCTCATGTTTTAGAAATACAATAAAAAGATTGCCCTCAGTATTAACCCCCCAAAAACTGTTCTGTTTAATCATCCGTTCAATTCTGCTGTTTGAAATCAATTTTTTTTCACTGTAAGCATTTTAATGTAGTGCTGCTCTCTCATATAGCAAGGGGCCTAATCCTGCATTGACTGTGTAATGAAAGCTCACACTGGAAACAGTTGGAGTTTTAAGCCAAAAAAAAAGCCAGTACTGAGTTCAAAATGTAGTTTGAATATACTGGAAGGGTTTCAGGTATAGCATCTGTTCTTTAGGAAAATGATGTACTGCGTGATGTTCTGTTTACCATACTGTTTGGTTGGGGTTTTTTTAACTTTACTGTTAACAGTACTATTGCACGAATATTTTTTAACTTCCCACAGGCTGGCACATATAATAAAAATGTTGATGATGTTAATCACTAGGAGTTGGCTGCAGGTGGGTGGGAAACTATTTAGCAAATTTGTGATTTATCCCACTGTTCTACTATCTATACAGTGAGAGAAAATCAGTAGGGGAAGCAATTACAGAATTCAATAGATTTTATGCTTTCAAAATTTTAGATTGAGAGATCGTTTGATTTTCAACTGAAAGAGAAACAGTGTATGTTTAAAAATTACATTTATGTGCATGAAGGATGGGACTGTTCTTTCTTTGTTAATGGCAGGATGGCACAGGTATATAATAGAGTTAAAAATAGTATCTGAGTCATAGAGTGCATGTGGTATAGTAGTGACTACCTATAGAGCTGGAAGAATAATAATTATTGTGAGGGCATGCAAAACAATATCACTTTTAAAATATTTCTTTATTTATGAAGTGCAAATGATATGAGCAGGGTAAGGCAATTACATTTCTAATTATTAAATATCTTTTGGCTGATAGCCATTGCATACCCTCCTTGTAATTTGATTTCTTTTTAATTAGTAGCTTTCCTTGAAGGCAAGAATGTTCAAAAAGTTATGCTAGATCATTTCACTGTCCCTCCCCCCATTCTTTCATCCTTAAAAATTCCCCGAGTTGAATTAAAAAAATAAAAACATAAAAAAAAAAAAAAAAAAGTCAGTAGCAGATCGTGCAGCAGTAAAACCTCAAATAAGATCAGATCCGAAGAATCCCTTGTGGTTTCACGCAATATGGTAAAATTAGAGATTGCAGGAAACCAACCAAATTAAACTGGAAACATTTGAAGAGAAATGACCAGGCTTTATGAAAATGACACATTGACTGGCCAGTGTGGTTTTTTTTTTTTTTTTTTTTTTTTTTTTTTTTTTTTTCTCAACAATTTCTTTGTTGAGGCATAGATCAAAGAAACCTGCATATGTTTTCATTTTGTTCTAAGTCTAACTAGAAAATTACATCCAGATGTTTAATAGGCATTCTGTTGGTTTTTCTGCATTGATTAGATATGTTGGTACTGTTTGCTTACAAGTGTAGTTGGATCATTAGCTAATGCAAAGAAATGTTTGTAGCGAGTTGCTAATTAGGTCTTTTGGAAACTCTCCATACTCAGGAACAATTTGTACAGTGGCCAGAAAAACTTGTGGTACTTGAGAAGTCGCTTTCCCTTCTGTGTCTGGGAAAAAACAGTCAGTTGCTTTCCCTAATCTTCTTTTGCCTACAGGGATTGCAGCTTAATCCCAATGGGTGGAACTGCAAATAAATTAGGAAGAGACCACACACACACACACACGTGCATGTGTGCACACCCACCGCCCCACCCCCAATCTGCTGTTTCAGTCAAAATACTTTTGTACAATCTTTCAGAAAACTAGCCAAAATGGAGTGTTTGAAACTACAATGTGTTAAATTCTCAACCTTCATGTTATGAAATACACAACATTTTTGAGCATACTTTAGAGACAGATGGGGAAGCCCTTTATGATAAATGAGTACACTTGAATTCATTACTGTGGTACTTAAAGTATCTCTCTCACAACTTCACTATTTCTGCAGGGTACTTCAAGACAAAGCTTAGGGGAAGTGTATACAGGGATGACAGAGGGATGAAAGACATTCAGAATAACTTCAATCTCTGGTGTTTTGTTAGGTCTAAGAAGGGGTCAGAGATATTACCTGTTTACAATGTTGTCAGAGAAATTGTTGTAGACTTCATGGCTCTGGCCTGACAACCTTCTAGGTGCAATGTCACCTTTCAAAAGGTGCTTGACAATGTCAGTGACCATTCTAATAAAAACCACCTGCCAGCAATCACACTTCAGTCTGTTTCAGAATGGGGTCTCCACCACAGGAGACAACAGCAAAAAGAGCAATATGTGTCTACTCTGTACAGTAAATGGGGACACATGCTCATACCAGCTCCGTGATCCTGCCGTCACACACATGACCAAGTTTATTCCCAGAAATAGTCCCTTTGAAGTCAATGAAAGGATGTCTTTGTGTCAGATTTCACCAGATTAGGGCCATGCATAGAGAATGCTTAGGTTGTCAATGACATACATATGCAAAACATGTGTTTTTACCAAGGAGGCTCTACAAGTATAGAAGACTAGGTTTAATCCCCTTTTTTGAGTTACCTAAAATGGAAGGGAGCCACAGAAGAATGGTTAATGATTTCACTTCAGTGGACTAGTCATGGTACACTATTTTTCCTTGACTTGCAAGATCCTAAAACTTTTCCACCCTATTTTGGTTTCCTGTATACCGTCTTTTGTCATCCTAGCAGATTTTTTTAAGTATCTTTTTTCTAAGCTGTCAGTAACATCTTAGAAAGAGTCTACAGGTCACCAAAGATCCTTAGACTTGAAAAGCCTGAGGAAACAGCCTTGATACAAATGGTCTTGTGGAAACGTTGCTTCCACAACATTTGTTGAAATGGCTGAATAAACTTTCATCTTAGAAAGAAAGGGATTATCTAAGAGGGAGAGATGGCTCCAGGTGCTGTAGCGTTTCAGGGTTAAGAACAACAACTGCTTGCTACTGCAAAGATACATGGAGGCCTGTGCTTTACCCTAATATCTGTTCTCCCAGTATAAAAGCAACAGTCTTGAGGTATCTTTTAAGTATAGATGTGATTCAGAAATGTTGTTTGCAAAATCATGATTGTCAGCCAATAAGAATTAGGTTCAACTGGAAGTTGGCTGGAGTCAAGCAGCTGTTTCTCTAGTACTCCTGCTTCTCAATTCTTCAGAATTTGAGTTCTTGCCTACACTGATATTACAAACCCCATATGAGCTGCTGTCGTACCTACATTCTACTCCAGACTGCAGATTTCAGTATGGTGGATTCTAGATGAGAGCAGATTATGCTGTCCTGCTGTCTCTTCATAATGCGGATGCTGTAATGCTCTGGCATGCTATGGATGCAACATCTGTGGAGATGCTCTTCCAGCACTGGTGGTACAGAGGCACTGGGTCTCTTTCCAACTTTCACCATGCTGTAAAAGCTCTGGGCTCCCATATTCCTGAGGGAATAGATTTACCAATATATCTTTCAGGAGTCAATGGGAAGTGGAGAGATTATGAGAAAGAAGTTGCTAGACAGGGGTGCTTATGAGGAGGAGAGCTGCAGAGAGGGAAAGTAATTTACAGGGAAGGAGCATTTTAGTACCAATATGATACAATTCTTAACAAATGTGGATATTTCCTTTGAAAATCACCATTGAACTTCAGGCAAGACTGTAAACAGTTATAGTTGCTCAACATATGAAAAGAAAACAATTAAATGTCTCAGTCATACAGCACTGTCCACTTCTATGTTTTATTTCTCACTTTGAGCTTACTGCCCTTCCACTACTTTCAATGGAGGTGTCTCAGTTTATATCCTGAAGGGCTAATATGTAATGACAACTGTGATTATTAATAGAGCATATCCATCCTCCCAAATCTGAAATAATAATTTTCACAGTTTGACATACATCTAGAACTCTCACTAACATGTATCATCACAAGTGAGTGCTCAAATGAAGTATCCTATCAAATGTCTTGCAACTGTTGATCTTTTCTGATACACTGGTATGCTTGTAATCAGTATGCTTGTATCTTCAGTAGAAAGAAGAGGAAATATATATCCACCCCATGCAATTCCAAGTAAGTATTATTGTGTCTAAAATACCAATAAATCTTCTACTGCAGAAAACCACATGACGTGGTTTACATAGAGAGTAGTCAAACTGTGCACCACTAATCCAAATATCTGAATATTTAGCCATTAGAAAACATGATGAAGAGTTAAGATTAATGCTGATTGTTGAGGAAAGGGCAGAGAAAGTCACTGAAAGGAGATTGTGAAAACAGAGGCCTAATGAGAACAGTATAGATGGGATGTTGTGTGTAAACTGTTGTGAGGATGGGGCTGGTTGCATGAGAGTTTTTTCCTTGGGTTTTGGGGTGGGTTTTTTTTTTTTTTTGGTGTTTTGCACAGGAATGATTTGCCATCTGTCCACCTGAGCTCAAAAGCAATGAAAAATATACACATATTTATAATTTACCATTAAAAATTCAATAGTTGGTGGTGAGATATTTTCCTATCCAGCCTCTCACATTTTCCACTGTAGCATTACTGTCTGTTAATGTGCTTATGCATACTCAAGTGCTTAGCTATCTCAAGTTAAGTGGCATTCGTGCAGAAGAAAATCTTAATGTTACATGACCTCAGAGCACAGCTCAGGAGAATATCTGTGCCCTAACATTGGCACTAGGTTGGGAGCAGACTGGATCATATAAGTGGAATCACTATATCTTCATTAATTTTGCAATAAAATAGTTTGCAAATCTCACCAATGCAAACCATGAAAAACAGGGAGTAAGCAGCACAAGGCATACAGATGTTCATATGCACCATTTAGCATAATTATACATTGCATTAATGTTCTCATATTGCCCATATGGATGGATAACAGTTAAGTATTTTGCTTTTCAATTAAGGTCTTTCACTTAAATGAAAGAGGAATATGATTAGTCTTCTGAAAGTGGTTCAATACAAGAGCACTTTTACCAGTGCTCTTTATGTCTGTAAGTGAGATGTCCTTGAAAGACAAGAACAGTATTTGGCAATTTGTAGAAAGCCAATTGTGTCTATCATTATTAATGAAGTCTTATGGAGTCAGGCACCTTTTCCGAGAACATTCTATTACATCATAACATACTGACAATCCCCAGATTTTGCTTTTAACACAACAAAGGTGGGTAATATTTGGTTAACATAATTAAGAAGTGGGTTACCATTTAGGGATATTTTTCACATGCCTTTTGTATGGCAAATTCTACAGTCTTGCAGAACAATTCAGAATATGGCATTTAAATTTCAGGAGAAATGTACTGCCTGCAGTAAGAGCTGTTACTTCAATGCAACTCTTCTAAAAGTGGAAGTATTTCATTCATTTAATTAACCTGGTAAAGCTTCATCCACATTGTTGTAGATTACATCTTTTTCTCAGGAGCTTGATTTTGCCTGCATTTCTTATAAATTGTGGTATATTTGAACATTTATCTCAATTTGACATTTAAGTAAGCAGATAGTTTTATTTTGAAATCACACACTCTAGTTTCAATTAGAGGGTTGTACAGTTTCTTTTCTTACACTGTCAATTCTACTGGAGAAAAAAAGATGTAAGAAATGAAAACAAATCACAGGGCATTGTTCAACTTTTGGTCTGTCCTAGGTGGAGATTCTATGGAAAGAGAAGAGGCCATGTTCAAAACCAGTTTTCTGTAAGTGTTTCAGACAGAGCTCCTGCTGAACTGGCTGGATGGTGCAGACAAGGTCACACATGTTTTTTTGAATAATTTTTGAATATTGGTTGGTTCTCTCTGAACTAGCCAGCCAAACCACAAGACAACTTCTGAATCCTTAATTGAGCAAAACTCCCACAAGCAAATTGCTCAACAAAGCCTGGCATATTTTGCCCCTGTGTTTTAAAACAATAGGAATGGGAAGCATATTTCCCGACTTCTATCCCAAGCTGTGTGACACCTCACAGAAGACTCTAGGAGGGGAGCAGGTCATGTACAGGAGGTTTATAGCACAAGGATGATGGTCTCCTAATGGTTTCACTTGAATGTGGACTGCCAGTTGCAGCACAGCCATAAACCTGGTTTCCTTTTCTCTGCACCACCCATCGGCCCACCTTGTTTAATGTCATAAATCAAGCTGACATGTGTCCCTGTCACCTGGGTCATAAAGTATGAGAGACCCTCAATGCATTAGGTACGAGGGCAACTGTAGGAATACCAGTGGTGCACATATCTTACGGTATTCAATATTCATCAGGTCCCATTCATTTCATCCCAGGTATCTGACACATCTGCTAAAATATATTCGCTATCCTAAGATACACTGATAATTTTCCTGCTTGGGGTATGAGAGGATTGATCAGAGCAACCACCTAGAATCACCGATTTTATCCTAATTGTCAAGCATAGTTTTCTTCTCAAGAAACCTGGGCAACTGCAGAAATGTTGCTGGGTATAGTTTGCAGAATTTCAGTGTGGGAATATTTGTGCCTCTTTGTTCACTCTTTGTTATTCTAAAGTATTTCATAATTTTGCTGCCCAGCGTGAATGCTGACTTCTTTTGCCTGAAAAGGACATCTGGGACTTGTTACTTGTACAGAGAAGTACTAGAATATAGTTTACCTGGAATACAGTACTAGAAAATATTTAATCAGCAACTGTTGAGTTCAGAAGAAAACACTTCTTTCTCTAGATAGCCTTCTATCACTGGCTTTTAAATCTATATATATTTATACGTATATTTTATATATATTATATATAATATATATTACATATAAATAATTAAACATACTAATAAATTATAGTGTGTACAAATATATATAAAATATATATATATATATTTTATTCCACTGAATTTTTAAGTTCTAGTGGGAATGTAGTGGAACTTAAAAATTATAAACCTTCAAATCAATCAGCTTATTATGTTGGCGATCCCCTGGAACACTGCTATAACATTGCAAGAAGTTGAATCTCTGCAGTGACTTTCCAGTAAAAGCAAAGAACACATTCATCTGGATAAATAAGTATTTGAAAATCATGAGAGGATGGTAAATAATGTTTAATTTCTTTTTAAGTGCTATTTTAGATATTTGATTTCCTGGATTACCATTTATTTTTGTTTTAGAAACCATTACATGGAGTCTTGGGCCTAGTTAGATATTTTCTTAATGAGTGGAAGATTATGAAGTTTAACCATGCCAAGTGCAAGGTCGTACACCTGGGTTGGAGCAATGCCAGGCACAGCTACAGGTTGGGCAGAGAAGAGATTCAGAGCAGCCCTGCCCAGAAGGACTTGGGGGTGTTCGTCGATGAAAAAATGAACATGAGCCGGCTTCAGTGTGCACTTGCAGCCCAGAAAGCCAACCATAGCCTGGCCTGCATCAAAAGGAGCATGACCAGCAGGGCGAAGGAAGTGATCCTGCCCCTCTACTCTGCTCTTGTGAGATCTCACTTGGAGTATTGTGTGCAGTTCTGGTGTTCTCAACATAAAAAGGACATGGAACTGTTGGAACAAGTCCGAAGGAGGGCCACGAGAATGATCAGGGGACTGGAGCACCTCCCGTATGAAGAGAGGCTGAGAAAGTTGGGGCTGTTCAGCCTGGAGAAGAGAAGGCTGCGTGGAGACCTCATAGCAGCTTTCCAGTATCTGAAAGGGAACTATGGGGATGCTGGGGAGGGACTCTTCATTAGGGATTGTAGTGACAGAACAAGGAGTAATGGGTTTAAACTTAAACAGGGGAAGTTTAGATTGGATATGAGGAAGAAATTCTTTACTGCTGGGGTGGTGAGGCCCTGGAATGGGTTGCCCAGGGAAATTGTGAATGCTCCATCCCTGACAGTGTTCAAGGCCAGGTTCTACAGAGCCTTGGGTGACATAGTTTAGCGTGAGGTGTCCCTGCCTATGGCAGGGGGTTTGGAACTCGATGATCTTGAGGTCCTTTCCAACCCTAATTATTCTATGATTCTATGATTACAAAAAGCTGGACTACTAACATCTGACCAAAGCCAGAAAGATTATTCTTTTATAGAAGATAGACTGTATTGCCTTAAGATTCCGTTTGAGTTCCATTTTCTATCTAGTATGCGACTACCAGTTGCCCACTCATGAATAAGATATATCACTTTTAAAGTATGACTTGAATGAAAGAGAGAATATTATACTTTCCCACATTTTATGAAAAAGCACAATTTTATAAGCATCATGTACACATAAAATAATACCAAAAATTTGTGAATATCCCATCTTTTTCTCACATCAGCTAAGAAGAAAGGGAGACTCACAGGCGCTGTTTAGGACACTCAGTGTGGTATATACTTAATGATGGATGTATTACAAAAGCTTGCATGATACAGGGTATAATGTGTTTCCTGATCTAAAAAAAAAAAAAAAAAAAAAAAAAAAAAAGACATGTTTTTCAGTAAATCAGGAAGTTATTTATGTGTGAATACATATATATATATGTAGTGTACATGCATGTACAAAGATGCATATACATATACATCAGTGTGAGGTAGCAACTAATCTGTTGAGTTTCCAGGCAGTGTATTCAGTGAACCAGAAGGGTTGTGGAGACAGAACCTGATCCAAGGGTGTAAAACTTGCAGTTCGTGCTGTGACTAATTGAAAGTCAAACCAAAATAACCTCACTTCTTCGCCCCCCCCCCCCCCCCCCCCCCCCGTCCCTGTTCCAAACAATTATTCAAAATGAATACAGAATTCTTAAAAATGTCCCCATTAAAGTATCAGATGCCAGGGAATGCTGTTGTCTTCTGCTTTCACAGTTTTATACCTTCTGTTCATCAGTATAAATGGCAAACTGCAACTGGCACCTGAGAAAGTGTTAAAACACACTGGAAGATTGGAGTGATGTTGATAAATGAAAACAGCCTGCTGAAGGAATACCACTTTAATTTAGATCGTCTGTTTTCAAATGTGTATATCTGTGAAAACAGACATATTAATGTAGCTTTTAGCACCAAATCAATGCTTGGAGAATAATTTAAATTAAATCATAAATATCTGTTGAGAATTTAAGAAGAAAAACATCTCCTTCAGATAATTCTGTAATTAGGAGTCTGAAAGACCTTAGGTTTTTATCACAGAATCACAGAATCACAGAATAGTAAGGGCTGGAAAGGACCTCAAGATCATCAAGTTCCAACCCCCCCGCCATGGGCAGGGACACCTCCCACTAAACCATGCCATCCAAGGCTATGTCCAACCCCACCTTGAATGCCGCCAGGGATGAAGCATTCACAACTTCCCTGGGCAACCCATTCCAGGGCCCCACCACCCTCACAGTAAAGAATTTCTTCCTCAGATCCAATCTAAACCTCCCCTGTTTAAGTTTAAATCCATTACCCCTTGTCCTCTCACCACAGTCCCTAATGAAGAGTCCCTCCCCAGCATCCCTATAGGCCCCCTTCAGGTATTGGAAGGCTGCTAGGAGGTCTCCACGCAGCCTTCTCTTCTCCAGGCTGAACAGCCCCAATTTTCGTAGCCTATCTTCATACGAGAGGTGCTCCAGTCCCCTGATCATCCTCGTGACCCTCCTCTGCACTTGTTCTAACACTTCCATGTCCTTTTTATGTTGAGGACACCAGAACTGCACGCAATACTCCAAGTGAGGTCTCATACATTAAAAAATTATGAAACATTCTTCCTGCAGCGTAAGAGCTGCTGTTCTTTTTTCTCCACAGTGTTATAAAAAAAAAAAAAAAGAGATGAAGTATACTTCTCCCTTTTCAGTAAAGATTTTTATTTTATTAAATGCAAACTCAGCTGTAAAAGTGCCGCCATATTAACTGGTTCAAAGTTGTGCTTTACATTACTTTGTTTCATTATTGCATTTCCCTTTCAAGCCAGTCTGTTCCTTTCTGGGGCAATATGCTTCATTCAGATAGAATTTAACGTTCACTTTTTAAACTATGAGAATGACTTGCTCAATTTTCTTTCCGTCTCCATACGTACACATATGCACGCTCATATGCATTCATATATTCACATAAGCAAATACAATGCTAATCAAAAGATGTTTCATGATGTGTAGTTGGAAAGCCACTGGGATTTGTGATCAACGTATGCAGAGTAGAAGAAATGATAAAACGTATTTTATTGTATAGTGATGTAAAGGATATTCTAGCTGATAAATGCACTTGGTTCTTTAGATTATTAGATTGAGGCTGACGTAGCATTTTATGTTTATAAATAGGAAGCAAACAAACTGTGAAGTTACTTTCATCCTTGAGTCTGGTTAAAGGAGACAGAGAGAATAGATGCACCTTTCATCTGCATACAAAGGGTAAACTGTGAGAATGTGTAGCTAGCTTATGTATGGTTCACACTGGATCTGGTAGGCAAGAGCAAAGTGACTGTCTGCTATACTTGGCACCAGAGTGACATTTTAGTATGGTGAAGAATGACATATTAGAGCTCATATGGAGTGGTGATAATTCCTCTGTTAATTTAAAACTGTCAGATACTGGTTTTAGAATACATGATGCTTTTTCTGAGATTACACTTCTTCTGTTCCACACACCATTCCCTCATTTCCCATTTGCATGCCTACTGGTGAGAAGGGGGAAAAGATGTGTCTTGCAAGGCTGCAGAGCATTACGGTGGGATGTGTTCAAAAGTTATGTCTTGCTCTCCAGCTGCTGTGCAACGAAATGAACAAGTCAGTGGTTCGTTAGGTCAACCCAGCAACTTCCACTGTGCCATACTCTTGTTTTACGAAAGAATGCTAGAGCCAATCCAGAGATGCCTGTGCTACTTCATATATAGAGTTGCATTGGCTTGGTCCCACAAAAGCACCACAAGGTATTTGAGGGTTTTTTTAACATGCCAAGTAATACCCCAAGGATTCAGGGTAAAACCAGCCACAATTATGAAACCCTGTTTCATCCAGTCTTGTAATTGCAGCCTGGAAAAAATGTTTGGTTTGATGTCTAACCCATTTACTTTAAAGGGAAGTGAAAATGTTTCTGTGAAGAAAAAAAGAAAATAAATAAAAAATTAGTCAAATACATTCTTTTACTGTATTAAAAATATTTTAATTCAAAATTTTGGTTTTGTTAGTCTAGATCAAAGAGTCTATTGTTGTGTTGTTACTTAAAACTTATCTATTGATTAAATCTGCTGAATATTTGTGTGCCAGAGGTATTAAAAAAAAGGATTTAGCCAAGTGGCATTATTAATCGCTTTGTTGCAGGTAGGTTGGGCCCTGTCAATTCCCTGCTTGTCATAAACCCAGCCTTTTATCCACAACTATCTGAAGGACTGAAAGGTTTATGTCAGTGAGGATATGGCTGGTTATGTGCCCAGGGATTCAGTTCAGTGAGGACTTGTAGATCCAGCTGCAGCTCCTCGCTAAAAGACCTCTCCTTTTAGTTTAAAAGAAGTCTGTAGTTTGGAAATTAAGTACTAGGGTTCCAGTTACATCTGTGGGTGTTGAAGGTTATTAAAGGCAAGCAATCACATGAGCAAGATTTTTCTTTTACCAAAGAGAAGTCACATAGAATTTTAATTTAGGGCTGTATCTTTGGCAACTGCATTTCATTGAAATGTTGGATAAAAGAGTAAGTACTTCTTTTAGAGTATTTTTTAGTAACTGTTTTAGAGTATTTTTCAGTAACTGTTTTAGAGTATTTTTCAAATACCTAGGTTTTAGCTACACCTAGCTGGTTATTGTACCATTTATGTAGGAACTGAGGATAGGGTTAGAAACACTAAAAAATAAGTAATGCATATTTAATTCTATCTTTCACATCATCAGAGGTGAGCTTCTAAGGGGCAGAAACAAAGATTCATGTAACCAAACCTATTTAAGATTCTGCTTCAAAATACATGGGTCTATGCTCATAGACTGAAGAAATATGAATGCATGCTAATGTTATATATTAAAATCATTTCCAAACAACATGCTCAGGCTTCCACTGGGGAAAAAGAAAAACCCAAACAAATAAACAAAAAAAACAAAACCAAAAACCGAACAAAAACTAACAGTCAGAACATTGATTTTTTTTTGTTTGGCATTTACAATTGCTGACATACCGGAACAGGAACCCTACTTTACTGATCAATGCAAACTGCTGGAATGACACCAGCACAAAATGATAATGTGCCAACCTAAGAGAGGAGCAGCGGCAGCCATTGTGGACCTTGTCTTACCTTTCCATAGAACACCAGAATAGCCAGTATGTGCAAAAGCAACAGGAGAAGCTTGCTTTTTCAAAGCAGAGTAGTGTCTGCATTTCTTTTCAAGGAATATTGCCCATGATTTCCTTCTCCTTGTGTCATGGAAATGCTATTATCAGATACTTGGACTTGACAGGTGCATAACAACCAGACCAGGTCCTTCTGTACTGCCACATTTGCCTTTACTTCTTGAATAATTTTGGGTGTGTAGTCATATATGATCACAAAGATACCTCACTTCTTTTCCTTTTGGTTGAATTGCTGTTATGTGGTAGAAGTCAGAGGCAATTATCTTTAAATTCTACAATTCTTCATCTACCAAGACACTGTTTCAAACCTCTACCACGTGTCTTTCTTCATTTAGATTCTCACATCTGAAACCCACCATAGTGAGGAAAAGCAAAGAGTTAGTCTATCTTGAAGGAAGTCAGACTCTTTATAATGGGAAAAAATACCTCTCTGTCAATCACGGACTATACTTTCTCATGACTGATACCTGCCTTTTTATAGTGTTCTCAACTGGAATTAGTAAATCAATCAACATATGGTCACAGCTTTCAGTATTCAACGTCCTTGACTGCACTTCCTGCCATATTGTTGCTATTACCTTTGAGTTACTTCCTTGTCTTTCAGAAATCAACTATTTTTGTTATACATATAAAAAACAATGGTTTTTATAGAAATGCAGATGCATCCAAGTTGCTTGAAAGAAGGGACATGCAATTTCTGCATCTTGTGATGTAATGTTATTGCTTCTTTATGACATATTCCCGCTATACCTAACAGCAGATTTGCACATTATAGGGTTGAAAGCATATACAATTTAAAACTTATATTTTAAAATACCACTTTACCCAAAGGAAAATACTTTTTTATTGAAACAATTTGGTACATTTCAGAAATATTGATGTTTTCTTGAATCATCAGCTGTTTATTGCATGCAAGCTTATTGCATACTACAAATAAATACATAAAGATACCCAGGAAGGACCATCAAAATGCTATAAAGATATTCACTCATTAAGAACCTAGAGCAACATCTGGATGCTTCTGTGAAGGATATCCAGATCTGCAGGACTCTTGAGTAATCATGCTTCCGTGTCTCAGCCCCCTTGGAGGCAGACTCTTGTAGGAATTCGAAAGCAGTGGCTGTCAAGAAAAGGGGCTATGTAAAATAAAATGCATTCTTAAAATCTACACATATTTGGTTGCTGACTGGGCAACGTGGGGCACTTGGCTCCCACTTCTGCAGTCCCTGACTGTTAGATGGAAGCACCCCCTTGAGAAGACTGAGAAGGGCTCATGTAGACAGGGCTGACAAGTCCCAAAGACAGACTGTGTGGGCAGGCCTCAAAAAGTGGAAATGCAACTGGAAAGTTTCTGGACATCAAAATGAGTAATGGAAAAACTGCTTATTATTCTGGGGAATACTTAGGAGCAGCATAGAGCCACACAGCCTGTACCCAGGCACATAACTGGCAGAAAAATAGCCTTGGTTTCTTGTGGCAGATCTGTGAGAGCAGAATTACTGGATAAGGGGATCAAGAGCACCCTCAGTAAATCTGCAGGTGACACCAAGCTGGCCAGGAGTGTTGATCTGCTGGAGGGTAAGAAGGCTCTGCAGAGGGATCCGGACAGGCTGCATCAATGGGCTGTGGCTAGTGGTATGAGGTTCACCAAGGCAAAGATCTAGGATCTGCACTTGGGCCACAGCAACCCCATGCAATGCTACAGGCTTGGGAAAGAGTGGCTGGAAAGCTGCTTGCTGGGAAAGGACTTGAGGGTGCTATTTGATGGTTTTTGAACACGAGCCAGCATGTTCCCAGGCAGCCAGGAAGTCCAGTGGCATCCTGGCTGTATCAGCAATACTGTGGCCCGCAGGGACAGAACAGTGATTTTCCCCCTGCATTCTGCACTGGTGAGGCTGCACCTCTAATCTTGTGTTCAGTTCAGGGCCCCTCACTAAAAGAGAGATATTGAGGTGATGGAGCAGGTCCAGAGAAGGGCAATGAAGCTGGTGAAGGGTCTGAAGCACAAGTGTGATGAGGAATGGCTGAGGGAACTGGTGGTGTTTAGTCTGGAGAAGAGAAGGCTCAGGGGGACCTTATCGCTCTCTACAACTACCTGAAAGGAGGTTTTCGTGAGGTGGATATTTGTCTCTTCTACCAAGTAACAAGTGGACAAGAGGAAACGGCCTCAAGCCGTGCCAGGGGAAGTTTAGATTGGATATTGAGAAATATTTCTTCACTGAAAGGGTTGTCAATCATTGGAACAGGCTGCCCAGTGAAGTGATTGAGTCACCATCCCTGGAGGTATTTAAAAGATGTGTACATGTGGTGCTTATGGATACAGTTTAGTGGTGGACTTGACAGTGGTAGGTAATGGTTGGGCTTGAGGATTTTAAGTCTTTCACAACCTGAACAATTCTATCATTCTCTGCCATGATTCTACTGCCTTTAGACCTCACTAGAAAACTTTCAGTGGTATGGTATTTTGTCTCAAAATACTGTTTCTGCAAGAAAATAATTGAGAGCATGTTGCCTCTGTTGTAAGGCTGATTGGATAGCTGGCTGACAGGTAGTCCAGGATTACTACTGGGTGGGGAAAAATCTTATGCAGAAGTTCAAGCTAGGTGAAAAGCAGAAATTCCATTTTGTGGCTAAGATTCTTTGATTTGTGAAGCTTAAGGTGCACCTTTCCCTTGAAACAAAAGCATATTGCAGACATTGTGCCAAAATATTCCATAAAATACTTCCTAAAACACAGGAAAGAGGGTGAGAACAACATTTATGTTCTGTTTAATACTGATTGCTCTTAGTCAATGACTAAGAAAATCTCTGCAAAAGGCTTCCAGTGGAATTTCTTCTTTCAGCTTTTTCTCTTGTAGATATCTCCTTGGAAAGAAAAGCTATCTGTTTTCCTATATGGATTAATCCCATGACTGCAACAATTAATGACAGAAAAATTGTATTAAGTAAGTGATGAGGAATGAGGCTTTCAGTAGGTTAAACCAGATACATGTTAAGGTAGTTTTCAAACTTGACATATACCTCTTTAGATGAAAAAGATTAATTGCACATTTTATGGACTAAAGTTAACACATTGCCTCTTACATATCAGCGCTAGTTTGATTGATAAGAAAACAAACACGAATTTCCAATAGCCGGCTTCAACTGATTTCTATAATCAATAAATCACATCACAGAATCATAGAATCATAGAATAGTTAGGGTTGGAAAGGACCTCAAGATCATCGAGTTCCAACCCCCCTGCCATGGCCAGGGACACCTCCCACTAAACCATGCCATCCAAGGCTATGTCCAACCCCACCTTGAACGCCGCCAGGGATGAAGCATTCACAACTTCCCTGGGCAACCCATTCCAGGGCCCCACCACCCTCACTGTAAAGAATTTCTTCCTCATATACAATCTAAACTTCCCCTGTTTAAGTTTAAACCCATTACCCCTTGTCCTCTCACCACAGTCCCTCATGAAGAGTCCCTCCCCAGCATCCCTATAGGCCCCCTTCAGGTATTGGAAGGCTGCTATGAGGTCTCCACTCAGCCTTCCCTTCTCCAGGCTGAACAGCCCCAAGTTTCTCAGCCTATCTTCATACGGGAGGTGCTCCAGTCCCCTGATCATCCTCGTGACCCTCCTGTGCACTTGTTCTAACAGTTCCATGTCCTTTTTATGTTGAGGACGCCAGAACTGCACACAATACTCCAAGTGAGATCTCACGAGAGCAGAGTAAAGAGGCAGGATCACCTCCCTCGACCTGCTGGTCACACTCCTTTTGATGCAGCCCAGGATACGGTTGGCTTTCTGGGCTGCAAGCGCATACTGCCGGCTCATGTTCATTTTTTCATCGACCCACACCCCCAAGTCCTTCTGGGCAGGGCTGCTCTCAATCTCCTCCCCGCCCAACCTGGAGCTGTGCCTGGCAGTGTTCCGACACAGGTGTAGGACCTTGCACTTATCATGGTTAAACTTCATTAGGTTGGCATCAGCCCACCTCACAAGCATGTCAAGGTCCCTCTGGATGGCATTCCTTCCCTCCAACATATCAACCGAGCCACACAGCTTGGTGTTATCAGCAAACTTGCTGAGGGCGCACTCAATCCCACTGTCCATGTCACCCACAAAGATGTTGAATAAGACCGGTCCCAACACCGATCCCTGGGAGACACCACTTGTTACTGGTCTCCAGCTGGACACTGAGCCACTGAGCACTACTCTTTGCGTGCGGCCATCCAGCCAGTTCTTTATTCACCGAGTGGTCCACCTATCAAATTGATGTCTCTCCAACTTAGAGAGAAGGATGTCATGGGAGACAGTGTCAAAGGCTTTACACAAGTCCAGGTAGATGACATCAACTGCTCTGCCCCTGTCCATCAGTTCCGTAGCCCCTTCATAGAAGGTCACCAGATTGGTCAGGCAGGATTTCCCCTTAGTGAAGCCACGCTGGCTGTCACCAGCCACCTTGTTGGTTTTCATGTGCCTCAGCATGCCTTCCAGGAGAATCCCCTCCAAGATTTTGCCAGGCACAGAGGTGAGACTGACTGGTCTGTAATTCCCTGGCTCATCCATTTTCCCCTTCTTAAAAATGGGGGTTATATTTCCCTTTTTCCAGTCATCGGGAACTTCACCTGGCTGCCATGATTCTTCAAATATGACGGACAGTGGCTTAGCAACTTCATTTGCCAGCTCCTTCAGGACCCTTGGATGGATTTCATCCGGTCCCATGGACTTGTATACATTCAGGTTCCTAAGGTGGTCCCGAACCAGATCCTCCCCCACAGTGGGCCCAGGGTCCCCACCCTCACCGTCCCTGCGTCTGCCTTCCAAGACTTGGGTGGTGTGGTCAGAGCATTTGCCGGTAAAGACTGAGGCAAAGAAGTCATGAAGAACCTCAGCCTTCTCCAAATCCAGAGTAGCCAGTTCTCCCGATAGCTTCTGGAGAGGGCCCACGGTGTCCTTAATCTGTCTGTTATTGGCAATGTACCTATAAAATCCCTTCCTCTTATCCTTAACATCCCTAGCCAAGTTTAATTCTAAATGGGCCTTAACTTTCCTAACCTGGTCCCTAGCTTCCCGGACAACATCCCTGTATTCTTCCCAGGCCGCCTGACCTTGCTTCCACCTTTTATAAGCCTCTTGTTTCCTTTGAATTTTGCTCAGCAGCTCCTTATCCATCCAAGGAGGTCTCCTGGCCCTCCTGCTAAACTTCCTTCTAGTTGGGATGCATCGCTCCTGAGCTTGCAGCAGGTGAGCCTTGAATATCAACCAACAGTCTTGGGCCCCCCTGCCCTCTAGGGCTGTATCCCATGGCACCTTACTGAGCAGGTTCCTGAAGAGGCCAAAGTCTGCTCTCTTGAAGTCCAGGGCAGTGAGCTTGCTGCATGCCCTTCTTACTGTCCTGAGGATCTCAAACTCGACCATCTCATGATCGCTGCAATCCAGGCGGCCCCGGAGCGTCACATTCCCAACCAGCCCTTCCCTGTTGGTGAGGACAAGGTCAAGCATGGCACCTCTCCTTGTCGGCTCCTCTCTTACTTGCAGAAGGAAGTTGTCTTCCACACAATTGAGGAACCTTCTGGATTGCTTGTGCCGGGCCGTACCATCCCTCCAACAGATATCAGGGTGGTTGAAGTCTCCCATGAGAACAAGGGCCTGCGAGTGTGAGGCTGCTCCTATTACAAAATAGCTTCTTCAGAGATTTAATGTCTGAAAATTCTGGCCCAAGTTCTTGGTTAGTGCAAGGGAAGTGATTATATTTCACTTGAAAGAGAAATGTTCACTGGTAAGCAAGCAGATATTTACCACTGCAAAACCAGGAGCATGGACTCCATTCCTTTTTAACCAGTAACTTAGCTGTAAGAATCTCTTTTATTAGCTAGACTATCACTTTTTATCCTTTGTTTGTGGAACGCGTAACGTGCTGCTTAAATAGAATATTTTCTTTTAGATTTTCAGGTGGTGGCAGATAGGGTATAATTTATTTTATTAATCCTTTCAGTTTCCCTTATTTACATGACTAATGTTCCTGAACTGTGCATGTCTGATGCCAACACATGGCTCTGTTGTCTGTCTTCTCCACTGAGCTTAAAATCAGCAACAAACTTTTCTACCTTTCCAGTCTTGGATTTCACCTTACATGCCATTCAGCTTTTAGAAAGGGTGTGAAACTCCTCTGGAAACAAAGTCGTAATTCATATTTACCACTGCAAGAAGTAATTACTTGTCTCTCATTTCCAGTAATCCACTTCTATGAGTAAACACTATTTGAAAACAAACAAACCCCCAACCCAACAAAACACAAAAACCGTCATAGAAAGTGCATTAACTTCCTTACTGCTCAAAGCCTTTTATTACACCTGTTTATATTCTTTGTATCTATATTACCTTTTACTTCTGAAAAATACAGATATACATTCTAGAGTGTGTAAAAGCAGGTGGCTAATGACATTTCCCTGAAGTCTGTCTGGCAGGCTAGTAACCAGACTGTCAGAACAAAAGAATACAGGCACATTTACTCTCTATCTGTTCTCTCCGCCACTAAAACAGCTGCGCTGAGGCTCACCCAAAAGGAGCAAGAAGGAAAGGGAAGGGAAGGAAAGGAAAGGAACGGGAATGAGAAAGGTTGGTAGGTGAACGTGGGAGAAAAGGACTTCTTGGGTCACTGACTCTGGTCCCCTGTGTCCATATGTGCCACGTCATAAAAATATACTTGCATGAATTGTAACAGCAAACTGTCTGCCTTGAGAATTCTGTATGTAGTAGTTAAACAAACAAAAATACCCACATGCATCTTTCAGTTCTATCACTTTTATAGTATGGGACTTCATTGTGCTGAGCTCAACTTACAATTGAGTTTTGATTGATCCTTAAAGTAAGTTCAATTTACTTAAAGAAAGTATTTGAGACTAGAAGATAATTCAATTTAGAAAACAAATTTAATAACTAAAAAATTCCTTATGAGTCTTGTATTTACCTTAAACATTTTTTCCTAATTATATTCTTTTAATTACTTTTTCTTTAAATATTGCAACTCAGTTTTGGCTTCTGTTTGGAGGTAATTACTAGACTGCCACGTTTGCCATTTCCAGTACATGGAGCCCATTTTTTGTAGGTTTGCAATTGGCTAAATTGGTTTATACTGGAACTATTCATATTTTAATTCACAGAGGTTTTGAGTATTTTTTAGGTATTACAATGTTCCTGAACTATTGGTTTCTCTTGTTTTCTAAAAGTAGGAATTGTTTAATGCTGTAAAAAAAGAAGGCACTCTTACATGGGTGATTGACACTTTACGCTGAAAAATTTGTGCTCATATGATTGTGCCTCTGTGTGCCTTTCCCAGAAAATCATTAATGTCTCCTTACTGTAGGGACTCCAGGTGAGTTTTGTGATCCCTTACTGATACACATAACACAAAGAAAAAGCAAGATACTTCTTTTCTCAGAGACTCCCAATCTGAAATTGCTTTGCATCATCCCTCTTTGAAGATATTTTACTAACAAATACACAAAATCTGATCTACCTTCTTTGCAAACTGAGTGATTGTGAAAGATGCAATGCAGAAAGAGAAGAAGGAAAGGTGGGCTCTCCTGAAGTGTCTTTCTATGAACTGCACAAAACAAATGCATGCCAAAGCTCTTCATCCTGCTGTCATGGACAATTCAGGAATCTACATAATGAATAAATGCTGAATAAACCCTTTAACTGAACTGAAAACACAATTAATGTCCAGATGAACAAATATTATGAAGTTCAGTGACAAAACATATAAGCATAATCTAATTAGTAGGTTATCTTTGAAAAACTTTGTGGAGGAGTGAAATTATTTCTAGATGGAAGAAAAGTAGGATAGCAAAAGAGCTTCTCGATGATCTTGAGGTCCTTTCCAACCCTAACTATTCTATGATTCTACGATTCTGCAGACAGTCTATGCTGACTTTGACTTTTGCTGATTTTACAAAGTTGGTCAGCTACTGCATGGAGACTGAACCTTTGCCTATCTCAAGGTCTTTGCTTTTTAACATCAGTGTTTAATGTAGCAGATGCTGTGTCGGAAGTTCAAGGCCTATACAGTCAAACGTCTGATGAATAGTATGCTATCTATCTAATGAATAATATCATAAATTATTCTTTTCATCACTCCTTTTTATCTGCATGTGAATGCTCTTGCATTGTTTGGCCTACAAGAACTAGTTTAAGACTATTAAGGAGATTTGCTTTTGTTTAGTTTAGATCTGTGTCAGCATATAGAAGGGAAGTAGTTTCCTGATTTTAATTCTGCTTCTTCAGGGCTTAAAGCAACTTCTAAAAGTCACTTTACATTAAAGAAAATGTGATGGTAGTCTTATGCAAGACATACAGAGTAAACACCCACTTTTAATAGCGTACACTCATTCTGAATAATATCATTGTAAGGACATTCAGGCAATGAGCATGAGACTGAACATCATAATTTTCATTTCTTTTTGCATGCCAGCCTATCAGGGTCGTGTCAGCAGTAGTGCTTGCCTTGCTGCATGACATGTTCAAAAGACGAGTGGAAATTGCTCTGAGGCAGAAAGCTGACACCTGGGATTGCATTTCTGGTGGATATTAGATATTTTTTATGATTTTCTGCAGGCAAGGAGACATTTGAAAGAGAGACAAAATTTAAATTTTTTTGCATGAACCCTTCCACTTTTGTCCCCACCCACTTTCTTATGGAAAAATGTCATTGACCCTCTTAGCAAATGTGAAAACAATTAAAGTTATTTTTGAAGACAGTAACAGTATTACATATGAGACTAATTGTTCATAATTGAAATGCGCTGTTTCTTTTTAAAGTAGTACACTGTTACACTGTACCAGGACTGCCAGATGGTTATTTTTCACTATGACAAGGCTAATCTTGGTTCTGTGCAATATAGTGCTTGGTGTTAAGATGAAGGCCACAGTTATACGGATTTTGAGGAACGTAGGAAGAGGAATGATTTAAAGATCCTGCTGGGTTAAAAAATTGTTCCAATATTTTTAGTTACATTTTCCTCCATTTCAAGTAAAATGGATGCCTTACTCCTAGTGCAGCTTGATTCTTTGTTGTTGTGTGTAGGGATATGGTCAGGCTATGAGCTGAGGCCCTGGTCCATGTGGGGATCTAGGACTTTTGACAAACCACGTTTTTAAGCACTCATCCCTCATATTCCATGGTGAATGCACAGTTTTGTGTTATGCATTCCGGCTACTGGTACAATGCATGTGAAGGGTGAGGTCCCTCGTGAGCCTGGATAGAAAACAGAGCTGCCTGAACTAAGATGTAGTGAAATGTCAGAACAGTGGATGTCTTAATTTCTATCTCAGTCCTTTGATTAAGCTCAGGACTGTGGGGAGAAATATTTTGCAGGGATCACCCTCCTTCCACAGCCCAGGGCATTAGCGTTTTCTTTTGACAGTTGGGCAAGGCAGAGTCTCTTAAGTGCATTGAAGAAATAGAGGGGAGAGAGTAGAATTACTCCTTCTTTTTTCCAGCATAGCACCCTGTTTCAGTTGAGTGCCAGTCACCAAAGTACTCTCCTGGGAAAGGGTTCAGCCTGAAGAATTCAAAGTTATTCTTGTGTGAGGATACTTTCATTTTTACTGCCTTTGTTCCAGCATACCTAAAAGTCCTGTGTGAAGAATTGTTCAGCAAATTGAAAGGTAGGAAAAAACACCTTTTTTTTTTTTTTCTGTCAATTATTCAGTTATGAGACTTCACTCAATGTGCATGTTAGACAATTATAAAGAAAACAGTCATGAACTTCAGAAGTGATGAGGGACATCTTCATGTTTGCAGTGAGAAACCTGACTTGACGTTTCTTGACTTATTGGACAGCCACAATTTCCACTTTCAAGTATATTTTTTCGATGTATTTTATTACTTCCTTGGAGCAAATTAGTGAAATAAAAATCCTAGCTACAGTTAAGCCTCTCAAAGGATTTTTGCATCTTCTGATGAAATACTGTTTCATAACCACAACAGCATTTTTCAGAAGATGTCTCTTACCCTTCCACAGGTAAGTATGCATTTCAGAGGACTTTTCTAGTTCGCATAGCATCTGACCAAAGAAATGAACTGTTGTAACAAAACTGTTTTTCCTGTCTACCACATTACTAGTAAACCGCTACTTTGGAAATTAATTTTGTTGTAAATCTCCAGATAAAACCTTGTAAAGAAACCTGCCTAACATTCTAGGTACAAAATGGTGCCTCAAGTCTTCCGCTATTTCAGTAATAATGACAACTGTGGAGGCCCATTAACAAAGGTAATAACGAAAATATGCTCCTTCAAAAAATAGTCTTTAACTTCCTATGTGTGTGTTTATTTTTTTAATGACTGTAATATCAATCATGTAGGAAGTCTACTTACTAAAACAAGGAGGTACATACTGAAATAAAAGCTGATGTGAGAAGTGCAATGTCACTGACTTCTATCAGGTTGTCTTAGGGCTTCATTTGTGCTGAGTTTTAAACTTTATGTGAATCAGGGGCTCTTAAGTCACTGAAGGACTGTGATAGTTTTAAAATCAACTCTCTCCTATGTCAAAATACAGCATATAAGTAATAGTACTTCAGTTAGTGGAAAAGAGTTCATCTCTTTTCTTCTCAAAAGCATATTGCTCGCATTATAAAACTTAGTTTTTTGAGCTTTTACCCACTCTGAGTACTTTATAGTCTTTTCTCAGAACAAGAAACTGAAATACCATCTGTTTTTAGCCAGCCTTGGCTAAATTTCAATGATTTAGAGGTTTTGTGACGTCTCTTTATAGATTACATACTGATAGAATATTTTCACGGAAGTAATCACATAGAATTTCTGATCCTGTGACTTTGTCCACACTTCAACCAGCAATCAAGTGTGTGTGTCCTATTGCCAACCCCCTGAATCACAGAATCACAGAATAGTAAGGCCTGGAAAGGACCTCAAGATCATCGAGTTCCAACCCCCCTGCCATGGGCAGGGACACCTCCCACTAAACCATGCCATCCAAGGCTATGTCCAACCAAGCCTTGAACGCCGCCAGGGATGAATCATTCACAACTTCCCTGGGCAACCCATTCCAGGGCCCCACCACCCTCACAGTAAAGAATTTCTTCCTCAGATCCAACCTAAACCTCCCCTGTTTAAGTTTAAACCCATTACCCCTTGTCCTCTCACCACAGTCCCTCATGAAGAGTCCCTCCCCAGCATCCCTATAGGCCCCCTTCAGGTATTGGAAGGCTGCTAGGAGGTCTCCACTCAGCCTTCTCTTCTCCAGGCTGAACAGCCCCAAGTTTCTCAGCCTATCTTCATACGGGAGGTGCTCCAGTCCCCTGATCATTTTCGTGGCCCTCCTCTGCACTTGTTCTAACAGTTCCATGCCCTTTTTATGTTGAGGACACCAGAACTGCACGCAATACTCCAAGTGAGGTCTCACGAGAGTAGAGTAGAGGGGCAGGATCACCTCCCTCGACCTGCTGGTCACACTCCTTTTGATGCAGCCCAGAATACGGTTGGCTTTCTGGGCTGCAAGCGCACACTGCCGGCTCATGTTCATTTTTTCATCAACCCACACCCCCAAGTCCTTCTGGGCAGGGCTGCTCTGAATCTCCTCCCTGCCCAACCTGTAGCTGTGCCTGGCATTGCTCCGACCCAGGTGGAGGACTTTGCATTTAGCATGGTTGAACTTCATCAGGTTGGAATGATGCAGCCCCTTAAAATTGATATATCTTACTTGTCATTTGTAAATAAATTTCAGTACCTGATAATAGCTCTTGGCAGTACCATGACACTATGGTAAATTAAATATACTGAATCAGTTTCGTTACCCTTTTTTGTGTTGAATGTAGCTATTATTTTTAAATAGCTGCTCTAGTTTTAGTGGGATTATCTGTAAAGTAGAGAAATAATGTAAAGAAGGAGCAGAAAAAAATAATAGTCACTTTGAAGTAGACCACAGTAGTAGGTTCATCTTCTCTAGGATTTTTATGCATTATGTTCTGTGAAAAAGAAAAGAACTTGCAATTTAAGAATATAACACTTCCTCCCCACCTCCAAAAAAATTTGTATTTAGTAATTGCCTTCTAAGGCTACCTGCTGGTTATCTGAAGCACTTAATCATACTTGTTGGTATTTTATACTCCAGGAACTTTGTTAAACTCTGCAGGCAAGGGGTGCTCTTCATGTATGGGAGCTGCCCAATGTAGCTAAGTAGAAAACATATGGGAGCAACAGTACTGATCTGAGAGGAAAAAATTATATGCAACTGCATGGCTACAGCTGAGAAGTGATTCCGACTGCTAACCTGGCAAAACAGCAATAATCATCATCCTCCCTTTTGCAACTAAAAGTTATCTTTGTAAGCAGTTAATTTCTTAAATTCCAATAAATGTTTATGCAATTTGCATATTTTAATGTGTAAAATGACATAGACTCAATGAAGAGAAAAGGTTTTCCTGTTTAAAAACTTCCTGAAGACCTTTTATTTCTAGGAAAGGTGAACTGCAAATTTCTGTAGTTGCGAAGCAAAGCCAGAGACCAACTCTGAAAGAATTGTTCAAGCAGACAAAGAAAAAGAAAAGTAAGTATAGGAGAGTGAATCAATAATAAAATATAATCTGAAGATACAATTTCATTTACCACCATCACATTAAATCATGTTCAAATTAGAGATAAGAATAGCCTTGTTGATAGAGTTTCAAGCACCACCACCATGAAATAAGCTATAAGATTTTTATCTTGTAAAAGGCTTTAACGGTAGTTTTTCAAACCCGGGTGTGCACATGAGAATGTGATCAGATTCTCTCTAAGCTTCTTAAGAGTACTCTCAGAAGTATGATAGCTTCTGCTGAGGTGCAGAATTGCAGAACTTAGAGAAACAGTTTTAACGTTTAAGAGAGAAAGATGCTGGCTCATCACCTGAGCTGTGGCCAAGCTGAAGCTTGCAGAAGTTTGTGAAAAGTAAGGCAAGTAAATTCAGCTGTGCAGTGCATGAGTGGGCAAAGGTACTGACTCTATGGACTGCATGCAAAAATCTGCCTGTGCTGAGAGCCACAGAGGCAGACCACATACTTCACTGACTCAGGGAGGGAGGAGCTGTGGGAGCTGCCTACAGACAAAAGATGTCTCTTTTTCTCTGAGGGATGGAGAAGGGCATGGTGTAGAGTTCTCTCAGTAGTATAAGGGGTGTGGCTTATGGCGAGAAGACTGAGTCAAAACTAAATATTGCCCCTGGAAATTTCCATTTACAAGGAAACCTCCGCAGAAGCCGGTAAATTCACTTTGAATGCCACTTTATGCCACACGGGTGCCAGATCTGGTGTGACACTTTTTCCATTGCTGGTTTGAAAGTACAGGCCCAAGAGCAAGAATTCAAAGTTGTAATTAAAAAAAAAAAAAAAAAAAAAAGAGAGAGAGCTTTGATGAAGGCTAACACCCCCATTGTTTCCAGCAAGATTCAAGATGATTCCATGAAATAATAGAGATTTTTATTCTAAGGCAGTTAAACTGCCAACAAGCTTCTAGCTAAAATCCAGACACAAATGCAGTCAGCATTGACCCTGGATCAGAGAATTAACTTTAATGGCAAACTATTGTTCTTCATTTGGTGCTTTTACTGGCCAATCCCATTAAAAAGCATTGTATTACAAAATCTGTATTTGCTTTGACCAGCTTCTGCTACTGTGTGGTATGTGGTTATTTTTTTTGTTTGTTTGTTTTTCTTAGATAAATTTTAGAGGCAAATCTTTTTGAGTTAGTATCTGTGGTTGTATAAAGTCCACAATTCTAATTGTGACCTACTTTACAAATTACTTAAAACTAATGCTAAATTTCAAGATCATTTGAAATGGAAATCCTACTTCTTTGGGTATCACTGTAAAGTCTAGGACATACATAACTCTATTAAGTTATAGAGAAGGTATTTCAGTAAATTTAAAAAGAAAATAATACTACTAGTTATGCTTTCTATCACCTTTCTTGTTTTATATGCAAGTTTTTGCTGAATTTTTTAATACTATGACAGTTTCTTCCCACCTCCCATCCCCTTAGGTCGTAAGGTGCAGAAAGGATCACTAGGTCCACTTCCAAAGAAATGAGTTAAGAGGCATATCCCAGACTATACACACATATGAAAAACAGGTTTAGTATTCCAAAGTCTGAATTAAACAAGTTCTTTTAAATGCTTCATTATAGCTATTCTGGCAATCATTCACCAGAATGCCATATGTTGCAAATAAATAAGACTTCACTAGATAGCCATTGTCCCCTACAACAGACATAAACACTTGTTAATTAAACCTAATTAAGCCAATAGCATACATATTGGAAACACATGCTGACCAATTTGCTAACCAAAGTTACCCTGGCCAAGTCTTCTGCTTTTGGCAGTTTGCTGACATCTCAAAGCCATGTGCATTAAGAAAAAAGTCAGGTTATTTGGGAAGACAGATGTGTAAAAGATTTTTGTATGCAGACACAGCCCTAATGTCTGTGCAGATGTAAGGTTAATTTTCTCTGTGTCCTCAAAGCAAGTGACATTCCCAATTTAGCAAATTCAGTCATGAAAAGTGTCTCAGAGAAAAGAGAAATCACATACACCTTCACCACCTTGTTGATGGCTATGGACAGGAAACACTGGTGGGTATACGACCAGAAGAAGCATTGTGCTACTGCAAACTCACAGACAGCTGTGTTGCACCTCCCAGTACAGGTGCCAAAGGCTGGTTCCCCAAAGTACCTACACATCAAATGCTGAGATCCGTTCAGAGGACACTAAGAGTTTTTATAAAACCAGGAGCAATTTATTCACGGATGTCTGTGTACTCTCAAGGCCAGTAGCAGGTAATTTTCAGGCATTTTCATAATTACATGAATACAGTACAAAGTCCATCTCCCTTTTATATATTAACGTGATGTGAGAAACAGTAGGGGAACAATACATAAAGCTACATTACAGCTGTCATTCTGTTTTAGAGTTAGCATCCTATTGACACAAATATTACTTCACTTTATACTTCCCCCCTCCTTCCCAATTTACCATTTCAGCAGTCAGATTAATGCCTTATTAGTCTAGATATTTCAGCTAGTACTTTTGTGGAAAGTCTGCCTGAGCTCTATCACCTGAGACCGTAGGTGCAGAGAGTAACACAGGTAGTTACCCATGACACAGCCTGCAGACAATGGCAAAAAGGCTGCCTGAAGTGTTGGTGCCCATTTAGTGCCTTGAGTATTAGTGGCTTTTTTAGCTTAGTGTTGAAAATACCCGGCAGTTGCTGTGCAACTCTGTTTCTTACAAAGCATGCGGTATACAAAAGAGTGCAGTGGGCTTACATTTTCACAAGGTTATTGTCTTATTTTAAAATAATCCTTATTTTGAATAGAAAATTTACTAGCCCCATATCACACCTGCTGCCTTTTAGAAGCTATAAGCAGTAATACACCATGAGCAAGCTGAGGACATAACTTTCAACACAACAAATACACACTGAAAGAGAGACATTTTTAGGAATGTTGACAGGAAAAAAACATGAATCTGTTATAATGTGATTCTGTTCTGCCTCTAACTACCCACTACAGCAGTTTGTTATCCAGAGTTGTTTTTTTACAGAACGAATTGTAAATAAGACTGAAGAACAATATGATTATGCATGTTCTGATACTCTTAGTTGCCTTAATCTTGCTGTGCAAATTTATTCACTTTTCTGATGTATAGTACAACTTTTTAAGCCTAATGAAATAAAAAGAAAACACCTTAATTTTTTATTTAATTCAAAGCAAAATTTAATTCAGATGTCTCATATGCAACCAAATATTGTATGAAATATCCTTGGTATATGAATACGATATTAGGAATATTTTTTGTTGGCAATTTCAATTAGCCTATATTTATATATGCAGTATTAAGCCACAAAACTGCATAAGTTTCCAATTATTAGAAAAGAAATGAAATTACTTACAATAGTTAAAGTAACAGTAGGGAAGTTATTGCATTGGAATAATGGGACAACAACTGGGTTTTAAACCACTGCAATATCTATGGATTCCTTAGAGGGCTGATTATACATAATTGCCTTCACTTATAAATCAAAAGAAATATCACAGTCATTTAAAGTTTAGAATATAGTGCCAAGAGGTGGTGAAATTATGATCGGATGATGAATTAGATCACAATATTACCTCATACAGAGCGGTGGAAGTTTGCAGGCAAATGTGCAAGCATTTGAATTATTCCCCCTCCTACAAAAGCGACATAACAACAGGTCCAAATGTTTCTGCTAGTTTTCTAGTTGTTTAGGACTACACGAGATCCACTAAATGAATATACTTCAGGACAAATTAATTTATTACTCATAGTACTTTACCTCTCCTGCTTTTTAAGAAGCAGCAAATAAAATCAAATAACTTTTCCAGACTTCTTCTTTTCTCTTCTTTTTGGTAGAATGTGAGTACAGTCAAGGCCAAGCTTAAGATGTCAGAATACACTTTCGGGGTCATAGGGAAAACATTAATTCTTGTTGCTTTCTTCCTCAAAATGGTAACTGAAAAATAAATCCTTAACCTCAGCTATGATATTTTCTATGGATTAAAGCAAACAATCATTTGACATGGGCAGCCTAAAATATAGTCTTGTTTATAGAATTAGTAACTAGTTACAGAACGTGTGGCTTTTAATGCTCTGGAAACAGAAGCATTCAAGCCAGTTATGTCCATCAGGTTTTTTAATGAGTGTTGCATGAAGAGTTATTTCATTTACTTCATTATTTAACTGTGCATCGTATATATACAGAGGTTATTTTCAAATTAATTTCAAATTTTTTGAAAGTCTTTTTAAAATATGCTGCATTAGTTTACATGAAGGTTCTGTATGTCCTCTGCATACTATGTGTATGACTAGGTTCATGAATGCCAGAAACTGGGCTTTCAACAAAACATTTCTTTTAATGGGTTTTGTACACACACTGAGATATGCGAACAACTCTTTGAATTTTACTAAACTCTGAAGAACTTCAATAATTTAAGCTGAAAGAAAATCATCTGTTGCAAGTAGATGCAGGTAAAAGACAGCACCTGCCATTGTGCCATTGTTGAAATGGCCATAGCAAATTTCTGATGAACAAAATTGGATTTTCATTAAAATAAAAGGTTTTTCCTCCTCACTCTATCATTTTTATCTTGAACCTGAGAAACCAGAGAAATACAGTGCAACTTGACAATATTAGCAGATCAAACATTTAAATTATTTCTATGTTTCACTCCAAAATTAAAGCAAAAAAGGACAAAACTTAAACATTCTTGTGGGAATTTTGTTCCCAGCAGAAATCATGCAGAAATTGTACTGTTCTCCAGAAAATTTTTCATCATTTTTCTTAAGAATGACGTAAGGGGTATTCCTCAAAGTGTCTACTACATTTCTTCATGTTTTCATACACAAGAATGCTATAGCAGCCCTTTGTCATCATAATCATAGAATCATAGATTCATAGAATAGTTAGGGTTGGAAAAGATCTCAAGATCATCTAGTTCTAACCCCACTGCCATGGGCAGGGACACCTCCCACTAAACCATGCCATCCAAGGCTATGTCCAACCAAGCCTTGAACGCCGCCAGCAATAGAGCACTCACAACTTCCCTGGGCAACCCATTTCAGGGCCTCACCACCCCAGCAGTGAAGAATTTCTTCCCCATATCCAATCTAAACTTCCCCTGTTTAAGTTTGAACCCATTACCCCTTGTCCTCTCACCACAGTCCCTCATGAAGAGTCCCTCCCCAGCATCCCTATAGGCCCCCTTCAGGTATTGGAAAGCTGCTATGAGGTCTCCATGCAGCCTTCTCTTCTCCAGGCTGAACAGCCCCAACTTTCTCAGCCTATCTTCATACGGGAGGTGCTCCAGTCCCCTGACACCTCGTGGCCCTCCTCTGCACTTGTTCCAACAGTTCCATGTCCTTTTTATGTTGAGGACACCAGAACTACGCACAATACTCCAAGTGAGGTCTCACAAGAGCAGAGTAGAGGGGCAGGATCACCTCCCTTAACCTGCTGGTCACGCTCCTTTTGATGCAGCCCAGGATACGGTTGGCTTTCTGGGCTGCAAGCGCACACTGCCGGCTCATGTTCATTTTTTCATCGACCAACACCCCCAAGTCCTTCTGGGCAGGGCTGCTCTGAATCTCTTCTCTGCCCAACCTGTAGCTGTGACTGGGATTGCCCCGACCCAGGTGCAGGACCTTGCACTTGGCATGGTTAAACTTCATCAGGTTGGCATCATCCCACCTCGCAAGCATGTCTGGCTGAGGATGGTAAAAGGTTCACTGCAAACCCATTAAATTTAGCTTGAGTAAACCAGCTTGATCTTCCTGCTTGTCAGCAATTTCCTGCATGAAATAGGGTAGCAGTCTTTATTTCATAGATGCTTTAAAAACAAGTGTGTTTTGGCTACTAGATCTTTGAAGATTTCTAAGTATTGCTAATAGATCTTTGTACTGTGTGTGTAAACGCTATCAACCTACTAAAGCCTGGTCTTTCAGATACTTGCCTATGAAAGCTCATTTGGTTCAGTAAGAATACTCTCAAGAGAAGAATTCTAAAAAGGCTGGCTATAGAATCAAGCATAATGACAGTCAGTCTTTAATTATTTCTTTCCCCAACTGAAAATGTAATCACTCACAAAGTCTGCGATTTTTAAATAGCTAAGTCAGTATAGAAAAAGACAACATGTGTGTGTTAGGTGGGGGGTGAGGGGAGAAGTATGAAATATCCAACAAAATTCATTTTGTTTAACAAAGCTATTCTACCATCAGTTTGTTATTGGACCTGTGACGATGCATAAAACTATGCAAAGATAATCAAGAACCTAATTTGACATGACAACCTTGATTACTGTGGCTTGAACAGCAAATAGCTTTCCGAAGAGGATTGCATTAAACATCAATTCTTTGTTACCAGTCACTTTCAACAAATCTGTTAACCATTTTATCACCTTGCTTAAGTAGGAAGGTCAGCTATCTGACTCCTAGGAATACGAAATTTACAAGAAGGTGAATAATGAGATCTGTTTCCTCTCCAAATGAGAACAATGTTACTGTCTTAATGTGTTTCTGAAGCAGACCAAGGAAGGACATACAGCACGATGTAATACATTCTTTTATCCATTACGGTTTAGGAAACTGGCAGAAATCCTTGAAGCAGGCTGATACAGATTATGTATTTCTAAGTAGCCCTTGCACAGTGTCAAGGCTTTCTCTTTTTCACATTATAACCCCACAGTGAGTAGGTTGAAGCCAAGCAAGAAATTGGAAATGACACAGTCAGAACAGCTGACCCAGGCTGACCAATGGGAAATTCCATACCATGTAATGGGTGCTCAGCGATAAAGCTGGTGCAGCAGAAGAAAAGTGTTGTTTGGGGGTTTTATATTTTCCAGGGTTGCTGTTCTTCAAAGGCTGGCTGAGCATCAGTCTGCTTGTGGGAGGTGATTGATTACCTTTGCATCACTAATTTTTTATCTTCCTTTCATTTACTAAACTCTCTTTCTCTACCCATGAGTTTTCTTGCTTTTGCTCTTCCCGTTGTCTCCCCAGTCCTGCTGAGCAGGGTAAAAGGGAGCAAGCAGCACTGTGGCTGCCTAGCAGTTGGCCATGGTCAACCCACCACAGTGTTATACCTATAATAGTTTTCTTTCACTCTCAGTCACGTTTTTATTTGGGAAATAACAAATGCTTGTTTTTTGAAAACACACAATGTACTTCTGTTATAGGTCAAGGCACATGAATGTTACCTCCTTTCTCAAGTCTGAGCCTGTATGGCTTCTCCCCAAACATTACACACATATCTATATGTATGTATATATATACATATTCATGCAAACTATTCAGTCTCAATGCTCAAAGTTCCTACATCCCTACATCCAAGTTTCAAGAGAAACAAAAGAGATTCTTGGCCCACTACAGTAACCCTTAATCCCATGCATACTTTGGCTGATGCAAATTTACTCACTAGAAATCTACTAAGCTGGATAAAGAATTTCCTGGCCTTCTTTTTTCCTATCTTAAATTAGGAATTATTATTTTTTTTTTATTAGTGGATTGACTCCAAAAGACTTCCCCTTATCTAAGCAAATTCATATGTATTTTCACTGACACCAGGAAGTGTTCCAAGCATGAAGAATATTCATTTGATTTAGAGATTTTATTGACTGTAACTAGTTTGATTTTTTTTTTTTTTGGCAGAATGTTCTTGGTGTAGTGGCTTAGTGGTTGAATTCTACAGACTTTGTGCAACAAAATCCCCATTTAATGGTTTAGTCTGGCAGTATTTCAAAAACAGACAAAACATGATACACTTTCATTTTGTAGGTTTCTTTTCCAGTTTTTGTCTTTCATTTGAAAATTTTATTTTTAACAACAGTATGCTCTTTTACATATGAATGGAAATAGCCTGCTAGGAAAGAATGCTTTTTGCAATATTTGGTGTCAAGAATGTGTTTACATGTTGCCCTAATAACTTTAAAATCCTGAATATACCTGAGATAGTAATCTAACTGGGGAAGGTGGAGGGTAGCAACAATTTTTGTGAAGGACATGAAGAGTCAGAATTTAAGAACCAGTAAACACAATGGGAGGACTACAGCAATCATGAGATGGTCGAGTTTGAGATCCTCAGGACAGTGAGAAGAGCATGCAGCAAGCTCACTGCCCTGGACTTCAAGAGAGCAGACTTTGGCCTCTTCAGGAACCTGCTCAGTAAGGTGCCATGGGATACAGCCCTAGAGGGCAGGGGGGCCCAAGACTGTTGGTTGATATTCAAGGCTCACCTGCTGCAAGCTCAGGAGCGATGCATCCCAACTAGAAGGAAGTTCAGCAGGAGGGCCAGGAGGCCGCCTTGGATGGATAAGGAGCTGCTGAGCAAAATTCAAAGGAAACAAGAGGCTTATAAAAGGTGGAAGCAAGGTCAGGCGGCCTGGGAAGAATACAGGGATGTTGTCCGGGAAGCTAGGGACCAGGTTAGGAAAGTTAAGGCCCATTTAGAATTAAACTTGGCTAGGGATGTTAAGGATAACAGGAAGGGATTTTATAGGTACATTGCCAATAACAGACAGATTAAGGACACCGTGGGCCCTCTCCAGAAGCTATCGGGAGAACTGGCTACTCTGGATTTGGAGAAGGCTGAGGTTCTTCATGACTTCTTTGCCTCAGTCTTTACCGGCAAATGCTCTGACCACACCACCCAAGTCTTGGAAGGCAGACGCAGGGACGGTGAGGGTGGGGACCCTGGGCCCACTGTGGGGGAGGATCTGGTTCGGGACCACCTTAGGAACCTGAATGTATACAAGTCCATGGGACCGGATGAAATCCATCCAAGGGTCCTGAAGGAGCTGGCAAATGAAGTTGCTAAGCCACTGTCCATCATATTTGAAAAATCATGGCAGTCGGGTTAAGTTCCCGATGACTGGAAAAAGGGAAATATAATCCCCATTTTTAAGGAGGGGAAAATGGATGACCCAGGGAATTACAGACCAGTCAGTCTCACCTCTGTGCCTGGCAAAATCTTGGAGGGGATTCTCCTGGAAGGCATGCTAAGGCACATGAAAAGCAACAAGGTGCTTGGTGACAGCCAGCATGGCTTCACTAAGGGGAAATCCTGCCTGACCAATCTGGTGACCTTCTATGAAGGGGCTACGGAACTGATGGACAGGGGCAGAGCAGTTGATGTCATCTACCTGGACTTGTGTAAAGCCTTTGACACTGTCTCCCATGACATCCTTCTCTCTAAGTTGGAGAGACATCAATTTGATAGGTGGACCACTCGGTGGATAAAGAACTGGCTGGATGGCCGCATGCAAAGATTAGTGCTCAGTGGCTCAGTGTCCAGCTGGAGACCAGTAACGAGTGGTGTCCCCCAGGGATCGGTGTTGGGACCGGTCTTGTTCAACATCTTTGTGGGTGACATGGACAGTGGGATTGAGTGCGCCCTCAGCAAGTTTGCCGATGACACCAAGCTGTGGGGTTCGGTTGATAAGTTGGAAGGAAGGAATGCCATCCAGAGGGACCTTGACACGCTTGTGAGGTGGGCTGATGCCAACCTAATGAAGTTTAACCATGCTAAGTGCAAGGTCCTGCACCTGGATCGGAGCAATGCCAGGCACAGCTACAGGTTGGGCGGGGAGGAGATTCAGAGCAGCCTTGTGGAGAAGGACTTGGGGGTGTGGGTTGATGAAAAAATGAACATGAGCCGGCAGTGTGCGCTTGCAGCCCAGAAAACCAACCGTATCCTGGGCTGCATCAAAAGGAGTGTGACCAGCAGGTCGAGGGAGGTACTCCTGCCCCTCTAATCTGCTCTCGTGAGACCTCACTTGGAGTATTGTGTGCAGTTCTGGCGTCCTCAACATAAAAAGGACATGGAACTGTTAGAACGAGTGCAGAGGAGGGTCACGAGGATGATCAGGGGACTGGAGCACCTCCCGTATGAAGATAGGCTGAGAAACTTGGGGCTGTTCAGCCTGGAGAAGAGAAGGCTGCGTGGAGACCTCATAGCAGCCTTCCAATACCTGAAGGGGGCCTATAGGGATGCTGGGGAGGGACTCTTCATGAGGGACTGCGGTGAGAGGACAAGGGGTAATGGGTTTAAACTTAAACAGGGGAAGTTTAGATTGGATATGAGGAAGAAATTCTTTACAGTGAGGGTGGTGGGGCCCTGGAATGGGTTGTCCAGGGAGGTTGTGGATGCTTCATCCCTGGCGGCGTTCAAGGCTTGGTTGGACATAGCCTTGGATGGCATGGTTTAGTGGGAGGTGTCCCTGGCCATGGCAGGGGGGTTGGAACTCGATGATCTTGAGGTACTTTCCAACCCTAACTATTCTATGATTCTATCTGTAGATTTTCTGTTACACTGAGAGATACAAGCAAGCTCCAAATGTGAGATGCAGCTCACCTAGATGGCTTACAGCATGAACATCTTTGTCTCAGCTGGGAACCTCTGAGGATTAATGAAGAGAAGTTGGAACTTCTAGAACATGATTCCTGTGATTCATTTCAAATCAGGGTGAGGGGAATGACAACCTAGAATTCTCTTTCTGTGCTGACTATCTGGAAAGCACAAAAAACTAGCTTATATGTAGTCATGTTGTTTTGGAGAAGGTAATCCTCTCACTATTTTCATTTTCAAAGACTGCAGGATCCCTGTATATTGACTTTATTTCTATCATATTTTTAGGCACCTTGACACCTTTAAAAAGATCTGGCCTCCAGCTCCCAAGGACCTGGCTTAGATAACCGCACAGGCGTTATTAAGCACCATGATTCCTGTCCTCACAAACATTAAAGAACTTGGGGCTTACTGATCAGGTAAGTTCCTTGATTCAGAACACTGGAGCTCATTGACCTCAGTAAGATAAATACATTTATTATTTATATATAGTTATATATATATATAGTTATAAAGAAGAAAATGTAACCTAACAATTTAGCAAAAGTACTCTGGATGTTCAAGGTTGACCTCGAGAAAAATGTTTGAAAAGCAGTAGCATAGTTCATGGTTTTCTCAGTTGCTCAGCTTTAAGTCCTGTGTACAGTTCACTACCATTTCTGATATAAACAGAGGTGTTTGCTTTGAATTTAGGTTTTAGTTAGTCTTTGCATAATTATGCTTTGTGCACTTCAAAACTATTCTGTGACTTTCGAAAAGAGGGAATTTCTTACAATGCTGGTGCTGTATTTTTTAATCTAAAACAATTGACAAAGGCTGATGTTCTTTTTTGGAGACAGCCTGTTTTCCAAAGCTTTCAGGATACTTTACTTAACGTAAAGTAGTAAAAAATATATTTTTACTACTACAGAACATTAATTTTTTGTTGGATTTTGCATCCTATTACTTTTATATGGAGGCTTATTAGAAAGAGGAAGAATCTGATGCCCTGCCTTGTAACTTACACATTACAGCTCTGATAAGTATGCAGTTCAGACACAATAGTCAGTATAGTTCATAGGAATTCGTCAAATGTCAGTGACAGTAACGTGAACTAGTAAAGTATGGAGAAAAGACACAAAAAAAGATACTGTTTTTATACTTCTCAGGCAAAATATCTCTGGTGTCTCTCAATCCTTAAATAGTAAGGCATGCAAAGAGAACCTGTGCCATATTCAAAGATGTGTTGTGCCAACATAGCACAACATGGCACCTCGCAAATACTTTCTCAGCCATCAGCTACAATGCAAGGAAGTGACTGCGCTGCTTCGGTTCAGTTTCAAATATGATATCTCTATAAGCCATTGCTTCAGAGTTTTCAGGCTCACCCAATCAATGTATCATTACCTTCTTCATTATTAGACTTCTATCAAATATGGTTTGCCCTACCCATTGTAATACACTGGTGCACAGACATAGGCTAAGGGCAGAAAGGTAGCTTTCGGGTAAAGACAGTACAGCCGGATAAATGACCTAACTCTTCTGCACTTAGTTCTTATAACTTTCTCTTCCTTAGATATGTGAATTGCCTTCAGCTGGTCATTAAACAACCATGACTAATGTCTTCCATATGTGGTTTGCTCTTACCCTTCATCTTATATACAAAATACAGTATTTTTTTTTTGTTAGAGTTCTATTTATTCTTATTGTACCCATATAAACATGTGTTGTGTTAGTGCAAGCAAAGCACTCAGTCTTGGAAGTAGGAGTAGAAAATGGTAAAAATTGTAAAGACCTTTAATTTACTTTCATATTCTTATACTATTTCATACAAAAAGCATTTCTATAATGACTAATAGACTTTAAAGTTGCACTATTCCGAGATACTGGCTGTCAGTCATGGTATTTATCCTGGCAGATATCTTTTCGATACAGATAGACTGAGCAACGAGCATGATGAATATAAACAGCTAAACCTTTAGCCTGTCTCCACACTCTCTGATAAACCAGCTTCACAAGAATGGTGTGTTTGTTATTTTTATGTCAGCCTGTGCAGCTAAAGACACCAGTGCAGCTTGCTTTATAGGACAGATTTCCCCAGAGACTGATGTCTTTAACCTTGCTGTAGTTTCAAAGTGTAAGGCTCTGAGTAACAGTTGGCCTTCAAATGAAGGCAGAATTCTGATTGTTTCTTTGTTCCATTCTTAATAAGCCAAGAGAGAAACCAGCTATAGGCAAGCATCATTTCCCCTTATTGTCCTGCATAGGAATACCAAACAAGATTGGAGAGCTATGATTTTGAAAGACATCAAAATGACATAACCATGCAGCCATGCTGGATCCAACAGTTACAAGCATAGTGTCAAAAATCATCATTCCTATTTTGCTGGAAAACTTTTAAAAGCTAAAACTAAACCTCGAAACAACTACCACCCGGAGTTCAATTTTTTCTGAATGTTAACTGGATGTTAAAAAAAAAAAAAACTAAAGCAACAAATCCAAAACCAACAGAGGTAAGAAAATCACCCATAAAAATTATACTAATTCTGAATTAATCAAAATATTCTGTGTAGAAAACATGAAAGCAGAAGAGGTTTGGCTTTTGGCTCCATGAGGAAGCATGGAAGTCATGTGAACAAAAGTTCAAGCCCTCATTGTTGAGATCTCCAAAGCTTCCTGCTGAGTTGCTGAGTTTTCTCAGGCTTACAGACTGGTTTCACAATACTATGGGGTTCACAAATCAAGTTGTCTAGATCCACAGTCCAATGCCTTAGGGGCAAATTATATAACTGGCATGTCACTGAAATGCATTAGATTTTAGCCTTTAAAGTAGTACAACAGGTGAGATGGGAGAAGAAATAGCTTTCCAAAGGAATTCTGATTGTATTTCATCAAAGGTTCATAAAAATGGACTATTGTGTCTCTTGTGACACAACAAAGCCTTAATCAAATAAGTGGCCTGAAAACAAATGTTTTGTTGGAAAATTCTTAGCCAGTGTCATGAAAGCCCAAAACTGTCAGTCATACAATATTTTCCAGAATTATTTTCCAAGTCTAGTGTTTTTTGGTTGTTTTTTTTTGTTTGTTTTTTTTTGTGGTTATTTGGATGAGGAGGAATAGTGATTTTTTTTTTTTTTCCAAATGCCCACCTACACAAGTCAGCCCTGTTAATTTGCTGACTTTTGAAAAATTCAGTCACCAAATGGAACAACATTTCTGGAAAATGTTCAGGTGTAAACGCTATAAATCAATGTTAAATCTCAGTGAACTCCAAGCACAATAGCAACAGAGTTAATCCCTCTGTCGGAGCTCCTAGTATATCAATTCTAGCAAAACTTCTTCACTGCTAAGAAAATATTTCCATCTGTATTAAGACTGTATGTTGTGTTTTGTTTCTTCCTTGGGCTGGTTTCCAGTAATTATCCATGATGAGCACAGAATATTTTTTAGTTTCTGTGGTTAGCTTTCAAATGATCAACATATCATAACTCTCAGCAAAGTTTTCCATAGCTTTGCCGTCATCACTGGTCAATATCAAAGTCAAGTAAATACAAAATAAATAAGTCTGTGGTGGCTGGTGATTGCTACTGAGCTAGAAAGAGCAGTTAAAAGTCTTTTTCATGGTGGCCCATGATATGAACTAGACAAAAACCATTGTAATTGGAAAGAAAACAGAATGCAGAAGATGACTCCATTTATAGGTGATATGGCCATTTTCTGCTATCAATTTAAAGATTCACATGACTTCAACAATACTTATATAATCTTCAAGTTAAGCTTTAAGGCTTTTTTAATGCCCCATATTGAACTATAGATCAAAGAATTTGCTATTCATCTTAAATCCTTATGGAGACATTTTCAGTGGTCTTTATAAGGGAGCAGTAAGAGAATCACTGAATTATATTTGAATTTCATTATTGTATTTGAATTTAAACATTGAATTTCAAAGATTTATTTGAAAATGAACTGTAGCTTCAATAATTTTAGAAGTTCCCATTGATCTAAGATCCGAGCAAGCTGAGGTATCTTTACAGTACCTTGGCTAGGCATTCATTCTCAGTTGCAAGCTGCACCGCGGAGTAACCTCTGAGTTTAAGGAATCCAGCAAGGAACTTTCTGACAGTAGATAACTGCTTTCCAATGCAAGAGCTTAATTAATAGCTAGATACAGAATTGGTGTTATGTAGAACCTATTTGACAGAACCAGGCTTCTTAACTTGATAAATATCTCAGTAACAGAACCAATAAACCTCTTTCATGCGTCCTTAAAACTCTAACAAAACTTTGTTAAAAGCAGGTTCACAAATCTTTCAGATGAATATACTTTGACATGTACATTTTCAGTATTAGAACTATTTGTTGACTCTGTAGGAGTCTTTGCAACTGTGTGAAAGGACTTAGTGAATTTTGGGATGTTGGATAAATTTCAAACTAGTTCAGTTGAATCCCAAAGGCATTGATCACATGAGCTGGATATACAGTAAAACTGCCACTTTTTTTAATGCCTTCCTCATGGGTCTGAACAGGCCGTCTGCCATCCCTTACATTTAGTGAACTTTTTCTCAAGGGTGATGTTCTCTGTTGAATCATCACTTTTCTTTCCTTACCTCCTACATGGTCTCAGATGTCTGTCTGGTTGTTTGGTGATGATAGTCAGACAGACTCTAAATGTCAAAGGCTTTGATTCTTCTTCTGGTGCTTGGAAAGTGGAAATAAAACTCAACTTCTCTGGAAGGCTGCGACATGGAAAGGTGCAAGGATTAAACAAATCTCACACTAGATCTATTCTGAAGATGCTGCTGCTCTCAAATTCTAAGAAAATAACCTTGATCAAAGTACTCCTTCTGCTTTCCCATTCACTGTTACTATGTACCTACACTGCGAAGAAAAAGAACCTTGCCTCTCCACATCACATTACCTGCCTAATTGCATGCTGCAGCAAACTCAGCGGTTGTTACAGGGACAAAAATAACACAATGCTGTAGAAACCACATGTTTTCTATCATACAGGGTTAAAAAAATAAGGCCAGTGAAGGCTTGAAGGGTTGTAAAGCTTTAGTCTGCCTGAATTATTTTATGCTTGTGAGAGCTAAGCAGATGAGAAACACATTAAATAAGATGACAGGATTCAGATTATACCTCCTCCTCTCCACATTGCCTTTCCTGGTCTTTAGCTCAGTGGATGAATTCTGCCCCACATCCTTCTTTTCTTTCTTTTTTTTTCAATTTGTTAAGATGCTGAAATCTGCTTTGTGTGATTTATGAAGGAACTTGAAGCGATTAGTTTCACAGTGCATGAAAATTCCTCAGGTTCAGAGGGATGTCCAATCTGTTACACCGTGAGCTGTTGACTGGATGAGAACATGAGCAGCTCGGAGCCATAAGGAGATTGTGTTGAGTTATTAAACACTTGTGGTAAAGCTGCTTATTGTTAATTCCCCAATGTCCTGCTGAAGCGATCGGATAAGATCAGATAGGATTAGATCAAAGAGCCTGGGAACCAGCCTTTCAAGCAGATTCATTTAATCAATAAAAAGGGCCTCCAAAGAGAGAGAGCAGCAGTACCAGGATCACAAGAGATTAGAGCAGGGAAAATAAGAAACAACGGATTATTTTCCTCTCATTTTTAAAATGTAATTCTGTAAGCCAAAGCATGGTTTTGTGTGTGTATGTATGTATGTGTGTGTGTGTGTGTGTGTGTGTGTTCAAATTCTTGTAGTCAAACCAGCCAAAAGGGATATAAATGCTCCCTTAAAACTTCATTGCCAATCAGACAGTTTAAAACCAAGTATTTTGTAATACAGTAATACTTTATAACTGAAAAGACTGTAAAAGTATTATTTAAGCAATCAGTACCATGAAATACCTACTGTGAAAAAAAGAATTCCGATTAAGAGTGTTTCAGCAGAAGCAGGTTTTGCTTTAATAATTCTCTAAGAATACAGGATTCTGGGTGCATTAATCTGCAGAATTTCTGATCTTTCATCTAAAATAAAAAATGACAGCAAACCCCAAAAACAATAAAAAAATAACAAAACCACCCACCAATATCACATCAAGATCTGAATGTATTAAATTAATAGCACTGGCAGATGTTACAGAATTGTAACATTGTTATAGAATTGTTGCATTGTTATAATACATGTAATTACAGTACTACAGCTTCTGTTAATGCTCTGCAGTGAACAGACATGCATAAGTACTTACAGAACCTTGCTAAATCTATACAAAAAGCTGGAAGTTGTCGATAAATTGTGAGAAAGTTAACCCACAGAAGAAACAAACAGGAAAATAGAAAGAACAAAGGATCAGTTGTTGGTTCTTACGAAGCCATTGTATATAACTCCTTTCCATTTCTAAAGGAGATGAATTTGGCCTAAAATAATTTGGAGAAAGGGACACACTTTCTTAAATTATTATTAATTCTAATAAAAAAATTTACATCTGCTCCTTACAGATTGTAATTTATATTCAGAATTAAGTGAGAACACATATCTATAAATCCCTTCTATAAAACATAAGTTTCCACCCAGATAAACTGATGACTTCAGGCCCTGCACACCTTTACCAATTGTTAATTACTATGGCACGGTTTAACACTATTTTCCAAATCAGCGTGCGTGCATAAAATGACTGCAATCTAATTTGACATATTATTAGTGATGATTATTGTCATAGATAAATTAGATTGAACAGAAAATAACCTTCATCCTTAGCATGTTTTAGCTCTCAAAATTAATGTGATTTGGTGAACACATATAAATAAAAGTCTGATGAGTCCCTGCTGACTGCAGGGCCTGCTGGTGCTGAAGTGTATCAATTTCATGCAGATGATGAATTCCTTAAGCATTCAATGATAATCATGCTTGATTTGACAAGACTTTCTCATGCTATTTTAGGGCCTTAATTTTCTGTGAAGTTCTGTCAAGTGCTCATCAAGCACCCACTTATCTCCCTATCTTAACCTGGCAGCCAATCCAAAGGTTGCCTACCAGTGCTGCTACTGGTCCTAGCCCATTAATATTCTTGCCATGTGACTGTCCAGGGAGAGAAGCCAATCAATGGCTGATTAACATTCAGGTCACATGATGCCCAAGGAGAGTAAATGAGTTACACAGTAAGACATCAAACAAATTTTCATCTTGAAAGAGTGATTGCTTTTTCTGCTGCTGTGATGTTTGTCAAATTCGCTCTAGCCTTGTCCAATTAAGCTCCATGAGCTGAATGACTAATGAAGAGATGGGGGCAGTGTGCCAGCGTGACAGCTATGAGAAGTACCACTGAATAAGAGCTGCTAAAAAATTTTTAAAAAGCTAAAAAACCAAAAGCCATGATGTTTGAAAGATCACATCTGGATAACTGTTGTAATTGCGTTAAATTTTCGGATGCTGTTTAGAAGTCTACAGCAAAAAATATAATTGCAACATGCTGCATATGACATTTGCTTTCTGTCTAACATCATTGGAAAATGAGTTTGCATTTTCTCATAATAAAATTATTTTTGATATTTTAAACAAATATACATTAACTTGGATTATTGCCAGCAAATGTTCTAATGAACTGTCACAGGCTGCTAGAGACACAATGGTGACAGAAGATCTGATCTTAAAGCATCAGCCAGCACAGACTAAACAACTCTTCACTTTTTGAAAGTCAGTGGAAAAAAGGGGAAAATGAAGATATTTAACAGATGAAGTGGGGGAGGGAAGAAAGTTAATGCAGTGGACTTTAGAAGGAAGTAGATTTACAGGACAGTAATTTAAATATTGGGTGAGATTCTTAAATAACATAATCTGGCACTACTCAATTTGCATCATTTGCAGAGCTAATCCAGTATGGCTTGGTTATTTTATTTCAGTTTAATTTACGTCACTACTATTTATTTGTTCCTAAATTAAAATTACTCAAGGAAACACAAATGAATGCTTGAATAAAATTGTAATCTTGTTTAGCAGAAAGCTTTTGAAATGGATAACCAAACTACATTCTGGGGCATCTTTGCAAGTCTACTTAGTCACAAAGTCAATTGCATTTTAGTGCTGATACTGTACTAAATTCTAGTGACATGTTTAGAGTAGAGACCCTATGACTAATAAAGCTTTCATCCAGTCTCTGTAAGGAGTTACAGTCACCTAATGGATTACTGAAGATATGAAAGAGCGTCAGATCCTGCTTATTAGGTTCTAGCATGAAATTAGTTAAATTCCCAGGGCATTTTGAAGCAATATTTTCAAGTCGGCTTAATAAGAGTGTTAGAGCATGCCAATTAACTGGCAGCCTGAAATAAATAGTAGTTGGAGGCATAAGACAGTGTTTATATCTGCAAATTTAATGACATTTTAAATGTGACTTCTTGGTATGATGGCTCGAGGTGCTGTAAAAAGGCAAGATGTGGAACATACTGTATTCAAAAGACTGTAAGTCAATTCTCAGCACTGCTAGTCAAGGATGGAGACTGCAAATAGAGAAGCAATGAATTTCTGAGAGTCAGTGAGAAGTGAGACAAGAAAGTTGGGGTCTAACAGTTCAGTGAAAGAAGAAGGGGGCAACAAGTGGATATTATTGAAGCACCCTGTGATGAGTGATTTGGCCAAGTGCCTGCCTTTAAGGCATCCACACAGAGGCGCATGATGGAAAAGACTGTGTAAAGGGGGCAGGTTAAAAGAGCGAAGAATACATTTAAATAGTGGTATGGTGTACTGCTTGTGTAAAGCATGGTTTTTGGTAAAGTAGCACAATAAACTCCAGATCTCAGCATTGCCTTGACTTAAAATATTAGCTGTTAGATTACTGTTTTACTTGTTCCTGCTGCAGCCATGCCACAGAAAATTCACAGGCTTTAAACCATTAGCTGCTCAAATGTTAACAAAGTAAAAAATGGTGAATATTATTATAAGCGACACCACTTGCTGAAACCTTTAAATCAACAGTGAAGGAGGTGTCTAACTTTGTGTCAGTCACATTAGGTGGATATGAATAAAAGAGTATTCTACTTTCTGCATAACTTTGCATAATTAATAGTTTTTCATGCAAGCTATTGTTTGCCTTAATTGTTGTTTCAACAGCTGTTTTCATTAAATTGTAAAGCTCTTTGTATCTAATCCTTTGAGCTGCACTATTGATAACAAGAACTCGCTGGAGCTAGCTTTAGAGGCAGAGAGTCCCTGCCAAGCTGGAAAGCAGTCATGAAGTTACTTGAGAAACAAGGCCCTACAGTGGGACTGGTTGTGTAGCTAATCCATTAGTCTTTTCAAAAGGAGCTTGCTCTGCACCCTTATGGCTAAATTGACCCAACAACCTATCAGTGCCTTTATTTGCTGAGTGGCTGTCCATGGAAGGTCTCCGTGTTGGATCCAAGCTGTAATCAAAGCCTCCATCAGTACCAGGGCCCTGATGACACAAATGGCCCAACTTTCGATGAGGCTGGCTGGCTTCCAGCCACACCATTTTGAAGATACAAAGAGGCTGTGTTGTGCTGTGGAATTCATTTTCTTGTTTACTTCCTACAGAAACAAGAGCATAATCAGCACTCAGTGCATCGGATCAGACCGCTGAGTTGTTGACAGAAGCTTGGAGAGGCTTGCCAGCTTTCCACATGAAACACTGGCTTTCTTCTAATACACCCCCCACCGTCTGTGGCTCTGCCAATTGTAGCACATCAGAGCGGCCATTGAGATAATGACCGTGAAGTCTCATGATACACTTTGATGAAGTGTAACATTTTTTAAAGGATTTTTGTCTGTGCCAAAATGATAGAGACAGCTGACTAAAAATCACCCCATCAAAATCAAGGCTGATGAACAGCAGGCAAAGACATGTGCTTCCACAGAGGAAAGGGAGGAGAATTTACAGCCAAAGACTCTCAATGACTATGTGCACTGCAGATTCCTTTATTTTGCTTTTAAATGATCCTTTGTTTCAAATGAATGTATGTAACTTTGCCAAGAGAGCAATTTCCCAATATATTTTTTCTATTTTGCATCAAAAAATGATTCAGCATCCAGCTTTTATAATGCTAAATAATTACCTTAACTATACAGGCTAATTTTATTTCTTAAGATTAATTTTTGCAACCTTGCAAGGTTATGTTTTGGAATAGCTGGGACTTAAATACCTCCTCAGCCACTTTTAAATTATCTAGTGGCAACTGTTTGAATCAACTTCGCTTATGGTAAAACAATTGGAGATGTGTTTTCCACAGAAACCACTAGGAAAAGAAAATTACAGTCACTTAAACTTTTACCCTGCTTGCATCAGTGGTGCAATATTTTTCCTAACAGGAAATTCATTAGTAGCAATGGATTCATTGATACACAGCAGTGCTAAGGAGCCAGTGTTTGGAGGTTAGAGAAAGCCTGCAGAATTTCTTGAACCAGCCGTTTACTATGGATACAGACCACCCCACTGTGCTGATGGAAGTGTGGTTAGGAGATCTTTGAGCTGAATCAGTCTGAGTTGGAATTTTCCCAGTGTATCACAGTTACATAAGCATCTGTGCAAAATATCTTTAAGCTGGATTAATGGCATAGGGGCGCAGGGGAGAAGGAAGGAGAGAAATGGAGCGGGAAAGGGAAAGCTGTTTTCAGTAGCTGTCAACATTTCCTGCTTGAAGCATGTTGGTCTGGGGAACTGATTTGAGCCTGCCTTTACTGTAAACAGTACAAGTGCTCCTGTATTTCTCTGTACTGCAAGCCTGGAACAATTCTCTTTAAAGTCTCTTTCTCTTTTTTTTGCTGTATTCCTATTAAAATATTTTTTTGCCAAGCTCGAATTTAAAGAATGTACTGGAGATCTACAGTTGCAAAGAAGGGTGCAGTAGTCTTCCAAAAAAGAGCAGAAATACTGGCAAGAGAACAAACTACATTTTGAACCCAGGTACACAGCATGTTGCAAACAACAGTATTATAAATACAATAAGTGTGCAGAATGCATTTTTTGTTTTCAGTTTTTTTTGTTTCATTTTACACTCCATGTTTGACTTTGAAGAAAGAGTAAAATTAATAAAAAAAAAAAAAAGGGATCTGTTTTGCAGTGGGAATGTATGGATGTTTCAATAGTTCTCTTTACTTTCCTGGAAATGCTTCATTAAAGAGAGAGTACTGAGAATCCTCAGTACAAGATACTCTATTACGACATATTCCCTATGGTAGAGTAAAAGACATACTGGTACTTTGCTCTGTCTGGAGACTGCCTCTTTGCGCTACTGTCTCAATATAAAATATTTCAGCCTGACAGTATGGGGATGCTTTTCATATCTGAAAAAAAAAAAAAACAAACAAAACAAAACAAAAAAAAAAGAACACCAAACAAACAAAAATAAAAAATTTAAAAAAACAAAACAAAACAAAACAAAACAAAAAAAAAAAAACAACGCTTCAAAAATGGCCGGATTTCATGTGGTTTGTGTGCAGCAAAACCACATATTTTTACCCTTCCTCAGACGAAATACTGAGCAACTCAGATCTGCTAAGTAGTTGCACGGACTTGTAGGCTTGAGAGTGTCTCCCAATGACTTTTGATAAACCAGGCTTTCATACCTCCATCTCCATTTATAAGCAGGGCTTTGCTTAAGGGATGTGCTATGCCCTTCCATGAACATACAGAATCATAGAACTACAGAATATTTTCGGTTAGAAGGGACCTTTAAAGGTAATCTACACTGGATGAGGTCCCTCAAAACCCCTTCCAACCTGACCTTGAATGTTTCCAGGGATGGTGCATCTACCAACTCTCTGGGCAATCTGTGCCAGTGCATTACCTTCCTCATCATAAAAAATTACTTCCTGATATCTAGTCTTAATCTCCCCTCTTTTAGTTTAAAATCATCACCCATTGTCCTATGGCAGCAGGCCTTGATAAAAAATCTGTCCCCATCTTCCTTATAAGCCCCCTTCAAGTACTGAAAGGTAGCAAAAAGGTACCTCTGGAGTCTTCTCTTCTTCAGGCTGAGCAACCGCAGCTCTCTCAGTGCTTTCTTCACCAGAGAATGCTTCATCTCTCTCATCATTTTTGTGTCCTTCTCTGCACCCTCTCTAACAGATCCATGTCTTTCCTGTACTGAGGACTCCAGAGCTGGATGCAGTACTCCAGGTGGGTCTCATCAGAGAGGACTAAAGGGGCAGAATCACCTCCTCAACCTCCTGGCCATGTTTCTTTTGATGAAGCCCAGGATGTGGTCAGCTTTCTGGGCTGCAAGAGCACACTGCTGGCTCATGTCCAGCTTTTCATCTAGTATCTTTTTTTCAGGGCTGCTCTCAGTTCCTTCATCCCCCAATCTTTATTGATACTGGGGGTTACGCTGAGCCAGGTGCAGGACCTTGTGCTTGGTCTCAAGGGATTCACATGGGCTTACTTCTTGAGCTTGTCCAAGTGCCTCTGGATATCTTCCTGTCCCTCAGGCTTATCAGCTGCAATGCTCAGCTTGGTGTTGTCAGCAAACTTGGTGATGATGAATTCAATCCTACTGTCTATGTCATTGAAGATATAAAACAGTACTGGTCCTGATATGACCCCACAACAATACCACATGTAACTGATCACTGTCTGGACACTGAGCTGTGATCACTACCAATTCCTCATCCAACCGAACAGAGTATCCATCAAATCAGTATCTCTCAATTTTAGAGAGAAGGACATTGTAAGGGACTGTGCCAAAGGCCTTACATCAGTGAAAGCACACTGGGAAGCTGGTGCCTGAAACCATTTCCAGTCATTGGGTATTTTAGGGTGAATAACTGCTTAAGAAATCTATCCTAAGTCATGTTTGCTGCTAACCTGGTGAATGGCCCTTTTCAACTAATGCAGGCATCCTAGCACAAACAGCAGCTGTAAAAGAGCAGAGTAGACAGGTACCTGCACCCTCTTGCATTCCCAGAGGCAGAAGCTGTATGGAAGAGTTCAACAGTACATATCACAGAATCACAGAATTGTAGAATGATTTGGGTTGGAAGGGTACTTAAAGACCATCCAGTTTCACCCCCCTGCCATGGACACATATCCCAGATACCTTGCAATCTTGCCAAGTACATATCCCAAGTATCTTGCCATCTGTTAATGGCAACAAGTCTACTCGCATTAGTATCAAACTTGAAACACTGTCAGTTGAAGTGATGGCCAAATTTTAAATGATATGGTTTAGTGATGTTAAAGCAGAAGGAACTTCACTTTTACAGAAAAAGCTAGAGGAGGCAAAGAACTGAATCTGTCATTAGAGAAAGTGCTAGCATTGCACTGTCAGTGTGTGTGAACATGAGTGAACCAGGAACTATTCTTACAGGTTGAGAGTGTTATTTCCTATCTCCTTCCTTTCTTTGAAAGAATGTCCTGAGAGTATTAATTTTGGAAAGCAGTTCAAAAAATGAGGTTATTCGAGCTGGCCTTATTTTTGCTAGCTGGTGGGTGCCAGAGCACATGGAATACATAAACTTCCAGCAGACTGGATGGGAATCAGAATAATTAGAACACTTACAAGGTTTGTACTGTAAAGGCAAAGGTTGCCGTCTTTCCACCTCCATTTTCATTTACATATCGCAAAACTGGGTAGGAAAGGGAGGGCTGAGTTAGGCAGTTTTGCATCTCTGAGTGGGCATCTGTCACTGATAAGCAATTTTGATGAAACTTTGCCACAGGGAATATTCAACAGTAATATATTCCTAGCTGTACCAGTGAATTTATTCATTATGGGTGCCAGCATGAGAAAGCTGAATGAAGTCAAGGGAAATGAAGAAAAGGTTGTGGGGAGAAGATAATGAAAGGAAGAGGCGGGGGGTGTGGGGGAGACAGTTAGCAATGTAGGCACATATGTTTCAAAGCTTCTCAGATTTCCTGAAACTGAGCCTAACTGAAATGAGTAATAGTTAGAATTCAAATGCAATATCATGACAATCCAGGCATTTTGGAAACCACTTCCCCACAGAGTCTTTAAGAATTACTTGATGTTGTAGATTATGGTTGGAGGAACTAACATCTGTTGTATTCACCCAAAGCCATGTATATGATTCCATTTTTACCCTTGTCTTTAACAAATGAAGATTTTCCTTTTTGTTTTGTTTTGTTTTGACTTCTTGAATCAGGATATGTTGAGTAAAAGGAATAAATAAATGCATTTGTTTATTTCTGTTTTCCTTTATGAAAATAAACTCACACATTAGAAGAAATAGAAATTCTTGAGAGGAAAATAATGAACCAAGAAATAGTAAGTGTTTGTAATTCCTGCAAAAAAGACTTGCATCTCAATGTATAATATAAAGTTAGTTGGGAAGCCTATTGTGTTATGCACCTATGAGTATACACCCAAATCGCCAAGATTTTAACATGAAATGAAACAGAAATATTCAAGTGAAAATTGTTAGGTTTTTTACATGTACATGTTCATATATTTTTAATTGATCAATATTTATATATGGCAGTAATGAGTAATTTGGAAACAATTCAAAGTCAACATCAATTCAAGCAACAAATTCATATTCATTGCATGAAAATACAAAATATGCTAAAAAAAATCATAAAAAGCTATGCTACAATGTTCAAATGGGCAATAAAATGCATTTTCAATGTTCGCCATCCCACTTTGCATGAAACTATTAGCCAAATAAAACACTGCACTGTTAAAAACCAATATTGTAGAAAACTATGATTTTCATGCCAAGTTAATTGTGTTTACCTTGCTGTGGGCTCAAAACCTATGATGTAAAATACAGCCAACATACAGTAATGAAAAAAACTTCGATTTTTTTCTGCCTTAGAGTCAGAACTTGGTAGATAAAAGATACAGTAATCTGACCTTGCTTTGGACTCTCACCTGTTATAAAGTGTACTGAACATTTTAAAACTAAGCAGTTAATAGCATTATATTATTAATATATAAACACTTGGGGGCTACAAGATCAACTCTTTTTAATCACAGATTAAAAAGTAGGAGAAGGATGTGACTGCTCCATGCTTGTCCCGTTTATATAGACTGTACATGCACATGCATTTAAACAATGCTGCCAATTTGTACAACCCTTTACTCAAATTCTGTCACTCCAGGTGTACAGTCAGACACTTTTTATGTAAGTGCAAGTTAGGGAGCTGTAGAAAGACACTTCCTGATTAGACAGAAATGAATGTGTGTGTATATATATATATGACAGCAATAGCTGTTGGCTTTACAAGCAATATAATTCATCTCATTCCAGTACTTTTGATCCTTATTGAAGGGTTTTGATTCTTTAGAAGAATGAGGTCCTTTCCTTTGCTTTTTTCAGACATTACATTAATATTTCAAGATAACTGAAGAGGAAATATTTAATCATCTTTTGAATGAACTGTATTTGTATATCAAAAATTTATGTCAAAGAACGACACTAAAGCCCCAACTTGGCCAATCCTTTATGCATCATCTAAAAGTAAAAGTTTTGCTGGGATATAGGTTCATACACCCTTCTCCAGACTCTTAGGACCTACAACTTGTTTAAACAGCTACCATGGTACTCACTAGAGACTGTCAGTGCCATGGGTGTCTAGTACCTGGAGTTAGTGACAGTGGGAGTGAATTTACACAATGAGCTGTTAAGCTTAATGATGCAATTTTTAACTTGTTCATTTATTCTTACATCATTATTGGTTATTTTCATATTTTTATGTCGTTAAATTGGAGTTATTAACTAAAGGCAAAGGTACTTTACTTAAGAGCAAACCAAAACCTCCCTGATTAGGTGAAGCTTCACTGATGGGAAATGGAGCTATCAGCAGCAGCAAACGCTAAGACAGCACTTACTACAAATCATCCAATTGCATGCGTAGGAACAGTGGCTCTCGCTGGAATGCAACAAAGAGGTTGTTGTGATCCAATGAGAGATTACAGTTCACATACACCATAAATCCCCTCAAGATACAGTGAGAAAGATTATTTGCTGTTGTACTCATTGCAATGAAAGATTTTTAGCTGCTAAGAAAGCAATGGGTTTTTCTCTCTTGTTCTGTTTGGTGTTCTTTGTTGGTTTTTTTTTTTTTTTTTTTTTTTTTTTTTTGAGGGGGGTTGTTGTTTTTATTAAGAATTATTTATCTCTGAAGGACTGTATGTCTCTGTCAAATTCTGAGTTTTAAAACACAGAGGCACTAAAGGAAATCCTGAGCCCAGTGAAGTCAGATGAGTTTTGCCACTAAAATCTGCAGAGGCAGGATTTTGCCTACTGGTTAGAAAACTGCTTGCAGAGATCAGATAGAAACGAGTGCTGACATCTAGCAGAGAAAACATTAACCACTCAGCTGTCAGTAGCACTCAATTATTTCTTCTTCTCCTTGTGCAGACACTAGGATTATGTGATCAAAACCAGGTAAGTGCTTAGAAAAATCAGTGCTCAAGCTAGCAGAAATCATAGTGCTAAGCCCTTTTTCCAAGTAAGTTCCTGTAAGGTTGTCGTGGTTTAAGCTTCTCAGCCACGTACAGTTTTGCTCACTCACTCACTTCCCCCTCTTTCTTCCCTCCGCTCCTGGAGGGATGGGAAGGAGAATCGAAAGAATGCAACTCCCACAGGTTGAGATAAGAACAGCCCAGCAACTAAGGTGTAACACAAACCACCACTGTTACCACCAATAATAATAATGACAAGAGAAAAATACAACGGGAGAATTTTTCTTCCCCCCCACTCCAAGGGCGGGGGGGGAGGAATGGGAAGAAGAATCAAAAGAACGCAACTCCCACGGGTCGAGACAAGAATAGCCCGGCAACCTAGGTGCAACACAAACCACTGCCACCACCACCACCAATAATAATAACAAGAGAAAAGCAAGGGAAGAGGATAGAACTGCTCACCACCCGATGACCGAGCTGTGAACTAAAATAAAAACTCTTCCGGGTTCCAGCCCCCAGTTTTTTTACATCCTGGGCATGACTTTATTTTATGGTGTATATGAATGTGGAGTGAGTGACAAATTTGCTGAAATAATAGAGTCAAATTATATAATTTATTCATCTATAATGACACAACTGATCTAGATCAGGAGAGAGGTAGAGAATATTTCTGTTGACTCAGACCACCAACCATTGGTAAACAGAAGTATCCCATGAATTGTCTTCTGTCAAAGCATCACATTTAGCAATGTGGCTCAGTATCTTGTCTCTCCAAATCCAATGTGCTGAGATTTTTTGCCAAAGGCTCAGCAAGTCCTATTCTTTCCTTGAATACATACTCTATTAATGGTTTGCAGTGGGAGAAAAATCTTGGAGGAACATTTGTTAACAGCCTATGGATACATGCTTGTAGCGTGCTGACAAGCAGGAGGGAATGAAAGCCAATTGGCATAAACAATCACAAAAGAATATTAATATGTCATTTATCTGCACCCTAGTCTACCTTCTCATTTAACAGTCAATATTTCATTTTTTTTTTTCTGTATGAACAAGTTCTGAAGAACATAGAGAATATGTATAATTTGATTGGCAGGATGGAATAGGACAGAGGGAAGATGGAAACTTAAATAAGGGGAAAAACAGCAGGCAAAATGCATGCAACCCTCTACCTTTCTCTGATACATTAAATGTTAGGAAATTACGTTGCAAAAAAGTCATGAAGTAAGGCAATTTGCATGAGAAGTTGGGAGGCAACACTGTTAAAGAAAGTCAATGCTACATTAGTTATATATTTACAGTGCTTGATGGAAAATGTTGAAATCAATTCTGATAGAATACTGAGTCTTGAAGTTGCTTCCAGGTTTATTATAACATTAAGATACTCAGTAGTATATGATGGAGAACTAGGGGTCTACAGAAAGTCACAGGTTGTTAAAACAGATGAAAGAAATGCATAAAGTCTTCTAATCTAGTAACCTCTTTTTAGTTTCCATTAAAGGAACTTGGCATATGATATCAAATGTGTGCAAAGAATTGTATATTCTATAGAATATATTATTTTAACTTCCCATCATCTAGTCTTTGTACACATTAGTTATTATTTTGCTTGGGTAGCTTCAGGCTAGTTTCAAAATGAGGAATGGCCATTAAGAAAAGGTAGGACTCCAAGGCCTGCTTTCTTTGAAGTCTCATTCCAAAAGGAAGGAGAATTAAGCTTATGTGCACAGCTTTACCTCAAGCATCCACTCTGGTTTTGGGAGATCAGGTATGAAAGGCCATTTCCTTTGCTTACAGTTTTCTGGAAGGGACATTTAATGAAGGTAGGGAGCATAAGAGGAACCTACTCTTTCTTTGTATGGAGAACAAAAATTATTCTTGCTAGTTGTTTGCTTGCTTGGGGTTTTTCTGTAGTTTGCATCTTTAAGTTTGCAGTGATTTTGCAGTGATTGGACTGTTACAAATATTTGTGGGGGGAGGGGAGGGGAAGGAAATGGAGTGAATGGGTCTACTTCTCTGGAAGCATGCTGAGGAGGTGTACAGTCCTAGGAAACTATAGAGAAGGTGCAGCTGAGGAAACACTGGTAGCATTCTCAGTGCTCAATGGCTGAGCATGCTTCTTGTGGTGGTTTCAGAAGACCAAGCAGAATGCTTTGAGTTGTTTTCTTGGTCATCTTGATTGTGAATAAGGACTTAGAGAGAGAAACCTGGCCACTGGCAACCCTCTAGCTTTCTCCCATGAGACAGAACACCCTGAAAGTGCAATAAGCAGGGGTTTAAGGCACTTTAAATGAATCTGGTAACAGCTATATACCACTGGCAGATGACACAGCAGTTTATTTCCCATAACTCCAGTATTTAGCTAGACCTATTCCGTAGTTCTCTTTTCTAAACGTTATTTTGCCATTAGAGCAAATCATACAGGTTGCAAATCAAGAAGGTTGATGAGAAACACTGAGTAAATTTTTGCTGCATTATACAACCTTGTTATTTCATAAAATATATTTTGCCATTATTTCAGATAATAAATTTGGGAACATGAACATTCACTGCATGTTTTCCTCCTATACTAATACACAAGCTTCTTACTAAGGAATTCCAGACTAAGTCTGAATGTTTCATCAGAACTACGTTATCACATTTCTGCCAGTCATTTGTCTAATAGTTGCTAACTTAGTGAAATCATTATCAGCCCAGCAAAGCAAGTTCAAACAAAGGGAACTGCTCCATCTAGAGTTCTATCTTGCACACAAGCTTATTAAATACTTTAATCAATTATTTTACTGGCCTGTACTATAAGTTATTTCTGACTTTGTTATTTAAATTATTTAGGAATAGTGAATCTGCCAAGCACCTTAAAAAGGCAGTGGTTAATGTGATCTGGTGGTCTCAAACTAATTGTAAATATCTGAGGGGAAGGTATGTGCTTAACAACAGATAACTAGTGTAGCATTAGTGTAGCACAGGAAAAAGCTTTCTCCAGAGTTGAGGCACTGAGATTCTGAATTAAAGCATGAAGAATATAATTCCTGTCATTTTACTAAAGCTAGTCTTAATCCAGTGCAAAATTCTGCAAATACTTATTTAATAAATAGCTTCCTGTGGCAATGAATTCCACAGAATATAAAGTTGTAGCCTAAAACTATACTGAAATATATATCTATATATATCATTTTAATTCATTGAAGGTGAGTTAGGCTTTGCATTTGGAGAAAATAAAATATCATTGCTGTATTGACCTTCTTGTGACCTTTTCATCCTACTTATTTGAATGTGTTTCCTACTAAGTGATTTAATTTCCAGCTTAAAACAACAAATTTTTAGATTTCTGCTTCCATTGTATCTCTCCTCTTAATGTTTTTATCATATCTTTTCTGTTTTTCCAGTACATTTTTTCAAATTAGTTAATAAAAAGTGAGTGCAGTCATCAGGGTGATAAAATTGGCAATTGCATTTAAATTAGTCAGACCTTGTGCAATGCTCCATCAAGGCAGTTATTTTAGAAGACATCTTTATACAGCTAGTATAAATTCAAAAGCTAGTAGGGGAAAAGATCTAGCTACAGAGAATCACATAAACTACAGCAGTGCTCAGTACATTTTGATATCTGAGGTGTGAGACAATGTGCAGCTCACATTAGCCAAGCCACAGCAACCACCATTCAGCCTGCTCTCTGCCGATGCAAATAAGATGTGGACTAAGCTGATTGATCCCAGTCAAACTGAACTGAATTACTCTGCAGCTGTGAACAGTTACTACAGAGCAGCTAACAAGTGAGAGTTTGGCTGCATTTGAGGAATTTCAGTGTAAAGTACAGCAAAGGTAACTTCTTTGCTGAGTCAACTCGCCTGTTGTGACTGATGCTCTGCCCTGTCCAGACTGTTACTACTGTCACTGATTCAGAGCTCACTTGTATTTTAATGCTATATGCAGTCCCCAAATCCTATGTCTCCTGATCTGACAAGACTGCTTATTTTGGCCTTACCACAGTGTGACTGGGTTAGAGCTCTGAGTCTATTCAGGAGGTGGGACATGCTCTTAGCAACATCTAGAAATAAAGCAGAAGACAGCCATAGTCATCTGTCCACTGTTCCCAGCAGGTTAATGGAAGAGGAATCATCAGCAGACCTACTGGAGTAAATATATTAAGTTTAGGACCTGCATGTTCAAGCAGAGAGATATTAGACTGTTTATTTTTCTAAATGCCCAAGGACAGATGCAACCCAAGATTATTATTCTAAATCAATGCACACAATAGAACTCACAGCAGTGAGACCTCATCTTGGGTTTGTAAACTCCTGAAAAGATATACATGAGTGAGATATATGATTAAAAATGACACTGTACTTCTTACAGTTTTTAATCTTGTTGTTAATTGAACTCAATGAATTCTACCCCAGACAAGCAATTATCTGACTGATCTTTATGACTGTCATGGTTTAAACCCAGCCAGTAACTCAGCATCCTGTAGCTGCTCTCTTACTTCTACTCTTCCCCCTGTCCCTGGGTGGGATATGGAGGAGAATCATAAGAATGTAAAACATCCAGATTGAGATAAAAACAGCTTAATAATTGAAATAATGTAAAATATAGTGATAATATAAACATAATACAACAATAACAATACTGATAATAATAGCAGAGAACAACAGAAGAAATAAAAGGCTCACAAAACACAAGTGATGCACAATGCAATTGCTCATCACTCACTGACACCCAGCCCGACCTGAACAGCAACAGCATTCCCCAGGACAACAATCTCTCCAGAAACAAGTTTAAGATGTCTTAAGCCTTTCTCCTCTCTCTCTTTCAGGATCGTTGGCTAACAAAACAGCATGCAAACAAATTAAGAAAAAATGGGAAAGACTCAACTAAACACGTTGTTCTTCAATGTTTCCATGGAATATTTATATGGAAGTGAAGGCCAGTCTATTTTATATGCTGGGTAAAAATCACGTATTAATTTATTTCACTGCACATTTTCTAATGTGGTTCATAGGGTTCATATGGCACTCCAGAGGAACTGAGAGTAAAAAATCCCACCCTACTATTTTGGTTTTTTACGTAAAAGACAAAAAAATCAAGGTGACTGTACCTGTATTTCTTAGAACTAACAGGCTAATGTATTTTTCTTTTATTGTATTGTGGATATCTCTTAACATTTTCACAAAGAAACAGATGCAAATCAGGAGCAAATAGGCAAGTTTGATGTGACCCTTTAGCAGGACTGATGGTACAGGGGCAAGCCATGCTTAGATGCCCAGGCAAATAACAAAAGCCTGAATTTCCGTTTTTATTTCTTAAATTTAGCTTGCTCTATACTAGATCAAAATATTGCCTGGAAGAACTCCAGCCTGTGGTCTTTTACAGATAATTTCACTGACGTTTCAAAGAATTCTCACAATAAAACATAAACTTTATCTGCAGTTAGCCTACTTACATTCTATCTGCTTCACAAAGGAGTTCTACAAGTGAAGGAAAGTGCTCACAAACTACTCATGAGTTATTGCCAAAATTCTTCTGAGCACCCATCTGGCAGACCAGATTTCTTTTAAGAACAAAACAGAAAGGTTCATGTAAGAGAGAATCATGTTGGCATAAGAAGAATCTCTGTGAAGTTGCTTGCAGTGGTTGTAAAGTATGCATGGCTACCCACCTCAGAGACAGCGTCCAGGTGAGGCTCAGGCTGCATTGTCCCTCTGACAGATTGCTACTTCTACTGAAAATAGGTTGTAGGACTTCTGAGAATGTGTTAAAATCGCCTGGAAGCTTCCTTACTGGTTAAATTTTTCAGTTCACAAAGAACACTCAAAGCTCACCTTAAACCATATCTCTGATCCTCAAATACATCCACTCCAACTGTCCCATCATTCCACTGAGCACTGCCTCCACTTGGCACCAAAGTAGGCACAGGGCATATTTTAAAGTGGCACTTTTTAATAACTTTGTTCCAAATAAAGTCATTATTTCAGGCAGTGAACCCAGGAGGGAAGTTCACTGTAATTTGATCCTCCTCCACTAACTGCATTGTTTTTTTCCCATTGCTCATTTAATTTTTGATACTAATTTTGATACTATCAGAGGGTGGGGAGTGGAACCCTCTCCCTGCTTTCAAAGATATTTTACAGTCACTAACACGTGCTTCAGTAATTGCTAATAGATGTGTGTAAAAGGAGATGGGAATAGGCCTATGGAAATACAGTCATGGGCTGTATCTAACCTTTGGATTACAAGTTCCCCACCCTTATGGTTAACAGTAGAGAAAAAAGTACTTGTGATTGCTACAGATTTGTGTACTAAATCTACAAATCAATCCCACTTTCAAATCTACTTAGTATCTGTAGGCAGGAAGGCTCAAGTAAACAGAACTTATAAGAGTAGTGAAGGAAAAGTATAACATATTAATGTATCCACAGCAAGCATCTCCAGTACAATTATCAGATCCTGTGTATAAAATGGAAGGTACAATATTCCATCAAATTATTCTTTTGCTCTTAAAAAGAAATCATAATAGTACTCACTGAATTTTTCAGGGAGAGGAGAATCCACTGTAGTAGTCTAAAAATTAGTAAGTCAGTAAGTCACATAGAAAAGGTGCACTTTAAAAAAAACATGACTGTGCTTTCCAGAACTCTTGTAATCTTCTTTATATACCAAAAAGAAGCAATTCAGCCTGCTCCCAAAAATCTGGTGCCATTTCCTGTTTCTTACTCCAATATTTCCCTTACTGTAAAGAGGGGAAAAAGCCTAACAAAATTTACCAGATTTGTGACATTGTCTGATAGAATTACGAATACCATTTTCTCACCTTTTTATGCTAAAACTAAACCTCTGGACACTGCTCTAAGAAACGTGAATGGCCATGAAGAAAGGAAAATTTGTCAGCAACAGGGGTACACATTTGATAACAATGTTACATAAGGATTCATGCTATGAAGAAAAGAAGACTGAAGTAACTTATAAGACCAACTTGTTAATTTAAAAAGAGCTAGAACTATGCCAAAAACCACTTCTGATGCTAACATGAATAGGACATTTCATATAGGTTTCATTATGGGCCTTTTTCTTTAGAACACATATTTTTAATTTTATTAATACAAACCAGAAGCTAATCAAATAATTCAAAGCATTAAACCACAGAAATATGAATTCTTATACTTTGTATTTAAAAGAAAATTGAAAAATAGCTTCAAAGTTTATTTGGTTACAGGTTTCTGTATGCAATGTTTACTTTGGATTTTTAAAAAACTGCTGTCATTGAAATAAAAAAACTCATTTGGGACTTTTTAGTAAAATTCCTTCTGGTTTGTAGAAATTTGTTTCCAGCTGCAATGTGTCTTAAATATTTTGAAGAAATAGGTAATTTAAGAAATAATGAGGATTTTTTAAAAAATGGGTGCCTACATTTTTCAGTATTCACAAAGTGTGTTTATGACTACCTTCTGGTTTGTAGCAGGCCTCTGAACTATGATACTGTTTGCTGAAAATCACATATTTTTTGTTTTCTGAAAAATATTTATTGGAGTACTCAGCAAAAGTATGAATCATGTTTGTTAATTGCGTTTATAACATTAGTTGTTATAATACACTACTATATCACCCTATAATTGTGATAGTACCATTAAAATATGCACTCTTCCACTAATTATATAGTGTATGATTCAACACAATTAGAATAGAGTTAGATGATTGATATTCACAGTTTAACTTCTATTTTTTTTGTTTCCTATTCCCAGGCAACTAACACTCTTTCAAAAGCCAGATTTAATTATATTTTTTTTGCCTTTTCTTTTTTTTTTGTGTTATTTTAACAGATTAAATAAATCAAGGACAAGATTTTTCAGAAGCCTTTTCAGTTGCACTTACCCCTCACTACCTCAAGTCAGCTACGACTTCTATGAGCAGTCAGCCAAACCCAACCTTTGGCAAATTTCTGAAAACTTGTCACCCTAAGTTACTTCCTTTCTATTGCCACAGTGCTTCCACATGGTCTGAAATTAGTTTGTCTGCATCAGGAGTCTAGTATCTGCTCTCTAGATAACCAGAGCACTCAAGAAGCACATTCATCATTTAACACATTTTGATAGAGTTAGGTAGGTCATAACTTTAAACAGGTTTGGTTAATCTTGGGTTTCTTTGGGTAGAAGGTGTTTTTTTCTACCTTTGATGACTTTCTTACCCTAATTTGAACTGATATTGGCTTGTTTTCTTTGTGAAATATGTATAACTTGTCTTGTTTGACAGGCAAATTGAGAAATTCCTGAACAAAACATGATCAATCGATAACAATACTTTTAAGGTGTGCTGTCACCTTCTTTTCTGCTCTGCAACTGCTTCTTTTACTCTCTTTTCTCCACATAAAAATGGTTATACTTCCTTCTAAATTCTTTACTTACTCTTCCTTTGCTACCTATAGCCCATTATATCAAAGCCAGTAACACTTTCACTCAGCTTTCTTAGACTTGTTTTTGTTGTTTTTTTTTTTTTTTTGTTTTGTTTTGTTTTGTTTTGTTTTGTTTTGTTTGTTTTGACAACAGAAAAAACTGTAATACTTTCAAACTATATCTATATGACCCTGGTAAAAGGAGTACCTCACAATTGGAGCTACATTGCATGCTTGATGTCATCACTAACTACGTTACTGATGAAGATACAATATCGGTCCCAGTACAGACCCTTGAGTGACACCACTTGTTACTGGTTTTCACTTGGACATTGAACTGCTCATCTCTTATCCATCTAACTGCCCATCTATCAACCCTATATCTCTCCAACTGAGCAGCAAGAATGTTGTAAAGTCTGTATCAAAAGCCTTACATAAGTCTAGGTAGATGATTAGCTAAACTACGTTTGTGTTTTGCAAACACAAAGAGAGGGATATCTACTCAGCTTCTTTCATGGAAGATTGTAACACAATTTTTCATTATTGTCTCTTCTCATATTCTCTAGCTTTTCTCTGCTACTTTTTCAGTGGATTGGTGAAAGAGCAGTTGTGACAAGCAAGTTTCTTCAGAACTGGAAACATCCAAGACACTTACTGTAGTTCAACAGATAATCAGGTGCAATGATTCATTAGTTGTTATACCAAAAGCAGAAAGCTGCACAGAAAACAATGAGATCCACAGAACTTGTCCTTTACGGGGAGAGCTTACTCCCAAATTCTTAGAGCATGGTGTAAATTTACACCAAATAATTCTCAATGTCACAGTTTCATTTACCAGACTACTAACATCTTCCTGCTTCTGATGGATTACAGACCAAATTTCATAAGCAGAGAAATTCACATCCAAACTGAAAAGAAACACTTGCTGGTGTTATTAGATTATTATTAGATTAGATGAGTTTAATGTGAAACAAGAATTAAACATGAAAATGGGGCATCCCCAACTAGTACTTGCCAGTTGTTATCCATCACTAACTTACACTATGTTTATGCTGTGATGAGATGACTGTGGATGACCTTTTGAATTTACAATTGTACTTGAAATCACATAGTGGTTAACAGCATGTAGGAAAGCAGTTTAATTAGACTGCAATTAAATCAACAATATGTGAGTAATGAAATCGCATTTACGGTATTAAAAAAATAAGCAATAGTTTGTTGACTCAGCTCAAATCAGTTTAATCTCAGTGACACCAACATTCTAGAGTGCCTGTAGTACAAAAACATTCAGGATTAAAAATCTGGCAAAATTTTTCTTTAAAATAGTTTATATTTGGGAGGAGAATCTGCAAAACAGCTCCTAGATGTTGTAAGCATGTACGAGAACCCCTAAGACTCAACACACCCCTTAATAACAGATAACTTTGCTGTGTAGTCAGGTTAGTATTTCTAGAAAAGGTGTACCACTTCTCAGTTTCCTGAGATGTTGATATATCAGTTTAAATATTAGAAGTTACCTGCGGTAATCCAAAAGTTCCTATGCCCGTATTCCTATGTGGTCATATGTAACCCCCAAAAGATTCAGCATTTTGCTTAGATTCAGATGTCTGGTGAGGCTAAATGTCCATTCAAAGCTTATCCAAACCTCTCTAGTCTAAGAATCTAAAGATAAGGCTTTTTTATAAGATCATCCTCAGTTTATAAGTACATCCTCAGTTTATGTAATCTAGCAGAACAACCAAGAGACGTGAATACCTCTGAAACCTCAACAAAACTGAGCATAATTATTCCTACCTAAACTCTCTTTGTCTCTGGTTGAATACTGTAGAATTTGCACTAATTTTGAGTACCATGTACATGCATTTCTATCATTTTAGCAGCTCTTTGGGAATACTGAGTAAACAGGCATTTCATTTTTGTCTATGTGTTCATTTTGTCCATGGCTTTTTTATGCTTCCCAATTGTGAATGCTTACTGAACAGGTATTTGTTAACACAAAGATTTTGAGAGTGACTCTTCTTTGTAGAAAGGCATACGTAAACAGATACGTTAATATACAAAGTACAAAGATTGCCTAAAACAGTTATTTCATGTTATACTCTTCAAAAGTTTCAGTCATGCAACAAAAACATCTAACAACAGTCACTTTCAGTAGACAATCTCCTCCCCCACAGTGGGACATAGGGTGATACAGGCCCACGTGAAAGAGATTTAGAGGTAGGGAAACCACCACTGTGAATGTGCTCAAAGGCATCATTGGGAAGACCCTAAGCATCTTGAAACTCACAATAAGCTTATTGCTGTATCAGTTTTGGCGAGCTACCACGCTGTTTTGTCTTTGTTCACATATCTTCACTGTGCAGGGCTGCAGGTTACATACACATGAGCAATACAAACTCATTGTCAACTCACTGTCAACTCACCATCTTATCTCTACTGCTGTAATGCACTGAGGTGCTTTTAAACCCCAGATTCATATAGAATATTAAAAAAGCATTCTGTTATATTACAGGCATGGCTTAAAATATAACAAATTGATAGCCTTACAGGTTATGGATAAAGATCAAAAAGCTAATGTCAGAAGTCATGAGTCAAAAAATAAGCAAGGGCCCCAAATTAGTTATTTATAAAATTCAGTATTTTTAAGTCAAACTTATTTGTGGTTTCCTTAGAGGGGGATGTTTGGAAATTCAGGATAAGCAGTATAAAATAAGGCAATATTGAACTCATTGTAATTCTGGACTTATTAACAAGCATAATGCTTGATATCTTTCTTCTTTTTTACTTTCTTTAATTTCTGGGACTTCGAAGGTAATTCAATCTGGTATGGATCAAACAGAAAATGAGTGATAGTCTCATGTTTTCTGCAAGTATATCTAATAATCAACTATCAACTTTTTGCACAACTTCATATATTTTCCGAATTTTGTTCCATGCTTGCGTGCACTTACACTTATTCACCCTAGCTTACAGCATCTGTTGCACATACCAAATTTCATATTTATGTACTCGCAGCCTATGACTGCTAGTCTTTGAACAGCCTCTCTGTTTTAAGATCGATGAAAACACCTGTGAGCCATTAGCAGGACTCTATTCACAGTGTCAGCAACACTGATTTTCTCATTGCTAATAAAAAAATCTGAGTTTGGTGCAAACTGAACAGGAGCTGTGACTGCTCAGCTTTGTAGTAAATGGACCTTAAGAATGTTATTATTATAACCTTGGCATATGCATCAAAGTCTTTCTGCAAGACAACTGTGAATAGAGTACTAGATTTAAATAAATCTCATGCTTCCCACCATCAGTTAATCACTTCACAGTTCCTTGCCGTTCTAACTACTGTAATATAGTTTTAGCAACAGCTAAAATTATAAATTCAGGCCTCCCAAGTTTCATCTGTAGTATGTTACATACACTTGCAGGTCCCTTAATTTGAAACTCTGGTGTGACCAGCTCACACAAATTACTCAGAATAATTCTTACTGTTCAGAAAAAATACAAATGCACTGTGTATTGATGAAGCATGTATAAAACATTTTATCTGTGCCACGCTAAAACAAACCATAAAAATTCTTTTCCAAGGAAATCCTTAAGAATTATTTTAAAAAAAAGGAAGTTATATTTGTTGGACATGTAGAACATGTTGAACATGTCCAACATGTAGAATATAAAATTGGATTTCATAAAAATGACACACCAGTTCTCCTGGGAAACCAAATTAGGTGGCAAGAAAAGTATCAAGCCTGCAATACCATATTTTCTAAGCATTTGTACGATTCCCAACAGACTATCTGTAATAATAATAATCAAATATCTCAAACATTTGATATCCAAAAAAATAACCTGAGAATTAAGGATAAGCTTGAGACTCTTTATCCTGGCTGTTGCTGATGTTACACTTTGACATTTTAAATCAAACCCTTTGAATGTTTTTCTAGATGCCTCAAATCTAAACCTGAATTCAACTCAAAACTGACAATACTTTTGCCTAATATTGTCAGTTTATTCTATCATGCCTTCACAGCAGGGTATGAAAGAAGGAAGGCAAATGCATTCTGTGAAGGAAAGAAAATATGGCCTCTCAAAACCATGACAGTAAAGCAACTGTTTAAGGTATGGTCTGAAGAGAGATAAGCTTTTAAGAAACTAGTGGTGTACACCTGGAACACAGGTATTTCACTTAATCTTTTGGTTATTGAGTCAGTTTGTCATCTGCAGCAGATTTCCATGGAATCAGAAGAAGGAAGAGCGAAACCCAATATAGCTAATATAGCTTACTTTTTCCCACTATTGCCTTGTTATTGCTCTTACTATCCTTTAAAAAAGAATTGAGTATTTTTTCACCGGAGTTTGACATGAACTAGTGCACTATGGAGTTCTCAGCACCAACAAAGAAGTCCAGTACCAACCCTCTGTATTCCCTCCAGAGCAACAATTTTTTATCTATGAGTAATTTGTCTAGGGTAGGGAAAATTATGTGCCTTCTGGTTCATTGAATAATATACAATGCTTTCTCTTTTTCTGGGTAGAGAATTCAGTAAGTTAAAACTCAAAATAACAAAGCAATTATTACTCCAGAAAATGCTTTCTAAACAATGATTTTATGCTGGAAAATATTGAAAAGAAATATATTCCCATGAGTCCATATGAACTCTCCTTAGAACACAGAGTGTAAGCAGTTATGCTTAAGCATGACAAAAACATCAGCAACCAGCATTCAATAGGCCTAGAAGGTAACTTCCCACTAAAGCGAGTGAGTATCCATCACCCCAAAAGCTTGATGCCTCACACAAACTGAGCAATTTTGTTTCTCAGCTAATCTGAAGCAAGATTAAATAATCTTGCCCCTGCTTTCGTTCATTTGCTGCTGAATAATATGGTAACTATATCCTTTTTGTCAGTGTAGTTTTGCAAATCAAGCTATAATGCAAATTCACACAGATCTGTAGATTTTTGGTTTTGTGCTGTAGTTCCAGGGAATCTCTATTTCTGTGTCTGTATTTCTGTTGCTTACGAGAGAAAAAACTTCCCCACTATTTTTGCTGTGTAACCGTCAATGAGAATTTTCTCTTTTTCCTTCCTTCTTCTCTCCTTTTTTCTTATAAATAGCCAAAGGTCACTTTAGACAATTCTTGACTCTTTCTGAAAGTTAAAAGCTGTGATCAGATAGGGTGAGTGATTCTCCTAAATTTTGATCTAATATCATCTGTCCTTGTGTAAGAAATGACCTGTATCTGAACTGTAATCGAAACACAGATCATGCTTCTTTAGCAGGGTTTCTTCCTTAGTCATGACATATCTTCACATGAATGCTTAAATACACAACACCTACAAGATGTAGACTTTCAGGCACCAGGCTCTTTTCCTCACTTACTATAAATTGAAGTGAATATTATTATAAATCTATACTAAGTCTGTGATGATTTCTTCCTAGTAGGAATTGATGATTTTATACTGTGTTTATTAGTGACACATACAGTTTGATAAAGATTGATGGAAGGTATTGGATAGCTGATGGTAACTTTATAGTCCATGAACTTCAGATGACGTCAAATAAAAATTTCTTGTGCTTTAATTTTGCATTTGACTTTATGCACTTTTTTCCCCCCAGTTCTTTTTTAATTCCAAATATTCATATTTGAAGCAGTACTGTGATGCAGACATACAAAAATATAGCTTGAAAGAAGTATTCAAAAGGGAGCGGGGACCTATTAAGATTATTTTCTTCCCATTTATTTCTTAGGTAACCAAATTCTGACAAATACATGAAACAACGGAAAACTGGTGTCATTCAGCGACCTCAGTTCCCATACAGATTTCTTACTCACTGGAACCAGATCGTGTCAGAAAAATGCAAACATAACAAAAGCGCACTTCTGCACACTAGCTGGAATTTTTAGTTCCCTGACCTATTTTCTCGTATAAACTATAACAGGAGAAAGACTGAGACAAAAAACCCATACTTCTCAGGAGTTTAATGAGCTGACAGTTTCTGATTGAAAACTGGCAACCCTAAACCAAAACTCACTAATTTTATACAGAAATCTGTCCCCTTTTTGTTCTTAAACTGTTAAAGCTTTTCTTTTTCTTTTACCTATTCGATAAGGAACATTTATTCTGCTTCCTCTCTGGCATAAATGTGACTCACAGGAAGTTCCACGTTTTAAATAAAAGCTAAGCCTAGTCTGTTGCTTTTCAGGAGTTACTAATGTCTGGAACAGCTGCTATTTCACCCTGAAGCTAAAAGATGAATCCTGGTTATTCGAAGTGTTCATTCTCAGTGCTTATATGGAAGTGCAAAATTTTAACGTGACCTGAGTCAATGGAGCATTTCTGAAATATTCAAAGCTGTGTTATCTAATCATTTGATGAAAACTTGAAAAAGATTTGGTTCAGAGTGTACGTAGAACACAAATTTTTGTATTGATAACAGTTCTTGAAAGCGTACTTAGGGAGAAACATGAATTATCCATACTTACTTCCACAGAAAAGTTAGATAAAAAATTTCAGTAGAACCCTATATCAGAATACTTTACAAGAGTGTGTTGCCACAGATACTGTATCAGAATTGTATTTAAAATTAAAACATAAGAACAAATAATTTATTTGTCTGAGAAATACCTTGTTTTAGCACTCTGAAATTGTAGTTTCTATTTCACATTTTGCAATCAGCTTTTTTTTTTTTAATGTAAAATATGTGAACTAGAAGAAATCAGCATCAAAACAAAGTACATAAATATTTGAAACAATGCTGCTTTTTTTCCTCTTTCAATTTCAAGGGTGGGAAGAAATATTTTTCCTTAGCTCAGAAACATTAAATGTTTTGTCTTCACAAGAAAGACATATTTCTAAATCTTAAAACTCTTTAACAAACAATCCTACTACCCAGCAGCGAAAATGGAGGGATATGCTAAATTGTCGCAGCTGTTTGTTTGCTGTTTGCTCTTTTGATTTGAGCATATATGTTTTAATAGATCATAGTGAGGAGGGTGGAGAGAATCTGGGAAGAACCCCACAGTATTTCCTCTATTGAAGTTCACCATGAAACGCCAAGTCTATGGAGCATAATATAAAACACTGGAGAAGAAAAATTAAAGCCTTTTAGCACCCCATTTTTTTCCCCATGTGACAATTTGTATTTCATCTCACAGATGATACAGATTTCATTTACTTTGGCTTTTAGGACAAAAGCCAAGCACCTGTAAAACACATTGGTAAAGCAAGACAAGACTAAACATCAATTGGTAGCCAAGTCCAAGTGCACCAATTCCCCAGTCCATTTGTTGTTTGATGGATAGCCTCCTTTGTAGCACCCAGCTGGCCACCAAGCCCTGCACCAGCTGTAGGGAGGGGATGTTTTTTATTGCATGCTTTATACTTCACCTGTCACAATCAGGAAAGTTCAAGAGAACTTCACGAGAGTGATAAACACACCCATACACACATGTGGTTTTCAATCTAGGTAGGTAGAACTGGTGTCATTTTCAGGGACAGCCTCTGTTTCACATTTGGTAGCATTCTTCACCTTCTGTACACTTTCTGAACACTGATACTGTGATATGAAAATCAACTGGCAGCTGCTCTGCTTACCCAAACATTTCCTCCCATGCAATAAAATCACAGTTCAGCTGGTTTGGTACACAGGGAGGTTCACTGATCAAATTCCTCCCTCAGATTCAACTGTATGAGTCTATCAATCAGCCTCAGAAAAGATTTCCATGCTTTTCCTTTACACCCAAAAGCAAAATATATTCTGTACATTTAATAGGAGGCCTGTTTTAAACTCATCTACTGTCTACTGTAACATCTACAATCTACTATAACAGCAGGCTTCCACCAAACTGAACTTTTTATAAAAACCCGTTTTAATTTCAAAAGCACAGCCTAGAAAGTGAGGTTTGTTAAAAATTTCCATTAGTTCTTTGGTGTTCCTTATTTCTTGAAGAAGTTTGCATTTTTCTGTACAAGGTTGTTTTGACTGTTGCCCTAACTAACATCAAGTTAGTTAAATTGCTATTAAAGTGAGTTAACTTTACTATTAAAGATGATCAGGGATCTGATGCTTCAGGGATATAAACTTATATATGACTTTAAACAATTGTTTAGTTTCATTGATGTTATTAATACCCTTAAACAATAGATGGTATTGATGCTTTTAAAGACCATAATTACAGAAACACACCCCTGATGCTAATAAATTATACCGAAAATTACTGAAAAGTCTCCAGTTTTCCTCCTGGGACAAAAAAAAAACAAAAACAAGACAACAATTTTCTCATATGCTAATCGTCCTCTGTCAGTACTGTGCTGCCCTGGCAAAATCCTCAGAACAAATGGTATTTTAGGGGGAATTTGGCAATGTACCTTAAAATAGAATGGTCTGTGAATTGCAGTCCTGAGATCTAATCTTGTTCTGCAATGACCACCACACTTCTGCTCTCTGTGCTTCAGTTTGTAAAAGTCATTTATGATCCTCCACGCCTTTGAAGTCAAATGACAAAAATACATATTTTATATAGGTCGTATGCAAAGGTAGCACTATTCCACTGTGCAATAGAGCAAAGTGAATTCTTTGCAAAAGGTATAACCATACATTCAGATAGTTGCGAGAGCTGCAGATGCTACTTATGAACATAAAAATCCCCTGGAAAGTAGAATTAAAAATATCAGTTAAAATCAAGAGTTGGCAAAATTCTTAATTTTATAGTAAAATAGGTTTCATATTAAATAAATAAATCCTGATTAAAGAATAATTGAACCCAATAAATTGTAATCTTTATAAAATTGAAGTACGAGTTGCAAAACCTTTCCCACTTGTCAGACATTAGTAATATGATCTGGATTAAAGACTCGGAGCCTGGCTTAAATTAAAACTAAAAAGCAAGAAAGCAAGAAGGATAGAGATGAAAGTAGGAAGAGACTCTTTGAAAGTAGGACCTTGTTTTGGAAGAAGAACTACTGAATTAAATCACATTACATATGTACATATATCAACAATTTAATATTTATAATGCATATATATGTATAGTAAAATCTGCACAGCGTGTATTTATAATATACCAAATATAGCACAGTATTAAGAAGTTCATTGGCTTCTTTGAAACAGCAGAAGTCATATTTTCAACAAGTCTGTGGGTAAAAATTTTCTTGATACAATATTGACACAATGTTTTATGTGAACTTCATCATAGAAACATGTTTTTTTACCTTTGAAGGCATACAATTTGCATCTAATTGAATCTATATAAAGATATTATTTTATAAACTTGTTTTTTAAGCAATTTATATGCCATTTGCTTTATCTAGGGTTTCTGAAACATGGTAATCTTCAGAAATGATAAATAGAAAACCAGTCACCTTTGCCTGGAACCTCTTTGAAACTCAAGGGTTGCTGATTGCTTTCTATTAATGATATTTTTCCATTGATGCCAAATGTGTTCATAACATGAAAAAAATTAATTACACATTTAAAAACATGTAAAGTTGCCCAAATGAAAACTTATTCTACTCTGTCAAATAGCTTTATTTTTTCAACATTCTGGTACTTACAAGGAATAGAAAATTTTATCTGTTTGGTGTTTTCTTGCTTGCTAACAAATCTTGGTACGTAGTCACAGGGGATTAAAAAATTGATTCAGTCTGAATCAATTAAGGCTGTTAAATTTTTATTTTTTTTTTTTTTAATTTTATGAATGATCTTCTCATTGCTGCATAATGAATTACATTTTTCTCCAAAGGTGGTGTTTTTAATAAAGTCAGGAGGGTAATTTCTCATAATGCACTGTCATGGTTTAAGCCACAAATCACGCAGTTTGCTCACTCACTCCCCCCTCTTTCTTCCCTCCCACTCCACGGGGGGGGAATGGTGAGAAGAATTGAAAGAATGTAACTCCCACGGGTTGAGATGAGAACAGTTCAGTAACTAAGGTATAACACAAATCACTGCTGCTACCACCAATAACAATAATGACCCAGGAAATACAAGGGAAGCAGATACAACTGCTTACCACTCGATGACCGAGCCATGAACTTCCGGGTTCCTGCCACCAGTTTTTTCATCCTGTGCATGACGTGCTGTGATATGGAATACCAGTTTGGTCAGTTTGGTTCAGGTGTCCTGTTTCTGCTTCCTCCTGGCTTCCCCCCCTCCCTGGCAGACCATGAGGCTCAGAAAGTCCTTGGTCAAACTAAACATTCTGAGCCATAACTATAAACATCGGTGTTATCAGCGCTGTTCCCAGGACAAAAGTCGAAAACACAGTGCTGCACCAGCTACTAAGAAGGAGAAGAATGACTGCTACTGCTGAACCCATGACAGGCACTAAATAACTATGAAATTAACAGATGATTTTTAAACATTACTGAAAGATCATTGGGTTTGGGGAAAATAATATCTTGCAAATCTGTATGCAGATACTGACTCAATTATTTGTTCCCCCGAAGTCTAGCTCTTCCTGAAGACCCATCTGTAAATTCTAGGAACTACATATTTAATGAAAAACCACAGCAACATCAATGGTAAAAATATTGTTTAAACTTTAAAGTCAAACACGCATTCTGTCCCAGATTTAGAACTGAGTATGCAATCCTTACGTATGTTATTTTACACTCCTAATATAAGAGTATGCTTTTTTCAAGGGATAGCAGACTTTCTCAAATATCTGCTCTAAAAATAGACAATGAAGCTTCTCAAAGAGAGGTTTAATCATTCTTTTAAGACAGAATATCTTTCATATGAAATACTGAAAATGTATCAATTTCTTTCAGTGAATTGATGAGAAATAAACTAATGAGATCACTATACAATGGACATTCAGAAATGCATAAGCAAATAAGAAAATCTTAGTAATGAGAATTTTTGGACAGCCTTGAAATTTGGCAGGGCTACCAATTTATCAGTTTTGTTGATAAGACATTGTATTGTCACTCCCATGAGTGAACTTCAGCTTCTGAAATGTCCATGGGATCAAGATTTTATTTTAAATCAGTTGTGAACTAAAATTCTGCTGTAACTCTTCCTTTGGTGTAACAGGATTTTTATGAACTTCTTTTCTGAGAAGACATGCATTGTTCAAATACAAATGTGTAAATAATACCAATAGTTTCTGTCAGCTTAAAACCCAACTTATGATAAATCTGACTTCTGCAATACTTTTTTCCTTCTATAAAGTTTCAGATTAACTGGGCCAGCTAAATTCTCTTTCTTTTCTCAAGTTTCATGTATTTTCTTTCTAGTAAAGAAAAAAAAAGCTTTATGTTTTTTAAGTTGCACTTCTCACTGAACATAGAATTTAATTACTATTTATCTCTGAGTGCACATTGCAAAATAATGAAAGATCAATTAACTTAAGAAAAATAAGTCCCATACAGAAAAGAATAACTTACATTGAATTAACAAAGAGTAACTGAGCTCACTTGATATTTATCCTGAGTATTGAATGTCATTTCCATTGACCCCTGCCTAGACAGTATAAGTTTCACCCACACTCTCATGATACAGGCCACTGTGCTTTTGTTTGCTGATTCTTTCTGTTTGTCATTATGCACCATTGTCTGCAGACTGTGAGAATATGAAGACATGTATTTTCAGTATGCGGGGAAAGAGAATGGTCTATATGCAATCTTTTGTCTAGCCAGGAGCAATTCTATTGCTATTTTCAGAGTTCACAAATTCAGTGCTTTAAACCACTAATTCTTTTCTGAAGTCTGGAAAGCCATGCTTAAGTGGAAACCTTTTCCTCCAGTTTTCCTAAACTGGCTGTAAATTTCTTCTTCCCTGATTGCATATGATCAGTCCCTCTGGACAGGACATTCCTGCAGCAATACTATTTATCTTAACAGAAGATGTCTGGCATGTGCTACTTGTCTAGTCTCTTCTTGTTACCTTATTAACCCATCTTCTCATATTTAAAAGATAAAATGAGAACTCCAGGGACAATTCATGCAAATAATAGAGCTATTCAAGACAGACAGGATGAATCTCCTTTTGGAGGAGTCTATCTCTTTCTGTTGAATATAGGGGAGTCTAAAAACCTTAAAATCTGGGGTAGCTAAAGGAACATAATGTGAATTCCAGTTCTATTGCCTTATTTCAATTCACTGATATGGTTCAAGGATCAGTGTATGCATTATTCTTAGCCAAGGAATATCTCCCTGAGTAACTGTCTTAACAGTCTGCTGAGAGAACCTTTTATTGATAAAAGTTTTTAAAAAAGCAGGGTTGCACATAAGCATATTTTAGATCTTCTCAATCTAATTCCTATATCCTATACATTTTATATATTAAAGCTTACTTAAACTTTTTTTTTTTTTTTTTTTTATTTGTCATGGGACATAACATTCTTTTCATTGTATAACATATGATCCAGAAGTAACCACCCTATGGTATCTGATTGCAAGGTAATTCTTTCTATAAATTTCCAGAATAGGTAACTGTATTCCAATTATCATCTTTGAACAGGAATTTTGCAGAAACTCCTTCATGTTGAAAATGACAATGATGGCAGGTCTTATTTTTCCTCAACATCAATATCAATCATCAAAGAAGCCTGACAATCTTTCTGTCAGTTCTTTCTTCCACACCCTATTTCTCCCTTTGCTCAGACAGAAGATCAGTAGTGATTTATGCTTCGGCATTTGGGGAAATAATGTGTCTGTCTGAGACAGCTGGATATGAACCACTACCAGCAGAAATAAGCCTGGAATTGCCCACCTACAGAAGTTATTCGTAACATTGCTGTCTAAAGGGATCCTAGGTTAGTTTAGGTGAGATGTGGGCAATTGTTTCACAGAATGGAATAGTTTTCTGCCTAAAAATGTAGTCTCAGTGAAGTCAAAACATTCTGACAGAGAAAAGCTTTGTTTTATTTAAATCATTATTCATTTCCACTCTCTTTTCATTGGTATAATGACAGAAAATGCTGTTTCCACACTGTAAAAAGGTTAATTTAGGCTACAACATTTTGCCTCATTATGTCTGAATTTTATATAACTTATAATACATGAAAATAAGGCATATATTTTTTGACACTTTATATCATTAATACTCCATACTAAAAGTTTTCAGAGCATCCAACCAAAGAAAATTTGAAAAAGTCTGTGTTTGTTCCAATTCAGAAATTTAAGAAGCATATATGCTCAAATCATATAGAAATTTCACCTAAAGAAGTAGAAAAGATAGGACAAAGGACAAATGCTGCCATAATTCAAATTTATAGCACCTCTAACTAAAAGGACAGAATTAAGGTTGTATTCTGACAGAATTAAGGTTGTATTCTTTTCTTCAGGTTTCTATTGTTTCTCCTTATGGTACTTCCTTACCTCTGATTATTGCATTCTCTTGAGGAAGCTTTGCACTTAACTGTGTAGCTATATGTTTGCATGCAGCTATATTTTTTTTATTAAGGGATCTTCCTTTAAGAATGAAGTCCATCATTATAAAAATTTTGTGTGGAAAGTAATTATGTGTATTAAGCCATACTAGGAACTACTGCTACAATCAGCTCAGCATACATATGTGCATAAGTAACTGCAGTAGTGATTTCAGAATAATACATACATACCTAGTCCTAAATGTAAAAATGTCTTCATGAAACACAAATATAAACCTAGACTGTAAAGTTCAATCCAGAAGCTATCAGGAGAACTGGTTACCCTGGATTTAGAGAAGGCTGAGGTTCTTCATGACTTCTTTGCCTCAGTCTTTACCGGCAAATGCTCTGACCACACCACCCAAGTCTTGGAAGGCAGATGCAGAGATGGTGAGGGTGGGGACCCTGGGCCCACTGTGGGAGAGGATCTTGTTCGGGACCACCTTAGGAACCTGAATGTATACAAGTCCATGGGACCGGATGAAATCCATCCGCGGGTCCTGAAGGAGCTGGCAAATGAAGCTGCTAAGCCACTGTCCATCATATTTGAAAAATCATGGCAGTCAGGTGAAGTTCCCGATGACTGGAAAAAGGGAAATATAATCCCCATTTTTAAGAAGGGGAAAATGGATGAGCCAGGGAATTACAGACCAGTCAGTCTCACCTCTGTGCCTGGCAAAATCTTGGAGGGGATTCTCTTGGAAGGCATGCTAAGGCACGTGAAAAGCAACAAGGTGCTTGGTGACAGCCAGCATGGCTTCACTAAGGGGAAATCCTGCCTGACCAATCTGGTGACCTTCTATGAAGGGGCTATGGAACTGATGGACAGGGGCAGAGCAGTTGATGTCATCTACCTGGACTTGTGTAAAGCCTTTGACACTGTCTCCCATGACATCCTTGTCTCTAAGTTGGAGAGACATCAATTTGATAGGTGGACCACTCGGTGGATAAAGAACTGGCTGGATGGCCGCATGCAAAGATTAGTGCTCAGTGGCTCAATGTCCAGCTGGAGACCAGTAACGAGTGGTGTCCCCCAGGGATCGGTGTTGGGACTGGTCTTGTTCAACATCTTTGTGAGTGACATGGACAGTGGGATTGAGTGCGCCCTCAGCAAGTTTGCCGATGACACCAAGCTCTGTGGTTCGGTTGATATGTTGGAGGGAAGGAATGCCATCCAGAGGGACCTTGACACGCTTGTGAGGTGGGCTGATGCTAACCTAATGAAGTTTAACCATGCTAAGTGCAAGGTCCTCCACCTGGGTCGGAGCAATGCCAGGCACAGCTACAGGTTGGGCGGGGAGGAGATTGAGAGCAGCCCTGCACAGAAGGACTTGGGGGTGTGCGTTGATGAAAAAATGAACATGAGCCAGCAGTATGCGCTTCCAGCCCAGAAAACCAATCATATCCTGGGCTGCATCAAAAGGAGTGTGACCAGCAGGTCGAGGGAGGTGCTCCTGCCCCTCTACTCTGCTCTCGTGAGACCTCACTTGGAGTGTTGTGTGCAGTTGTGGTGTCCTCAACATAAAAAGGACATGGAACTGTTGGAACAAGTGCAGAGGAGGGTCACGAGGATGATCAGGGGACTGGAGCACCTCCCATATGAAGATAGGCTGAGAAACTTGGGGCTGTTCAGCCTGCAGAAGAGAAGGCTGCGTGGAGACCTCCTAGCAGCCTTCCAATACCTGAAGGGGGCCTATAGGGATGCTGGGGAGGGACTCTTCATGAGGGGCTGTGGTGAGAGGACAAGGGGTAATGGGTTTAAACTTAAACAGGGGAAGTTTAGATTGGATATGAGGAAGAAATTCTTTACTGTAAGGGTGGTGAGGCCTTGGAATGGGTTGCCCAAAGAAGTTGTGAATGCTTCATCCCTGGTGGCGTTCAAGGTGGGGTTGGACATAGCCTTGGATGGCATGGTTTAGTGGGAGGTGTCCCTGCCCATGGCAGGGGGGTTGGAACTCGATGATCTTGAGGTCCTTTCCAACCCTAACTATTCTATGATTCTATGATTCTATGATAAGTTTTGGATTGAACTCATACAGAGGTCAGTACTGAAGAGAGAGATATTTCAGTTATTCTTTACTGATTTGAATACTTCATGGAGTGCATTTGTGAAGATATCACTTCTGCAAAGCAGCATACTAAACAAGTGAAGAGGTGCAACTCTTTCCAGTTGACAGCAATCTATAGGATTTATCAACCCACTGCCTTACTATAGACAGTTCCATTAGCAATTGTTCCAGTAAAGTGTAAATATATATCATAAACACAATCACACTTCAATTACCATAATTTTTATCTACAGTATTTAGGGACCAGAAGGTCTGTGTTAACCATTGAATGCTGATTTTCTTGAAATTTTCGAGATAAATTAAAATGTAGCAGATGCCTAGATTAAAGTTTTTTTCATTCCATGCTGAATTTTTATCATAGAGTATTAGCCTTTCCTTCATTATTCCTGCCTGTGCTCACATGGAAATGACTGGAAAAGATTTAAAAAAAAAAAAATAAATGCACTTTGTGCCTTGAAAATGCATCTTGCCAGCTTTAAGCTTGCCTGTTTTTTTGTCCCAGACCCCTCTACGCCAGTTCTACAATCATCTCCTGCCAGATTTGGCTTTCAAAATTAACATATTTTGCACATGACATATGTTTAAAATTAGCACAAAATGCAGTCAAGAACTGGAAATTAACAAGGAAAAAGGTTATTTTAGCAAACATTTGGGATCAAGGGAAGACTTTGTTGGCCTAAAACATTAGGACAAGTTATTGTTTATTAAATTAAATAAATCCAATATGTAGCCTACAAGTTGTCACCACCACACCGTCTGTTTTGTTATGCACGGATCATTTCTCTTTCATATATACATTTGATATATGTGCATACTTTTGTAGCTATAGACAAAGAAAAGCATTACGTACTCATGTTAAAAGTGGCTGTAAAGTCTTGAAAATCTTACAGTACTGTCAGAGCCAAAAATTTCTGCTTCTCATTAAGAACTGGCATATTGTTCTTGTCACACATATGCACTAAGCACGCCACTATGGTCATTGGGCTCTAATCTTTGTTGCTGCTGCTGGTTTGGAAACGAAACATTTTCTTTTGATTGTGCAAGACCCCTGGGCATAAAACATTGGATGCTTCTTCTCCAGCTTGGGTACAGCCAATTGTATGCATGTGCCAAGGGGGCAGTCATATCCTGAAGAGCCACAGCCACTGGGGCCTCCTTAGGACCACAGCTGAGAAGGAACAAAGGTGTATAAAAGGATATTGCCTCTGCATCCTGAGTGTCATGAATAGGGTAGAAGAGGAGCATTGTTGGTGGCACACCCAGAGCACCCAAACCCACCCACACTTAAGGGATGGCAACATCTTCCAAGCATCCTGAACAAAGCTTCTGATCTTGTCTGTCTTCAGTGGTAGTCTCATTGCTATTTGGGGAATATGAGGAAAAGAGTAGCCTATCCCACTACTTCAGCAGAATTTACCTGAGTATTTAGTCCTGAATTGCCTAGAAAAATTCTGGATGAATTTCATGACCTTCTTTTATCATTAAAATGTATTTTAACTATAAAGAATCATGACATTGGTGTTACAGAAAAATATCTCTGGATAAAGGAACCGGATAAGTGAAGTTCCCAGAATGAATAGTATGTGCTTTCTCTGTTGGGTCTTCTTCACACTTTCCACCTTTTCCGGAATATTCCGGCACAATAGAAAGGAAATCTTTACAGCACCCCTTAATTCTTGTTTGGACACAGGTTAAGATGCAGAGTCAAAGCCACCTTGCACGTTAATTTTTACCCACCCAGCTTTTCTTAACTGCTGTGGATCACAATCACATCTCCTCTCCACCCATGTTAGCAACATACCAGACTTTTAGCCATGTCCTAAGTATGGAGGAGTTGGAATTGCAAATACTTATAAATTTAAGGCTATATTACTAGGCATTTCAGATTTGGTGATTATACTAAATTAAATGGAACTGTGCTGATTTATACCAGCAAAAAATTGCACCCTACACATTCTGATTTAGCCAAAATTCAAACCTTCATTTACTGCTATATTGAAAAAATGATCTACGTCAGTGTAATCCTTTCTTAAATAATGGTTTGGAATATAAAATTTACAAGCTAGTACAAATGTGACAACAAAAGACCACAAAATCCTATAGAAGAGGATAAAATATTATTTGTTTATATTTCTTGTTTCCTCCAATGTCAAATTTATGTTTTAAGGTACCAAATACATACATATACAAAATTAGCATATGCAGTTCTACTGACTCTCTTATGGATGAACAGCAACATGTTAATTCTGAATTTATGCGTCTCAACAATCAAGTGTCTCCACTATTAGCAAACAAAAATGCAGGACTTATTTTATTAAAATCAGATCAGCTTATCTGATTGATGACTCTGAAGAACAGGTAGGAGAATAATCATTCCCTCATAAAAGAGATGGCCCCATATTCCATGAATTACATCAACACAAAAAATGAAACCTCTGGAAGAAGTGTCAAAATCTACAGGGAGTGACAGGGTAAATCTGGCTGTACTTGCCTATGCAACTGACTGCCAAATGGATGACTAATCTCAGATCTCCTATTATTTACATTATTATAATCTACAAAATGTTGATGCAGCCATTAGACGTAACTCCTCCAGGTAATAGGAAAAATAGTCACCAAATTTGAAATGCCTTGCAATATATTCTGGATATTAAACATTTGGGCTAAAATTTGTTTCCCTGTAATTCACAGGCAGCAGATATGAAGCTGTGCCAGCCTTGGTCTTGCTGTTCAAGGTATATACATGAATCTGCACAGTTTCTGTTAGGTTTTGGTTTTTTGGCTTAGTTTTTAATTAAGGTTGTTGCCTACTTCATATGAAATATTTTTGGTTAAATCCTTTACTCACATAGGATTAACCCATCTATAAGCTACAGTTAATAAAAGCAGGTTTTCACTCTTTCTTTGGTCAGCAAGAGCAAATCAATCCATAATAAAGCTGCTTTTGAGACTTCATTCTCTGCCATGCACCCACACTACTAGTGTTTATAGATTGGTATGTGTGTCCTGGGTTCAGCAGTAGCAGTCATTTTTCTCCTTCTTGGTAGCTGGTGCAACGCTGTGTTTTTGATTTTGGGCCTGGGAACAGTGCTGATAACACCAGTGTTTTCAGTTACTGCTTGGTGATGTTTAGGCTGGCCAAGGACTTTCTGAGTTTCATGCTCTGCCAGGGAGGAGGGGAAGCCAGGGGGAAGCAGAGACAGGGCACCTGACCCAGACTAACCAAAGAGATTATTCCATACCACAGCACGTCATGTCCAGGATGTAGGGACGGAGAGCAGAGACCCGGAAGGGTGGTGAGGGTGCACGGTGGGGGATGCACTGTGGGGGTGCACTGTGGGGGGGTGCACTGCTTGATACTGGATGGTATCCTTCCCTTGTATTTGCCTTGTCATTATTGTTACTGGTGGGGGTGCACTGGGTGGTCGGTCTTGATATTTGATGGTGAGCTATTGTATTCTCCTTTTCCTTGCATCTGCCTTGTCATTATTATTACTGGTGGTAGCAGTAGTGATTTGTGTTATACCTTAGTTACTAAACTGTTCTTATCTCAACCTGTGGGAGTTGCATTCTTTCGATTCTCCTTCCCATCCCTCCAGGAGCAGAGGGAAGAAAGAGGGGGAAGTGAGTGAGAGAGCGACTGTATGGGTTTATAAGCTTGAACCACGACAATGTGTCATGGTTTAAGTCTGTAAATCAGCCACAGTTTGCTCACTCACTCACTCCTCTTTCTCACCCCCCCCCCCCCCCCCGGAAGGATGGGGAGGAGAATCAAATGAATGTAACTCCCATGGGTTGAGATAAGAACAGTCCAGTAAGTACGGTGTAACACAAACCACTGCTGCTACCACCAATAATAATGACAAGGGAAACAACAGGGGAAAAGAGTGCAATCACTCATCACCCACCGACCGATAACCAGCCCGGAACCACCTCTTCCGGGTCCCTGCCCTCAGTTTTTACCTCCTGGGCATGATGTGCTGTGGTATGGGATACCTGTTTGGCTAGTTTGAGTGAGGTGTCTTGTCTCTGCTTCCTCCCAGCTTCCCCTCCTCCCTGGCAGAGCATGAGACTCAGAAAGTCCTTGGTCAGACCAAACATGACTGCAACAACTAAAAACATCGGTGTTATCAGTGGTGTTCCCAGGCTCAAAGTCAAAAACAAAGCACTGCACCAGCTACTAAGGAGAAGAAAAATGACTGCTACTGCTGAACCCAGGACAGTATGATACAAATGGTGTCAGAAACACAACCCAGGCCATGCAAAGTGACAAAAAGATCTTGGTACATTTTAATAATGACACTCTGAATAAATATGATTTTGATTTTTAAAATTTAAACAGTGACTTTAGCATAAGATATATCTTATTTTCAGATAATAACAGACACTGAATTTTCCTAATGCAATATACTTGTTTCTAATACATAATGCAAACTCATGTTTAGTTCACTTGCTGAACTCAAATGGCATGATGAATATTTGGCATCAGTTCACTGAACCCCTGTTCCTGCTTAGGAAGATTTATCTTTTCATATGGAGCCTTAATTAAGACAAATTCTACCACAACAGTTGCCACACATTTTTTGCCATGTGTTATGTATTTAGTTCACCCAGAGCCTACTTCAAAGAACTATAATTTGAGCATTACATCACTTCTGTCATTCTGGCATTATCTGAGGCCTGTTTTATTTTCCATCTTTTTTACTCCCACCCGCACTAACTTATTAATACATAGGAGAGTGCATGTGTCTAAGTTTTATGCCCCGATTACCATCTTGCTTGCACTGCTGGTTTTGCATATACAGTAAATTCTAAGAAGATAGTCTTAGCAAAATGTGAAAAAGCAGAATGACAGTGCAGGAGATGTTGGGCTAGTTTCATAAGCAATAGCCAGATTTATTGGCTTCCCGATATTTCTTATATTGGATTTATTTAAATCTGTGACTCGTATATCACTTTTGAAATGGTGACAAGCAGCTTATGAATCAGCCAGTCTGCTATCAACAAATTGTTATGAACTTTTTATCAAGCTGATTTGGGGGCACACTGGACAAGATTCCAGCTGGATAGCACAGAGTATAAATATTGTCCAAAAACTCTATTAAAATGTTAATCAAGGCCTGTCCACCCTCTTCTCTAATTCACAGTTGAAAAGTGCTCATAGGTTTTGTGCCTTTTTTTGTTGATGCAGAAATCACAGACAATGAAGAAAATATTTGGGAAATCGGTTTCTGGCTTCACTGCATTTAGGATATTTGTACCCCAAGAAGCAGCTGTGCTAGCCTGCCTGCATGGATGCAAGTGTCCGGGATACATCTACTTGTCTGTAGACAAGCTCTGCAATCAGTGGATCTAGCACTGCAATTCTGCATTAGGGTACTCCAGATGTCTCATGATATTCAGTATTTACAGTCTACCTGAATGACTGCTTTTTGCAAAAATCTGATGAGTCTCTGATGGACTTCTGAGAGCAGAAAAGATCAAATACTTTGTTACACAAAATGTATTTTAGCATAACAAGATGTCAGATGAGAGGTTCAATGGATTCGACTACATGACATCCCCACAGTTCACGTCTATGAGGCAGGACTGAAGTAGCAGAGGAACAGAAAGGAGGGCTTGTTGATAGCTGTTTCCTTCATGGCCTGTAATACATGAAGTCCCCCTGTATTCCCACAAAGAAACATACTCACAGTACATAACCGAGTCACGACTACTGTATGAGTGACAACGTCATTCCAGTGAACATGTTAAAATGGCAGGGTTTAAGATGTTTTCAATACAAAATTCTTCAAGCATTCCTTGAAATCAATGTACAGTCTAAGTTATCATGTAGATGCAGACTATGGGTAGCTCCACTGAGCCTAATTGAGCTACTCTGTAGCACAATTCAGGCCAATATAAGCCTCTGAAAAGATACGGTTTATCTCTAGTCATGCTATGGAATATTATCAGTGCAGCTGCTCTGAGACAGCCTTACCCACTCTTGACTACCTCTGACTTGGTAGATTACTAGGCAAGTCACACTAAGCCAGATTTTCAAAAATAGCTAAGTACTTGTGGTGCCAAGTAGGATTTTAAAAAGTTTTGTTAGATCCTCAATGACACTAAAAGGTAATTAGGCACTTGTCAAACTCCCATTAAGAGACAGCCTATGTCTTAGGCTTCTTCGTACCTTTGAAAGTCAAGCCCTTCACCTCTTCTCCTCTAACCTAATCCTTTCACATGGGACCACAATATTTAAATATTGCAAACACATACAGTCAGATTTAATTATTGCCTGTGACATGCTTCTTCAAAAAATACATAGTCTCTAGTAATAGACATAATGTTACTGTTCCTAGTCTTCAAACAATTATATTGACTTGTGGCATAGGGCAATGCTGATTATCTGCAGTGCTGCTTTTTGTTATATGCCCTAGCAACCTACCAGTTCTGTCAAATTCCCATCCAAATTTGCAAAGCCTCATTCCAACACTATAGCAAAATTACAGTCAAAGGGTTTAAATGTTCTGCGTTGTATCGTATATTGTGAAAGTTCCATCAAAGAGAATGTCTAAGATACAAACACAAGCATTATGGGAGACTGTGGTTCCTGTCATACCCTAGGTTTTTTACTACCCTGTCTGTGTCCCCTAAAATGCATTCTTTTTCCTCTTTCCACAAACCCGCCGCCACTGGCTCTCCCTTGGAGCTTCCTGTATACTTGATAAGGGAGTAAGAACTCAACCCATAACAAAAAAGCACAGCCGACACCTTCACGTCGTGGAAACATGTTCTGAAGTGAATGCTTAACTTTTAATTGGTTTTATTTCTGACACAAATCCCTATTCAGTTCCTCTCTGTCTATCTACCACTCTGTTTCCTCAGTTATGGCAAGATCTGTGGTTCTTACAGATCTCATTCAAGCAACAAGCCAGCACTTTTTCCTGGCATCCCACTAAGCGCTTTCTGGATTTTTTGAATAAATGGGAAAAAAGAGAGCCTGGATTTGGGGGAAACCCTGTGTAATAGTTGGAAGGGGATAAAGAGCACATGTGGGAGACAGCTCACAATATCTTAGATAAAGCGAAGAAACAGGTTAAAAGCATTGGCCGACTTAGGACATATGGATTTTGAGGGTGCAAATTAAATTCCTTTAAGAGACTGTGGTGAACTTCAGACTCCATCTGTTGTACAAATAATACAATACTAGCACTGGCAACAACCAAATAAGGGATTGAGCTGTACTCTGAGTTTTTCCCTTAGCATACCTCTACCCTGGTCCTTAAGTTGACTTGTCAAGCTACTTTCAGATAGAATACATTTTGATCATTCAGCCCTGAATGCCTGTGTGGTGGAGCACTAATTGGTCATCAGCTGCTTGAAGCTTTCAACATTACCTAAAAAGTTAGAGCAACCAGATTTGCTAGTTTGTTGTTTCAGTTGTTACTTTTACCATCTGCTCCCTGTTCAAATAAACTCCTTCAATTTATGTCCCTCCATGTTATTGGAAGTCCTCAGATTCTGAGGTCCTGCTTTGATGTTCTCAAAAGAAATTGTATACTTTGCAGACTTCATCAATACCTACCAATTCAGGACTAAATGTGCTGCACAGAAAGATAATGGTTTGTAACGGGAAGGAGGAGAAAACAGCAACCTGGAGAACAGCTTCAGGCTAGCTTTCAGGAATCGCATTTACAATAAAAAAAAACAAACACTAATTCCCCAGCCTGAGAAGATTCTTCCCAAAAGTCCCTCCTTAAAAAGCTGGAATTCTTGGAATACCTCAGTGGGCTGAAGGCATTCAAGAGTGAGGAGCTTATTCCCTAATAAGCTAAAAGTGAAGAGAAGGCATTTCAGTAGTCAAAATTTCTATTGATCAAAAAGGAAAATCCTAATAACGTAAGATAAATAGTGCTTATGTATAGGCTCTTTCTTTTACATACTAGCTAAATTAACACCCTTTAGACTGGCAGCTTTCACAGATGAAAGGCTACTAATAACATACTCTATTCCTTTAACCAATGTATTTTTTTTTTTTTTTCAAATTATCCAGTGTGCACTGATGTGCAACAGAAACATTAATTCCTAATAAAAACCTGTCTGATATTATCTCATGAGTAGAAGCTAGAGGTCGTCTTGAGAGCGCAATATTTAATAGAAGCCTCAAAGCACTGAACTAAATAAATATCCTTCATGGTGGTAACATAGAATCATAGAATCATAGAATCATAGAATCATAGAATAGTAAGGGTTGGAAAGGACCTCAAGATCATCGAGTTCCAACTCCCCTGCCATGGGCAGGGACACCTCCCACTAAACCATGCCATCCAAGGCTATGTCCAACCCCACCTTGAACGCCGCCAGGGATGAAGCATCCACAACCTCCCTGGGCAACCCATTCCAGGGCCCCACCACCCTCACAGTAAAGAATTTCTTCCTCATATCCAATCTAAACTTCCCCTGTTTAAGTTTAAACCCATTACCCCTTGTCCTCTCATCACAGTCCCTCATGAAGAGTCCCTCCCCAGCATCCCTATAGGCCCCCTTCAGGTATTGGAAGGCTGCTAGGAGGTCTCCACGCAGCCTTCTCTTCTGCAGGCTGAACAGCCCCAATTTTCTCAGCCTATCTTCATACGAGATCATAACCACATTAATTTTTAATTGCTGGAATAAATGCTTAGATGGTTTAAACAGATATGTTAAGACTTTTCTAGGTTTATTACTTAGTGCAAGTGCTGATGTGCAAGCTGCAAGACCCCGAAGTGCATGCATAATCAATAATGCATCTGGCTGCACTCTGACCGAGTTCAATTGTAGTACCTATTAGACACAGCCTTCCAATACTTTGCCTTGAAATAATTATTCAGGCATTTCAGGGCAAGCTGCGCTACATTAGTTTCCTTCTGGTAGTAATAGGGCGGAAAGCAAATGGTGCTTGCAGTATAGATACTGTGCTGTACAATGTCCCCTGTAAGAAAATGATCCGTCAAACTATTGTTATTCACTGGTCACAATATTCCTATACTCTTCTTCGTATTAATACAGCATTTACATATGCCAAATTATCTAAAAGATTTACTGTCTCTCCCACCTTCCTTTTTAGAGGCATATGTAAAATAGAAAATATTCTGTACACAAAAAGTCATTGCATGCTTTGCATGGACATTTCTTCTTCGGCTTTAGGATTTTATTGAATTTGTATTTCATATTTAAAAGAGAGAGAAAGCTGACATTAACCTTTGCTGGCATTCCAGCCACATATTGAAGAGACAGGATAACCTTTTAAAATCAGTAGGAAAATTCCTACCCTTTGGGTCTAGCATTAGGAGACAAAAAAGGTTCACAAAATAGTTGCTAGATTTGGTAGCTGTGGGACAAACGTGGACATTTGGGCTGCTGTACACCTTTGACAGGTAGAGAGGAATATTCTGAAAATGACGAAGGAAAGCAAATGGGGAAGAAAAATTAAACATCAAGCATTAAAATAATTCAATAATTATGAGACAGTCACCATATTCCAGAGTTATACAAGTATAGTTAAGGGCAGAATATGGCTCATGACTTCTGTAGATCTTGTGGTACTATATTTTTTCAGTTAATGGACAGTTAATTGGCAGTGACTTCGGACTGGTTTCTTATATTAAGGACTTTCAGTGAGCTCATGTTCACACCAATCAGTCACTAGTTACCCAGTCTGAAGAGTCAATATAATTTTCAAAAGTTGTCAGACCCACATTCTGCTCTTTCTTCATTACACAAGAGTCATTTAAAGACTACCGGGATTATCACACACTATCACTTCTGCAGCAGATGAAAGATGAAGGTCAATGTGTCAGGTGCCTTACATCCAGCTCAGCCTCACACCTGGCAGGTCACAGCACTCATTGACTTAGTGAAGTTTCAAATAAAAGAAACCTTTCTGTTGATTCTGTTGATTCAAGGATCACCTACTACAAGCTCAAGAGTGTTGAATCCCAACTAGAAGGAAGTGCAGCAGGAGGGCCAGGAGACCTCCTTGGATGGATAAGGAGATGCTGAGGAAAATTCAAAGGAAAAAAGAGGCTTATAGAAAGTGGAAGCAAGGACAGGCGGCCTGGGAAGAATACAGTGATGTTGTCCGGGAAGCTAGGGACCAGGATAGGAAAGATAAGGCCCACTTAGAATTAAACTTGGCTAGGGATGTGAAAGATAACAGGAAAGGATTCTACAGGTACATAGTGAATGAAAAGCAGGCTACGGACAACGTAAGCCCTCTCCAGAAGCTATCAGGAGTATTGGCTACGCTGGATTTGGAGAAGGCTGAGGTTCTTAATGACTTCTTTGCCGCAATCTTCACTGGCAAATGCTCTGACCACACCACCCAAGTCTTGGAAGGCAGACACAGGCACAGTGAGAATGAAGACCTTGGGTCCACTGTAGGAGAGGATCTGGTTCGAGATCATCTCGAGAACCTGAAAGTACACAAGTTCATGGGACCTGATGAAATCCATCTGCAGATCATGAAGGAGCTGGCAAATGAAGTTTTAAGCCACTGTCCATCATATTTGAAAAACCATGGCAGTCGGGTGAAGTTCCCAATGACTGGAAAAAGGGCAATATAACCCCCATTTTTAAGAAGGGGAGAATGGATGAGCCAGGGAATTACAGACCAGTCAGTCTCACCTCCGTGCCTGGCAAAATCTTGGAGCGGATTCTCCTGGAAGGCATGCTAAGGCACATGAAAAAGAACAAGGTGGTTAGTGACAGCCAGCATGGCTTTACTGAGGGAAAATCCTGCCTGACCAATCTGGTGGCCTTCTTTGATGGGGCTATGGAACTGATGGACAGGGGTAGAGCAGTTGATGTCACCTGCCTGGACTTGTGCAAAGCGTTCAACACTGTCCCGCATGACCTCCTTGCCTCTAAATTGGAGAGACATCAATTTGACAGGTGGGCCACTCGGTGGATAAAGAACTGGCTGGATGGCCGCATGCAAAGAGTAGTGCTCAGTGGCTCAATGTCCAGCTGGAGACCAGTAACGAGTGGTGTACCTCAAGGGTTGGTGTTGGGACCGGTCTTGTTCAACATCTTTGTTAGTGATATGGACAGTGGGATTGAGTGCGCTCTCAGCAAGTTTGTCGATGACACCAAGCTCTGTGGTTCGGTTGATGCATTGGAGGGAAGGAATGCCATCCAGAGTGACCTTGACACGCTTGTGAGGTGGGCTGATGCCAACCTGATGAAGTTTAACCATGCCAAGTGCAAGGTCCTACATCTGGGTCGAAGCAATCCCCAGCACAGCTACAGGTTGGGCAGAGAAGAGATTCAGAGTATAGCTGCAGAGAAGGACTTGGGGGTTTTGGTCGATGAAAAAATGAACATGAGTCAGCAGTGTGCACTTGCAGCCCAGAAAGCCAACCGTATCCTGGGCTGCATCAAAAGGAGTGTGACCAGCCAGTTGAGGGGGGTGATCCTGCCCCCTACTCTGCTCTTGGGAGACCTCACTTGGAGTATTGTGCGCAGTTCTGGTGTCCTCCACATAAAAAGGGCATGGAACTGTTGGAACAAGTGCAGAGGAGGGTCACGAGGATGATCAGGGGACTGGAGCACCTCCCATATGAAGGTAGGCTGAGTAAGTAGGGTCTATTCAGCCTGTGGAAGAGAAGACTGCATGGAGACCTCATAGCAGCCTTCCTGTATCTGAAGGGAGGCTATAGGGATGCTGGGGAGGGACTCTTCATGAGGGACTGTAGTGATAGGACAAGGGGTAATGGGTAAAATCTTAAACAGGGGAAGTTTAGATGGGCTATAAGGAAGAAATTCTTTACTGTTGGGGGTAGTGAGGCACTGGAATGGGTTGCCCAGGGAAGTTGTGAGTGCTCCATCCCTGGCGGTGTTTAAGGCTGGGTTGGACATAGCCTTGGATGGCATGGTTTAGTGGGAGGTGTCCCTGCCCATGGCAGGGGGGTTGGAACTCTATGATCTTGAGGTCCTTTCCAACCCTAACTATTCTATGATTCCATGATTCCATGATTCTATGATTCTTTCATTCTATTCTTATCTTTAAGATGGAGTCTATAAAGTTTAATTTCAGGCTGTATTACTTCTTTATCTGGATAAGAAATACAGGCATTCAACAGTACTTGAAATTGCACATGTTCTAATGGTCTGGACATGGCTATGAAGCTGATTACTTGAAGTATAAAACAAGTACTGTAAATTATACAGTGAAATACAAGAGTTTTAGGTGGTAAGGCTCTGACTGCAATATACTGAAATTAGTCATAATGTCACTGTTCTATGCCCATGTATTTTAACACCCTCCCACCAATGCATTTTTATAATGACCTCTTCCTAATCAAAACAAATGTACAGTCATAATTCTACTTTTTTCTTATCTAAAAAAATTATCTCTGATTCTAGCTTCTGTGGGTTTTTTGAATTGTTTTTTCAGCATTTCCTATAAGGAATGCTTCTAATCCTTTCTACAAGCATACACTGCTTAGTCACTACTATTTTACTTCTGTACATAAGGTGCTCATGAGCATAAATTTACCTAAAGCCTCTATGCCAATAGCTGGGATATCCATTTCTCCTCCAGCATCTGTACTGGTAACTTTTCATTATCAACAATTGACTTAAGAACCTGGGGACATTTTGCAATTACAAAAATTCTCAGAACTAAAGTACATTTCAATTTTGCTACCTTCTTCTGGAACACATCTTAAAAACATAGCCTTCTTTTCCATTCCACTGAGCTATTTATAAGACAGAATCATAGAATATTTTGGGTTGGAAAGTACCTTAAAGAGCATGATGTTCCAAGGTCCCTGCCATGGGCAGGGACACCTTCCACTAGACCAGGTTTCTCAAAGCCCCATCCAACCTGGCCTTGAACACTTCCAGGGATGGGGCAGGCACAGCCTCTCTGGGCAACATGTGCTGGTGTCTCACCACCCTCACATCCACCCTTTGGATACTGGAAAAGCTGTTGCACAATTCTTTTTCTCATCTGCCACATTAAATGCTGTTCCTGTCTCTACCTGTTCATGCTAGTTCATCTTTACTGTAGTTTCACTTTTAACACCCAGAAGGCTTAGCTCCGCCTTCTGTATTTTCTTTCTTTCAATAGGAAAAGATTGAGTTGTACATGTTTGGTCATCCTGTAAAACTGGACTTGCCATCCTGCAAGGCAGGTTTTCATAGAAAAAGGAAGCAGATTACTATTCCTTCAGGACTCAGCCAAATAAACCACATTATAATCATACCCACAGGAAATATAATAAATACATTAACATGGTCACTATCTTATTTTTCACTTCTTATTCGTGGGTAAAAATGACAATTAACATGCTGCAGAGTTTCAAGATCTTTGCAAATTAAACATTTTTCTGTTTTTTATTGGCTAATGGAAATCGTTCCAATGGCTGCCAGACAGTAATGTTAGTGATAACTCTTCACAGAATCTGCTAGAAAAGAAAAAGCAAATAACTGTGCTCTGAGTGGGTTTGCAAATATATGCTATGCATAACTAAAATCAGTGGAGACTTTCTCTTCTAATTATTTCTCATACAAGAACCAGGTAGAAAAATATATTTTTAAAATAAAACTATTTTACTCACTCTTTTGTGTCCAAAAATAATGTAGGATTTCTACTGAAAAAAAAAAAAAAAACCCACAAAAAAAAACAACCCCAAAAAACAACAACAACAACAACAACAACAAACATTACAAAAGCAAGAATATTGTCCCTCTATGATGTCAAAATTTTCTTTGTTTTGCTTTGCATGTTGAGTTGGTCAGAGGAACTTTTATCCAGTCTTGATGTAAATATCCATGTATACACCAACATTTACAGTTTCGTATTTCTTTGAAACCCCAGTACAAACACTAAAAATCTCTGAAGCACCACAGACTAGGACAATCGAAGGAGGTGCTCCTGCCCCTTTACTCTGCTCTCATGAGACCTCACTTGGAGTATTGTGTGCAGTTCTGGTGTCCTCAACATAAAAAGGACATGGAACTGTTAGAACAAGTGCAGAGGAGGGCCACGAGGATGATCAGGGGACTGGAGCACCTCTCGTATGAAGACAGGCTGAGAAAATTGGGGCTGTTCAGCCTGCAGAAGAGAAGGCTGCGTGGAGACCTCCTAGCAGCCTTCCAATACCTGAAGGGGGCCTATAGGGATGCTGGGGAGGGACTCTTCATTAGGGACTGTGGTGAGAGGACAAGGGGTAATGGGTTTAAACTTAAACAGGGGAGGTTTAGATTGGATATGAGGAAGAAATTCTTTACTGTGAGGGTGGTGGGGCCCTGGAATGGGTTGCCCAGGGAGGTTGTGGATGCTTCATCCCTGGCGGCGTTCAAGGTGGGGTTGGACATAGCCTCGGATGGCATGGTTTAGTGGGAGGTGTCCCTGCCCATGGCAGGGGGGTTGGAACTCGATGATCTTGAGGTCCTTTCCAACCCTTACTATTCTATGATTCTATGATAATCTGAATAGCCACCACTGTCTTCTAGTTTGAGCAGCACTGTTTCTTAAGCCCAAATTCTCTGACAGTTTCTTCCATTCACTGTTTTAATGAGTCTAAACATAGCGTCAATACAAAGAGCTTCTTCTAGTGGCTTGCTCTTGCAATAGTTATTATAGAATATTTTATTTTTACAGATTAATTCTATTTATATGAATAAGAATTATGATCTTCAGGCAACTGAAGCTAATAGCCAATTTTTGTGTATATTATTAAATAGGTTCTGAATTAAGTACTAGTTGGCTACTAGTTTTGATAAAGTGAAACCTTCCTACATAATATAGTACGTGTTATGCAAACTTCAACTGAAACTGGAGAATACCTGCTGTCATAAATAATGTTCTTTCTTTCCTACCTCATGTTCTTTCCTGCCTCATGTGGTAAATTTGACATGAAAATGATGTGGGTTTAGTACTCATTTAAGAAGAAGCCTACAATTTTTTCCAAGGGAGGCTTAAAAATTGTATGTAATTGTAGTACTGACTGATTCACCTAATTGGTATCTCTTCTTGTTTAGTAGCGTTCTGGGATGCATGTAAACTTGATCCTAGGCCCTTAGTAGTATAGCTGATGGCTTACAATTATTTCTATGAGTTGAACAAATAGAAATCAAGCCCAATTTTTTTTTCTGGGACAGAAAGAAACATTCTTCTAATTGGGGTTATATGTCATTCTGCTGACAACATGTCATCAACTTTACTTGTGTGCAGATTCCAGCTTTTATCATTCAAGTTGGGCTACAGCAAATATAGTGAAAACCAAATATAAAAAGAATTTAACACTTGTAGCCAAGCCTGTTAAAATTAGCTAACCAAATTATATTAAATCCTCCATCTGTTTTTTACATTATCCTGACAATGACAGTGATAGAGCAAATTTATTGACTATGTTTTATGGAGTGTGCTGCATATAATTTCATTTTTTAATTTCCAGACTGCAACTTCTGGTTATTTGTATTGTGTTCTTTCATTTACACAGACACTCTTCACCATTACATGTTTAATAATCAAGTTACTAATTTCAAGATGACTTCTAAACAGTCTGTTATAATTATCTTTTAATCAGGATATTAATTTCTATGTTCAGTTTATGATAAACAACTATAAACTTTATATCCTCTTTAGTTTCTTTTGGCCCTGCCAAAACAGTAAAAGGATTTCTTTCTTATCCAGATTGTACACATTACCTTGCAACAAGAAGGTCCAGATTCACAAGGGAAGACTGCCATAGAAATGTTGTGTCCTCCCATTTTTCTCCTTGAGTTCAAGGACTGATACGCACAAAGTCAAGTAAGCCATTTGTCCTGGGTTCAGCAGCAGCAGTCATTTTTCTCCTTCTTAGTAGCTGGTGCAGTGCTTTGGTTTTGACTTTTGGCCTGGGAACAGCACTGATAACACCAATATTTTTAGTTGCTGCTCAGTAATGTTTAGTCTGACCAAGGACTTTCTGAGTCTCATGCTCTGCCAGGGAGGAGGGGAAGCAAGGAGGAAGCAGAGACAGGATACCTCACCCCAACTGACCAAAGAGGTATTCCAGACCACAGCACGTCATACCCAGTATATAGACTGGGGGCAGTTACCCAGAAGGGCTAGATCACTGCTCAGGTCGGGCTGGGTATTGGTTGGCGGGTGGTGAGCGGTTGTATTCTCTTCCCTTGTTACTTCCCTTGTCATCATTATTATTGGTGGTAGCAGCAGTGGTTTGTGTTACACCTTACTTACTGGACTGTTCTTATCTCAACCCGTGGGAGTTACATTCTTTCGATTCTCCTCCCCATCCCTCCGGTAGCAGGGGAAGGAAGGGGGGAGGAGTGAGCGAACACCCGCAGGGTTTCTGGGTTGCTGGCTGGGCTTAAACCACGACACCATCTACTTGTCTCACACAACATATAGGAAAAGACAGGTACTTAGAATGCACTCTATTAACAACCTATACAGCAGCAAAGATGTCTAAGTTAGCTCATGGGGAATAATGAAATATGGGAAGTACCTGAGGTTTCTCTTATTCCTCTTTAACGGACACCTATATAAGAAGGCAGAAGCTGCTCACACCATCCCTTCTGGAAACAGGATGGAAACAAATGGGTGGAAACAGAAGAGAAGTGCCCTTCAAAAAATGGCAGCAGCAGTGGTAGTGGTTGAAGTGGTAGAAAGTGAAAAATGTGGTTTTTGGACCTCCTTCAGCCTGAAGCCATTCAAACTACGTCTCTTACCTTCTAGGAAGATATTTCACGCTATTCCGTGACCTACATGAATGGAAGGCACCTTCCATCTCACTTGCTGAAGTTAAAAAACAGTATTTAAAAGACAATCCAGTTTTCAGGAAATTATAAAGACTGAGAACATAGGAAGCTCTGTTTCCCTGAGAAGACCTTTTCAATGAGATATGAGCATCTTAGGTTTCTAGGGACCGCTTATGCATCCTGCATTAAAGAGTCATGCAATAGGGTAAGTGAGCAATGTCTGAAAAAGAGATAAGAGCCAACCAAACTCAAAGTTGCCTATACCCTCTTAAGAACTTAAGTGCTTAGATAAAGCTTTATAGGCAAACTCAAAGGACTTTGACATTTCCTTAGGTGGTACTTAAGGCACTTACATCTTTTAGTTCTGGGTTCAGGCCCTAATGGACGTAATTGAGCAATCTATGAAGACATGTACATAAATACCCCACAGAACAAGGTTTATATAATAGAGATTAAGTGCCAAATCATAAATCCTTCTCCTACAAACAGAGTAAATAAAAGTTTTTCAGAAGAGAAACAGGGCTTTGTTTTGTTTTGTTTGCAAGTTCTTAATATCAACTATTAACCCAACTATTTTGAATGTAGTTGTCAGGAGATTCCACTGGGAAAAAAAGTGTCCTCGAGTTCAGGAAGGTATTCAGAACCCATGTTGTGCCATAAGTAAAGCAAGTGGGCAGAAGACCAGCTTGGCTGAACAGGAAACTCTTGTGACTTGGGAGGGAAAAGGGACTGTATGATCTCTGGAAGAGAATTTAGGCATCACAGGAAGATTACAGACCCATGATTCACATATGCAGAGAGAAGACATGACAGACCTAAGCTGAATTGGAGTTGAAACCGGCAAGTGTTGTCTCAGACAAGAAGAAAGGCTTTCTTAAGTTTTAATAGCAAGAGGAGGTCCAAGAAAAACATTAGACTAATATGTGTTGAACATGCTCAGGGATGAAGGAAAAGCAGTGGTATTCGATGTTTTGGTGTTTTTTTATAGAATCATAGAATCACCTAGGTAGGAAAAGATTGCTGAGGTGACTGTCTCGAGAGGGAACGCCTGCAGCGCCTGACCGGGGCGGAGGCTCGGCGTCCGGAGCTTCACCTCGGAGCAGCAACAGCCACCGAGGAAGCCTCAAGTCCTCCACGGGGCCTGCCCAGGAGCCGGCAGCTCAGCAGACGCGAGGAGCTGATTCAGAAGGGGCGGTGCCAGGAGGACCGGCACCACCCTGACTGGGTAAAAGCCAGCCCCAGGGAGCGCGAGCAACCAGGGCGGGCAACCAGGGCGGGTCCGAGGCAGTTTGTGCGGCGGTTCGCGCGGCAGGCAGGCGGGATGGTGAGCACTCGCCGTATGATCAGGGCTCGGCCTGGGAGCTCTGCTCTGGCTGCCCTGGCGGTGGCCAATGTAGGCACCCAGACAGAGCTGATGAGAAGGGAGGATGCAGTGCAGAGCTCCGGGTGTAGAGAGCGCCTGCACTGCTCTGCAGGGAGGAGGGTGCACAACGGCCAGGGCTGCACTCTGTGCTCCCTGGTGGAGGTCTTCCTGCAGCAGGTGGCTGAGCTGCGGGAAGCTGTTCCTAGGGTGAAAGGTGTCAGGGAAGCTGAGGGGAAACAGCACTGCTTGCTCCGGGACCAGACTGTTCCGGGGCCTCAAGCAACTGCTGTCGCTCATGCAGGAAAGGCAGCCGCTAACCCAGGAAGCTGGGAAACAGTAACAGAAAAAAAAAAAAAAAAAAAAAATAGGAGGAAGAGGACAATTAAAAGCAAGGGGCTTCCTCCTGCATCTGTTTTCCCCACCCAGAACCGCTTTGCTGTCCTGCAGGGGGCTGATGAGGAACCACACTCCCACCAGGAACAACCAGCTGATGCACTGGTACAGAAGATCACTACTGGTGCTGCCACGAAAAAGCGGCGGGCTGTAGTAGTAGGGGACTCTATGCTGAAAGGAACAGAGGCAGCCATCTGTTGGCCTGACCCAGTCTCAAGGGAGGTGTGTTGCCTACCAGGAGCTTGGATCAAGGATGTTGCAGAGAAGCTGCCTGCTCTAGTCGGCCCCACTGACTATTACCCACTTCTAGTGATCCATGTGGGTGCTACTGATATGGATAGCAGTAGCCTGGAGAACATAAAAAAGGACTACAGAGCCCTGGGAGAGGTGGTTAGGGGCTCTGGAGCTCAGATTGCCTTTTTGCCAATTCTCCAGGATACAGGGCAGGACCTTAAAAAGGCTAGGAGGATTGACAAAGTTAATAAATGGCTGGAAGGGTGGTGCTGTACTCAGGGGTTTGGGTATCTTGAACACAGGACTCAATTTAGTAGGCCAGGTCTACTGGGGGCTGGTGGAACTGGTCTGACAAAGAAAGGGGGGAAGAGTGGTTTTGGTAGGAGGCTTGCCAGACTGGTCAAGGATGCTTTAAACTAGATGTGTTGGGAGAGGGGGGCATCATCACATCCGAACACACCCAGTCAGTTGCCAGCACCTATAGTAAACGTTCGGAGCAATGTAAAGGTATTCCAGCTGCCCCAGCCAATGAGCCGGCTTCAATTGGATCTTGGCTCAGATGCCTCTATACAAATGCCTGTAGCATGGGGAACAAACAAGAGGGCTTAGAGATGTGTGCAAGTCTACGGGGGTATGATATCATAGGCATCACAGAAACATGGTGGGATGGCTCCTATGACTGGTGTGTTGCAATGGAAGGTTACAGGCTCTTTAGGAAAGACAGGTCCGGCAGACGGGGAGGGGGAGTTGCTATTTATGTTAGGGATAGGCTGGAGAGTATGGAACTCTCTCTGGGGACACGTGAGCAGTCGACAGAGAGTTTGTGGGTCAGGGTTAAAGGGAGAACAGCAACGGGAGACATTATTGTGGAGATCTGTTACAGACAACCTGACCAAGGGGACTCGGTGGATGAAGCGCTCTATAGACAGATAGGAACAGCCTCATGCTCACAGGCCCTTGTTCTCATGGGGGACTTCAACCACCCTGATATCTGTTGGAGGGATGGTACGGCCTGGCACAAGCAGTCCAGGAGGTTCCTTGATTATGTGAGAGACAACATCCTTCTGCAAGTAATAGAGGAGCCGACAAGGAGAGGTGCCATGCTTGACCTCGTGCTCACCAACAGGGAAGGGCTGGTTGGGAATGTGACGCTCCGGGGCAGCCTTGATTGCAGCGATCATGAGATGGTTGAGTTTGAGATCCTCAGGACAGTGAGAAGAGCGTGCAGCAAGCTCACTGTCCTGGACTTCAAGAGAGCAGACTTTGGCCTCTTCAGGAACCTGCTGAGTAAGATTCCATGAGATATAGCCCTAGAGGGCAGGGGGGCCCAAGGCTGTTGGTTGATATTCAAGGATCACCTACTGCAAGCTCAGGAGCGATGCATCCCAACTAGAAGGAAGTTCAGCAGGAGGGCCAGGAGACCTCCTTGGATGGATAAGGAGACGCTGAGGAAAATTCAAAGGAAAAAAGAGGCTTATAGAAAGTGGAAGCAAGGACAGGCGGCCTGGGAAGAATACAGGGATGTTGTCCGGAAAGCTACGGGCCAGGTTGGGAAGGCTAAGGCCCAGTTAGAATTAAACTTGGCTAGGGATGTTAAGGATAACAGGAAGGGATTCTATAGGTACATTCAAATAAAAGGCAGGCTAGGGACAACGTGGGCACTCTCTAGAAGCTATCGGGAGAACTGGCTACCCTGGATTTAGAGAAGGCTGAGGTTCTTAATGACTTCTTTGCCTCAGTCTTCACTGGAAAATGCTCTGACCACACCACCCAAGTCTTGGAAGGCAGATGCAGGGACAGTGAGAATGAAGACCCTTGTCTCATTGTAGGATAAGATCTGGTTCGAGACCATCTTAAGAGCCTGAATGCATACAAGTCCATGGGATCTGATGAAATCCATCCAAGGGTCCTGAAGGAGCTGGCAAATGAAGTTGCTAAGCCACTGTCCATCATATTTGAAAAATCATGGCAGTCAGGTGAAGTTCCCAATGGCTGGAAAAAGGGAAATATAACCCCCATTTTCAAGAAGGGGAAAATGGATGAGCTGGGCAACTACAGACCAGTCAGTCTCACCTCCGTGCCTGGCAAAATCTTGGAGCGGATACTGCTTGAAGGCATGCTGAGGCACATGAAAAAGAACAAGGTGGTTGGTGACAGCCAGCATGGCTTCACTAAGGGGAAATCCTGCCTGACCAATCTGGTGGCTTTCTATGAAGGTGTTATGGAACTGATGGACGGGGGTAGAGCAGTTGATGTCATCTACCTGGACTTGTGCAAAGCGTTTGACACTGTCTCACATGACATCCTTCTATCTAAGTTGGAGAGACATCAATTTGATAGGTGGACCACTCGGTGGATAAAGAACTGGCTGGATGGCCGCACGCAAATAGTGGTGCTCAATGGCTGAATGTCCAGCTGGAGACCAGTAACGGGTGGTGTCCCTCAGGAACCGGTGTTGGGACCGGTCTTGTTCAACATCTTTGTGAGTGACATGGACAGTGGGATTGAGTACGCCCTCAGCAAGTTTGCCGATGACACCAAGCTCTGTGGTTCGGTTGATACGTTGGAGGGAAGGAATGCCATCCAGAGGGGCCTTGACACGCTTGTGAGGTGGGCTGATGCCAACCTGATGAAGTTTAACCATGCCAAGTGCAAGGTCCTACACTGGGGTCGGAGCAATCCCAAGCACGGCTACGGGTTGGGCAGAGAAGAGATTCAGAGCATAGCTGCAAAGAAGGACTTGGGGGTGCTGGTCGATATAAAAATGAACATGAGCTGGCAGTGTATGCTTGCAGCCCAGAAAGCCAACCGTATCCTGGGCTGCATCAAAAGGAGTGTGACCAGCCAGTTGAGGGGGGTGATCCTGCCCCCTACTCTGCTCTTGTGAGACCTCACTTGGAGTATTGTGTGCAGTTCTGGTGTCCTCCACATAAAAAGGACATGGAACTGTTGGAACAAGTGCAGAGGAGGGTCACGAGGATGGTCATGTGCCTGGAGCACCTCCCATATAAGATAGGCTAAGATAATTTGGGCTTTTCAGCCTGGAGAAGAGAAGGCTGCGTGGAGACCTCATAGCAACCTTCCAATATCTGAAGGGAGCCTATAGGGATGCTGAGGAGACACTCTTCATGAGGGACTGTAGTGAGAGGACAAGGGGTAAGAGGTTCAAACTTAAACAGGGGGAGTTGAGATTGGATATGAGGAAGAAATTTTTTACTGTTGGGGGTGGTGAAGCACTGGAATGTGTTGCCCAGGGCAGTTGTGAATGCTGCATCGCTGGTGGTGTTCAAGGCCAGGGTGGACAGAGCCTTGGGTGACATGGTTTAATGGGAGGTGTCCCTGCCCAAGTCAGGGGGGTTGGAGCTAGATGATCTTAAGGTCCTTTGCAACCCTATCTATTCTATGATTCTATGACCTTTGAGATCAGCAACTGTTACCCCAGGACTGCCAAGTCCACAACTAAACCATGTCCTCAAGTACCACATCTGCATGTTTTTTAATATTTCCAGGGAAGGTGACTCACTTTCCTGGGCAGCCTGTTCCAAACCTGATAACCTCTTTAGGGAAGAAATTTTTCCCAATATGCAATCTAAACTTACCCTGGTGCAATTTGAGGCTATTATCTTTTGTCTTACAGCTTGTTACTTAGGAAAAGAGACCATCCACCTCCTCTCTCCTTCCTCCTTTCAAGTGGTTGTAGAGAGCAACAAGGTCCCCCATGAGCTTTCTCTTGTCCGCATAAAACACCCCCAGTTCCCTCAACCGTTCCTCACAGGACCTGTGCTGCAGACCCTTCATTGCCCTTCTCTGGACCTGCTCCAGCACTTCCGTATCTCTCTTGTAGTGAGGGGCCCAGAACTGAATGCAGGATTTGAGGTGTGGCCTCACCAGTGCCAAGTACAGGGGGATGACCACTGCGCTTGCTCTGCTGGCCAAATTATTGCTGATACAGGCCAGGATGCCATTGGCATTCTTGGTTGCCTAGCAAAAACTGGCTCATGTTCAGCCATCAGTTAACACCGCAGGTCCTTTTCCACCAAGCAGCTTTCCAGCCACTCTTCCCCAGCCCTGTAGCATTGCATGAGGTTGTTGTGACCCAAGTGCAGGACCTGGCACTTTGCCTTATTGAACCTCATACCACTGGCCACAGCCCATTGATGCAGATCCCTCTGCAGAGCCTTTGACCCTTTAGCAGATCAACACTCCTGCCCAAGTTTGTGTCGCCTGCAGATTTACTAAGGGTGCACTCAATCCCCTCATCGAGATCATCAGTAAAGATATTACACAGCACTGACCCCATACTGAACCTGAGAGACATCACAAGTGACCAGTCACCAAGCAGATGTGACACCATTTACCACTACTTTTGCTTCAGTCTTAAATAATGCTGATAGACCTTGTACTACCCAGTCCTCTGAGTTGGAGGACCACAACCTTGAATGTTTATAAATCCATGAGACTTGACAAGATTCATCTCAGAGTACTGAAAGAGTCCTGGTGGTTTTTACAGCAGGATCCTGCTATCTAGAATGTAGCAACATTACTGCAATTTACAAGAAAGGCATGAGGGAAGACCCAGGGAACTACAGACCTTTTAGTCTAACCTCAGTTCCTAGGAACGGTTCAAAGCTGTGCCAGGGGAGGTTCTGACTGGACATAAGGAAGCATTTATTTACTGAGAGGGGGTCAAACACTGGAACAAGCTTCCTAGAGATGTGGTTGATGCTCCAAGCCTGTCAGTGTTTAAGAGGAATTTAGACAATGCCGTTAATAGCATGCTTTAACACTTAGCCAGCCCTGAAATGGCAGGCATTGGGACTATATGATAATTATAGGTCCCTTCCAAATGAACTATTCTATTTAATTTGAAGAACACATCTCTTTTAGCATGTGATAAACATAAAAAAAAAAAAAAAAATCACTGGAAACAACCTGACTAGTCTTTTAAAAATATTTACAGCACAAAAGCACTAACATTGACATACGCCATTGCATTGTGGATGCAGTTGCAATAAAGGCAAAAGGAATGGGTTAACATCAGCCCTCCTGACCTTGCCTTCCATTTCCCTCTGTCTATCAATCACTTCCTAATTCCTGCATCCTGTTTTGCCTCTGCATTGGGAAGCTACAGTATCCCAGGGCTGGTGTAGCTGCATAGCAACAGACTGTCTTCAAAATGGAAGAAAAACCTTCATAAAACTGCATCCAGATGCAAATATTGAAAGGCCTGAAGGGAAAAATTGCAATAATCTCATCTTCTAGTAAAATTTTCTGTTTAGTAAGATGTTCAACATCCCTGTAACTTGTGCTTAATCACAAAATATTTCAGAAAGATGATAATTTGATATCAGAATTTCAAGGGATAAAAAACTTACTACCTCTGAACAAGTTGTCCAAATGGTGAAACATTAATAAAACAAAAATAACTACATTTAAAAATTCATAACTGAATTTAAAGAGTTACCAATTATGAATTTTCCTAGATTTGTTATACAAGAATTAGGATTCTATGGCTTGTCCTGGTAAACTGAAGGTTTATTCACTTGAAGAAAACTCTTTTTTATGTGGACACACTGATGATAAGACTCCTCTCAACCATTTGAGATAAATGTAACAACACTGAATGTCTTAGCTGTCTTTCATTAGACTTGCTTTCTAGTCTGTATACTTGCAGTGGCTATTTCTAAATGCCTGTCCAATGTCTTAACATTTCCTTTTGAAGCAGAGTTGCCATATTCTTCTTTACATACAGAGAAGACATCATACCATGGCCGCCTTCTGTGTGGAAATTGTCTGTACATCTAAGAAAGCTTCCTTAGTACAAAGACGTTTCTGTTTTATTTGATGACTTATGATGAGCCGTTCCAGTGTTAATGCACTACAGACACTATCTCTCATATAGAACTCGCAGTCTGCATTTTTTCTTTGTGCATTTTATGACCTTGCAATTTGCAATGTTTAACCTCGTGTTGATCAAATGAGCCAACTTCACTGTATGATTCAGATCAGCCTGTTTTATAGCTGACCTATAACTGTTGTTACTTCCCTCTCCACCAGTTTTTGTTATCATCTGCAGATTTTACAAGCAATGCTTCCATATTTTATTCCAGTTCATTTACAAAGGTATTGAAGATCAATGGGGCGAGGACAGATTCCTGCATGTCTGAACTAGAAGCAGCCCCAACAGGAAGATGAGTCTTCATTTATGGGTTACATTTTGTGGTCTATTGGTTAGCCAAATTTTAATCCTTTTAATACAGGTTGAATTGATTTTGTGAGTGCTTTTCTTTTCCCTTTTTTTCCCCCTCCTTTTCCCCTCCCCCATCAGATTGTGGAGCCAATTCAAACATCACACAGATGTCCATTCGTCAGCACATTACCAGTATTGACTGAGTGCTAGGTATTTAAAATGACTATTTTTCAAAAGTTTCATGTTGGATAATTGGAAGAGTAGTAGTGGAATGTCTAACATGTTTTTTATTCTTTCCTAGGTGCCTGCTTGAGACTTTTTGATTGCTTTGCTGCCAGCTTGTTGTTGGTTGCTATTTTGGGTCTTGATCCAGTGACCACTGAAATAAAATACACATCTGTTAGGCCATTTTCTGAAACCCTACGGCCATTCTTATGCAATTATGTGAAAGGTTTTATTCTTTACTCATTGTATTCCATATCAACATTCCCACACATTTGCTCTGAATAACTATCCAAGAAAAATAACATCCTGAAGTATGATCAGGGGACTGGAGCACCTCTCGTATGAAGATAGGCTGAGAAAATTGGGGCTGTTCAGCCTGGAGAAGAGAAGGCTGCGTGGAGACCTCATAGCAGCCTTCCAATACCTGAAGGGGGCCTATAGGGATGCTGGGGAGGGACTCTTCATTAGGGACTGTGGTGAGAGGACAAGGGGTAATGGGTTTAAACTTAAACAGGGGAAGTTTAGATTGGATATGAGGAAGAAATTCTTGACTGTGAGGGTGGAGGGGCCCTGGAATGGGTTGCCCAAGGAGGTTGTGGATGCTTCATCCCTGGCGGCGTTCAAGGTGGGGTTGGACATAGCCTTGGATGGCATGGTTTAGTGGGAGGAGTCCCTGCCCATGGCAGGGGGGTTGGAACTCGATGATCTTGAGGTCCTTTCCAACCCCTACTATTCTATGATTCTATGATTCTATTAAGCTCATGGGGCACACATGGGAAGAAAAATCAGGAGAACATCCCTCTATATTTTTGAAAATCATACCTTTTAATTATTCTTGTATAGTTTTTATAAAATACTAAATAATTCTTGCTACTTGAAGTTATCAAGAAAGCCATGTTCTTTGCTGACAACTTGTCTACCTAACCTTCTCAATAATCCACTACACCTGTTGTTCTATCAGTCTTCCCTACTTACAAATTCCAGATGCTTCCCACTGCACTATGATTTCTAGAAAGATGACTCCAAGGAATATGAGATCACACGGTCCACTTCTATAATTCATCCAGAGTTATTGTTACAGTGTTTAACTTTTAAAATGTTATGACATTTTAACATTCTTAGGGCTCTTTCAAGTTTTTAAGTAACTCAAAGATTATTAAGAAAACCAAACATATATTCAACCCCTTTTGTTATTGGTGCATTAACCTGTTTTGTTTTTCTGAATGTAAAAAGAAATATTTACTGAGCACTTGCTCATTCTCAGCCTCATGAGTAATTTTCATGCTTTGCTTTTGTATTATTCTCCTTCTGTTCTTGACTTTTACCAATTCTTGCTCTATTTTTAAGAATGACTTCATATCTTCTGTGTAACTGGTCATGCATTGCCAAGTGGTGCATTAGTTTTCTGTGTAAATTCTTTGCATTTCCCAACTTCTGGTTTGTCCTCAATATTCTTGAAACTCATTAAATTTCTGCAAAAGGACTTTAAGGAGATCGTTCTGAATATATAAAGTTAAATAAATGCATATGTTTTTGCAAGACAGACTTAATCCTGATTCAGTCCTATTGCGCTTTCAACTAAGAGTGGTAGCAGTGTTGAGAATAAGAGATTTCCATAAAGAACAGTAATATTACTCTACTTTGACTCTCTTAATGGCTGTACCAAGATTTAAAATTGTTTTATCTTAATATAAGCTGAAAGATAGGTATGGAAATGTTTTTAATTTTTATTATCACCAGATAATATGAACATAGCTACTATATTTCCCTACTCTACAGTGGACCATTTCATTATACATTTCAAGCAGATTACAGACAAATATATACTCCTTCATGGGAAAACAAAAACTGAAGCAAAGTGTTATCTTTTTGTAAACTTTTTTATTTTATTTTTTTAAATTCTGAAAATTTCAGGCCTATGCATGCTATTTTCTGTGTACAAACAGGCAGAAAGAAAAGCTCAGCACTTTTTATATGTTTATCTTTAAATCCTTTCATTGCATATACCTGAGAATTTTTATTAAAAGTACAATACTGGTTTGGTTTGGGTTTTTTTTGAGGGTGTTTTTTTTTATTTTTCTTTTTAGTGCTGTTTGTTATCAGGTTCATTACATGAGAGATAACTCTATATGTTATGCAGAAATCCACTGTTTTCTTTTTGTTTATGAACTGTAAGTTCTGATTTATGGAGTGCAATGTAATTGTTTCACTGAAAAGGAGAAAAAAACCTTATTTTAATCCATAGAAATACAGAAATATTCCTTGCAAAGCCTTTACATTTAAGATAATGACATAATATGAAGTTGCAGCATCAAATTTACATTGAAGAAAATCAATATAAGTCTGCTGCTATCCGCGTAATAGCTCTGAATTATGTCAATTCTGAGCACACTTTCTAATGCACATGGGTCAGTTTTATTTGGTGAATGATTTATTCACCAAAAAGTGATTTGCCTCTGAATTATTCATAAATCTGGTGAATAATTCTGAATAAAAAATGTCAAAATGGTGTATTTTGCATCTGCAGGTAAAAAGATTTTGCTTTCTTGAAGGTTAGAATTAGGAGAGGTGTAGGTACAAGTTCCACTTTTGTCACTGGATGCCACATTCCTCTGACAGCCTGTTAAGTGAGTGGCAAGGACAGTCTTCTGGAGATCAGAGAAGTTTCAAAACCTACCCCAGCCTGCACCGAGGAATAGCATTGAACCAAAGCCTTTTACATCTCAGGAAGCTATTGCATAGGTGGGTGATTGATATTTGGTGTAAATTTATTACAATATTTTCATTGCAGGTGTTCCATTTTAGGGGAAAAAAACCCACACTTTAAGGTTAATCATCTGAGGGCCTGGAACTGAAGTTATACAGCTTTCAGGTTGGTAACTGTTGAAGTTTAAGCTACTCTGTGATAAGTTTCTCTCAGCATGTCCTTTCCGAGGCTGCTCCGTGAGCTACTGATGCCTCTTGCTGGAAGTCACAGATCTATTCCCAGTGTTTCTCTGTGGTGCTGTAACAGGTCTTTCTTTCTCAAACGAAGGACTAGTAAACATAGGGGAAACATGATATTATTATTCAAAAAACAGTTTTCAAGTTGCTGCAAAATGGAGCAGTGCTGAAAATTCGAGAATGATTTTTTCCATTTTCCCCAACTTTGGTGAAAAAGCTACTCTGTGAACACAGCAGCCTCTAAATGATCCATCTGTCTTTTCAATACCAACGTTTCTACTTCATACACATCAAATTTCAAATTAAATCAAGCCTGGATTTGAAAAGATTAAATCAACAGTATGGCAGAGACACAATACTCATAAAAAATTTCAAATTGTTTCATGATTGACATGCTAGTTCTAGATTCAAAATTTAGTCAGTTCAAAATTAAAATGCATTTTTCACCAGAATCCAAGCTAGACCAGACTTCTGTGTATTGGCAAGCTTCCAGAAAAACTTCCAATTTCCTTGCATTAGTCCACTGTAGATAACTTTATTAAATGGTAAGTCAGATGATCTCTTTTATCTTAAGTTTCCATTGATTAAAGAAGTGTGCAGTACTGTGTATCCTTCAGAAGCCTCAGTTATGAAAATTTAAGTATGGAAATTATAGAAGTTCTACTTTTAGTTAGATAACACTGGTGACAAAGATGAATGTCAGGCTACATGACTGCAAAAAATATATATTGATAATGTAATGTTGTGAGTACCTTATTGAAAAGAATTAACCTTTGAAAGTAAAGAGGATTCTTGTCCCTGACTCTTACTACCTCAGAAAGCAAAAGTAAGTTAAGGAAGTCTGGTTAAACACATATGAAGAACTGTAACTTTCCTACTTCTACTACTTAAAGAAATTGGAAAGAAATTCTCACTTTTATTGTGCAAATCTTATATCTTATGTTTGTGCAGAAAAGCGACCTTCATTATTATGAAGTCTTCATTATATTTTGTGGCTGTATATGAGAATATAATTATGTCTATGACAATACACAATGTTTCAGTGACTATCTTAACCTTTGTAAGTACAGGAAAGATTCCTCAAAAGAAAAAGTGCAGACCACTGACTAGGAAACATTCAGCATATGCAGAATATCAAAAACCCTCTGACACTAATTTCAGTGGAACCTGTCAGTCTCAAAGTTCAGCACCTGCTGACATACCAAAGTACATTTTGGCTTCATCACTTCCAGAGGAAATTCTTATCTCATGTAAATTGTCCTAATCATATTTTAATCAATAACCAGGAATGTTTTTTTAAGTTTTAAGTTTAAAATGACAAGGAATTTGTCCTAAACTTCTGAGCTACAAGCATTCCAGAAGCAAGCGACAACATGTAGAAAAGTCATCCACACAAACCAAATATCTGAGGAAGTGACTATTCCCTTCTGTTCTTCTCTTGTTGGACTACATCAGGAGTATTGCTTCCAAATATAAGAAAAATGTTGCAAAACTGGAGACAGTCTAAGGGAGGGCAACAAAGATGTTTAAGAAGCTGAAGCTCATCACATACAATAAGAGGCTAAGGGAGTTATATACTTGTAGATCCAAGAAGAGAAATCTAAGGGGATCAAGTTGCTGTCAACAAGTAAAATAAGAGGCTATGATGGAGACAAAGTCAGACTTTTCTAAGAGGTCTCCAGCAGAAGGGAAAAATGCAGTGCTCACAATCTACAGGAAAAAAAATTCCAGCCAAATATACAGAAAATATCTCCACAGTGAGGGTGGCAAAATACTGAGGAAGGCTGTCAAGGGAATCTGGGAAATGTCCATCTCTGTACATGTTCAAAACTGTCCTGAACAAGGTCTTTGGTGAATTCATCTAACTTTATGGGAACACTACTTTGAGAAGGTGATGAAATTAGATGATTAGTACAAGTTCCTTCCAATCTAAGTTAGTCTTGGATGTCTGAATTCTGTTCATTTTGACATCCAGTTAGAATTTATAAAATATTTTTGCTGTATCAGTGATACCATGTTGGTTTTGGAGGCTGAATTCTGCAAGCTTAATTGCGTATTAAAAAAAAAAAAAAGTATATTCAAACATGCTATCCTTAAAAACAAATCTGCAATTTTCTCCTTTTATTGCAGAATGTTTCTAGTGGTGATATAAAATGGAATTTTACCAGAATAAGTTGAAAAAAAGAAAAACAATGCTGAATTTGGTGGGGGATTTTTGCTTTCTGCATTTGATTGAGTAACACTCTGGGAGGTATTGGATTAATGTAAAGAAAAGATGGAACAGAATGAGGGAAAGTAGAATATACTTAATTCTTTTGGCAAAATTAATTCTCTTGGTCTCTCTGGCAAACTGCAGTGTTGAAAAATTATTCTTTAAAAACGAAATGGAAACTGGTTTACACTAGAAACACATAAACCAGAAAGACTGTTGATTTTTATGTGCTCATTCAAAGATATATAAGTATTTCTTTTATCATAGTGGGTGCCTGTTAAAGCAGAAGAATTTCTAAAGAATGTGATGAGGACTGGATTCTTACATCTGGGAGAAATCCAAACTAACTGAACTAACTTCAGTGAATTCATTCTGGGTTTGTAATGGTATAATTAAGAACAGAATTTTATCCTTTGTGGTTCTTATTAGTCAATGAAATTAAATTTATATTTTTTTGCCTAAAAGTGAGAAAAACTTTTCTGAGTAATGTCAAAAAATGCATAGCAGCTAGCATCAAACCACCTGAACAGACAACTGGAGATGTGGCTTAGCATCAAGGATCTTTCTCAGGTTTCAAAGGGGAAATATTACTCTTCCTTTGCAGTTTATTTGTAAGCTATATGGCACTGCAATACTGGAGCATCAGGATCAAATCGGGCTTACCCAGCAATCAGATAAGTTTTTGAAAGGAAAGGTGTACATATGTAGACGTATATAAAATCATCACAAGACAGTTCGTTCAAGAATGCAGTAACATTTTAGTGAGAGTATAGCATCAGAAGCCTGGTGTTTGGTTTTCATGACAACTCTGTGAGACTATTAGAGGTCTAGAGATGTAAGTCATCACTAAATGTAACAACATAATTATGCCTTTTCTAAAAACGTAATTCAAAAATGGGTAATAATTTTCACGAAAAGTCAATTTCTAAAGTGAACATCTTTTTCATGTTTCATCCCCTTACCTGAAGAATGAAGAATCTTTCTTCAATTAAGTCTTCCTGCATCTTCTCCAGGGTTGTTCCTCAAAAATTTTCTGCAGAAAACTCAAAAAGAAGGTGGTTTTCAGGTTTTTTTCCCACATAAGAATTCTGGGGGTGGTGCTGCACGCTTTCTGTTGTGGAAAGGAGCTTAAACAATTCTTCAAATGCAAGACCTAGAAGATAAGATCTTCCATAATATTTTCTAACCTTTCTAATCTGACTATCTTTTTCCTTCAGAGACACCAGAGAAGCTTGTGACCTTTGCAAAGTAATAGGATAGGTCACACAGGGTCCTCAAAAAGAAGGAGCTGCAAACAATGAAAGACAAGGTCTTGAATTTGAAAACCCTTGTTCCTGCTTTACAACTCATTTTCTGAAGTTCTTAAGCAGCACTGATACCAGGGTGAGGAGAAAAAAGATGGATGTTTTATCTCTTTCTAGCTCAGCTTTTTTGAGTGGAAGGCAGCCAGGGAGACCACTAAGTGATAAAATCATCAGTGTTAATTCTGATATAGCCACCATTTTACCATTATCTCACATCAGGAATGAACAGGTCTCTGGATTCTTTCCAGGAAGACCTCCACATATCTTGAGATATGAATAAATTTCAACTGGCAAGGAGTCTGGGCGAGATCACATTGCTGCAGCCAAGCTCCTTGTTCACTGATTGCCAAACTAAAGACCTGGCCAGGGTATTTAACATTGGAATGAAAACCTGCAGAGCAAAGTGTTTTACAAAGTTAAACAGAGCCACACTGCTGAAGTCCAGCCATCACTGTATGGTTCAGTGTTCGTGATAGGAAGTGGAATGCAAGCTGAAGCTGAACTAAAAATGGCAGACAGAGGTAATTGAGCTGGGAAAATAATGCCTTTTCAACACTAAGAGAAGAAAAATTTCATAAATTTACAACTATTTCTTGAAGTTAAAGTTGTTAAATACCATGAAGAAGGACGGAAAAAAAAAACAAATAAAACAACCAACCAAACTTGTAGGAAGTGCTACAGATTAATTACCTTCAGGAAGCATATCAGGAAAATGTGTCTATCGCTTAGGGACCAGAAAAGGAGCTGATTAACAAGGGAAGCTATTTTTTAAGAGGCTAAAGAACATAGAAATGAAATGAGAAACTTGTAAAGGTCAAGTGGTGCGGCGGGAGAACATGGACAACGCAGCAACGACCAATGTGATCAAACGTTGACAATTTATTAAACGCAAGCACCACCTTTTATAGAAAAGTTACAAAGTACTGGAACAGTCGTTATCTGATTGGTTAACTTGTGAAACGTCCATAGCAACAGGCTCCTGCCTTGCAAGCAAGGCCTGCTTTGTGGTAACCTGATCCGGCCCGACATCCTGCTCAGTGCCTTTGTGGTAACCTGATTGCGGTGCTCAGTGCCTTTGTGGGTGCTCAGTGCCTTTGTGGTAAGCCTGCTCAGTGCCTCCCCAAGGCAACGTCCTCTTCATGTCGGCACGTAGGCATCCTTTGTTAACCCTTTCAGTAGCCTGTGAAGCCCTCAGCTCACTACTCGAGTGAGGCTAAGTCAGAGGTTGGATTGCTCACATGTTCACTCTCAGCAAGAAACGCTACAACAAAGTGGAATTACACTGAAAGTATATCAAATTGGATATGCAGAAATATATCGTAGGGTCATAGAATCATATTACGGCTTGGGTTAGAAGAGACCTTGGAGATCATCTAGTTCCAAACCCCCTGCCATGAGCAAGTACACCTTTCACTAGATCAGGTTGCTCAAAGCCCCATCCAACATGGCCTTGAACGTTGTCAGAGATGGGCAATTTATACCATAACTCTTTATTTTGGCTTCTCTGTCTCTTTATATAACCCAAACCAAAATGAATGTTTTAATTCAGTTTTCTGTAGAAATTGCAATACTGAAAAAAACAAAGATTAGGACACAGTATGAAGAGAGAAGTTTTTCAAATGGAGCTGGAAGTAAAATTTTAAAACTGCAATAGATTCAAGCTGAATAAGCTGTTGTCCATGCCAGAACACTAAAAGAAGAGGCAAATTAAGCTGTAGTAACAATTATTGCATGTTCAACACAAATCTACTGAGTCTAGGCAATATTTTATTATGGAAAAATAGCAAATATGTTCATACTTTCAGAAGGAAGAAACGGTGACCAATGCAAGTGCAGTCCCATTAGTTTGGTTTGAATGGTCCTTTCTGGCTTGAATGGACTTAAGAACAAATTTTAATTGAAGGAGTAAAAACAGAAGTGAAGCATCAACTGTTACTTATTAAGACTACAATGATGCATATGACAGACATAAAATTATTAATTTTACATATAAATAAGGTGAAGAAGATGGGTTTCACAGAATCAGTAGTAGTAGATAGATAGTTTTTATGAAACAGAGAGATGGGAAAAAATGATCTGAAGAATTAGTTGAATTCCTGATCCTACAGAGCAACATCAATGCATGAATTGTGAAAATCTCAGTGTAACCACAACACAGAAAATTTTAGGAAGTTTCCAAAAGTAAATTGTGGTAACAGACTTAAATTAAAAATTAAACATTCCTAAAAAAAGTACAGGTAAACTACCTGAAGGATACTAATGATTCCTTTGGGACTAGGAGAGTTTGAGCATATGTTTCATATGAAGGAGATTGGTGAATAAATGCTGGCCACCAAAAGATATGTATTCCACACAGAGCCCTGCATTACCAGACTCACTATTAAACCCTGGAGTTAAATAAATGATGTTGTCTAAAAGTCTTTGAGCGATCTGGACTGGGATTCTGGTCAGTGAGAATAGTCTTCTTTATTGATCTCTAAGAATGACCCTTGAAATGACTGTGAAATGATTGATGGTTTTCCAATTACTCTGAAATAACCAAACACAGGCCAAAATTAAAGGGTTAAAAAGGAGGAAAAAAAAAAAAAAAAGAAAAAAAAGAAATAATCTCCAAAACCAAGTAGGAAATCCTAAGGAATAAATGGTCAGAAATAAAAGGAAAACATGCATATATCTGTTATCTGAAATAAAGCCACGGGTTTTGTTAATTGTAAAGTAACTAGATGCCACTCCTCGTGTATATAACTGATGTTCCAACTCTCAGGTACAACCTAGTATCTTCGGTGCTCATTCATGAAGGAGAATCTGTGCATAGGAACTAATTTTCTTTTATACTTGTCATGGTCTAACGCCAGCTAACTCATAACCACACATCCTCTTGCCCATGTCCCCTCATTGGCCCTCCTCCTCTGGGCAGAATTGGGAGGCCAATCAAAAGAATGTATACCACACTGGTTGAGATGAGAACAGTCCAATAACTAAAGTATAAAATAAAACTAGTAGTGGTAGTAGTAGTAGTAGTAATAATAATAATAGATAATATTATTAATATATAATTATTATTATAAGGGTAATAAGGGGATAACAAAAATTATCTATTATTATTATTATTATTATTATTATTATTATTATGGTAATAACAGGGGGAGATAATATAAAATTAAAAAGGGAAAGGAAAAAACCCAATAAAGACAATTGATGCACAACAGAATTGCTCAACACCCACAGGCCAATACCCAGCTTGATCTGAGCAGTGATCTGCCCTTCTGGGTGACTCCCCCCAGTTTATATACTGGGCATGACGTGCTGTGGTATGGAATACCCCTTTGGCTAGTTTGGGTCACATGTCCCATCTCTGTTTCCTCCCTGCTTCCCATGCTCCTCCTCACTGGCAGAGCATTAGAGACTGAAAAGTCCTTGATCAAGGTAAGCACTACTGAGCAGCAACTAAAACATCAGTATGTTTATTAGCATTGTTCTCAGACTAAAGCCGAAATACAACACCATGCCAGCTAGTGGGAAGGGGGAAAAATAACCGTTACAGCTGAAACCAGGACAACACTTTGTGAACTCTTCAGATTCAAATCTGCCAGTCCTCTCAGGCTGAGTTAATCATACCAAATCAAAATACAATTTAGACATTTTTTCATTCCTAATGATTGACTGCTCCCACCTTCTCTGGAAATGCTAACAGCAGCTACCTGTCACAACTTGTGTGTGTGATAATCAATGTCTACTGTCAGGTATTCTTAAGCACAGTGTAAACATAGCAAAATCATTAACCAGACCTTAGAAATACTTTCCTGATCAATATGGAAGCAAGTTCAAATTTGTAAATTTTTCCCAATGCTTTTGCAGGACCGTGAGCCTTCTACTTCATACAGATACCCTACTTAATGTTCATAATTACTCTGATTACACAGCTGAGACTCTTGCAAGCAGTTTATTATTCACCAGACTCAAAACAATGAGCCACTTAGTCATAACAGAAAGACTGGAGCAAAGATATTCAGGGCAACTTCACTTCAAACTTGTCTGTTGAGGGATACTATGTAGGAAGGAAATAAAGTCTTGTAAGCTTGTTGAAAGAGAAGTCATCAAAGAAGACAGGATCCTAATGATTATATTATTCACTTCTGAAACTGGGGATGATACTATTCATAAATACATTGCAGCAATATAATCCATAATATCTCTAAATACATTCTTCAGACCATATGTAGCGCAATGGAGGCAAATGAAATAGATTATATTGAAAGGAAAAACTGATGGAGGCTAAGCTTTTCAGAAAAATGACCTGAGAATAGAGTACTAAAAAATGGCAATAACCAAAACCTGAAAGCTTATGAGATTTACACTGGAATCACATGAGAATTATTTGAAATATAATTCACTTAGAATTATTTGAAATACTACCAAAACCGAAGAGGTAGTATCAGTCCAAGTCGTAACCATTACAAGGATGAGCAAGCTTTGTTTAAAACAGGAAGATAAACCAACCGGAAGTGATAGAGCAACAGCCCACCTGAGCCAACATGAGAGGAACAAGGGGAATTTTACCTTACAGGAGCAAAACTGATTACTTTTATCACAGAATCATAGAATAGCTTGGGTTGGAAAGGACTGTTAAAGGTCACCTAGACCAGCACCTCCACAATGAACAGCAACATCTTCAGTTAGATGAGGCTGCTCTGAGCCCCATCTAAACTGATCAGAAATATTTCCAGGGATGGGGCAACTATCTGTGCTAGTGTTTTACAACCCTCATTGTACAGAATTTTTTCCTCACATCCAGACTGAATATCCCCTCTTTTATTTTAAACAGGCCCTTCTAAAAAATCTTTCTACATCTTTTTTATAAGCTCCCTGTCATGGTTTAAGCTTCTATAAACTCACGCAGTCGCTCTCTCACTCACTCCCCATTCTTTCTTTCCCAAGTCCCGGGGGGATGGGGAGGAGAATCAAAAGAATCCAACTCCTACAGGTTGAGATAAGAACAGTTTAGTAACTGAGGTATAACACAAACCACTACTGCTACCACTACTACTACTAATAATAATGACAAGGCAAATACAAGGAAAGAATACAATAGCTCACCATCAATCTCAACCTGACCAAGCAGTTCACCCCCCACCGTAATAATAATAATGACAGGAGAAAATACAAGGAAAGGATACGATTGCTCACCACCCAGCCTGACCAAGCAGTGCACCCCCCACTGTGCACCCCCACCCTTCCGGGTCTCTACCCCCTGTTTTTACATCGTGGACATGACGTGCTGTGGTATGGAATAACCTCTTTGGTTAGTCTGGGTCAGGTGTCCTTTCTCTCCTTCCTCCCGACTTCCCCTCCTCCCTGGCAGAGCATGAAACTCAGAAAGTCCTTGGTCAAAACCAAAACACTACCAAGCAGCAACTGAAAACACGGGTGTTGTCAGCCCTGTTCCCAGGCCCAAAGTCAAAAACACAGCGCTGCACCAGCTACTAAGAAGGAGAAAAATGACTGCTACTGCTGAACCCAGGACACTCCCTCTAAGTACTAAATGGCAGCAGTGTGTACCTCGAACCTTCTCCAGGCTGAATAATGGCAGCTCTCTCAGAGCTTTGTTCACAGGAGAAGTTTTCCATCCCTCTGATTGTTTTTGTGTCCCTCCTCTGGACTCTCTCCAACAAATCAATGTCTTTCCTGTATTGAGCTGAATGCAGTACTCCATGTGGGGTCTCTGGAGAGCAGAAGGGAAGAATCAGCTCCTGCAACCTGCTGATGACACTTTCTTCGGCGTAGCCCAGGATGCAGTTGGCTTTCTGGGCTGCAAGAGCACATCCACAAGTGCACCAAGTACTTCTCAGCAGGGCTGCTTTCAGTGCCTTCATCCCCCAGCCTGTATTGATACAAGGGATTGCTGCTACCCAGATGCAGGACCTTGGCCTTGTGGAACCTCTTAAGGCTCACGTGGGCCCACGTCTCAAACTTGCTCGGGTCCCTCTGGATGGCAACCCCTCCATTAGGCATGTCAGTTGCACCACCCAGCTTCTTGTCATCGTACTGCTGCTCATCCTTACCCATCTTTAAAATAAGTGATGCACACAGGTCATAAAACCTTTTAGAGAAAAAGGTAGTCACATATATAACAAATGGTTGCTTTGAACCTCAACTGAGAAGGATGAACATTGTTCAATTATATTCAATCAAACTTGGCCATGTGTTCAACCAAATTTGCCATGTATTTCAAAAAAAACACAAGAGGCACTCCTAGAGCTCCATATGAAGGAAGAGGAAATGAAACACCAGTCCTTTTGGCTGGAATGGACAGAAATCACTGAATAGGTTCAGGGAAGAGACAATGAGCCCTGCCAACAGTCAGGTCTCTGATTTTCCTCCTTGGCAAACAACCGTGCCTTTAGTCATCTTGGCAGTAAGCAATATTTTCCCAAAGGGTATGGCAGTATGGTTGATAAGTGGGTAGAGTCTTCAATGAATAAAGACAAAGTTTGCACATAGAGGGGCATCACCACTACCAAATCCTCTGGCTCTCCACAAGGATGAAACAAAGAGTAGATTAATATTTCTTTACATATTGAGTTAGTCACCAATGATCTTTTCAGACATCACAAAAAGCAAGTGCCTAGGTGCTCCCTGGTCATGATTCACAAAAATGCCAGATGCTTACAAATCCCCACATAATACTGCAGAAACAGCTGTGCAGAGTAATGTCAGTGACATCACAGATACTGCATTAAATGCAATTAATGGCAGACAACAATTTGAAGAATTTCTTCTGTGACATTTTGTAGTGTGGTTCTGAACCATGTAATTCATATTCTTGTTTAAACCAATTTAGAATATCTGAAATTATGTGACCCCAGAAGGTTTCCCTGTGTCTTATTTTATCTTCATTTCAAGGATTTGATATTGTGATAGATTCTCAGCCCATGCAAGACAATGTGAAACCCTTTCATCCAGCTTATAATAAAACATCAAACCTGCATATCTGCATTAGAAAAATAAGAAATTTTTACATTCATGTACTTTTAAAGGACTGAGGGGAGAAAGACTGAGGAGAATGTGGGGGGCAGAACTGTAATAGCAATAATATGGAAATAGAAAAAAATAGGAAAATGAAATTAATTTTTCCAAAAGGGATTTTGTGGCTTTTGGCGCTGCCAATAATTTGTGTGGAAAAATAACATTTTCATGTGTGTTTCATCCTATGCCAAGGCAGCTGCTGGTGCAGTAGCTATCTGCAACAAATTAGAGGGCAGTTAAAGTGAGATTTTTCCACAATCAAGAACAAAGCAGGAACAGTTAGCATGAGGACAGCTTGTTCTTGTTGCTAATGTGTTTAAAAACTTGCTGCACATAATTTGAAACAGCTTTTGTGTGTAGATGCTGGCTCTGGTTTCCAAGGTCTAGAGCTAAATCAAAACCAAATGCAGAGAGCTGAATAAGAAAATGACAAATTGCACACTGGTGTCTCCTGCTCTGGCTAAAGAGAAGAAGAGAAGGGCTTTTTTTTTTTTTTTTAATATAAATTCATCTTTGCTATTAATTGAAAAGTTAATTTCACTCAAAATTAAAATATTTAATGAATGACAGCTGGCTGATATCTGAAGCTTGAAGACAGCTATCTGGAAGGAAAGCTCTCAATGACTATGGGGCAAATATAACACAAGTTATTTAAGGAGGCATTACCTTTACTATTAAGTGAATAGATGCTAAGAATATTCAGTGTTTTTTTAATGGCTGAGCTAAATTCAAGAGCTTTATTCAATATAACTCAATGTAACTTTTTATTTCAGTGCAAGGTGAAACACATTGGCTGATCTCCTTGGAATCCAGACAGCTTCTCAGGTATCAAACTAAAACTGTCATTTGAAAATCGAATTGTAATTATATATTGAAAATTATAAAGGAGTGTGACCAGCAGGTCGAGGGAGGTGCTCCTGCCCCTCTACTTTGCTCTCGTGAGACCTCACTTGGAGTATTGTGTGCAGTTCTGGTGTCTTCAACATAAAAAGGACATGGAACTGTTAGAACAAGTGCATAGGAGGGTCACGAGGATGATCAGGGTACTGGAGCACCTCCCGTATGAAGATAGGCTGAGAAAGTTGGGGCTGTTCAGCCTGGAGAAGAGAAGGCTGCGTGGAGACCTCATAGCAGCCTTCCAATACCTGAAGGGGGCCTATAGGGATGCTGGGGAGGAACTCTTCATGAGGGACTGCAGTGAGAGGACAAGGGGTAATGGGTTTAAACTTAAACAGGGGAAGTTTAGATTGGATATGAGGAAGAAATTCTTTACTGTGAGGGTGGTGGGGCCCTGGAATGGGTTGCCCAGGGAGGTTGTGGATGCTTCATCCCTGGCGGCGTTCAAGGCTTGGTTGGGCATAGCCTTGGATGGCATGGTTTAGTGGGAGGTGTCCCTGCCCATGGCAGGGGAATTGGAACTCGATGATCTTGAGGTCCTTTCCAACCCTTACTATTCTATGATTCTATGATATCTAGAGAAAATGATACAGATAACCCTATCTTTCCTGATTCTCTTTGATATCTTAGGCATCACATGGCATGTGATGTGCATCCTTAGGGAGGTGAGAAATCTAGATTTCTTAAAGTCAAAGCAAAAATACCACTGATTTCAGCTACACACGTTGTTCAACGAAGTCCTGAAATGCAATGGTTATAATAGACACTGAAATAATTACAGTACTGTTTTAGAATCCAGAATATGTTGAGAACCTTCCTGAATCTTCAACCTCAGTGAAAAGGCAGCATTTGACCATGTTTTTGAAAATGTTCATATAATGGAGTGTGTGTGATACCTGGCTGTTTGCTAAATTTGGTGAGGAAATATCTACTGTCTTTCCATGTACTTTCAGAAATAAAAAAACACTAACATGAATATAATTTTTATTAAAAAATACTTGAACATTTTCTAAAATTAGCTGAAGTTTGGTTTGAGTGTTAGAGAAGTATATAGAAAAACGTAATTTTTTTTTTTTTTTTTTTTTTTTTAAATCCCAACAAGTCAGATGTGCCATGTAATCAAGCTAGCCCTGCACCTATATATAGAAGTCTTTGTTGCACTCTGGTTTTATGAACACAAGACACACTGAACACAAGACACACTGAAATTTTCAACCTGCTCTTAGATACATAAAACCTCCCAATGAAATACACATTGAGTTTTCTTCACTGCTTTGAGTCATATATGCTCTCTCAGTATATGCTATGTTATGAAGCAAGTGATTAGCCTACAACTGCAGCAACACCAGCAGGTAACCAAAGAAAAATGTATAGACAAGAAATACATGAGAAAAAAAGAAGGTACAGACTGACAACTCACAAAGGAAGAAAAAAATATCAAGACATGGAAAAAACGCACATGGCTAAGAAACTAAAACATAGAAAACATAAATGGAAACTGAGAATCTGATTTATGAGTTCAGAGGATAAAATGAAATTCTAAATGCAGAATCCAAGAGGGTAACAATGGTTTACCAAATTCTTTGCAAGTCAAGTCCAAACTCCAAGTCAAAGACAGAATGAAAACATTGGCTATGTGAAGATACATAAAGAGGATACAGTAGACCACATACTAGTTTACTCACATAAACACTGCAGTTATTTATAACAACTGAAGTTACTATGATTTAGAAAATTGCAATAAAATTTAAGGTCTTGAACCCATAAAAGGCAATTTTCAATGTAATCCTGAGAATTTCTAGGTTTGTTGCCTCTGTCAGTATTTACCAGCTTATCTTTAAGAACCTACTTTTGACATAATGTGTGTTTATGTTTAAATCTTCTACTGGAGATTAATTTTTGCACATATTTAAAAGACTTATTTACATGTATTTAGAGGTATGTCCTGTAATGTTAGTTTGTCAAACATGCCACATTTATTTCTTCTTAGTATGGTCATGCATTTGTTCATTACAAACTGTATCATGTTATGATTTTAAAGGACATATGGACGCTTTCACCCTTCTCAGCTATTTCCAAAGCCTTTCATACTTACAATCAAACCCTGTAAGCCAAGATGAGCATTCCCAGATGACTTTTGTGATGCTTGAGCAATACATTGTTCCATTCTGTTTAAATATGATTAGCAAAAACAAAGGAACAGAAGAAAATAAGTAAAACAAAGATTCTGTTGTAATACCTATATAACCAAGAGCAAAGTTTGATGGGAATTTACTGCCTTTTTTCTTCATATTTGCATTAGTTGAAAGTTGTCTGTAACTTCGAAAGATGGTGGACAATGAAAGAGGAAATACCATAATAAAAATTGCTTTATCATAGCAAAAGACAGGAGAAAAATTTTGTTAGTAATGTCATATTTACATTTCAGGTTAGAAAACAAAAACCAGCTCAATACGAAACGTTTACTACAGAAATGCTTTAAATATTGACATTCAATTCTTCACTGTATTGGCCCTTGGTATAAGATAAAGCTTGCTGAGAGAGTATGTTTTCAACAGAATCTGGTATGATTCAGACTTTGAAGAAAGCTGAACATATGCACAGTGCCATGTTAGTAAATGGGCCTAACAAATTAATAAATAGCCAAGCTGAAAATGATACTTTAGGGAGTGATATTACAGTATCAGGCAATACCTATCTTCTAATAGTATGAATTTGTTCTTACATAGTTTTGAAGAAATGGGCCAAAGTTTCAGTTGCTATACGTTGAGAGAATTACACTAGCTTCCATGTAACTGCATCAATCCATATCAGCTGAGAATTTAGCTCTAGTTTACACACAAGACTACAGAAACAGCCCTCTTATTGATAATGATTCAGAAATTGCCAAAATATTCTAACTTTGTACAGCTAGAGATAAGATAGCTCTACTTAGCTCTAAGAATCCAGCCTACCCTATTCTAAATGCAAAAAAAAAAAAAAAAAAAAAGGAATTATTGGGATCAGGTTGCAATACTTCCATGAGTATGCAACCTAGACATTAAATACATAGGCATAAAGCTTATTGAAATTTCTGAAAGGCTATTTCAATTTGTTAGGGATTGTTGTCATGTTTGCCTTCCCTCTTTTGCTGTTGAAGTTCATAACAGCAAATAAGCAAAAACTCAAATTTTCTGTAATAAGATAAATGTCATAAAAAATATGCTGCATTTTTGACAAATACACACTTATCCTTTTCCTTTGAAGTTGGTATCATTAGCCAGTGGCTAAACCTATCTTATTTTTGTTTAAAGAAAGTGTTTAGACCTTGTTTTCTAGACTATCAGATCAAAATTTGCTATTTAAATAAAACAAAAATAAAATACAGGAGTATTTTTTCCATTTTCAGGTAAGGCTAGGTTTCTTTTTTAATGCCAATTGCATGACAAGATGCAGCCATCAGCAGCTTTTTATTCTACATGACTATTTGCATAAATGACTCATAGGAAAGACTAAAGATATGCAAAATCTTTTTTCCTCTTTTTATTCCAGCTTCAACGGCTTCATCAACAACATCAAATAACTGCCAAAATAATGCTCAGTCTCTTCAAAATATGGATAGATATTCCTTTCCAGTGCTAATTTAAAGGTCTTACACCACCAGATATACAAAAATATTTCCATTTTTGATAAGCAAAGTTTGCAACATTTTTTATTATATGCCTCACAAGCTGTTCACAAATCTGTTTTTGTATGGCTTTCTCTACATTGATTAATGGAGGAGGCTGAGTTCCCTCATATATAGCAAAGTATTTCTATCATTATCAAATCACTCTGGAGTACTTGGCTTCATGAAAGAAATGCTAGACCAAATCACAGAAAAAATCCCTCTTTTCATATGTTTTGGGGCCAGACTGAGAAAGGAAGGCATAAAGTTTTGAAACTATCCTTTAGCAAGATGAAAAGAAGACAGAACTTCAAGTGTCGATGCTGTTCCAAGGAAATCAGCAGGACTGTTCAAGTGTTGAACCTGGATCTGATTATCTTGCTGAATCCAGGCTTGAATACGGATGGGAGATCTGCCCCAGGAGAATAACTTGAAATGAAAAACTCTACTATATCCCTCCCTGTTTCAGCTTCATGTCTTATTTCTTATTAGCTTCCAAGCTGATGAACGAGGTTCCCTCTATGTCTGCCTACTCCTCTGTTGCTGTAGTGGTGCTTGCTATGTCCTCTGTTTTTGAGGAGCTTCAATTTTCTCTTTTAGTGCAGTAACACATATTTAATGCATTTAAAATTATACCCAATATGCTTACAGAAAGCAGGTGAAGGAAGAAACAAATGTGGCTTTAATTAGTGATTTAAAGCATTGTAATTAACAGCTGTAAAAATATGAGTTATCTCTAAAGAGACTTTTCTTTAACAGTACAGTTGTTACTGAACTTTTTGCTATAAAGGAAGGGCAGATGCTTAGGAGGGTTTTAGAAGATGAATGCCAAACAGTGTTATTCTCTGTATTTTCAGACCAGAAAGTTAAAATAAATTCTGACCTACTCGTCTAAACCTTCTCACTATTCTTTGGGTTACAAATACCATCAGATCAGCTGAGGATGTTCCCCTTATAGGCTTATACCATGGTAGTTTTCTACATTTCTTAGAAAAGCTGGAAGTCAAATGAATGCAGCTCCTCAGGTGCCTCTAAAATGTTATGTGCTCTCCTCTAAAAAAATACAAATATACTGAATTTTGTTGCCTGAGCACCTCCAGAGATATGTCCATATGACTGAAAAGTGACCCTACTGAAACACTGCTTGTTACATGCTTAAAATACAGACACTAGAAATTGGTGCTCACTTTTTATGTGCCACATTTTTCAAGTTTAATAAGGAGGAAGAATAAGTATAGCATTTATTGTAGTAAAGAAACTTCCCCCTTCTCCCCAGCAACTGGAATCTTTTGAGGATGGGGAAAAAAAAGACTCTTAAAGTAACATCTTTTAAAAACTTTGACATGTCTAACAAAAAGGAAACGTAAAGGTTCCGTTTTATGCTACTGCCTGCTGCTCAACTAGAGTCGTAAGGTCATTCTGTAGCACGCTTCTTTTGTGCACGTTTATGTAATGGCAAAGAAAGAGAAAGCTGCCAATTCTCTAACTAGATATTAAACTTTCTCTTCACTTCTGCCCCACCTGCTCACTCCCTCTTTCCCAGCCCTAAACCCACAGCCCAGATTTTCAGCATCACTGCTTTAAATTCTGCGAAGTCTCTGCTTAGAAATATTTTTGACCCTGAAAAGACATTTTTCTCCCTTGTCTCATATGTTCTTCTTACCCAAATATAATATTACTGTATTCTAAAGCAGATTTCCAGAAATACTGAGATCTAAAATGGCATTGCAAAGCACCTAGGATAATAGCTTTTTTTAACTGTGACAACATTTTTTTATATGTTACTCTGATTTGCATGGTATGCACAACTTGCATACATACTGTGGGTTTGGGATTTATCAGAAGAATTATATAGGTCTTCGTTTTCTTTCTTCCTCAAATGCAAAATATGTTTAGTAAGAAATCTGAACTAGGATGTAAAATTTTGGAAACACTTGAAATTTATTGCCACTTCACTTTTGCATGTTGTTTATCTCATTGTCTTAAAGCGCTTATGCCAGCATTTAAGCTGAATTCAGTAAATCTTTTTGAATGGACATTGAATAGGTGGAGTCACAATTCTAGAAGCCTGCTATATGATGAACATATTTAACTATTCACTGCACTTTTCTAGAAAAACTGCTGTAATAACATCTCTTTTGCATTCTTTTCTCAGCTATGCTGATTAAAATTTAAAGAGGCAAATGTCTTGCTGATAAAATCAGTAAAAATATGTTTTCTTGTTTCTATGCAAAATCCACTCTAAAAAGATTTAGGTTCCCTTAGAAAATAAATTACCATCTCCACGTAGTGAACAATCCAGCCTGTCATGCATTTTTTGTAAATAGCATTTTGTATTAATGAACAAGGCAGCATTACAAATGCTGGTATAACACAATCCTGCCCAAGAACAGTGATGTCTTTCCGCAAAGAGGTATAATTGGCCATAATAATATCTGCTTGGTCTGAATATATATATAAAAAAAAAACAAACAGAATTTTAATCAGTCCTTTTGTAGTTCAGATTTTGGATGTGGCTAATAAGGTTTTATTATCTGAGAGACAAAATACAAATGCTGCATTAACAGTTCAAATCATCAAAAGCAGATAGACTTTCCAACAGCCGTTTTCTTTATCTGAAATATTCTTTTACACAGATCACAAGCATGTGGTTAACCATTTCCTCAAATGGAGGCTGTCTGGCACCCTGAATGAGCTGATAGAGTTTGAATGGTGTCTTAGAGGCAGAGAAATTAAGGTTTCTCATAAAACTTGAACAAGATAAAGTAACAGAAGCTATAAGCACCAGTCAGAGCTAAATGCAGCATCTTCATGAAGAAAATATCATAGAATCATAGACTCACAGAATAGTTAGGGTTGGAAAGGACCTTAAGATCATCTAGTTCCAATGTCCCTGCCATGGGCAGGGACACCTCACACTAAACCATGTCACTCAAGGCTCTGGCAAGCCTGGCCTTGAACACCTCCAGGGATGGAATGTGGGTGCAAATGTGAAGGATTTCTGAGTTAGACTAGCTGCTGGGAAAGCTTTGAGATAGCTGAGGAATGTTGATGGAAAAGTTCTGGGAGTATTATGGGCAAGATAAGAAGGAAGAGAGAAGTGAGAAGCAAGCAGCCAATCCAGGCAGCCACTGAGCAAGATATCCACCAATGAAGAAGTGAAGATACCCACGTAGGTGGTGCTAGCGAACCAATTGTATTAGTTGTTCATACACACGGGTACTTCTGAAAGCCTATATCAACCCTGGACCTTCAGATAATGAACGATTAATTTCACCACCAGAAACGGGGTCCGTGCCTTAGTCTTCACAATGGAACATTCACAACTTCCCTGGAGACCCATTCCTGTGCCTCACCACCCTCACAGTAAAGAATTTCTTCCTTATACCCAATCTAAACTTTCCCTGTTTAAGTTTGAACCTGTTACCCCTTGTCCTATCACTACAGTTCTTAATGAAGAGTCCCTCCCCAGCATCCTTATAGCCTCCCTTAAAAAAAAACAAAACAAAACAAAACAAACAAAAAAAAAAACAACCCCACTACCACAAATTATGCAGTTGAGTTTCCCACATTTGGGGAAATAACAGGGGTCAGCGCACCTGCAGTGCAAAGGATGAGCCTTGCTCTGGGAATACCACCTGCTTGATCATGGTGTCTCCTCTGCTAGGTAAGAATAAAAAAATATGACTGAAACCAGACCATCCTTAAGAGAGCTTTGGTGCAATTTCTTAAGTACTTCCTCACCACAGGAGTTCTTAGAATCATAGAATAGTTAGGGTTGGAAAGGACCTTAAGATCATCTAGTTCCAAGCCCCCTGTCATGGGCAGAGACAACTCACACTAAACCATGTCACTCAAGGCTATGTCCAACCTGGCCTTGAACACTGCCAGGGATGAAGCATTCACAACTTCCCTGGGCAACCCATTCCAGTGCCTCACCATGCTTGCAGTAAAGAATTTCTTCGTCATGTCCAATCTCAATTTCCCCCGTTTAAGTTTTAACCTGTTACCCGCTGTCCTATCACTACAATCCCTAACAAATAGTCCCACCCCAGCATCCCTATAGACTCCCTTCAGATATTGGAAGGCTGCTATGAGGTCTCCATGCAGCTTCCTCTTCTCCAGGCTGAACTGAACAGAGTCAACTTTCTCAGCCTACCTTCATATGGGAGGTGCTCCAGTCATAGAATCATAGAATCATAGAATAGTAAGGGTTGGAAAGGACCTCAAGATCATCGAGTTCCAACCCCCCTGCCATGGGCAGGGACACCTCCCACTAAACCATGCCATCCAAGGCTATGCCCAAACCCACTTTGAACGCCGCCAGGGATGAAGCATTCACAACCTCCCTGGGCAACCCATTCCAGGGCCCCACCACCCTCACAGGAAAGAATTTCTTCCTCATATCCAATCTAAACTTCCCCTGTTTAAGTTTAAACCCATTACCCCTTGTCCTCTCACCATAGTCCCTAATGAAGAGTCCCTCCCCAGCATCCCTATAGGCCCCCTTCAGGTATTGGAAGGCTGCTAGGAGGTCTCCACGCAGCCTTCTCTTCTGCAGGCTGAACAGCCCCAATTTTCTCAGCCTATCTTCATACGGGAGGTGCTCCAGTACCCTGATCATCCTCGTGGTCCTCCTCTGCACTTGTTCTAACAGTTCCATGTCCTTTTTATGTTGAAGACACCAGAACTGCACACAATACTCCAAGTGAGGTCCACGAGAGCAGAGTAGAGGGGCAGGAGCACCTCCCTCGACCTGCTGGTCACACTCCTTTTGATGCAGCCCAGGATACGGTTGGTTTTCTGGGCTGCAAGCGCACACTGCCGGCTCATGTTCATTTTTTCATCAACCCACACCCCCAAGTCCTTCTCCGCAGGGCTGCTCTCAATCTCCTCCCCGCCCAATCTGTAGCTGTGCTTGGCATTGCTCCGACCCAGGTGGAGGACTTTGCATTTAGCATGGTTAAACTTCATTAGGCTGGCATCAGCCCACTTCACAAGCGTGTCAAGGTCCCTCTGGATGGCATTCCTTCCCTCCAACGTATCAACCGAACCACACAGCTTGGTGTCATCGGCAAACTTGCTGAGGGCGCACTCAATCCCACTGTCCATGTCACCCACAAAGATGTTGAACAAGACCGGTCCCAACACCGATCCCTGGGGGACACCACTCGTTACTGGTCTCCAGCTGGACACTGAGCCACTGAGCACTACTCTTTGCGTGCGGCCATCCAGCCAGTTCTTTATCCACCGAGTGGCCCACCTATTAAATTGATGTCTCTCCAACTTAGAGAGAAGGATGTCATGGGAGACAGTGTCAAAGGCTTTACACAAGTCCAGGTAGATGACATCAACTGCTCTGCCCCTGTCCATCAGTTCCGTAGCCCCTTCATAGAAGGTCACCAGATTGGTCAGGCAGGATTTCCCCTTAGTGAAGCCATGCTGGCTGTCACCAACCACCTTGTTACTTTTCATGTGCCTTAGCATGCCTTCCAGGAGAATCCGCTCCAAGATTTTGCCAGGCACAGAGGTGAGACTGACTGGTCTGTAATTCCCTGGCTCATCCATTTTCCCCTTCTTAAAAATGGGGGTTATATTTCCCTTTTTCCAGTCATCGGGAACTCAGTCGCCTGATCATCCTCGTGGCTGTCCTCTGGGCTTGTACCAACAGTTGGCTCTCTGGACTGCAAGTGCACACTGCCAGCTCATATTAAGTTTCTCATCGACCAGCACCCCCAAGTCCTTCTCTGCAGGGCTGCTCTGAATCTCTTCTCTGCCCAACCCGTAGCTGTGCTGGGGATTGCTCTGACCCAGCTGTAGGACCTTGCACTTGTCGTGGTTAAACTTCATCAGGTTGGCATCAGCCCCCCCAACAAATGTGACAGAGCCCCTCTGGATGGCATCTCTTCCCTCCAGCATATCAACTGAACCACACAGCTTGGTGTCATTGGCAAACTTCCTGAGAGCGCACTCAATCCCACTGTCCATGTCACCAACAAAGATGTTGAACAAGACCGGTCCTAGCACCTATCCCTGAGGGACACCACCAGTTACTGGTCTCCAACTGGACATTCAGCCATTGACCACAGCTCTTTGCGTGTGGCCATCCAGCCAGTTCTTTATCCACCGAGTGGTCCACCTATCAAATTCATGTGTCTCCAATTTAGAGGCAAGGAGGTCATACAGGACAGTGTCGAATGCTTTGCACAAGTCCAGGTAGATGACATCAACTGCTCTACTCCTGTCCGTCTGTTCAGTAGCCCCTTCATAGAAGGCCACCAGATTGGTCAGGCAGGATTCTCCCTCAGTGAAGCCATGCTGGCTGTCACCAACCACCTTGTTTTTCATGTGCCTTAGCATGCCTTCCAGGAGAATCCCCTTCAAGATTTTGCCAGGCACAGAGGTGAGACTGACTGATCTGTAGTTGCCTGGCTCATCCATTTTCCCCTTCATTTTCTTCCTGTAGCTATTATTGATGAACTGCAGCTGGGTGTTTTTCAAAGACCCAGCTGAAGCACAGAATTGCTTGATACGTTGACACGTTGGGAAGAGGTGAGATTCAGTCAGTCATTTTACTGCATATTACTGCACAGTAAGTTGTCTGTTTCTATGCTTATGTTCTTGCCTTATTGGAAATCACATGCTTTCAATTTTTTAAGTCACTAACAGGTGACAGCAACAGCAAGAACCAAAATCATTCAACTCAGCCCACAGAAAGGATTTTTTTTTTTTCTCCTTAATAGGGAGGCATCACTTCACACCATCTTTTAAGGTACAACAATGTTTGCAACAGGTTTTTTAAAACACTTAAAAAAAATCAGAGATGTCTGTCACTGACTGTAAGCTAAAGCTTCTATGAAGGGTCTTGCTTGTTGTGAAATGCCAAATTGTGTAACTTATTCTTTAAATATCTGTAACATTTAAAGTACAGTTTCAATCTAGTTTTCAGTGGATTCTTTTGTATGTTAAATGTTCCTAAAGCAGTAAAACATATACAGAAAATTTGCAAAGACACAGTAAGGGATACAGCCATCTTGGGACACTACAGAAATGTCTGTAATTTTGCAATGATTAGTTGATAAACAGTTAATAAATTACTATTGCAATAAAACCTCTTCAGACACACCCTGTCCTCAAGTGTTTGTTTGTTTGTTTGTTTGTTTGTTTTTAATTGTAGTTATTCACTTTGGAGAAAACAAATTAACCTGATTAGAAGGAGAGAAATCTCCAAATCCTTTTATTAAAAGCAGTTTGCCCATAAAAACCAAGATTTGCATGACAATTTCACCGAACTATTTCATTCAGGATAGTCAGGGGTTTCCAACACCCTGCTCAGCAGCATCCTAATTTGACTTCTACATGCTTGTTTTAAATTAACATTACAGCGCTGTTCAGCGCCAGCAGGGTTTGAAGTTGAAATGCCATCTGTGTCAGTTGCACTTTCTCATGGATGAAGTCAAAGCATCACAATATATTCTCAGCATTCACACTTGTTTCTCAGTCACTTAAAAAGGCTGCAGCTGCACTGAAAATTAATTCTGCACAATACACTAGGAGGGCAACTGAACTACTTGCAAAATTAGTCAAAGTTATGATGAAAACTTCCTGATACTAGTACGTGTGAGCGCCTTTACATGTGGTTAGAGCTTTGTCTGACGTTTAATGAGACCACCTTACTGAGAGAGAAACTAGCCCTACTAGTCTGGTGATGAAAAGAATGACACAATTAGGTTGCCTGAGACAAAAGAAGTGAACACTAATGAAAAACAGTAGCTCAGTTGAAATGAGATAGAACTAGAACTGTTGGTTCTCCTAAATTTCTTGATCACAAATCTAAGAGCTGGATCTTGTCAATATGCCCACTGATTTCATAGCAGTAGGATTAGGCCTTACTTTCCCAAGACCTCAGATTTTCACACTAACAGCATTTTACAGGCATGTTGCGCTGTAGAAGTATTGTTCAAAACTCAGAAGACTGCACCTGACAGTGATTGGATGCATATAATGCACTCAAATGAGTAAAAAGATATTTTTTTCAGAGCTGATAGGCATTGTCACCACTGACAGAGAGCTACAACAACAGAGTAATCTTGCTAAAGATTGGTTCCATATTCTTTTCACATACTCCACTAGACTCTCTTCTCATATCCCCAGAAATAAATGTGTAATCTCATGGTTTTCAGTGTGCTTACGAGGGACACATGTGAAGTACTATTTCAGTGTCAAAAGATAACTGATTTTCACTGATGAGATACTGTCTCCTTAAGGCAGAACAGTCTAGCAAAAATAAATATACTAAATGTTTCTGTTGCTCACAGCTTCTGCAATGGCTTTTCTTCATTTTTTTTTTTTTTTTTTTTTTTTAATTCACAGAGCCTGGAATACTTGTCCTCTGCTCTCACAAGATCTTTGCACTTATATCAGATTTTCAAAGAGTGAAGACTGGAAGCTGAGGCTGGTACTTGGTAATGGCTACATGTTGGTGCATATGCATTTCCCTTTTCTAACAGGTCTTAAATGAAGTGTTTACACAGAATGTTTAAAATGTGTACAACTACCCAAAGCCTGCACAAGAGCACATTTAATGCTTTTGAAAGAAAATTTCATTCCAGCAGGTTTATAATGAGTGCAAACACACTGATCTTGTGAATAGGCCATCTCAGATAGCTCTTGCAACACTGGCATCATTGTTACTGTAATTACAGCTACAGAATAGGATTCAGGGAGATAAGCTGCATATTGATTTTTTACTAATGGCTTAATAATGTTTTGGCCGGTGTGTGATCTTTGAGAAAGTCAGAGATGGAAAATTACAGCTTGTATTAAAAAATAACTGCTGGTGGCTGAAACCAAAACAGTTTGGAAAGAGACCAAGTAACAATGAACCAGGAGACCCAGTGCATTCAGGCTTTTTCTCACTCATCCACATAGCCGCTGACTGCATGATCGAGAGCATTCATTCATAAGGGCTCCTTCATTAAACTCAGTGTGACATTGTCCAGGTGTCAGAAAGGCAGTAGTAGATGGTATATAAAGTTGTAGCAGGCACAAGTTGTTTGAGCCCCCCATTGTGCACCAGAATGCAGCACAAGTATAACCACAAAACCACACTAGTTACAGCAACTGCTGTGATAATCTTTTGAGAGGTGGAATGAATGTGATGCTATTTTACTATTTGCTCCAAGGTCTCCCTCAATGATAATGGCTTGATTTTGCTTGGTTTGGCTGGTGTGGCTGTTAGGCTCATGCTGGCAAAGTCAATTTGACTCTGTGCGACATCCAGTTCCGAACTCTCTGCTCTCCCCTGGTCCTAGTAACACTACAATCATTCAGGATTTATTCATACTACAAATTCCCAGCATATTCACACTACAAAAACCCCCAACCCCCCTAAAACACCTTTATAATTTTTGTTTTCTAATTAATGTGTTCTTCTAGAGCAACAGTAAAACAATGAAAATACCTTTAGTAAAATTTGCTCCCCAAAAAATCCAAATAAAAAGCGTTAACTTGTCTTAAATATAATTAACACATCATTTAGATTAAACTAGATATTGCACATTAATTAAATTGAATTTAATTATTCAAACAGATGTGTGGAGCATTAGGAGATATCTACACATATAACATCTCTCAAAAACATTTTTATCTTTACTAAATACATTGTAAATATATCAGTTAGAAGCATTTTCTACTTTTTCTGTTCAACTGACTTCCTTCCACACTATAAAGTAGAAGCAGCCAAAATTATCTTACTTTTTTAAGTTGTTTTATTTAATGTGGTCTAAAAGACAAACCAATGGGCTCTATCTTCCTGTACTTGATTTCCTTAGCTTACTTACCTTTACTTGTTTTTAACTTGCCCTTTGGTTTCCTCATCTGTGAAATGGAGGTCAAACTGCTTCTGTATGACAAACACTCTGAGGTCTAAAGATTACAAAATGTTAAATAAAATTAAACATTATTTTTACAATGCACACAGAAGAAGGGGTATTACAGTGTCAATTTTCAACGATAGTGTGTTCAGTGTCCTATATATATATATGGAAGTATTCCAGATCACATTACATATTAAGTGGCTATGGATGAGAAAAGGAATAGTGCCATCCTCATTTTAACCAAGGGCTTAAGTTTTAAGACAATATTCAGGACAAGGTCTAACTCACGCAAAAAAAAAAAAAAAAAGAAAAAGAAAACAAAACCAAAACCAAACCAAAACAAAACAGAACAATCCACAAGGAAAAAAAAAAAAAAATCACAAAAAAACAAACCAAAAACAAATCAACCAAAAAAACCCCACAACTGTCGTGGTTTAAACCCCTCAAACTCACGCAGCCGCTCTCTCACTCACTCCCCACTCTTTCTTCCCTCTGCTCCTGGAGGGATGGGAAGGAGAATCAAAAGAATGCAACTCCCACAGGTTGAGATAAGAACAGTTTAGTAACTAAGGTATAACACAAACCACTGCTGCTACCACCAATAATAATAATGACAAGGCAAATACAAGGAAAGAATACAATAGCTCACCATCAATCCCAATATCAAGCCCAACCACACTGTGCACCCCACCAGTGAACCCCCCAGTGTGCACCCTCACCACCCTTCTGGGTCTCTGCTCTCTGTTTCTACCTCTTGGACATGACGCGCTGTGGTATGGAATAACCTCCTTGGTTAGTCTGGGTCAGGTGTCCTGTCTGCGCTTCTTTCCAGCTTCCCCTCCTCTCTGGCAGAGCATGAGACTCACAAAGTCCTTGGCCAGCCTAAACATTACCAAGCAGTAACTGAAAACACTGGTGTTATCAGCACTGTTCCCAGGCCCAAAATCAAAATCACAGCACTGCACCAGCTACTAAGAAGGAGAAAAATGACTGCTACTGCTGAACCTAGGACAACAACAAAACATAATAGCAGCCAGTGTTTTTTCCTAAACCACTGAAAGAGGAAATGACACCATTTCTTTGATCATGGCTAGACCAGGTCTCATGAATGCACCAGTTGCCCTGGTGGCTGGCAGTTCTCTCTTTGGAGTTTCAGTGGCTGTACCTTTATATTTTGCCATCTAGAAAGCCACAGACTGTTTCAATGGTGGTGCTTATCCTGCCACTTGCAGCTGTCCCATTGTATTCATGCTCCAGAGACAGAGGAGTTATCACCTCAGAAGTCAACGGACTCTAGCACCAAGGATGTGGCGCACAGGTTGGAGAGGGCAAGCGTTGTGTTTCAGCTGCTTCCGTCAGGGTTCATGCAAAAAACACATAGGGTTTTGGTCATTGTTAACTGGAAGGCTTTTCAATGTAGTTCATCAAATGGTGACATTACTAATCAGTGGCATTTGAAATTAGCACAGACGAAGGTAGTCTGAATGCTGTTACCATTCTGAAGCCAGACTGTGTCTAAGTTCCTAAAGTAACTGTAACTCTCTAAAATATGTATTCCTAAGAAAATAATTACTTTAAAATAGCTGTCCCTTCCATTTTCACCTTTTTTTCCATTCTGAATTGTGATGTATTTACAGAATCAGAACTATGAATTTCAAGTGCTTATACCTTGGCTTTCTCAGGAAAAATGTAATAATCGGAAGCAGAGGTATCTCCTAGTCCACCAAGTACAGCCCTGAAAGTGGCACAAGCAAATCAATCAGACACTTCATAACGCTTCCATTTGAAATAAATATAAACCATGCTGTCAAGTTTTCTCATGATCTTTTCTAGTCATCAGAAAAGAGATCTGGCTATTTTCTGCCTGCAGGTAGAAGACAAATCTGCATTAAATTATATAAAATCTTATGCTGTCATTCTATCAACTGCTCTCCATGCTTGACATCCTCATGAGAATGCATCTAGAGTCCCTACACCAATGTAACTTTAAAAATACATTACTTTCCATTATTGTCTGTTATTTCAGCTGTTTTCATAATGATCAGTTTAGTGTATTATATAATATTTCCTGTCAACTTACTTTCTATCTCCAGAGAAGTGTAGGTAGTAAGATTTTCTTGCTTTTTCTTAAGTTTTTCTCTCTTTAGTTGAAGCAGATTAATATTCATTACAAAAAACAAAGTATATAAAATGGACAGGCAGAAACTGAATTTGCTTACTGTGGGAACACTCAGAATGAAAAAAAGATTATTTGTTCAGAGACATATTAAGAAAAGTACTCACAGAAATAAATCTATTTTATTTTAAATTTACCCAAATGCAGAGTACAGAGTGGCCAGGCAACTCCCTCTGGTCCCCCAGGTGCTCCATTCCCAGAGCTCCCCCAGAGTTTCACCTGGGGAGCAAGGAAGTAACATTTGTCAAGGTGCAAGAGAGATCCCTCATTACACAGTTCCACCCCTTTCATCATGGAGCCACCGCTGCGAACTGATAGCTTTCAGCTGCAGGTGAGATAGCCTGCACAGTACCTTGACAGTCCCACAAGACTCAGGGCGTCCAGGGCATCTTTGGGTCCTGAGGCCTGAACAGCTTGAGATCATTGTCTTAGGGCTGTGATAAGATGTCTGAACAATTGACAGGAAGGGTCAGGCTCAAAGAACTGTAGTAAGTGGGATAGCTACAAGTAACATAGTAGTGGTGTTTCCTAGGGCTCAGTTTTAGGGCCAGTTCTCTTCAATGTTTTTATCAATGATCAGAACACAAGACTTGACTACACAAAAAGTAAGTTTACAAAAGATACTAACTTAGTAGGAGCCATTGATTCTAGAGAGCTCTTATTGACAGTTCTTGATAGATGAGAGCATTGTGCAAACTCCAACTGTATGAAGTTTAACAAGGACAAATGTTGGATTCTGAACTTTGGATGATGTTATCCTAGGCATTAGTATAGGCAGGAGACTGGAGTGCAGCCCTGCAGGAAGGATTTGAAGGCTTTGGTTGATGGTAAAATTGAGTCAACAATGTGGTCCGGCACCGAAAAAACGGCCAACTGCACTCTAGGCTGCATTAAGCACAGTACAGCTAACTGGTTAAAAGAAGTGATTGCCTCACTTAAGCCTCAGGATTGGTGCAGACTCACCTTGAGTACTATGTGCAGTTTGGGGCTCCACAATATAAGAATGTTATAAAAGTATTTGAACGTGCTCAGAGGATGGCATCAAAGATGGAGAAACAACTAGAGATCATGACATAAGTGGCTGATGATATGAGGCTTGTTCAGCAAAGAGAAGAGGGGAGTAAGAAGTGACCACATTGCTGTCTACAGGGAGTGGAATGGGAGGTGCTGGTCTCCTTATTGTCTGGCGATAGGATGCAAAAGAATGTCTTAAAGCTTCATCAGCAGAAGTTCAGGTTGGATATTAGAAGAATGTTTTTCACTGAGAGAGCGATAAAGCCCTGGAACATGCTCCATAGGGAAGTAGTCTTGTGCCCAAGCCTGTGGGTGTTCAAGAAGTCATTGGACAATGCTATTAGATACATGGTTTAACTTTTTGATTGCCTTCTATGGTGCCAGGAATTTAAATTAATGATCCACATCAGATCTCTTCTCTTCCGACACAGGGCATTGTATGTCTCTATGATCTTGTGATATCAGCAGGAGAAATCACGTCAGTTGGCAGGATTTAAGCTTATTAGTACAGTTAAATTAGAGAAATGTTCTCTTAAAATACTTGATGCTCATAAAACCTCAACTTTATCAGCACTGCAAGCCACTGGAATTTCCCCAGCAACACGACAAGCTGCATCAACTTTCTGTCTTTCACTCCAGTGCCTACTGTAAGCAGCTTTTGTACAAGCATCATCACATATACAGATACACACATGCGTGTGTAGTTCTAATTATATTAAAATAGATATATTGACCATAGAGCAATATCAACTTATTCATATCCCTGTATGAGAAAAAGTATGCAGGAGTAGGGTAGCATGGTGTTGTGCTTCACATTTGCTCCAAGAAAAAAGAGGTATTTAGATATTTAAATATTAACATGTTTCATTTGTTTTTTTGATTTTGGTTTGGGCTTTGGTTTTTGTTTTTCTTTTTTATTTCTGATATAGTTGTTCTGCTTATCTGCACAATATGAAACTTTATGGTTTTGTCCGGTTAGTTGGTTAGGTTTTCTCCTAGTCTATTTTGTAGCCCTTACCATTGAACTCCTTCATTGACATTTAAGGGTTTATAGTTGTGTCTCTGAACTATATGAGTCCCAACTGTAAATAAAAACATAGTTCATTTGTTTTCTATGAGGCTTATTGGAGCTGATGAGACTTTTTACAGAGTTCAGTCAGAGCTGGAATAAGCCTCATTTGTGCTGATTTAGTTTTCCCTGTAGTCCAGTTTCTAAGTAACATCTGTGAAAAAATACTTCATGGAAAAAGTGATAGCTTAATAATGCAATTTCCCCACATTTATTACATCCAATAGAACAACCAAGTAGTTGCAATATTATTACCGTGAAATGTTTTTATTTCACAGTAACTGTAAAGTATCCTTATGTTCCCTATACAAGCCCTTTCTTGTTGCGGGGGATAAGGAACAACGTACCACTGACCAATATGATCACGCTGAACAGTTTAATATGCGCAAGCATGTCTTATATAGAAAAGTTTCAGAACACTAGAACATTCGATAACACTGGATTGGTTAACTTCACCCGGGTGAATGCTAGCAACAGTTTAACGATTGGTTGCGGTTTAAAGTGTCCGCAGCAGCAGGCTCCGGCTTGCAAGCAGGGTTTTCTCTGTGGTAACCTGATCCGGCTCCGCGGCGTCCGGCTCAGTCCCTCTGTTAACCCTTTCGTCGACCTGCAACGCCTCACAAAGCCTGTTACCCACTGCTAGAGTGAAGCTAAGTCAAAGGCTGGATTGCTCACATGTCCATTAGCTGAAAGAAATGTCTCCACAATACCCTCTTCTTGGTTTTGAGCAATCCAGATTTGACTTAGCATTCTGTTTACAAACCTTTTCAACAGCGTAAATACAATGGTGCATGCAAGCAAAATTAATAATACAATGCCTAACACCTTCAAAGCAATAATTATCCAATTTTGAATCCAAGTCCCTATTCCCCATCCTGAAAAAACATTACGGAGCCAGTCATCCAATGGATTCACATCCTGTTGGATTTTTTGAGAGTGTTCCTTTAGATAGGTCAATTGTTTGTGAATGCTCTTGCTATGATCAGACAGATTCTGACAACACATACCTTCAAAGTCCTCACAGCCATGACCCTGCGCCAATCCAGGCTTGTGAGTAAGCCCGTGTATCTTAAAGGCTATTCTCATACCCAAATATTTCTACTAAACATGTTTGAAATGGATCTGTGGCTGATGCCATAGCAAGACAAAACTCTGACACCCCACTCTCACTGGCCCATGTTAACCACAAATTTTTTCTAGGATTGATTTCGTGTAACAGAGATACAGAACTATATACAGACAGCAAAATTAGCAGCTTAACCGCTAACAGATTCTTGATCATCGCTGGCATCTTCCGGTGCAGACGAGTTATTTTCTGCTGAATCTCGCCAGGGCCGTATCCAACGAGCCGGTATCCACCGAATGCCTTGATCTCATTGGAGAAGTCCACTTGGAGATTAGCTTGTGCCCATGGCCCTGATCCTGTTAGCATCTGTGATTGGACTCCACGAAGGGGGTCCCCTTGTTGTCTAGGTTTTGCTTGTTCAATATCACACAGTCTCTGCCAATTACGGTCAAAGATCAGTTTCTGCGATGGCGTCAGCAAAATACTGGCTACCTGGTTAGTATCATGGGGGACCGGGAGGTCTGATTGTAAGATGTATGTTATGATTTGCCGAGACATTTGAGAGTGTAGCCCATATTGAGTCACGGCTGTCCGAGCTTTTTCTAGTAGCTTCCAATCAATTGCTTCCCACTGGTTGGTGCCCTGTGGTGTAACCGACACTGGAAAGGCTTGTGGAACAAAACTCCCTTCCAGGATAGCGTCTCTGATAACTCCCTTCCACCTTTTTGACACTCCACCAGAATCTTGACCACAGGAATTAAACAAGTGTGGTGGGGGAGCTAGCACTGAAGCCGCAGGAGCAGGAAAGGCACCAGCTCCCTTGTGCACGAACGATCCCAATTCTTCCTTTTGAGTCACCGCCATGAGTTTCTCTATAACCTCCTGCAATAATTCTTTCGTTGAGTCATTTAGTTCTTTCGGTTGCTCTGTTTCTTCCGGGGTAGAAACATTAAGGTCAATGGGGGAGCGGTTTGGCGTGGAGGTAAGGGAATATTCTGATGCGCCAGGCCTATAATCTGTGGATGCCTTCACCTGGCAGCAAGATTCAGCATTGGCAGGATCAGTAACAATATCGGGTTTTGGTCCCTCCTCACTGGGCCGGGATTGAAAACCCTTCTTGACTGCCTTTGCAATTTTTGGGTGAGTCCTCCCCCCGGCATAATGATCGAAGGGATTCCGAGTGGGGTTCTTAGAACCCAAATTCAGGGGCCCCGTGGGTAGTTGGGAGGCAGGGAGGGCTGGAGGCTCAGGCGGAGGCACGGAGGGCACTACCGGAGACAAGGCTTCAGCCGCCGAAGCAGCTGCAGCTCTCTCTGATTTCATATCTCGCAAAGTCCCTCGGATAAGCTTCCACAGCATGCAGTATTTTTGAGCCTCACGCGCTGCCTTCCCCCCATCAGTTATAGTGTCCCAGAGCCGGGTGCCTATCTCCTCCCATGTGGATATTTCAAGCGCCGCTCCAACCCCGCTAAATAGCCCCTTTTCCTTACTCCATTGGAGTAGTCCTTTAAGTATATCTTCTTCATATTTAATCCCTCTCCTTGAGAGGATGCATTGGAGGAGATGAAGGACAGCTATCTCTTCCTTTGTCTGAGCCGCCCCCATTCCTCCCCGACCGCCACTTGCCTTATTGAAGTGGACCTTTTTCGCAGAGACTCTCTTCTTCTGCGGCACGCGTGCTTCATCTACATCGGCAAGGCTGCTGCCGGCTGCATTTCGGTCGGCTTCCCACCCGTCAGGTCTGCGCTGATCTTCACCACCGAAGCAGCTCTCAGGAGGCAGATCTGAGGGTCCCTGTTCGGGCGCCACTTGTTGCGGGGGATAAGGAACAACGTACCACTGACCAATATGATCACGCTGAACAGTTTAATGTGCGCAAGCATGTCTTATATAGAAAAGTTTCAGAACACTAGAACATTCGATAACACTGGATTGGTTAACTTCACCCGGGCGAATGCTAGCAACAGTTTAACGATTGGTTGCGGTTTAAAGTGTCCGCAGCAGCAGGCTCCGGCTTGCAAGCAGGGTTTTCTCTGTGGTAACCTGATCCGGCTCCGCGGCATCCGGCTCAGTCCCTCTGTTAACCCTTTCGTCGACCTGCAACGCCTCACAAAGCCTGTTACCCACTGCTAGAGTGAAGCTAAGTCAAAGGCTGGATTGCTCACATGTCCATTAGCTGAAAGAAATGCCTCCACACTTTCTCTCTTGCACACAGACTCATATGATAGCATAACTGAACTCTTATTTTCAGACTTGTGCTTTCCCTTTTTTGTAAATTGGAATTTCAGGTAAAGAATCTTCCTTTTTATTTATTAATTTCTTTTTAAATGTGAAAGAGGTCACATTTTATAAACACATTGTCTCTCTGACCAAATTACCAGGACATTTTTAGTCATAATTTCATTCAATCTCCTTTCTTTCTGTAGATATATAACAGACCCATTATTTCCTTTTACATATCAATTCTGCAATTTCAAAAGAGTGCTAATTCTTAAGGAAAATTATGTTCTTTGTCTCATAATTTCCTATATTTCTTCTTGGTTTGAAAGACCATAGAATGTCATAGGAATAACCTCAAGTGGACTGAAAATGCTGTGTTAGAGAATGAAATAATTTCTATACAGTTTACTACTCTACAATTTTAAAAGGAGCACTCTTTGTTATTTAAAAAGGAATATCTTGCCTTTAGTCGTATGGCTTAGGTAGAAAGAACTTTACCACTACTTATGTTATTTTCTTAGAATAGCTATGGATCACAAGAAATCCTATTTACACATCAAAGAATCATAGAACAGTTAGGGTTGGAAAGGACCTTAAGATCACCAGTTCCAACCCTCCTGTGATGTGCAGGGACACATCACACTAAACCATGTCACCCAAGGCTTTGTTCAAGTCGACCTTGAACACTGCCAGCGGTGGAGCATTCACAACTTCCCTGGGCAACCCATTCCAGTGCCTCACCCTTACGGTAAACAATTTCTTCCTTATATCCAATCTCAGCTTCCCTGTTTAAGTTTTAACCCCATATCCCTTGTCCTATCGCTACAGTCCCTAACAAATAGTCCCTCTCTAGCATCCCTATAGACTCCCTTCAGATATTGGAAGGCTCCTATGAGGTCTGCACGTAGCCTTCTCTTCTTCAGGATGAACAGCACCAGCTTTCTCAGCCTATCTTCATACGGGAGGTGCTCCAGTTCCCTGATCATCCTCGTGGCCCTCCTCTGCACTTGTTCCAACAGTTCCATGTCCTTTCTATGCTGAGGACACCAGAACTGCACACGATACTCCAAGCGAGGTCTCACAAGAGCAGAGTAGAGGGGCAGGATCACCTCCCTTGACCTGCTGATCACACTCCTTTTGATGCAGACCAGGATACGGTTGGCTTTCTGGGCTGCAAGCGCGCGCTGCCGGCTCATGTTAAGTTTCTCATCGACCAACACCCCCAAGTCCTTCTGGGCAGGGCTGCTCTGAATCTCTTCTCTGACCAACCTGTAGCTGTGCCTGGGATTGCTCTGACCCAGGTGTAGGACCTTGCACTTGTCATGGTTAAGCTTCATCAGGTTAACATCAGCCCACCCAACAAATGTGACAAGGCCCCTCTGGATGGCATCTCTTCCCTCCAGCGTGTCAACCGAATCACACAGCTTGGTGTCATTGGCAAACTTGCTGAGGATGCACTCAGTCCCACTGTCCATGTCACCCACAAAGATGTTGAGCAAGACCGGTCCCAACACCAATCCCTGAGGGACACCACCCGTTACTGGTCTCCAACTGGACACTGATCCATTCACCACAACTCTTTGCATGTGGCCATCCAGCCAGTTCTTTATGCACCGAGTGGTCCACCTATCAAATTGATGTCCCTCCAGTTTAAAGATAAAATATGGGACATAAGCATATATCTTTGTGTGTTAATGTCTATTTTGAGACTTCGTTACTTTCTGTTTACGTTATTTTTTGTTTCACATTATGTATCATGTTTATTTTTATTCTGTTCTTGGAAGCATGATTTTTAATTAGTTTTTTACTATTTTGCAAGAGAAACTAAGTCCACTAGATAATTATTTATATTATTCAAACACCTTGGATATTTATTTTTAAAACCTTTATATATTTATTTCCTATAGCACCAGCAAATTATGAGATTTTTTTTTAAAAAGATGTTATTTTTGTATTTTACAATAACCAACTCCTCTGACATTTTATTTCTCTAGAAAGGGAGGACTGAAGGTTAGAGTATGCCTCCACTTTCAACTTGGGCCATTGCCTAATGGTTTGACAGTAGTTCCAGCATATGCAAGTGCTGATCTGAATCTCTGGGAAAGCAGAGGTGGCCAAAGGCTCTGGATCAGTCCTATCACCATTCATTAATTAATCAAAACATAGGAACCTGTTCTAATAATTCCTTCCTTTTGTTCAACAGGCTAATTCTAAAATAGCCACAATTCTGCATAGTGAAAATATAGAAAGACCGGAGTTCTGCTACTGCAGCTTATGCTGGATCATGAGATAAGACAGTTGCATAAGCTGGACTTCAAACACAGAAAGATCAGACTAGGAGGTAGTGCTGCATTTAGGCTGCTCTAGAGTTAGGCCAACACAGAATGGTAGTTTTTCACATGGCAGTTTTGGTCTTAGGTTACAGAATTTGGATTAAACTGACATTCTGATTTATATACCTAGACAATTTTTCACGAGCCTACCCAAAGCCAGTTTCTAAAACCCCCTAGATTTTAAAAATAATTTCTCAGATCATAAGCAAAACTTAAGAAAGAATACATATTGCTGAATCCTCCAACCAACAAACAGCTTTAACTTCGTAGCATACACAAAAGTGTATAAACTTCTCAAGACATGCCATTGCCAAAGCACAATGTCTGTGCCTTGACCTTCTTAAATGCTATGTAACCGTGACAACACCTGGCCACCTTTCAAAAGCTGAAGGTTTGGTATTTCATTCTCCACTGTGGTGAACATCTTCATGTGTCCTGTGAAAAGGAAGATCTGTCAACATCTCTCTGCATCAGTAGACCCCATAGAGGGTCGGGAAGCAGTAAGGAAAGAGGCACAATGAAAACGATGATGGGACAATAGCATAGCTAAAAGATACACAAGAGCATTTTGACAGCACTTTTTCAAAAAAGCCATTGACCCACAGCATCAGCTAAGGTGACAAGAGTGCTCAAGATGATCAAAAAACCTGCAAAGAGAGTTGCAAATGCTGATTTGGTAAGTATTTGTCTATTTTAGCCCTGAAAAAGTTATGTTTGCTGATCAATGTATTTGGGAGGCACTGGCAGACTACAATGAAGTGCTCTAATATTTATCTTCAATTTACCTTTCAAAGACAATGTATCTCTGTTGGCACTTACCACTAAGTAAATAATCTTTTGTTCACAAATCTGCAACTCCACTGAAAGCTTGATTTGCAAAAACCGTCCTGGAAATCCAAATGCTAATTGACTTTTTAAGGATAAAGTGAGAAGGCAAAGAAAATTCAAGGCTTTCAAAGAATGCACTGAAAGCCAAGTTATTTAGTTTGAAGCTTGATAGAAAGAGCTCTGCAAGACATGGTTGTACAGGCCCCAGAAACAAAGCAGATATTAACAGTAGTTCAGGGGCAGGGTGGGAACTAGGACTCAGTTCAGGTACTTCACAGGCAGCAGATTAGCTATTTTCTCACATTAACTATGTGATGATTTAAGCTTTTCAGATATTTTTTTTATTGTTTTGTTTGTTATTTTTTAAAGGTGCTTTGGAAGGAGGCATGCAGTACATAGCAAAATAATACTTTCAGAGGATGTTACACCAATGTAATCTCAAATAAAAGAAATCCCAGATACTGAGCATAATGAAATATTACAAGTCATATATTTGGATGTGTTTTAACCTGAGAGGAAACAGCTTTTTACTCCGGTCTTCATGAAATGCCTTTGCTTTCCTGAAGTATGTGACTGTTAAATTAAAAGATTTAAACAAATGCATTCTAGCTTCGGTATTTGCTTACAACTGAAAAAACTAAATAAGTAACATACTTGTTTTGTCTGCAAACAAAATGAATTAAGTGAAACAAGGCAGGCTGAATGGACATGCTGATGTCCCTGTTTTCAACAGAGCCTCATTCTGGGAAGAATAACATGCTAAGATAAATAACAAAACTTTCTTGTTATGTATAGCTATTTATTTGCTGAGCTATGATTTGTGATTCAAGGGCTTGCATAGCAAACAGTGCTCAAGCAACTTTGCTCTGATTAAGAAATTTTGCCATAGACACACTCTACATCCAGTGCCCCAGAGAAGAAAATGAAATTTATTGGAGGAGGGAGGAAGATTTAAACCAGTTACCTTATTTGCATTTTGCTCTCTAGCAACTGCTCCTTCTTCATGTCTAAGTAAGCTTTGCAGTTATGTCCCTCTTAAAAGGATGCTTTCAATGAGCCATTATCACTACTTTTAAGCCAGGACTATATTGTTGCCTTTTTCTTCCTGAGCAGCTGCTCACAGTTAAGCCACCCACAATCACACCACAAGGATTTGTTTATTAAGGAGGAAAAGATGCTCAGACCTACAAACCTAGCCTATGTATTATTAAGATCAGCTTTGAAAGTGTTGTGGTCAAGCTATGGTAAATATCACTGGTAGCACAATATTGAAGAGTTTGGGAAGTCATCAACCAATGCTTTATATATGGAACACATGACATAACCACAAACTGCACTTTGTGAAATCTGAAACTGCAACACAAGGAGTGACCTAATTTAATTCTTGTGGTTCCATGTGTTTGAAGTTAATAGACCCTTTCTTACTGGGAGAAAATAGGACCTTTAATAAAATACCAGCCGTACCCTGCTAAGTCGTTTATCCTTGGGGATTATGTTTTTTTCATATTGTGATTGATAATTCATGGATTCCACAGGGATTTCCTGTATCTTTTACACATTTTATTTGAAGGGGTAATTAACTGCAAGCTTAAAATATTTTCCTATCTTCAGGTGTAAGGGTGTGTGTGTGTGGGTGTGTGTGTGTGTGTGTGTGTGTGTGTGTGTGTGTGTGTGTGTGTGTGTGTGTGATGTGTGATGTGTGATGTGTGAGTCAGATTGCTCTCATATGGTGTATCAGTTCTTCAGCCAGAAACAAAGAGAGGATGCTGGTGATGAAGGCACAGATTACTTTCTAATGCTTACAGTCAACATTAATCTGATATTGCTCAAAGACTTGTTCTTGTAAAGCTATTTTATAAGCTCTCTTTAACTGGTTTGCTTTTTATGCAGATTTCCTTTTTTTTTCAGGTTTGTTTTTTTTTTTTTCCACTAGAGAATCGAATGCCTCAAAAATACTACCAGATGATTAGATTACCACCATCAGGTGGTTTTAAGACATTTCTTCAGACTTCCCAACATGATATTATAGGCCTTTTAATGTGGCCAACAACAAAGATTAATATCAACTGTATCTCCTACTTCCTTCACAGTTATACCCTTTTTCCCTGGTGTTACATAATTTCTGTTGGTCTCAAGACAAACATTTGACTTTGTTTTGAGTCATGATGAAAATTCAAACTATCTAACATACCAAACATTATATTTTGATATAACAAACTCAAAGCATTTTATTGCAGCACTTTAGCGCAAAGCATTTTCCACACTGTTGGAGTGTCATGGGAGTTTATTTTCCAGTTTTCTTGTGACTTCTACTTCCCTGTGAACTAGAAAGGCCACACTACAGTTGTATATTTTTGGGAAAAAAAAACCAAACACCAAAACAACAAAAAAAAAACCCCAACCCCACAACAACCAAAAAAACCAGTAACCACAGAAAACCCCTTGATTTTTCACACGCAAAGCTTTCATTCTTGTTAAAGTGGAAATATTCCTGTTGAGAATCTTGATCCAAATTTTCCATTCAAAAACCACTTTCATAAAAAGTGGTTTAGTTGTTATTAGCAGTGCTTACATGGCTCCAAGGCCTTTGCTTCTCAGACTACTCTCTGGCAGTGAGCAAGTTGGGGTGCACAAGGAGTTGGGAAGGGAAATAGCCAGGACAGCTGACCCCAACTGACCCATGTGCTATTCCACACCATATGACATTGTGCTCAACAATAAAAGCTGGGGAAAGAAAGTAGAAGGCTCAATGTCTGGAGATATGGCAGTTGCTGTCCCAAGTAAATGATAGACATAATGGAGCCCTGCTTTCTTGGAGATGACTGGACACTTGCCTGCTGATGAAATGCGGCAAATTAATTCCTTGTTTTGCTTTGCTTGTTTGCATGGCTTTCGCTTTACCTGGTACCCTTATCCCAACCCATGGATCTTCTCACTTTAACCCTTTCAATTCTCTTCTCCATCCCACTGTGCAGAGCTGAGCGGCTTTAGTGCTATGTTGCCGGCTGGAGTTAAAACACAATAGTGCTCAAAAAACTTGAATTACAGCCAAAAAATATCTCTTTAGATTTTTTGTTTTTTATTAAAAATAAAAATATTTTTGACCAAAGTTTTCCAGACCCTAATGGAATATGCAATCAATGATGGAGGAAAAGCAGAAAGACACTGAGCTAGAAGAGTACTCCCTTATCTGTTGTGGCCTTGTGTCCTCCTAGAATCAAGAAAAAAATCAAAGTGGCAACCAGATGTTCTACCAAAAGACTTTATATTTTATGTTCACTTTAGGTCACTAGAAGGTACTCAAGTACAGGTTAATTTTCTTCTTGAAGCATCTGGAAGATTCAACAGTGAAAACACAACTTGAAGATTTTGGCTTTTGTTTTTGAAGACAAAGAAGAAAGAGAGAAAATACAGGCAAACAAAAGAAGACACAAAAAACACAGAAGAGAGGAGATAATCACCTCTGAGACAGGGTTATCTTCTAGGACCTAGTCAAAGATATTGTTAACGTAGACATGAAGACGACATCCTTGTCTCTAAGTTGGAGAGACATCAATTTGATAGGTGCACTACTCAGTGGATAAAGAACTGGCTGGATGGCCACACGCAAAGAGTTGTGCTCAATGGTTCAGTGTCCAGATGGAGACCAGTAACAAGTGGTGCGCCCCAGGGATCGGTGTTGGGACCGGTCTTGCTCAACATCTTTGTGGGTGACATGGACAGTGGGACTGAGTGCATCCTCAGCAAGTTTGCTGATGACACCAAGCTGTGTGATTCGGTTGACATGCTGGAGGGAAGAGATGCCATCCAGAGGGGCCTTGTCACATTTGTTGGGTGGGCTGATGCTAACCTGATGAACTTTAACCATGACAAGTGCAAGGTCCTACACGTGGGTTGGAGCAATCCCAGGCACAGCTACAGGTTGGGCAGAGAAGAGATTCAGAGCAGCCCTGCCCAGAAGGACTTGGGGGTGTTGGTCGATGAGAAACTTAACATGAGCCGGCAGCGCGCGCTTGCAGCCCAGAAAGCCAACCGTATCCTGGTCTGCATCAAAAGGAGTGTGATCAGCAGGTCGAGGGAGGTGATCCTGCCCCTTTACTCTGCTCTTGTGAGACCTCACTTGGAGTATTGTGTGCAGTTCTGGTGTCCTCAACATAAAAAGGACACGGAACTGTTGGAACAAGTGCAGAGGAGGGCCACGAGGATGATCAGGGAACTGGAGCACCTCCCGTATGAAGATAGGCTGAGAAAGCTGGTGCTGTTCAGCCTGGAGAAGAGAAGGCTGCGTGGAGACCTCATAGCAGCCTTCCAATATCTGAAGGCAGTATGTAAGTATGCTGGGAGGGACTTCGTTAGGGACTGTAGCGATAGGACAAGGGATATGGGGTTGAAACTTAAACAGGGGAAGTTGAGATTGGATATAAGGAAGAAATTGTTTACCATAAGGGTGAGGCACTGGAATGGGTTGCCCAGGGAAGTTGTGAATGCTCCACCGCTGGCAGTGTTCAAGGTCGACTTGAACAAAGCCTTGGGTGACATGGTTTAGTGTGAGGTGTCCCTGCCCAAGTCAGGGGTGCTGGAACTAGATGACCTTAAAGTCCATTCCAACCCTAACTATTCTATGATTCTATGATTCTATGTGACTGTCTAGCAATTCACTACAGTTTCTGTGTGCGAGCTGTGTCATATTGCAGGCTGCACTGGCTTATGGTCTGATGAGAAAACAAATCCTGACTGTGGGAAGAAGTGAACCCAACATACTGAAGATGATATGATACGATGATCCAGGGACATGGAGACTCCAGATCCTCCCAACAGATACTTGGAGAACTCATCACCTTGTTCTTCTCTTACTTGTTGTAGAAGCGTCCTTTTCCTTTCATCTATCTCTTCCAACTTAAAGGCATGTGGAGATTGTAGTATACGTCTCATAGGATAGAGAGCATTGACAGAGTCTTACAAAGTTTTTATTAATTTTAACTTGCAAACTAATGTGCCTCCTTTCCTACCCAGTAATAACTAGTCCAGTGAAAATATTTGCATTTTACATAATGATGTAATGTCTAAGTGAGTAGGCAAACAGGACTTTCAAAAGCCAGCCTATTAGGACATATATATTTGCCAACCAAGATCCAGAATCCTTGCAGCCATGATGAGCCCTTCTCTGCACTGCTGAAAACAGCAGAGCCTACTTGCCTGTGTCCTGCATCTGGAATCAAACATTTGGTGAAAGCTTAAATGTCCCTAACAGGAAATTGGGTTTTCTTGGCTCCCAAAGAAGAGGATACAGGAAAGGCCTCTTGAAAAAGAGGTGAATGCTCCTCAGAAGTAATAGTAGAAAATGACTTTGCATTAACAGTAAATAAGTGCTTTGATTAGTATCATTCATAAACTATTAAGGAAGGGGAAGGGAAAAGGAAAATGGAAGGTGGAGGGAAAGGGGAAGGGGAAGGGGAAGGGGAAGGGGAAGGGGAAGGGGAAGGGGAAGGGGAAGGGGAAGGGGAAGGGGGAGAGGAAAGGAAAGGAAAGGAAAGGAAAGGAAAGGAAAGGAAAGGAAAGGAAAGGAAAGGAAAGGAAAGGAAAGGAAAGGAAAGGAAAGGAAAGGAAAGGAAAGGAAAGGAAAGGAAAGGAAAGGAAAGGAAAGGAAAGGAAAGGGGAAAGGGAAGGGGAAAGGGGAAGGCAAATGGAAAAAGAAATGGAAAATGAAAAGTGAAAGGGAAAAGGGAAGGGAAAGGGAAAAAAGAGAAAGAAAACTGGAAAGAGAAAAGGAAACAGAAAGGAGAAAAGAAGAAAACTTCTTATAAATTCTGTTTGAGAATCAAGTTTTACTCTGCTTAATTTAATTTTTTTTTTCTTATCCTCTAACAGTTAAAAGTGGAGACTTCTTTTGAAGAGAGGCAAAAATCAGCCAGCTCACCTTGAATTCAATTAGTTCTGTAGGATTAGGGTCCATTAATAATCAGAACAGAGAAAAGAAGCAGACTAAGAAACTATTGTTTCCTTGCTTTATAAAAAAAAAAACAAAAAAAAAAAACAAAAACAAAACCACAATAAAATCAGAGCTTTTTTGTTTGTTTGTTTGTTTTTCATTCTATTTAGCTATTGTTTTGTTTCCTTAGCAATAAACTCATTTGCTTTAGCTGCACAGACTTCCAGCCATTTGTCCAAGATCAGATTACTGTCACATGAAATGGGGAACATTTTTTATTATCTTGTACATGAAAGAAATATTTTTTTGTCTGATACATACAGAGTTATTTTTAAACCTGCAGTACTACAGAAGTATAGCAATAAATCTATAGAAGAACAGAAAAATAAAAATGTTGATATTGAATAAAGTTGTTGATATATTTCAAGGCCAGGTTGGACAGAGCCTTGGGTGACATGGTTTAGTGGGAGGTGTCTCTGCCCATGGCAATGGGGTTGGAACTAGATGATCTTAAGGTCCTTTCCAACTCTAACTATTCTATGACTCTACGAATCTATGATGGGAAAGACTCTGGAGAAATATGTTGCAGATTTAAAAGACCATTCCTCCCAAGAAAGACACGAGGAAGCAAATCTGATAAAATCCAAATTATAAAATAATGACTGCAAGATCAACCTAATATATTTTACAATAATTTTGTCAATGCCATTTGAAAAATAAAATAACAAGGGACAACCATTAACAACAAGCTCAAAGGGTGTCATTTTCAAAACACTGAATCAAAAAGTCACATGCAAAAATATATGCCCAATTACATGGTTAATCTGCATGCACAACTTCTGTGACTTCATGTGATGCTCAGGTATTGAAACTCAACGGACCATTTTCATGCACACAACCTGATTTGCATTTGCAATCACAGTAAATATACATTCAGATTAAGTGTGTAATTATGCATGCAATTTTGTACATGGCCCTGAGCTTCTAATATTTGGAAAAATAAGACCCTGAAGGCTGGATTCCTCTCTTGAATACACAGAAATCCCACTGTCCCATTAAAAGGGCAGCTAAGAGTGGAATGTTCTTCCATATGCTCTCACAGCACCCACCTTTTTATAATTATTTTTTTATTCTAGTGAAGATCTAGCCCAAACCCAGAAGTTTGTCTTCAAATAATTAAATCCTTTAACTGCATCACTTATCCAGCCTATATTGAAATAGACAAGCTATTCATCAACTCCTTGGACTGGAGTTTGCAAATTGAAATGCCAAGACATACTTAAGTAATGCTGAGAAGCCAGCACCACAATACAAGAAAAATAAAGAGTCTTGTACTCCAAATGTCTTTTCTTGGTCTGTGCTTCATATTCATTTGCGGGAACAAAAGAAGGAGGATCACAAAAATCTAAAAAAGAAAACTAGAAGGTAAATATGAAAAAGAGAAAATACAATGGACCAATTAAGGGGTGAAAGCGGGTGATAAATAAAAAACTAAATAAATTTTGGTGGTTTAGTAGGGAGCAGAAAAGAAAACAGACAAATAAATGACAGGAAAACAGAAGAAAAGTCTTCAGAGTAGGACCGGAATTTCATATTCAGGACTCGGATGAACAGATTTCAAAAGTCAAGCCATGGAATATAAAAGATGGCTAAACTCAGTGAGGCTTAACTGTATGTGATAATAGTATTAATATAGGAGACATTTATGAAGTGATTTAGAGCTGCAGGCTACAGAATTCTTCACACAAATGGATATTATTGCTACCACTCTACAGAAAGACCCGAGGCACAGAGAGGTTATACCACATGCCAAGCACCAGTCGGAAACCAAGACAAAGAATTTAAGTTGCTTAACTTTCTCTCCAGTTTTTCTGGGAACCTTTAAAGAAGGAACTACAATGACAGCCTAGTCTTTTGTGCACAAGTATTAGACTACATAACAAAGTAAGCTTTTCCAGAGGGGAAATTTGTGTGGCCACAGGGGATACCTGCTGAGGAAAATTAGAAGGAAAAAAGAGGCTTATAAAGAGTGGAAGCGAGGACAGGTGGCCAGGGAAGAATACAGGGGTGTTGTCTGGGAAGCTAGGGACCAGGTTAGGAAAGATAAGGCCCACTTAGAATTAAACTTGGCAAGGGACATTAAGGGTAGCAGGAAGGGATTCTATAAGTATATTGCAAATAAAAGGCAGAAAAGGGATAACGTGGGCACTCTCCAGAAGCTATCGGGAGAACTGGCTACCCTGGATTTAGAGAAGGCTGAGGTTCTTAATGACTTCTTTGCCTCAGTCTTCACTGACAAATGCTCTGACCACACCACCCAAGCCTCAGAAGGCAGATGCAAGGACAGTGAGAATGAAGACCTTGGGTTCACTGTAGGAGAGGATCTGGTTTGAGACCATCTTAGGAACCCGAACGTACACAAGTCCATGGGACCTGATGAAATACTTCCACGGATCCAGAAGCAGCTGGCAACTGAAGTTTTTAAGCCACTGTCCATCATATTTGAAAAATCATGGCAGCCAGGTGAAGTTCCCAATGACTGGAAAAAGGGAAATATAACTCCATTTTCAAGAAGGGGAGAATGGATGACCCTGGGAATTGCAGACCAGTCAGCCTCACCTCTGTGCCTGCCAAAATCTTGGAGCAGATTCTCTTGGAGGGCATGCTGAGGCACATGAAAACCAACAAGGTGTTTGGTGACAGCCAGCATGGCTTCACTAGGGAAATCCTGCCTGACCAATCTGGTGGCCTTCTATAAAGGCGCTACGGAACTGATGGGCAGGGGTAGAGCAGTTGATGTCATCTACCTGGACTTGTGCAAAGCGTTTGACACTGTCTCCCATGACATCCTTCTCTCAAAGTTGGAGAGACATCAATTTGATAGGTGGACCACTCGGTGGATAAAGAACTGGCTGGCTGGCCGCACGCAAAGAGTAGTGCTCAATGGCTGAATGTCCAGCTGGAGACCAGCAATGAGTAGCGTCCCTCAGGGATCGGTGTTGGGACTGGTCTTGTTCAACGTCTTTGTCAGTGACGTGGACAGTTGGATTGAGTGTGCTCTCAGCAAGTTTGCTGATGACACCAAGCTGTGTGGTTTGGTTTATACACTGGAGGGAAAGGATGCCACACAGAGGGACCTTGACACGCTTGTGAGGTAGGCTGATGCCAACCTGATGAAGTTTAACCATGGAAGGTCCTACACTGGAGTCAGAGTAATCCCAGGCACAACTACAGGTTGGGCAGAGAAGAGATTCAGAGCAGCCCTGCCCAGAAGGACTTGGGGGTGCTGGTCCATGAAAAAATGAATATGAGCCGGCAGCGCACGCTTGCAGCCCAGAAAGCCAACCGTATCCTGGGCTGCATCAAAAGGAGTGTGACCAGCAGGTCGAAGGAGGTGATCCTGCCCCCTACTCTGCTCTCGTGAGACCTCACTTGGAGTATTGTGTGCAGTTCTGGTGTCCTCCACATAAAAAGGACATGGAACTGTTGGAACAAGTGCAGAGGAGGGCCACGAGGATGATCAGGGAACTGGAGCACCTCCCATATGAAGACAGGCTGAGAAAGCTGGTGCTGTTCATCCTGGAGAAGAGAAGGCTACGTGGAGACCTCATAGCAGCCTTCCAACATCTGAAGTGGCCTATAGGTTTGCAGGAGAGGGGCTCTTCATGAGGAACTGTAGTGATAGGACAAGGGGTAATGAGTTCAAACTTAAACAGGGGGAGTTGAGATTGGATATGAGGAAGAAATTCTTTCCTGTAAAGATGGTGAGGCACTGGAATAGGTTGCCCAGGGAAATTGTGAATGCTCCATCGCTGGCAGTGTTCAAGGCAGGGTTGGACAGAGCCTTGGGTGGCATGGTTTAGTGTGAAGTGTCCCTGCCCACATCAGGGGTGCTGGAAATAGATGATCTTAAGGTCCTTTCCCACCCTAACTATTCTATGACTCTATGACTCTATGATTCTATGATTCTATGATATAAAAGGATTTTTTAAAATAGAAAATTCTAAACTCTTATAGAAGTTGTTCTACTGTTCAGTTGTTCTTTAAAGAAGCAGCTTCAAATTTCATTCATTTAAATAATGGAAATTTTCTGTGCACACCTTTATATCTGTTATCAGTATTAATGCAAATATGTACCCCGTATAGAATTTGTTCATGCAATTTAGATGGTCAGCTTTAACAATGGGCATATAAAAAGAATTGTTCTTTGATTTTTAATAAATATTTCTTAAATCTAATATTTCTGTAATAAATAACCATACATTCCTATTAAACTTCTCTTCATATGAATGCATTAGAAATAAAATTGGTACTTGTACAGAGTGTCTGCTAATAGAAGTGCATTTTATGTTGGTTTAACTATAAAGAATCACTTCCCACCTAGATTTTAAATGTGAATCTCAAATGACTATATCGCTGTGTATTTAAGTTGTTACCCATATTCATGATTTCCTCTGCAAAAAGAAACTAGCGAAATGCAGCTGAACAAATCGAAGAAAGTCCACAATGGCACCTTTGCATCTGTTCTGCCTGCCTTCCAAGAGCAGTCCTTGCCTAACATGTAAAAAGGTCTGCATGAAGGACATGGGCATGCCATGTGTGAAGAAATAGTATTTGGACATTCATATTCATCTATGCTCCCTGATGCTTACAAGATTAACACCATCTCTTCCCCAGAATCTTCAGCTGCAGGAAGACTTGGCATGGCACCAACGTATTAAGATAATGTGGTTGAATTCACCCTCAGCAAGTTTGCCAGACACCAAGCTGTGTGGTGCAGTCAACATGATGGAAAAGGGACCTGAACAAGCACTAGAAGTGGGCCAGTGCAAACCTCATGAAGTTCAACAAGGCCAAGTGCAGGGTCCTGCATGTGGGTTAGGACAATCCCAAGCACAACTACAAGCTGGGCAGAGAACGAGAGCAGCCCAGAGGAGAAGGATTTGGGGGTGTTGGTTAACTGAAAAGTCAACATGAGCCAGCAGTGTGAGCTCACAGCCCAGAAAGCCAGCCTTATCCTGAGCTGCATCAAAATGTGTGTGGCACAGCAGGTCTTGTGAGAACCCACCAGCAGTACGATGTCCAGTTCTGTGGGCCCCCAACATAAGAAGGGCATAGACCTGGTGCAGCGAGTCCAGAGGAGTGACCCTACAAGTCTTAGATCAAAATGCTACTGCAGTGCAAATGTCAACTTCTTATGCACCAAAATCCGCGTGTATGTCTTTTAGAGGCCTGACTCGGAGGATTAATAACAAAAACTTGGTGCTGATCATGTACACAGAAAAGTCAGAATCCCTTCTTTTTATTACTAATGTACTTTATTTGTGTAGATATTGTCCCAACAAAGTGTAGGTATGGGCTTACATGACTGATTACATCTTCTGTTCCTGCTTCAACTACACACAGTCCTTGAAGTTGGTATTAAAAAAAATCACTGGTATCACTCATGGGTCATCTTGTTATGCTCTGTGGTGTCACATATGTCAGAACGGCAAGGTAACAACCGCAACAGTGCTGAGATGTAATAAGGTCACTTAAAACCAGCTTCTTTCCCATGTTCTGTTGCACTGAACACAACACAAAAATAAATATAAAATATACATGAAGACGCAATCCTTATGTTTTACACTGGCTGATATTTGTTAGACTGAAGAACAGAACAGCAAGGATGTCAGGAAATAAACTACTTTACTAAAGGACCCATCCACCGTCTCATCTATTGCATGGAAGAAAAGAATGCCTAGGAATAAGAAGGATTTTCACAGTGAAATAAGAAAAACCTGCATTTTTGAGAGCCTTTTAACAAAACCTCTTTTTGTTCCCAGTGTGAATTTTCTTAACCCTTGCTTTTGTGGCATAAAGTCAGACTGTGAATATAATTTAAATATAATTTTTCACATAATATCTAAGCCTGCTTTCAAAACTCAAGTAGCAATTTAGTTACCTGGACTTTATTATATATTTCTGCTTCAAATCTCACCTGTGATTTGAACATGTTTTGTCTTTCATTTTAACCCAGTTTCTGTGATTCAAACCACATGCTTGACTAGAATATGGTAATAGAGGCAATTACATCATTGAGTATGCAGCACTACTCTCAGGTTAAGGTTTCACACCTGGGTGTCATTATTATCTCCCATATCAATTTATTATTTAAGGGCTTATTATTTGAAAGCTCTTACAGTGCTCTGGCAATTAGAGTTGCGGAGATTCTCTCTGCAGTAAGTGTATTTATTTTGCTCTTCTAGATTTTTGTGATAGAATAATTAAATCCATTCATAATTCAGTAGCGACAGACTCCTCTGAAACTGCCAATATTGCCCAGGCCCTCTTTAACCGTCTGTAAGAAAAAAAATTTAAGGGGGTTTGTATTATGCGTATACCCACAGAACTAAGAAATGCAAGTATTAAAAAAATGTATGTAAATATTTCAATTTTATTCATATTGGCAGATGAGATTGATTTTTACACTGGAAATACAACAGTTGGGAACATTACATAGTAGCTTACGAACAAAATAAAATTCTCTAATTTGAAAGCAGGAGAAAAATTAATTTTACTTTAAGTAAATATATTGTATTTATATTACGGCATTTGCACTATACTGTTATTCAAGCTTTTACAACACAATTCACTGGAAATCCAAAGTTTTGGAGACTACCTGCTCTGGAATTGTTTTCCTGCAATGCAACTGGTATGAATAATATTATCTGCCTGCTTTAAGCTGCAAAAAGCAGAATAATGTTTCTGTTTTCTCAAGATTATATTTATACTTGTTAGGATAAACCAAGCCTCTCATTTCTTATTGAAGGAATGACTATTTAACAGAAAGAGCAAAAGAAGGGGAGAAAAAACACATGTACATAGATATACACGCTTACATGGAAATATATGCATGCTATACATACACAGATGTAGCAGTACACCTTTATGTGTCTTTGCATCTTCATGCTCAAAATGTTGCTAGAACTTTGCTATTTAAATGAACACAGCAGAGCTTCAGAAAAATATGGCCAAGCTTACAGATCATCTCTAAAGTAAAGTGAATTAATATTTGAAAAGAAATTAAAATGTTCCTAACTTATACGTGGAATTGCAAAGCCTAGTGGAACATAACAGGAAAAGAAACCACAGATACTTTTTGAATCCTAAAATTCATTGCATGCTGTATCATTCTTTTCATCATTTATGTGCTTATCTCACCATAACTTATCATAGAATCATAGAATAGTAAGGGTTGGAAAGGACCTCAAGATCATCGAGTTCCAACCCCCCTGCCATGGGCAGGGACACCTCCCACTATACCATGCCATCCAAGGCTATGTCCAACCCCACCTTGAACGCCGCCAGGGATGAAGCATCCACAACCTCCCTGGGCAACCCATTCCAGGGCCCCACCACCCTCACAGTAAAGAATTTCTTCCTCAGATCCAATCTAAACCTCCCCTGTTTAAGTTTAAACCCATTACCCCTTGTCCTCTCACCACAGTCCCTAATGAAGAGTCCCTCCCCAGCATCTCTATAGGCCCCCTTCAGGTATTGGAAGGCTGCTAGGAGGTCTCCACGCAGCCTTCTCTTCTCCAGGCTGAACAGCCCCAATTTTCTCAGCCTGTCTTCATACGAGAGGTGCTCCAGTCCCCTGATCCCCTTATAGACACTTCTTCATGTATGATTTCCACTACTTTATATGTCCAGTTTATTTCTATTGCTGTAGAGTTTATTGTCTAGGTCCATATCTATTTCGTTTTAAGCATGTTTGTCTTTTTCCTCTATTACTTTGGATTTTAGTCACTTGTGTAAAAAAGTCAATAAAAATAGTGTGTAAATATTAAAAAAAGGAAAGGATGATAGAGAAAGTCAAAGGCAGACTGGTTGCACAGTACCCTGTAAGCCTCTTCATCCAGAAAAACTAAAACAGAAGTCTGAAAATCTGTGATGTTTGATGGATTTGGAACTTCCATCCCCCGCCATTTCACATGTATCAATTTATGACAAATGAACACTGAACATAACATAAGATTATCTAGGAGACTTTTGAAAATAAAAAAATAATAGCTCATCAGCAAGCTTTCACAACAGCAAGAAGAGCTGGACATTTGTTTTCTATTTGACTTCTCTTTCATAAATAGTTGCATAGCTGTAAGAGCCACATTAAAATATCTATAGAGAAAAGAGCAGGCCGGATATCTTCCTTGAGTCATTGGCATTCAGAGGAAATTTATACCTGCAATTGCTTATTTTTAGCTACTCAATATAACTGGTTTTTTAAGCAGCAGAGAGAAAAATGCACACCAATGAGTGATGCTGTTCACCAAAACAAAAGGATAAAGATGGAAGGCAGATGGAAGAACCCAGTGGTTATCTACCCATTTCTCAAGTAATACTGGAAATACAGGGAAAAAAGACGAATTTCATGAGTGGAATAGACCCTTATGTCACACTTTTATCAAAGCACTTAGGTGTCATATCAAAGTGGGGACACACAATGAGCTTTCATATATTTCAGGTCATGCTTTGCTCTGTTTTTTGTGCAATTAAAAAATAACTCTCTTCACACAGAGGTGCTGACCAGACTTACACTGGTTTCAAACAACACTTAAAAGATGAATTAAGAAGTTTAGGGATTCTGTATTAAATTAAGCAATCGGGAATTTCTGGAATTGGCAACATAAGAGAAATGTCTCATGTCTAAGGAAATCCAGCCTTTGAGGCAAAGTAAGAACCCGACTTTTACTGTGCTAGGTCAAGATTCCTCAGAATCTGAAATTTAAAAAAAGAACAAATACTAAAGTACATTAATCCTTTCTACATTCTGCTTTATAAAATGACAATTTGAAAGATTATTGTCAAGCTGGCTCCTCCATATAATCATCCCTTGCACTTACAGCTATCACTGAACAAAATATAGGAAATGAGACTTGTAACTTTTGAACAGAAGTTTGTAAAAATTGTTCACTAGTTTATACACCTGTGTCCTGGGTTCAGCAGTAACATTCATTTTTCTCCTCCTTAGCAGCTGGTGCAATGCTGCGTTTTTGTCTTTCAGCCTGGGAACAGCGCTGATAACACCAATGTTTTCAGTTGCTGCTCAGTAATGTTTACTCTGACCAATGACTTTCTGAATCTCATGCTCTGCCAGGGAGGAGGGAAAGCCAGGAGGAAGCAGAGACAGGACACCTGACCCAGACTAACCAAAGAGGTATTCCATACCACAGAACGTCATGGCCAGTATATAAACTGGGGGCAGTTACCCAGAAGGGCTAGATCACTGCTCGGGTCGGGCTGGGTATTTGTTGGCTGGTGGCGAGAGATTGTATTCTATTCCTTAGTTATTTCCTTTATCATTATTATTATTGGTGGTAGCAGTAGTGGTTTGTGTCATACCTTAGTTACTGGACTGGTCTTATCTCAACCTGTGGGAGTTACATTCTTTCAATTCTCCTCCCCGTCCCTCCAGGAGTGGAGGGAGTAAGAAGGGGGGAGTGAGCTAACGACTGCGTGGTTCTGGATTGCTGGCTGGGCTTAAACCATGACAACCCACTGAAAAAGTGGTACAAATAAGGTATGCTTGTAGATATGGTGTTCCTTTTGGGAAGGGAGACTTCTGAGGCTGTACATCAGGAGACAGTCAGCTCATGAGATGAATTCAATAAACCTGTTCTTTCTTCCTGGGGAAAAAAAAAAAAAAAAAAAAAGGTCTTTTGGCAGACTAAAATCAAGTAGTTTAATACAGTCTATGCAAGAACATACCCCTTTACAAAAAGACGGATAGCTTCTTTAGTTCTTGATAAAAGTGATAGAGATTTACTATCGCTGTTAAAATTGCCTTGCATTTAATTATTTTGAAGTGTTTATGTTACGGCAATTGCTCTTGAACACCTGGTTCATTTTTGTGATGTGTAAATACTTAGTCCACAAATTCTTAAAATTTGAATTCATTCATTTCTAAGAGAACTACTGATTTTATATACAAAGCAATTACTAAGCAGTCTAATTTTACAGCCACTCAAATGAGCTGCTAAACATAAAGGTTGTGCTCCTTTCCCCACTGCTGTCCCTGTGAGTAACTTCAGTGACTCCTGGATTTCCTAAGGTGTCTGTTTCAAGTGTTAAACTCTAGAGTTAAAATAAACACAGAGATTAGACAAAAATCAAGGAAATAAACCAGTAATCATAGAATCACAGAATCATAGAATAGTTAGGGCTGGAAAGGACCTTAAGATCATCTAGTTCCAACCCCCCTCGCCATGGCAGGGACACCTCCCACTAAACCATGCCACCCAAGGCTCTGTCCAACCCGGCCTTGAACACTGACAGTGAAGAAGCACTCACAACTTCTCTGGGCAACCCATTCCAGTGTTGGGTCATTACATGACAAAGCTGTGAGTTACTTTGTGGCAATAATTTTATTTACCCCGACCTTTTGAAATAATTACCTGACTTGGTCTGACCAGCCTATAGATAGATACTGGATACCAAGGTTGTAGAATGACAGTCTTCTTCTAAGCAAGACCCTCTCCTCATGGAGAACAACATAACCTAAAAAGTAGGAAGATGGCATATTATCCACAAAATAAAGTGTTTGAGGAGTGAGGAGGTTTTTCTTCTCTCAGCTCAGTATTTTCTTCAGTCAAATGAAAATCGCGTATACCAACCCCACAGCAGTCACCTCATCAAGCTGACAAGATGGAAGAAAAGTACTTTGGAAGAACCACGCTCTTAGAACTGTGTTAAGCTTTAGCCATACTATTTCTGTTAAATTCAGTGATGAACTAACCAACTACAGAGGAACTACCACAATCTTTATTTAATTGTTGGCTATCTAGACACTTATGAAAAGAGGCAAAAACTGATACACCCTCAAGAGCCAAGGAATTTTATTTAGTAAGGCAGCCATTTGCATTTACAATGTTTTTTTTTTTTTTTTTTTTTTTATTTCCTGACATACAGGCCCTCAGAGCATCTATCTTGAACTGACAAATTGTGATGTTATGGATAGAATAAGTCCCAGGATGGCAAGATGAGAAAAAAGATCCTTGAATAAATTAGAACATAACTATTTTCAGCAGAATCTCAGAATTAATAAAACCGTTTTTTCCCACACACCTTGCATTTCATCCAATTCAATTTCTCCTTAAGTCAAACAGCCTTATACACACTTCACAGTTCCATGTATACTCCTGCTTCACTGTGTAAATGTAGTAATCAGAGAATCAAGTCAGTAACGAAAATAAGAAGAAATCAAATAGAAATGGAAAAATGTTTTGTTTCAGGCAATAAAATCCACAGAATATATTAACAATCTGGACTTTTATTTTAGAGTGAATACATGCTAATAGAAAATAACAAGAATTTTGTGGTTTTGTGTTCTTTAGGTACCTTCTGCACTTTGAGTTTCCCTCTTATGCACACTAAGGTTGAATTAAACACTCTGCTGTGTCATTCACCTAGACAAGTTTCATAACCCTAAGTTTCCCGTAAGTTTTCATCCATTTTTGACCACAAAGTTAATTTTAATGTGCTCTAATATATCTTTCCCCAATATTAGGTGTCGTGGTTTAAGTCCTTCAGCCACGCAGTTTTGCTCACTCACTCACTTCCCCCTCTTTCTTCCCTCCGCTTCTGGAGGGATGAGAAGGAGAATCGAAAGAATGCAACTCCCACAGGTTGAGATAAGAACAGTTTAGTAACTAAGGTATAACACAAATCATTACTGCTACCACCAATAATAATAATGACAAGAGAAATACAAGGAAAAAGAATACAATTGCTCACCACCCAATATCAAGCCCAAGCAAGCAGTGCACCCCCCACCATGCACCCCCACTGCCCTTCCGGGTCTCTCCTTTCTGTTTCTACCTCCTGGACATGACGTCCTGTGGTATGGAATAACCTCTTTTGTTAGTCTGGGTCAGGTGTCCTGTCTCTCCTTCCTCCTGGCTTGTCCTCCTCTCTAGCAGAGCATGAGACTCAGCAAGTCCTTGGCCAGCCTAAACATCACCAAGCAGTAACTGAAAGCACTGGTATTGTCAGTGCTGTTCCCAGGCCCAAAATCAAAACACAGCGCTGCACCAGCTACCAAGAAGGAGAAAAAATGACTGCTACTGCTGAACCCAGGACATTAGGTCTTCCAAAAATCCACCTCTGACATTTAAAAAACAGTTTTGCTTTGGAAAGCTCTTAACATTGGAAGAGATTAGATTAATATTTGTTGTGAAGCTACACATTGTCCAGTGTAAATATGTTTCTCTTGGTTTTTTTCGTGTTTTGCTTTTGTTTGTTTGTTTGTTTTGTTTTTTAATTGACATTGCCATATTGTATGATTGTATGCTTGGATGTGCCTGCAAGTAATTTCTGTGTCTAAACTGTCTAGATCCTAGTCCTAAATGTCAAATGCAGCAAACAGTTCCACAAAGCATATGTTAAATAATTATCACATTTAAATTTCTTATTTTTTCCCACTTCATTCTTGTACTTTAATGTTGGTAATCTAGAAGTCCTGATTTATCATTCATTATGCTTTTCGTCTTCTTATACTCAAGCACTTGTAAGGTTTCCTTGCTCTTTACAGTGTAAGTTTTACTATAGCACTAACCACTTGACAGCGACACTGGTTATTTCAAATATCCTTATTTCAAAAGGAGAAGTACTGCAATGACTGGAAGTTGCTTTATGCAAAACATGAAAAATTTCTGAGTTGATGAGAAAATCAGTATGTTCAAGAAGGAATCATGACAATTCTTTGTTAGAAATAGAGCACAGAAACAGGAGAGAAAGAAATAACAGTGGTCCAAAATTAAAAAACTCTTAAGCTCATAATTTTCCTTTCCATGGTAATTTACAGGAAAAATAATAATATCAGGAAAAAGGTATTTTTCAACTTGTGGGTAAGCGGGAAGTATGAGATATGGGCAAATATACAGAACTAGTATACATTTTTTTAACCATCTCTTGCTCAGATTTATCATGCTCATACCTACCCTTTTACTTTATTTATAAACCAAGTGCAGTGCTGAAGACACAACTTAAGAAGGCAGAAAAAAATGCTCAAATCTAGTTAATACTTCCTATTTTCATGACAACAACTTCATTATGAAATTATGCAATTGTTCTTGGAAGTATCATATTTTCTATTAAAAAACATAACCAAGAACAGATATTTTACTGCTCCACTTTCGAAAAATACTCTGTATATGTTACTTGAAATGAAAGTGACTGCAGATGACATGAAGCAGTTCTCAGGTGTCTCTCTATACTGAAGTCCTGACCAGTAAGAGTCAAGAATATGACATTTTCAAGACTAATTCCTGACTAATTCCTTCATGTCAGTGAATTATTGGTTTCTAAATTGCCAATGCCTTAGAAAAAAAGATTGCCACTGCTCATTAGCTCAGTTTACCTGAGCAAGGGTTACTGTTGATGTTCTCTGATAGCTATTTGCAAATACAAAGCTATTCATCTCGGTTTATATACACGTTGTTGTTATTTTCATAGGAAAACTCATACCACTAACCATTCTGTTGTTGCTGCCAGGGATAAAAGCAGGCACCATAAAGTTGTGTAATTCACTGTGACGATCATCTCTTTTCAGTATGATGACAGAATGACATTTAGAAGATGCCATCACCTTTCACTGATTCCCCAACTTAATCCGGAAAAAGTAAAGATGGCAACATCCTTTCCTAGCTTTCAGAAAGGCATTCAGTCTGAATCAACCAGAAGTCAAATACTGTTTAGCTCCACACAGTTTTCATTGACCTACACACTACTGGCAAGTCAGAGGGGTGTGACTGTTGGCTGGACCATTATCACCATTGTTGAGCATTTTTTCTTTTTAATTATCTTGCAATTTCATAACTGTGATTTTGAGGCAGGGATTTGGAGTATTTTTAGAAATATTTCCTCTAGGCCAAAATCTGGCAAGCAAAACATGTTAGGAAGAGAATAGGTAAAATTCACTGCAGCTACCTGAAAGACATAAACTGTCAGACCCTTTAGCAGCATAGCTCTCTTGAGCACTTCCCACTGGAACACGGCTAGGGTAACATCTTCCACTCACTGATGTTATTTTTTATTGGCCCACAGTGGCTTTATAAGGGCATAAAGACTTGAGAGTTTTCTTGTGACATTGAAAACATCTAAAAAATAAACTGAAGCTTTTTCATAATCTTTGTCCAGAATGTCAGTAAGCTTATACAGAAATTTCCAACATATATGCTAGCTCTATGGGAAGAGGAAGAAAAAGAAAGGAGTAGCCAGCTATTGATATTTGAAATTGAAACACTGGTAGAAATGCCAAAGCCTGCCTCCCATGAATATAAAAGACAGATTCTGTCATTTTCAGCTACCAGTAGAAAAACCAATGTACTTTCAGGTGAAATACCAATATCTTTTTAGTTATATGGCTTAGAATCATAGAATCATGGAATGGTATGGGTTGGAAGGGACCATAAATATCATCTAGTTCCATGGGCAGGGACATCTTCCACTACACCTGGTTGCTCAAAGCCCCATCCAGCCTGGCCTTGAACACTGCCAGCAATGGGGCAGCCACACCCTGTCTGAGCAACCTGCACCAGTGTCTCAACACCCTCCTAGGGAAGAACTTCTTGCCAATGTCTAATCTAAATCTTCCCTATTTCAGTTTAAAACCATTCACTATTGTCCTATTACTACACGCTTTTGTAAAGTGTTCTTATCCAGGTTTCTTGTAGGCTTTCTTTAGTTACTGGAAGGCTGCTCTAAGGTCTCTCCCGAACTTTCTCTTCTCCAGGCTGAACAAGCCCATCTCTCTCAGCCTGTCTTCAGTAGAAGGGTGCTCCAGCCTTCTGGCCATCTTTGTGACCCTCCTCTGGACTCGCTGCAACAGGTCCATGCTCTTCTTATGTTGAGGGCCCCCAGAGCTGGGCACAGCACTGCAGGTGGGTTCTCACAAGAGTAGAGGAAAGGAGTAGAATCACCTCCCTTGACAAGCTTGTGTCTCTATTTCATAGTTCCATGTTTTGACTTCTCTCTGAAACCTACAAAAAAGCCCAAGGGGGTTAATTTGGGAGATACTTTTACCACACAACATATTTGTTGCTTTTGAGGCTTTCAGAAATCATACCAAGTAAAACTAAACATATCTAAATGGTATGCAGTTCGATAAATAATTACACTCAGTCTGAGCAGTAATTCTCTTTTTAAAGTACATATTTTATGCAGATAACACTGTTTAGTTCAGTTTTTAAAAGCAATGTTAAGAAAAGTGTTAGTCTAGTGTAATACAATATAAATAAGTCCTCAGCTTGAAGATAAACAAATAAGAAGGTGTCGTGGTTTAAGCTTCTCAGCCACAAACAGTTTTGCTCACTCATTCACTTCCCCCTCTTTCTTCCCTCCACTCCTGGGGGGATGGGAAGGAGAATCGAAAGAATGCAACTCCCACAGGTTGAGATAAGAACAGTCCAGCAACTAAGGTGTAACACAAACCACCACTGCTACCACCAATAATAATAATGACAAGAGAAAAAAAAACAAGGGAAGAGTTTTTTCTTCCCCCCCACTCCCGGGGGGGGGGGGAGGGGGGGGAAAGAAGAATCGAAAGAACACAACTCCCACGGGTCGGGACAAGAACAGCCCAGCAATCAAGGTACAACACAAACCACCGCCGCCACCACCAATAATAACAATAACGAGGGAAACGCAAGGGAAGAGGACAGAACTGCTCACCACTCGACGACCGAGCTGTGAACTAAACCCACCCCTCTTCCGCGTTCCGGCCCCCCAGTTCTTTTTCCTACTGGACATGACGTGCTGTGGTATGGAATAACCTCTTTGGTCAGTTTGGATCAGGTGTCCTGTTTCTGCTTCCCCCCGGCTTCCACCCTTCCCTGGCAGAGCATGAGACTCAGCAAGTCCTTGGTCAGCCTAAATATCACCAAGCAGTAACTGAAAACACTGGTGTTATCAGCACTGTTCCCAGGCTCAAAGTCAAAAACACAGCACTGCAGCAGCTACCAAGAAGGGAAAAAAGAAAAAATGACTGCTACTGCTGAACCCAGGACAGCAGGACAACAGTAGATATTGCCATTCATGAGAAGCTAGGCCATTTTAGTATATAAACATGAAGTCCAAGGCCACATAAAGCTTCTTAATGATTCCTATAATTGATTTCTAAAAAGGTCTTATAGGATAAGGAAATAATTCTTTATGTGAAAGAAATACTTTTAATTTTTCTCTAAATTGTAAATGCTTTAGAATTAAGAATTCTAAATTCTGAGACTATAACTAAAGTTGTTTTAGCTGATTCTCACAAATAGCTGTAATATTTTAGTCAAAAGAGTAAAAAAATTTTAATTTGTGTTTAAATCTGCTTTAGAAAGAAACTTCGAATCAAATATTTCAGTCACAGCTGGAAAAACTGTCAAAATTGCAAGGAACTGAAAGATGATATTACAATTAAAAAAATCAGTGTGGAATCTCAGTTGTTGTCATTTCTTCTTGCATTGCCTGTAATCTCAAATACTTAGAATCAGCATTTTGCTTTCTCTCTCTCTGAGATTACCCTTCACTACTTAACAACAATGACTCAGTTTATATGACCTGTTTGTCAGAAGTATAAATGAAAGTTCAAACAAATCACTCAAAATGTATCAAATAAATTATCTATAACGTTTGGGGGTGGTGATTTGCTTTATATTATGGAAATACTGGACTGTCTCACAAAACACCGATAGCCTTAATAAGAACTTATCATATGTGAAGACCCATAGTTATCATGAGTTTTAAAAAAGTGGTAGCATTTAAATTTCTTTACCTCAAAAGGGAGTCAGGCATTGGAATAAACAAGGTCACAGTAGCAACACTCTAGGCTCGTGTGACAAACACCGCCAGTGGTTAGGCAGCAGCATTCTTCTACTTTAAAGACAGGCTTTTGTCTCCAGGAATCATGGAAAAATTTATGTGACCACCAAAGATAAAAACATGATTGGGGAGCATGGGGTAGAAGAGCACAAGAATAGAGATAGTAAATAAGTAAGAACAGCAAAAAAAAGTGAATTAATAGATCAGTTAAGAAAACAAACAAGCAAACAAAACCAAAATCAAAGATAGTTCTGTTACATAAGTCTGTTACTAAATATGATGAGTTTCATGAAGCTGTAAGTGAAAGTCAAAAATAAAAATAGGCAGTACTTCAGCACCGGGATAGGGGATCTTCAGCAACACAGTGGAGAAATAAGCAGAATGTCTTTTATTCTCTATTTTTTCATGATAACTACCTAAAAAATTTTATATGAGAAAGGATTTTGAACAAAGAAGACTTTCCCAAACAGATCATATGATTGGTTGCACTAGACAGACTCATTTATCTCCATTGGAGGAGGACAAGACCTTTATAATTCACTTGTGGCTTCATTGCTTGTGACGTATGAGTCTTGCCCCCTTACTAGTGGGCACCAATCTGTTATCCCAGAAGACTGCTGTTACTGTTATGCAACTTTTTTTTCTGCTTTATTTATATGTACCAGAAGATCTCTGTTCTTTTTTATCTGTACCTCAGAAACACAAGCAAATATGCTTTATTCTGACATACAATAACTGTTGTGTTAACAGCTAAGATAAGGGAAAATACCTTTGAAAATAATTAATCCTTTCTGGTTAACAAGGTGCTCTGGCATGTCAGAGGATGCCTTGTTCAGTTTGTATTTTTTTTTTTTTTTGCCAATAGCTTAATAACATCTCAAAGCAAAATGCCTTTAAAAGAATGTTACTTCTATAAAATTCAGGAATTGAACATTAAGTAGTAAGAGAGAGAGAAAGAAAAAGTGCAGGCTCCAAGATGTTAAAATTACATTGAACAGGGGCAATAAATAATTGACAGTTGTCAACTATCAGTTCTTTGGTTATTCATGGGCTCAGAGTTAGTCCTTTATATCAGCGCTATCTAATCTTGTTACATCACTTGCACTCCTCAACTCAAACATTAATGTGTCTGCTAGTGACATGTGATACACACTGGTTTTTCAAAGATATCACAGATTGCTGATCTGCACTGGTCAAGAGCAATGTAATTGACACTGGCAGACAGAAATATTACTGCCAGACTGAACGGTGTAAATAACGAAAAAAAAAATCCTCCAACACTGCACAAAGAAATCTCTGTAATTAGAGAGAGACCTCTTCAATCACACCCACGGAGCATTGTTACCGAAATAGAAAAGCGATAAACTAAATGGAAGGGTTCAATTCAATTACACTTAGCATCTGCACTGTTTTGATTATATATACAGCTAAGGAGCAGGTGTGTGTGTTACAGTCAAGAGAAACAAGATTACGAGTAAGTAGTTCAGATTTTGTTTCTTTTTCCAGGTTTAAACACCTGTAAGGGAGGCCCAGCAATTTAGTCAAAAGTACAAATACTTACTAATAAGGCAAGACTAAAGCCACTTAACTCGTTTCTTCTGCTTACATGCCAATAGTATGAAGATACAGTGAACAGTCTGTGAAACCTATGAAAGAGAAGAGCTGGCAATAAGAGTGGGATTAAACCAAAACAGCTACCTTGTGCATCAGAGAAGTTTGCAGAAAACTTAGCTAGCAAAGGAGATAATTGAAAGTTAAAGTCAGTTCAGTGTTATGCACCATCTGCAACTGTGTTGGACTAGTGGAAGCATGCACCAACGTGTAAAGGGCCCTAACCTGAACTCTGACCAAAAGGTGTGTCAGGTTTGCTCCTAACTTGAGAAAGTACTCATTCACATTACTGGAAAAAGGAGCAAGAATGGAAAAAGAAGAGAGACACTGAGGTATCCATCACTGATAAGGAAAAGCAGATACCAGAAGTATAAAAGAACCCACCATCAGCTCAGTGAGGCACTCAGACCAATTCGTCTTTCAAGTGAAGCAGAAGCATGGTTGAAAGAATGACTTGAAGATGAGAAGGTGCAATGGATTGTGAGGGAATGGAAAAAAAGTCAAAAAAGGCAAATGGAAGATAGGAGAAAATTTAAACAACTTGCTATGAAAGGAAGTAGCATATTATGTCTCCCCTGGATTGCTCAGGACTAAGGAATGTAACAATGAATCCTACCTCTCCTACAGAAATCAAACTACAATTTTCCCTTGGTTTAAGGTGGTGAAAAATTTTCTCTCTCTCAGCTGGTATTAGCTAAATACTACCTACCCCTTGAATCTCTAATTCAGAAAACAGTTGCACTTCAAAATGTCCTTATTTACTTCAGTACAATTGCTACAATACAAAATATGTGTTACTAAGCACTAAGACTGGCAAATGGATAAATACAGTTCTGTGGGAGACTGAGCAGGTTCACCTCTATAACATGGTAAGAGAACTCTATGCTTCTGATGCCAGTGGGAAAATGGGGGAAAGAAACTGATACCATTGCCAAACACAAATCTATATCTTACTATAAATAAACTTGACACACTGTCAAACATAGTACACAAACCTTTGTGTACAAATATTAATTTCATAGTTTTATAAGAATTGGTAAATCTAAATATCAGTTTTGAAGCCAGGACATGAAGCTTTAACAAAGACAATAAGACCACATCTATATAGTTTTGGAAAAGTGTCTCTTTAATATCCTCCGATGTTTATTTGGCCTTTGTTCTCTGATAAAGAGTACTTTGTGTATGCAAAAGTTGTTCTTTTTTTGAAAAATTGTCCTGGGTTCAGCAGTAGCAGTCATTTTTCTCCTTCTTGGTAGCTGGTGCAGCACTGTGTTTTTGATTTTGGGCCTGGGAACAGCGCTGATAACACCAGTGTTTTCAGTTACTGCTTGGTGATGTTTTGGTCTGACCAAGGACTTTGTGAGTCTCATGCTCTGCTAGGGAGGAGGGGAAGCAGGACGGAAGGAGACAGGACACCTGACCCAAACTGACCAAAGAAGTTATTCCATACCACAGCACATCATGTCCAGGATGTAAAAATGGAGATCAGAGACCCATAAGGGTGGAGGTTCACTGGTGGGGGGGCACTATTTGGTCGGGCTGGGTACTGGTGGTGAGCAGTTATATTCTCTTCCCTTGTATTTTCTCTTGTCATTATTATTATTGGTGGTAGCAGGAGTGATTTGTGTTATACCTTAGTTACTAAACTGTTCTTATCTCAACCTGTGGGAGTTGCATTCTTTTGATTCTCCTCCCCATCCCCTCAGGAGATGGGAGGAAGAGAGTGAGGAGTGAGTGAGAGAGCGACTGCGTGAGTTTATAGAGGCTTAAACCAAAATGAAAATTTATTTTTTATGTCTTCTAAATTACAGCAACTACTAACCCCATAATTCTAATTTTAAGGCTCTGGGGCTACTTGTGTGATGGTATGTGGTACTGATGTTGTCCACAATACCACTATGTTATCACATGCTATGCAACCTATATCCTAGGATCTATAAACAATATTCCATGATATGGAGCGTAAAACAATTATATTAAAAGCAGTTACCATATTAAAATAAACATTGGAATTCAAGTTCAATGCGAAAACCCCAGGATATCCACTGTCCATCATATCTGAAAAATCATGGAAGTCAGGTGAAGTACACAACCACTGGAAAAAGGGAAATATAACCCCCATTTTCAAGAAGGGAAAAATGGATGAGCCAGGGAATTACAGACCAGTCAGTCTCACCTCTGTGCCTGGCAAAATCTTGGAGCGGATTCTCCTGGAAGGCATGCTGAGGTACATGAAAAAGAACAAGGTGGTTGGTGACAGCCAGCATGACTTCACTAAGGGGAAATCCTGCCTGACCAATCTGGTGGCCTTCTATGAATGGGCTACAGAACTGATGGACAGGAGCAGAGCAGTTGATGTCATCTACCTGGACTTGTGTAAAGCCTTTGACACTGTCTCACATGACATCCTTGTCTCTAAGTTGGAGAGACATCAATTTGATAGGTGGACCACTCGGTGGATAAAGAACTGGCTGGACGGCCGCATGCAAATAGTGGTGCTCAGTGGCTCAGTGTCCAGCTGGAGACCAGTAATGAGTGGTGTCCCCCAGGGATTGGTGTTGGGACCGGTCTTGTTCAACATCTTTGTTGGTGACATGGATGGTGGGGTTGAGTGCGCCCTCAGCAAGTTTGCCGATGACACCAAGCTATGCGGTTCAGTTGATACACTGGAGGGAAGGAATGCCATCCAGAGGGACCTTGACATGCTTGTGAGGTGGGCTGATGCCAACCTGATGAAGTTTAACCATGCCAAGTGCAAGGTCCTCCACCTGGGTCAGAGCAATCCCAGGCACAGCTACAGGTTGGGCAGAGAAGAGATTCAGAGCATAGCTGCAAAGAAGGACTTGGGGGTGTTGGTAGATGAGAAAATGAAAATGAGCCGGCAGTGTGCGCTTGCAGCTCAGAAAGCCACAGTAGCCCAGAAAGACACTGTATTCTGGGCTGCATCAAAAGCAGCGTGATCAACAGGTAGAGGGAGGTGACTCTGCCCCTCTACTCTGCTCCTGTGAGACCTCACTTGGAGTATTGCGTGCAGTTCTGGTGTCCTCAACATAAAAAGGACATGGAACTGTTAGAACAAGTGCAGAGGAGGGCCACGAGGATGATCAGGGGACTGGAGCACCTCCCATATGAAGACAGGCTGAGAAAATTTGGGCTCTTCGGCCTGGAGAAGAGAAGGCTGCGTGGAGATGTCATAGCAGCCTTCCAATATCAGAAGGGGGCCTATAGGGATGCTGGGGAGGGGCTCTTCATGAGGGACTGCAGTGAGAGGACAAGGGGTAATGGGTTCAAACTTCAACAGGGGAAGTTTAGATTGGATATGAGGAAGAAATTATTTACTGTAAGGATGGTGAGGCACTGGAATGGGTTGCCCAGGGAGGTTGTGAATGCTCCATCGCTGGTGGTGTTCAAGGCAGGGTTGGACATAGCCTTGGGTGACATGGTTTAGTGGGAGGTGTCCCTGCCCATGGCAGGGGGGTTGGAACTGTATGATCTCAAGGTCCTTTCCAACCCTAACTATTCTATGATTCTATGATTCTATGATATTCTGAATTTACCTTCCCCTACCATCCATAATTATTTCTTATATTACTAAAAGTTGGTTTTATTTCTCTTTTCCCTAAAACAAGAATGCTGGTTTGGGTTTTGCCTCCTCTATGTTGTTATTATTTAATAAGAAAATCATGCAAACTTTGTAAGATTCACATTTAAACCAAATGACTTACTAAACAAAGTCTGATAGCCTTCAGTTTCCAATGACATCCTGAGGTAAATACAAATTAAGATTTGTCCAATATTATGAATATTGCAAGTACACAAATATGAAGTGCTTTTTTTTTCTTTCCGTAACAAGCAAAATATGAATACAATAGAGCAGCCTGGATAAAAGCAAATCTCATATATGGGCTAAATTCCAATAAATTCCTGTCAGTGACAGGGGTTTTTCAATATTTTAAGGCACACCGTAACACATTGTGAGGTGTTTCTTTCCTCGTTTACACTGACCATATTAGCAATCTGTGAAAAACAATATCATGAATCAGGAATGATTCTGGAATCATATAGTTTTCCTTCAATCATGTAATAATTTTATGTCTCTTCCTCCAGGACTCTGCTTTTCTGCAGGCACAGAGTGCTTCCTAACCATGCATTTCTTCATGAGGAAACTCTACAGACTAAATGGACAAAATATAAACAGGGCTTGCAAAAGAGAACTTGTGCTCTGCATGTTTATCTTTCTGGATTAATTCTGTAGGCCTTAAAAAATAATAATTATCTTTATAGAAGACTTCATGTTAATAGTCCTTCTGTTGGAGCCACTGATAGTGACAGCTGAAATAAACAGCTTTAAAAAAAGTCAAAACCAAACAAAAATCTTCCTAAAAACCCCCCACAACACCAAAACCCAAGCATAACAATGTGGTGTTTCTTGTTTAACTCTAAAGGTATTTTGACAATTGCCAGACAATTCTACTGCAGTCATCTGATCCCATCCTAAAGCACTTTTACACCTCACAGTGGATAACACACTGTTAATAGTCACCTCTGGTATGATATTTATTTTGCAAATTTAACTTGAATTTTGTGTATTGGCATATAACCCTTACATTTTGTTTGTGTGTTTAAATAAACGAGTAAATAAACAGAAAACTGTAACCTAAAAAGAAAACAACCACAAAACAAATGTGACAATTCTTTACATAATTATTCCAGACATGTCCAATCAGTTAATTTGGATTTAGATTTATGGGGTGAGAAATGGGACAAGGGAGGCCTTTTCATGTCTGCTCTTCAGTGCAGTCAGGTGAGTAGTCCATGTGCAGCAGAGGTCCTCAGGCCTTCCCAGTGGGAGTCACTTTCAGAAAGACACTTGGTTCTTTGCAATTGAGCGGGGTATTACTGTATCCTAGGCGTAACTACAGGAATGCTTTGAGTCCCAGAAACTGGCTACTATGCTGTTCAAGGGAATCTTCTACATGTTTTACCATTATGTCCTTAAGAATATCACCATAAACCTGAGGCTTGCCATTGCAATAAAGATGAATGCCACTCTTTAGTACATGTTTCAAAATAAATGGATTATATTAACTGATGTACAATTCCCCTCTCTTTCTGATTACTTCTAATTTGTATACTCATAAAGCCATGGATTAGTAATAACAGCTATCAATCTTTTCCCCTGAAACAGTTTGACGCTAAGTACTAGAGATCACAGAGAGTTATAATGAAAACACTGCTTACAGATAGCATAAAAACACAATTACATTTCCCCCTCAAGGATTTAATAAAGAATACTGCCAACTTACACATTATCTCATTTCCCCAAAATGGAGCAAAACAGCCTTTGGGCACACACAGAAGAGACCACTAGTGTCCCCTGATGAATTCCTGCAAGTTGTATGCACCATTGCCTTCCATCAGTCCACTTATGCCCGTATGCTTCCCTGGCATCCCATGTCACACACAATGAAACAAATAATTCTAAGGACTATTGTGTACCTTGTTGCAATTCCAACAGAAAGTCACTCCTGTTTTATATTATTAATTGCAATATATTTGAAAGAAAAGAAAGTTGGATGCCATGGCTCTGCCAACAAACTCAGTCCAAAAGGAGATGTCTCTCTGAGATCTACAGTACTAAGACATACCAGGCTACAGGTAGACAACTTTACGTGCTTTCTCCCACCAAAATCCTTTGATTGACAGGCTCATAAAGGCTGCATGAAGCTTGTCACCAAACACCACAACCTGTAGAAAATATAAGCAGCTCTGAGCATCTGTGACAAAATCTTGGAGTGGAGTCTACTGAAAGGCATGCTGAGGCACATGAAAACCAACAAGGTGGTTGGTGACAGCCAGCATGGCATCACTAAGGGGAAATCCTGCCTAACCAATCTGGTGGCCTTCTATGAAGGGGCTACAGAACTGATGGACAGAGGTAGAGCAGTTGATGTCATCTACCTGGACTTGTGTAAAGCCTTTGACACTGTCTCACATGACATCCTTGTCTCTAAGTTGGAGAGACATCAATTTGATAGGTGGACCACTCGGTGGATAAAGAACTGGCTGGATGGCCACACGTAAAGAGTAGTGCTCAATGGCTGAATGTCCAGCTGGAGACCAACAACGAGTGGTGTCCCTCAGGGATCGGTGTTGGGACTGGTCTTGTTCAACATCTTTGTTGGTGACATGGATGGTGGGATTGAGTGCACCCTCAGCAAGTTTGCCGATGACACAAAGCTGTGTGATTCAATTGATACTGAAGGAGCTAGCAAATGAAGTTGCTAAGCCACTGTCCATCATATTTGAAAAATCATGGCAGTCAGGTGAAGTTCCTGATGACTGGAAAAAGGGAAATATAACCCCCATTTTTAAGAAGGGGAAAATGGATGAGCCAGGGAATTACAGACCAGTCAGTCTCACCTCTGTGCCTGGCAAAATCTTGGAGGGGATTCTCCTGGAAGGCATGCTAAGGCACATGAAAAGTAACAACGTGGTTGGTGACAGCCAGCATGGCTTCATTAAGGGGAAATCCTGCCTGACCAATCTGGTGACCTTCTATGAAGGGGCTACGGAACTGATGGACAGGGGCAGAGCAGTCGATGTCATCTACCTGGACTTGTGTAAAGCTTTTGACGCTATCTCACATGACATCCTTGTCTCTAAGTTGGAGAGACATCGATTTGATAGGTGGACCACTCGGTGGATAAAGAACTGGCTGGATGGCCTCACACAAAGAGTAGTGCTCAGTGGCTCAATGTCCAGCTGGAGACCAGTAAGGAGTGGTGTCCCCCAGGGATTGGTGTTGGGACCGGTCTTGTTCAACATCTTTGTGGGTGACATGGACGGTGGGATTGAGGGCGCCCTCAGCAAGTTTGTCGATGACACCAAGCTGTGTGGTTCGGTTGATGCATTGGAGGGAAGGAATGCCATCCAGAGGGACCTTGACACACTTGTGAGGTGGGCTGATGCCAACCTAATGAAGTTTAACCATGCTAAGTGCAAAGTCCTACACCTGGGTCGGAGCAATGCCAAGCACAGCTACAGATTGGGCGGGGAGGAGATTCAGAGCAACCCTGTGCAGAAGGACTTGAGGGTGTTGGTAGATGAAAAAATGAACATGAGCCGGCAGTGTGCGCTTTTAAAACTGTGTGCACAGTTTAAAACTAGTAACAGCTGGAATATTTATTACGTTAATCAAGTCAAAGCAGCCTGCCACCCAGAACTTCATTAAATGCCATCTTTGCCATTAAAAACAAGTCCTAGCTTGACTACAGGGAGTGAGTGGATGTCTCCAGCACAGGCAGAAGCAGCAGCCTACTTTGTGTGTTGACTTTCTGTGTGTAAGATATATAGTCAGCATTTCTAATGAATCTGCTTGGAGCGGCTGGAATATTATGATTTATAGCACCTTCCTGCTCTCTATCATAGCATTTTATTAGATGGATGGGAAGTCAGTAGTAATGAGGTTAGGAATGAGAATACATCCATCAAGCTTGGCTACATCTTCTCAGGAAAGACAACACACTATCTTGTATGTCACAGGCAGTGATCTAGGTCACAATGGTACAAAATGTGTGATTAAAACCAAGCATTTGACACTAGATAATAGGCATCTAGTTAAAAAATAGCTCTAATGTTCCTGACTTTTAATTAAACCCAACTCATAAATATGCACTGTGGCAAATATACTGCAGAATGGGTCTTGTTTATGTTTTACTACATAACAATTATGTCCAGAGCAAACCCTTTATTTCACTACATGCTGTTCATAGGCAAAAGAGAGTCTAAGAGACATTCTAAAATACAAATATTAAGCCAGTGATATTAGGCAAGCACACAATGATCCCATCCACTTCAATTGCTTTCTCTCCTTCTCACACTTGCTACTGAAGTTATCAATCTAAAATAGAACACCCTTAATCATTTTTAGCAATATTTCAAGGCACCTTTGATTGCCTTAGTAATAACAGAGAGGGGGGGGCTCTTGTATATGCAATGGTAGTGCACTCTAAATCTATCCCTTTAACAGGTTTATTCTTTTCTGTGTTGCTCATTTACGGAAGACTTTTTTTAAGTGGCTTTGAATAATGTAAAGCTGACTAATCTGTGTACCGAAGCCACAGACAGTGTGTAGGCATTTGTTCAGCAAGATATTTAACTCTGTGCCTGACTTTAACGCATGAGTCATCTCACAGAGGTTAACAGTCAATTACCATTGATTGCTAACTCAACAATTGATCAATAAAGGAGTAATCCAGTTCCCTCTTGGTTTCAAGAAGCAACATCCTCATGCTGAATTTAAAGGCCTTGGGGTCAAGTTCTGTATGTCCGGGAATTTTTACTGCAAGGAAGGCTATGGGAGGTTCTCATTACTATAGATTACAGTGCAGCAGGGTATGGAACAAGCTGCAGTATAGCTGCTCAGGTTTTCACCCAGTGGGCTGTGTACCAAAACAAGGCCCTCTGTTCTCTTTGCTTTATTACAGGTGGAGGTTAACAATCCAAGGATATTAATCTCTACTTACAGGAGGAAATAGCAAAACGTAAGAATTTCTGTCTGTAACAAGGTTATTCTGATCTACTAAATAAGGCATGTCCATATGAGCTTAATTGTGAATAAGAAACAACATGGACCTGATGGACATGCTACAGTGGCTAAGTACTTTGACTTAACCTCTTCACTGTTTTCCATTGTATATGAAATTCTGTATATCACATTAGATCCATAGAGTCTTCAAAAACTATTTACGTGGGTGTTTGAGACAAAACTCGCAGGAAATGTCACTTGAGGGTTTTTTCCTACTATTCAGAAACACACTGAATCTTCCATTTTTAAAGCTTCGCAGGGAGAAAATGTGACATTTTTATAATGACACAACTTGGTAAACATGATGAGTTTTCTAGTGGAGATGAATCACTGGATTTTATAATTTGCCCAGAATACTTGCAAATTTGTGACTTATGCTGTAAAATGATATTTTTTCCCCTCTAGGGAGACCTTTCATGCATTTGCTAGTGACCTCCAGGGAGCTGAATATTTGTGTGGTGCTTCTTCTCTTTCCACCTGCTACCCTGAAAGATGCTTATAAATACAAAAGATATGTTTCAAAGGTATCTTTTGCCTATAATCAATGGCCATATTTTTTGTTAGGCTTTTTTTTTAAGGCAGAAGGAGAAGAAATAGCCTTCTTATCTTTAGAGCAAAGACAGCTGGATCCATAATAAAAGAATCTTTCAAAGAAAACCTGTTAGCTCACTTCAGAATATTAAGGATGATTTCTACAGAAGCTGCTGCTACAACACAAAGTACTAATTTTTCTTATTATGTTTGGTTAGAGGAGTACATGCAGAGTTCCATCCTAAACAATAACCCTAAAAAATACACTAAAATTCACTGACCTAGTTAATTTCACTATTAGTGTTCTGCCAGTCATAGTCCTAATACAGCCCTTTCCAGTATCAGCCTTTGAAGTGATTTGTCTTTTCTTTCATGTCACCACTTTGTATGTGTTTTAAAAGTTAAAATATTTTCAGTAGTTTCAGCAAATTGTTGAAGCCTCATTAGATGAAAATGATAGCATCAGTAATCAATCTCTGTCACATGTTGTAGTGAAATACATCTTTATGGTATATTTAACAGCTTCCTATTTAGAATGAATTATAATAATGGGATTAATTTTGCCTCAACAGAAAAAGATATACTTGAGCGTTAACAAAAGATGGGCTGTAGTGCCACCTAAGTGCACCAGTAAGACTTTGGTATGAAATGAAAATAGTTTCTTGGAAGAAACAAGTACTGTTCAAATACGCCATGATCTGCCTACTTGCGGTCATCATAATCCTTCCAGAAAGAGATTTATTATGCTGTATTTTATTATGCATCCATTTTTCAGTGGAATAAATTACATGCTTCTTTTGCTGTGTTAATATTGTTGGCAACTATGCTGTTGTACACTTCCTTGGAAGCACATTTTATACAGTGCCAATTAAGCAGGAGGTGGGAATATTGGCAAGAGGATTTTCGTATCTCAGCTAAAGGTCAATATGACTACCAGCAAGCCAGCATTTATTTAGTAATGGATTGTATAGTCAGTACTGGGTTCGAGCCCAGCTTCTGCTGAGGGAATTGAATTATACAGTCTTCTGAAAGACAGCAGGTGCTATCAAAGGAACCTTCTTAATGTTTAGGAGACAGCTTAAAATAGTCATAAAGCATGTGCATGACCGTATCCAACCAAGCTAGCTTTCGTACTTTTTTTTTTTTTTTGAGTAGTGTTAATGTTTCAACATTGAGCTAGTACAATTTATATATTGACACTTTGTCATTAACACTGTATATGAGTCTTGGTTAGTAACAAGGCTTGATTAGTAATGGTAGCTTTTCTTTTCACTCCCCTTTTTACAGACAGCAAGAAATTCTAAACATGATCAGAAACTACTGCAGGTCAGGTAGATCAGATATCTTCTAGCCACCAAGGAAAAAAGCTTATCTTTTTTTTTCTTTCCCCGAACGTTATTCAGAAAATAGATGCCAATTTCATTTTTATTGCCTATATTTATTGCTTCTCAGTGTCCAAATGAGATTTTCACACAGATTTCTTCACATACTGCCATGAAAGAACAATCGAGACTTTACTGATGACTTTATAAATGCATAGAAAGAGACTGAATGAGCAAGGAAAGGTCTGAGTTGGTCTTTAATATAAGGCTAAATGCTGGCAATGAATGAAATGGAGGCACGCTTTGGCTTTTAGAAGGGTACACGTAAGTAGTTATTCACTTGTTTCCTTATATTTCTGCAGAAATATTAATTCCTTGCCCTCTGTAAACTTGGCTACCACTGAGAAAAACAAACAATACCAAGACTTTTCCACTTATGAATATCAGTAGAGTTGTGTTCAACGACAACAAAGAAACATCCGTCCCTTTGGAAGCTGAGATGCAAACTGGTCTGTCTTCCCCTTCATCACTCTTTCTTTTTCTTTGCCTCTGCCCCTTTCTGGACTCTGCACATTTACATAGTCTTTGCTCATCACGTAGATTCCCTTGCCATCCAACACTTGCAACTTTAATCTCATCTTTCAAGATCATTACTGTTGTGGTTTAAGCTTCTCAGCCACGCACAGTTTTGCTCACTCGCTCACTTCCCCCTCTTTCTTCCCTCGGCTCCTGGAGGGATGGGAAGGAGAATCAAAAGAATGCAACTCCCACAGGTTGAGATAAGAACAGTTTAGTAACTAAGGTATAACACAAATCACTACTGGTACCACCAATAATAATAATGACAAGAGAAAATACAAGGGAAAAGAATACAATAGTTCACCAACAATTTCAAACAGACCAAGCAGTGCACCCCCCACCGTGCACCCCCACCACCCTTCCTGGTCTCTGCCCTCTGTCTTCTACATCCTGGACATGACGTGCTGTGATATGGAATAACCTCTTTGGTCGGTTTGGGTCAGGTGTCCTGTTTCTGCTTCCTCCCGGCTTCCACCCTTCCCTGGCAAAGCATGAGACTCAGCAAGTCCTTGGTCAGCCTAAATATCACCAAGCAGTAACTGAAAACACTGGTGTTATCAGCACTGTTCCCAGGCCCAAAATCAAAAACACAGCACTGCACCAGCTACCAAGAAGGAGAAAAAAATGACTGCTGCTGCTGAACCCAGGACAATTACCAAATTCTGCACAGTCTGCAAGAAGAAACTTCAAAAGCATCATTTCTCCCCCTGTACCAAATTCAGACATGAGGAGAATTCATTGTTTAAATTCATCTGTTTTGAACGTCACCATCCCACGTTAATTTTTTTCGGTCCACACAAATTCATGCAGTTTTTCAAAGGAAACCTTTATTTCTTTACTATTTAATTTTACTATTAACTTGGCTGAAACCAAAACTTTCAATTTTTCCCATGAGCCAAAAAGAGGAATCATTTCTTATTTACTTAGTTCCTTGCATCTGCTCAGTGCCTGTGACATTTCTCATTTCGTCGTTGCTGATAGTAGAACACCATTTTTTCTCAGCAGCATTTGACACTTTGAGGACAGGCCTTTCACACAACATGCCTGGCCAGAAGCTGAGGTGTTCCTCTTTCGCTAGACTGCATGGTTTCCCAGGATACCACAAATTCTGCTTTATTAGAAAGTTTCCAAGCAGCTGCAATTATAACCCATAATTTTATCACCCATATTACACAATGTGGTATTTATCCTAGCTTTCTGGAAATCACTAACTTAAAGAAAGAGATAGTTCCTGCCAAGCTTTCTCATGGCTTGGACCTAGCTCTTATCTAAGAAAATAAATTCTGGCTGCCTGTTTTTACTCACATACATTGTCTTCAATGCTCTCTTCAAGGTTTGAAGCACAAGTTATCCAAGCAGTGAAGAAAATTAAATTTTCCAGTTATTCACAATTGGAAACTTCATGCCTCTCTGGAACGAGTCTGTATCAGGGCAGCTTGCTAAAACAGTGCATGAAGGCTCTGTAGTTTATGCGAAGCACCACGTGGGCCAAGGGTGTCCCAGTACACAAGCAAAAGGAGCTGCTCTTCTGAAGATCACTGCGTATGTGTTTTTGATTGCTTGTCTCTCTGACTATGTGCCTCTTATCTCTATCATTTTGAGACAACAGATAAAAGCAGCAGCTGAGTACATCTACCACGGCTATGCTCAGTTTGCGACTACCAGCAAAAAGAGGTGAGAGGCCAAAACAGTTCACTGCAGATTAATACAATATTGAATACTAGCACCAAAGCACAGATTTTAAACTGATTCCTATATAACTGTGTTAGACATTAAATGAGCAATTCTTTTACAGAACTCTACTTTTATGTTCTGGTATGTGAGGTTGTACCTACGGACACAATATAACACAATGCATAGTGCTACTTGGACAACTGCCTGCCTATAAAAGTGTTTTCCGAAGGACAGGAGAGCAGGTCCTACAAGTGCACCAGCAAGCAAAGAGCTTCACAGTGTGATGCCCATTGTTAGGCATGGAGATTGATCATCATTAATATGAGGCATGAATAAAAGGAATATTTGAAATTCTCAGTCTGTACTTGATCCAATCATAACAAAGGCACCAACAAATGCCAGTCATGAGGAGCGGGTATTTTGGTTTTCTAAATTTGCAGAAGCTAAGACAATCTATATCACTAAGAGTCAATTGGCATCTTTTCTACCCCACGCATTCCAACAAATTCTTCCAGAGATCTCCTATGAGACGCCTAATACTCAGAGTGTAATGTTGCAATGTATAAACTCTTAGACTCCTAAAGACTAGATTAAAAATTCTCAACTTCTACACTCCCTAAAAATCTGCTATCTCAATGGTGCACTAAGATTAATATGAGGGGGAATCTGTGTTTTTGCAGATAAGGGTTTTGAAAGAAAAGTAGCAGAGGTAAGGGACATTTCTATCTGTAAACCCTAAGGATATCTCAAGAAGAATGCCTCTGTTACAGAGGATGACATCACCATCAGCAAACAATATTAAGATTTTTCTTTTCATTATGATCTTTTAGCAGGAGACGAGAAGTAAAAGATAAGGAAGGATCTTTCTCGCAAGAAAACTAGGTTTCTCTAAGTGTCACTTTCCTAACAGGAGCCCCAAGAGCACCATTGTGTTTACTTTCTTTGCACAGAAAAGCTAAACAGTCAGAACACTGGAGCACAGCTCCTCAACTATTGAGATATTGAATTGTGATCTTTAATAAACCAATACTGATTTACTTCACTGCTTCTGTTTGCTTAGTTAAGCTCCACTGACACAGGAAAAGGCACACATAATTTAATCAGATTGCTTTTTTCATTTGATTTTTATTAATGCAGCAAGCAGGCGTTGAGCTCAGTGAATTTGCTCAGTTCTCACCACTAGAATACACCTTCCTCCCTCAGACTGGAAGTTTCAAACAACTGTGAAAAATTGCAAAAGAGTAGAGGAGCTTATGTGGAAATAACATGAGATCCATTTCAATAGGACAGGCTCTCCTTTTTCAATATTGCATTAAAAGCATGCTCTGTGGGATAGAGAACAGAGTATTTAAAGAGAATACTGAATTGCTCTCATTTCAGTGGGGCTGTGATAGACACACAATTCTGTTTTCTCCTAAAAAGAATCCCACCACTGTGGGACTCAAGGATATCTATCCAGTTGCTTTATGCCATTCGTCATCCTGCACAGCCAGTTGTTCTTAGCATTCTCCTCCCATCTAGATAAATGTAGTACTGTTGAGCTGTCACAACTGGAGACCTACAGATTTTCTTACTTTTTGTGACTGGCAGTTCACAGCAGCATTTGCCAAGTCTTTCCCATCTATTTCAGGGTCAAACCTTCAAAAAGGCACTTGCACTCAATTCTCAGTATAGAACTGTCATGGTGATTTTAAGAAAAAACTTTAGAATAAAGCTGAGCATCATGTAAGGGTAATTCCACACTGTGTTTGTCATAAGCTCTGAAGACAGTTGAACTTTGCGTAGAGGAGAGCTGATGAAAGTCTTAGAGATTTCATTGTTTAGTTTCCATTGACTTGTTTTCCCACCAGGATCATTTATCCTACTGTGTTAGCCTAACTCTTACCATATTTGATTGCATTTCATTTTGTAATGTAAAGACTGAATTGACACATACATAAATGTTATGAACATGCCTATTATACAATTTTAAAAGTCTTAACCTCTTGGGAACATCTGTGTAATTCTATTTTCAATTACAATGTCATGGTGTCTGCCTTCACCAAGGGATAAGCAGCCCATCCACATTTTCCTTTATTGTCAGAAGAATACACAAAGAAGCAATGTTAATTGTCAAAATTGTACTTCCTCTGTGATGGCAGATCTTCACCTTAATGCAAAAATCTCTCAGGATAATAAAGAAAAGAAGAGGAAATTATATCTCTTTCTTTGTGGGGGCTGTTCTTTATCAGAAAAATAATGTTTGGAAAGTGGCATTATTATTATTTTTTTGAACAACAGAGATTACTTTTCAAATAAAACATGGACCTCCCTCCCAGGCTAGATTCAATTTCAAAGCTTCTAACTATGTTCAGAAACAAATATAGCCTAAGTATATTCTTTATCACATTTAACTCTGTCAAGATTTAGAAATTATTTAGTCTGTATTAGAATTGTAACATGACAGATCTCCATGCCTCTTGAAGATTTTTGACACAGGTCATGAACCTATTTTATTCTTAAGTCTATAGAATTTTATTGCTGGCCTCTTCACATGAGAGACCTCTGCTTATTTTTCAATCCATAATTATTCTATCTAAAAGTATCTGTGGGCACATGGCATCCAGATTGCTGTGTTTTGTAGTATCTCTGCTTCCACCAAATCCTTCAAGACTTTTATTACCTATTTCCCTGAGTAAGCATATTTAAAGTAACACTTCACTTTGGTCTATCTCCATGATTATCTTCGAAGAACTGAATGACAGGTAGACAAAAAAAATAAAAGAAATATTTGTATCAGTGCAAGAACCTTTTTATCCACAACTTTCAAATCCTTTACTCTGATTTCATAAGACATTTTTTATGAGTTTCAAATTAAAATGTTTAACGTTTCCTGAAGCATGGAAACACCTGTAAGTTACAGCATAACTTACACACCCAAAAGTTTGTCTTTTTTAATTCATAAAGTTATTAATTACTCAGCATTACAGAACCATTAACACCAGCATTTCAGCACTTCAACATACTAAAGATAACACTTGCAGACCGTCATGTGTTTTTACCATAAATCATTCTGAAAATATTTCTGTGATCTGAGCTAGCAATTACACACACAATGCCATGATACCTGTCCATTATTTTAAATTAATATTAAGAAGAACCCCAAGTCTTATTTCTTGAAGTTTGATGAAAGAAAGAAATAAAGCAGTGACGCAAGAACATTCACAAGAAAGACCAACACTGAACTTCATTATTCTCAGTTCCTTGATCTGTAGCACTTACCAAATGTGTGGTAGCATTGTCCCACAGAGTTTCTGAAATACCTATCCACGTGGGCTCAGCTTCACTGAAAATATGATGTTAGACTGATTTTCATCTCCATGTTCCAGTTTCTTGAGGTTTTACCTATGAAAGTAGCAGCTGGGCTCTGTTGGATTTTCAGGTTCTTAAAATTAAATTCCACATGAACCCAGCAACAAAAGAGTTTCAAAAACAACTTTTATAGAAAGCTGTACAGTGAACAGAACTCCAGAAATACTCAGTACATGCTATAAAATATAACAAAATGAAAAAAAAAATAATATTACAAGCCTTCTAGATTAATTTTGTACTCCCTTGGAAGCTGGAGATCTTTCCAGAATGCATGTGATACTGGAAGAATCTTGTAGAAGATGCAGAAAATACTTCTCATGCAACTCCTTTGAGTCTTTATCTCTCAAAGAAGTGATCTTCACACTAGTTTACAGACGCTCTTTCAAACATGCCTATTTGCCTAAAAAATGTTTCAGGTTTTGCTTACATGTGACATTCAAGGCAAGGAGAACATGACTTGTTAACTATTTGAGGAAGGTATGAACTATAGCATCTTTTTAAATAAAGTGCCCACGACATTTTCGAGCAATTCAGTATTTCCCACTAAATCTTTTCAAACGCAGATGCAGATCTCTTCATGAAGGATTCCACCCTGGTGGCCAAACTGGGTGTTACAGCAAATACCTGATATCACTGGGTTTTGTGGCTATGCTCAAAGTAATTTTGATAAAACCTTTTATGGTTCTTTATTTGGGTTTTTTTAGTTTCTTTTTTAAACACAGATTAAAAATTATTTCTTAAACTCAGTCTATTCTAATTGTAAGAAACCAAGATACACACTTACTTAGATTTTCTGTCTTTAATCCTCCATTCTCTATGCGGCATCAGTGTGCAGTCTCTCAATCTGAAATTCTGAGGCATAATTCCATACAAGCACAATATTAAATTCTGCTGTAAACCTGCTAGAGGAGGGCAGAAAAGATTAGATTGCTGCAGTTTAACAAAGATTCACTGAACGTGTCACCTACCTTATAGCATGCCAGGTTTTGACATGGATAGTTACTTGCAATCATCTAAGTATTAATTACCCAGTGAGAAAAAAAAAAAAAATATCCCATAGCGTAGCTTGAATTTTACATTATGACCATTTGCAAGTAAATTTGCAAAGCTATGTACAGGGAGCTATAGACAAACCCCACTAGAGAATAAATAGCTTTGCACTTTTTATGCTTGCATACAGTGTGCAAACTGTACCTTTCCATGTTCTAGCCTGAAGTTCCAATGGCTGCTAATACCTGGGAAAGATGCTGAATATCACCATTACCTCTACAGCATGGTCCAATTATTACAGGAAAACCGTATATAGTACAAAATCCCAAAACTGAGAATAAGCCAAAAGTTTTTAGCTAAAAACCATATAGAAGATACTACTGGGGTTCAAAATAAAGTAGGATGAAGCTAGGGCTGCCTTAAAATCCTAGTAGAAAGCAGGTTACTAGAGAAAAAAATAAATGAGGCTTCTCCATTTTTTCAGACATTTCTGTATTCTTGAATGACTTTTGTTTCCTCATCTAGTCCTCCCACCTTCCATTTCTTTCACTTCTGCATTTGTAATTTTAAGCCTATTATCTGTTTCATGGTCTCCCTACCATTTCTCATTTCTTTCCTCCATGAATGTACATTTTTCTTTCCTATAGTTTCTGCCTGGAATGTCAGGACTGTGTCTTGGATTTTCACTGAAGAAGTTTTCGCGATCTGCTGTTCATCTTTCTTTTATGAACTTCTTTCATTATTATTTTCCAAAGCTTTGCTCTGCCAAAAATCTTCATTTCTCCTTCCTCCATGGGACACATATGAGGTTTTTTTAAGCTATGTCATCATTCCTCTACCCAAGATCTGTCTATCTACCTATAACAACTGAAAAAATTCTATTCATTTGCCTCAGAGCTCTCTCAGGTTTTTCTGCTTTGTTGAACAAGCCAATCTCCTGCCTTATGCCATGCCACCCACCCACTGGACGAATTGTAATGGCCTTTTATGTCAGTGCTCCTACTTTCAAATTAATGTAATTTCTTTATTTTCCTCCCCAATGTTGCTACCACCTTATTCTTTCATCCTCAACTTCTATTTAGCACTATTTTCTGCACTCCAGCCCTTTTTTTCGACGATTTTCTCACTGCCCCAAGCTCCTACCTTCTGCCTCCTTCAAAACAGTGGTTTTTTTTTTTTAACCTGTTCCTCCTTCTCTCATCTTCCTTCAACCCTCTGCAAGCCAGTTGGTAGCTGTCCTCACCAGTGAAATGACTCTCACTAATGACATTTTACGAGCTACAATAAATAATTTACGGGGAATGTTAATAATGCACAGGAAAGGAGGAAAGGAATTAAGAGATACAGGAAAATAGAAGTTTTCAGCAGAGAACCACAAGAAGATTGAGATATACCAATACATTTTTCCTTATCATTTCTTTTCAGAGAAAAACACTCATATTCCAAGACAGGTATATAAGGAAATAAAGAAGAAGTCTGATATTCAATAAATGAAGAAGTGGAAAAAGGTTCATAAAACAGATCAGGCTAAAGTTACAAAGGAAAATCCTAATCAAAACCAAATGGGCTTTTCTCTAGCTCGAAAATGAAGATTGACTAGCCACCTCAAGAAGGGGTTACAGTTTCATAGGATTTAGGATAAGAAAGGCAGGCAGAGATAATTATGCACTTTGGGTTCTTCTTATTTTTCAGTCAATATTTCTCTCACATACCACAAACACATTTGAATTGACAGCAAAAGCAGTCTGTTGTTTCATCAATACAAATTGAAGCAGCTTGATTTAAAATTGAGATGTTTTTCCAGTAGTAATTCAAGTATTTGAAAGCTATGTATGATTGTTTGGATTATGCTTCTGAGAGGGGATAATGAAATACAAAGTAGGTACAGACTGTTTTCTGTAGCACAGGAACCATAAAGCAGAACTGGACATGTATTTTCCAGAAAGTTTAAGATTTTCTATGGATTTTCTATGGATAAATTTGCTTTTCTAGGAGGAAACGGAAGAGATTTTCCATGAGAAAAAAACTGACACCACTGCTTCTGAAAATGAAGGTGAAGTTTACAGGAGCTTCACACAAAAACTACTGTGCATGAACCAAGTTGCCAGATCCTGAAAAGATGAAAGGCAAAATGGTTGAGTGAGCTAATTCAGTCTTTGACCATTAACAAGGCTGGAAAATTCTTGCCAATATCTATCTGCTTACTGATTAGAGTTTTCTAGGTGGTCAGCCAGATAATCAAGCAGAATGCTTCCTTCTGCAAGTAATAGAGGAGCCAACAAGGAGAGGCGCTATGCTTCACCTTGTCCTCACCAACAGGGAAGGGCTGGTTGGAAATGTGACGCTTCAGGGCAGCCTGGAAATGTGACACTCCAGGGCAGCCTTGGTTGCAGCAATCATGAGATGGTCGAATTCTAGATCCTCAGGACAGTGAGAAGAGCATGCAGCAAGCTCACTGCACTGGATTTCAAGAGAGCAGACTTTGGCCTCTTCAGGAACCTGCTCAGTAAGGTTCCATGGGATACAGCCCTAGAGGGCAGGGGGCCCAAGACTGTTGGTTGATATTCAAGGATCACCTGCTGCAAGCTCAGGAGCGATACATCCCAACTAGAAGGAAGTTCAGCAGGAGGGCCAGGAGACCTCCTTGGATGGATAAGGAGATGCTGAGGAAAATTCAAAGGAAAAGAGGGGCTTATAAAAGGTGGAAGCAAGGTCAGATGACCTGGGAAGAATACAGGAATGTTGTCCGGGAAGCTAGGGACCAAGTTAGGAAAGCTAAGGCCCACTTAGAATTTAACTTGGCTAGGGATGTTAAGGATAACAGGAAGGGATTCTATAGGTACATTGCAAATACAAAACAGGCTAGGGACAATGTGGGCCCTCTCCAGAAGCTATCGGGAGAACTGGCTACCCTGGATTTGGAGAAGGCTGAGGTTCTTAATAACTTCTTTGCCTCAGTCTTCACCGACAAATGCTCTGACCACACCACCCAAGCCTCAGAAGGCAGATGCAAGGACAGTGAGAATAAAGACCCTGGGCCCACTGTAGGAGAGGATCTGGTTTGAGACCATCTTAAGAACCTGAACATGCACAAGTCCATGGGACCTGACGAAATCCATCTGCGAGTCCTGAAGGAGCTGGCAAATGAAGTTGCTAAGCCACTGTCCATCATATTTGAAAAATCATGGCAGTCAGGTGAAGTTCATGATGACTGGAAAAACGGAATTATAACCCCCATTTTTAAGAAGGGGAAAATGGATGAGCCGGGAAATTACAGACCAGTCAGCCTCACCTCTGTGGCTGACAAAATCTTGGAGCGGATTCTGCTGGAAGGCATGCTGAGGCACATGAAAACCAACAAGGTGCTTGGTGACAGCCAGCATGGCTTCACTAAGGGGAAATCCTGCCTGACCAATCTGGTGGCCTTCTATGATGGGGCTATGGAACTGATGGACAGAGGTAGAGCAGTTGATGTCATCTACCTGGACTTGTGCAAAGTGTTTGACACTGTCCCACATGACATCCTTCTCTCTAAGTTGGAGAGACATCAATTTGATAGGTGGGCCACTCGGTGGATAAAGAACTGGCTGGATGGCCGCACGCGAATAGTGGTGCTCAATGGCTGAATGTCCAGCTGGAGACCAGTAACGAGTGGTGTCCTCCAGGGATCGGTGTTGGGACTGGTCTTGTTCAACATCTTTTTTGGTGACATGGACAGTGAGATTGAGTGCGCCCTCAGCAAATTTGCTGATGACACCAAGCTGTGTGGTTCGGTTGATACGCTGGAGGGAAGGAATTCCATCCAAAGGGACCCTGACACACTTGTGAGGTGGGTGTTATGTTAAAAAGGGGGGGGATGAACCCCTTGCTTTATTAGAGGGGCCAGGAGTGGCTTCACTATGCAACTATCAGTCCGGGCGCGTCTGATTCCTCATTCACTGATAGTACGTAATCAGCTATAACTATCAGTCCGGCCACGTATTAATTCCGGATTCACTGATAATGCACCACCGGAACGGCTCCAATATACAATTATCAGTCCGGGCGCGTATTGAACCGGATTCAGTGATAGTGTACAATCAAATGCAACTATCAGTCCGGGCGTGTGTTGATCTGGATTCACTGATAATGCCCCACACTGCCAATTCAATTGTGTTATAGTACAGTTTATTGATTTATTGATGCAACAGATACAGATTCTTATGGATTGCCGGTGGTAGATACTGTCTGCAAAAGCACGTGCGAACAATGATTATATGAGTACAAGCGCTTGATAAAGTTAACACAGCATAGCTATGAAATATACAGATGGCAGTAAAAGTAACTCTCTAGAGATTCTAGGTTTTCCCGAGGAAGCACTGGATACAGTGCAAGTCTTACCCACAGGCGTCCCTATTGGGGGGAAGAGAGGTCCAGCTCGCTGACTGGTCCCAGGAGTCGGTTGGTGTTATCTTCCTTGACTCGTCCACGATGGTATCTTCCCCAAATATCCCCCTCTCTTGGGTCATTTTATATTATTTTTACCTTCAAGGTGGAGCTTGAGTGACTCTAGTCATACATACCTTTGATACTATTGGTGCAAATTTCTCTTGCTTCGATTTAAAGGTACATGACACCGAAAATTCAGAGCGCATGCTCGGGGGGGGTGGTCTCATTTTGGAGGGGGGTCGCATTGGAGATGGGTGTGTATTTTAGCATGTAAATGCATTATAATGACATTATAATGAAGCAAAGTTCACACTGAGGATGGCATTCTGTCAAAAGATGACAGGCTGCTGGCCCAGGGTAAGAAGTATGCAGCTTATTGCCTTTTGCGAGATCTCCACCTCATTCTACCACGCAGCTTATCAGCTTCTTGCACCATCTCGTTCCCATCTTTTGCTGAAGTTAGGACAAAGCGTAACCTCGAGATCTCCACCTCGCTCTACCCTTCCTCTGTGTTGCCACGGGAACCGCTGTGGAGTGCACATTCTTGGGATACCAGGTGCGGCTGCATCTCGCCCTGAGAGGCCTTGAAAGTCCGTTTCTCCTTATGTGTGGACAATGCTACATTTCAAATATAAGTTTAATTAATAATTATCCCATATTTCCTAATTATTCCACAGTGGGCTGATGCCAACCTGATGAAGTTTAACCATGCCAAGTGCAAGGTCCTACACCTGGGTTGGAGCAATCCCAGGCACAGCTACAGGTTGGGCAGAGAAGAGATTCAGAGCAGCCCTGCCCAGAAGGACTTGGGGGTGTTGGTCGATGAGAAAATGAAAATGAGCCGGCAGTGTGCACTTGCAGCCCAGAAAGCCAACCGTATCCTGGGCTGCATCAAAAGCAGTGTGACCAGCAGGTCGAGGGAGGTGATCCTGCCCCTCTACTCTGCTCTCGTGAGACCTCACTCAGGGTATTGTATGCAGTTCTGGTGTCCTCAACATAAGGAGGACATGGAACTGTTCGAACAAGTGCAGAGGAGGGCCACGAGGACAATCAGGGGACTGGAGCACCTCCCGTATGAAGATAGGATGAGGAAGTTGGGTCTGTTCATCCTGGAGAAGAGAAGGCTGCATGGAGACCTCATAGAAGCCTTCCAATATCTGAAGGGGTCCTTTAGTGATGCTGGGGAGGGGCTCTTCATGAGGGACTGTAGTGATAGGACAAGGGGTATCGGGTTCAAACTTAAACAGGGGAAGTTTAGATTGGATATGAGGAAGAAATTCTTTCCTGTAAGGGTGGTGAGGCACTGGAATGGGCTGCCTAGGGAAGTTGTGAATGCTCCATCTATGGTGGTGTTCAAGGCCAGGTTGGACAGAGCCTTGGGTGGCATGGTTTAGTGGGAGGTGTCCCTGCGCATGGGAGGAGGGTTGGAACTAGATGATCTTAAGGTCCTTTCCAACCCTAATTATTCTATGATTCTATGATTTTAATTTCTGATGTTCTGTCCAAGAGCTAGTATTAATTCCTTTTTTTCCTTAAAAAAAAACAACAAAAGAAGCATCAACAACAACAAAAAAACCAAAACAAACAAAAGCTGAAACAAAACACACAAAAAAAAAATCCCAAGGTAATCTTTCCACTTTTCAGCCTTGCAGATATAGCAGCATTTCTCTTCCAGTATAACAAGTTATTCAAAAAAAAAAAAAAAAAAGAAAATGAATGCTTATCAAAAATTTGGTTTAAGTTACCTCCAAATAAAACAGGAAAAAAAAAACAGCCACAACAAATGAAAACCAGTGAAAATCTGTTTCATTCTTGTTAACTACAAATAAAATGTTTGTAGAAGCATGATTTGCTATACTTTCTGAATAAGATGTCCCTTTTTTTCACACACACACATGAGGAAAACTAAAAATACTATAGGTTCTTTGTGTAGAAATTTTTGGGTCAAATTTAGGCGTTTTCCCTTTATCCATGATTCTCCAAGTTGTTATCATACGGCGTCACACGTGAACTCATAACATGTGAGATGCAATTTCTTAGTCTTGTGGTGTGCCAGCTGGTTAGCTTGGAAAATAAGCTTTGTCTCAGTTGCTTCAATTTACTTAACCAAGTTGCATAAAGAGTAAACATTCTATATAGTTTTGTGAGGTGGAATTCATGGTAAGGAAGTACTTGCTAGTAATGTAAAAATTCTGAATCTTCTGTTTCTTGTCTGTGTACACTGTGAATGGGCAGTCTGAATAAATTTTATTACAAGAGAAGAGAAGGTTTTATTCTGAAGTTTTTAAGTAATTGTAGTTCTAGTGTTTCTCTATGACCATATAGATTTCATAGATCCATTTTCTATAAATATGCTGTACCAGGTTAATTACTTCAAAGTGAAAAACTTATTATTAAAGTTTGTGCATTTAGAAGCTCTTAATTTACTTCAAATTAAGCTCACTTCAGTAAAGGATTGAATTAAAATTGCCAAAACGAAATCCAATCTGAGAACATTAGACAGATGATGACCAGTTAGGAAATAAGCATTGATGAAAATAAGAATGCAGAAAAACCGTCACAAAACCGTAGCACATCTGTAGGACAAATTAACTAATGGGAGTCAAGAACACCCTTCTTCTGTGAAGAAGCTATTCTCTGAACTGTATTAAACTCATAGGCTTTAAAATATGCAGCCGCTGATCAGGAAAATGAGTGGCAGTCCTGCAGATGGTCTTCATTTCCTGTTTATCTGAAAATTGAACATCCTGCTCTGGAAGCAAAGCTTCTTATCACCTGTGGGGTAGTTTTTGTTGAAGCTTGAGCATTAAGTCTTTTTCACCTAAATCTTTTCTGAGCGAGCCTATGTCTTCAACACAAGACAGGCTGTGCCCCTTACCAGGGCTGTCTAACTGAAATTACTGAAATCAGCTAAACCATGTCAACCAGCACTACAGGCACCACAACTCAGCTTATTCCATCATACTCAACCTTATCAAAGGGAAACAAAAAATTAGTTTAAATCTGGACTACTAACAAGTTTGTTTTTCCTTCACTCCTCAACTAACCTGATCCAAGTTAGGGGCAATTTTTCTTTGTAATTTTCTTTTACCTTTGGTGACAGCATTTCAGCTGTAATTCAGCCACAGCACTCGGGATCTTCTGTGACATTATACTCCATCCCTGTCTCCCACATCACAGCTACATGCTGCACCACATTATCAAGATCTAGAGTTTCCTTAACATTTCCATATAGACATCAAAGGATATGTAAAAACATTAGCTTTAATACCTTGAGAAATATTTCATTGTAATCTGTTCCCAGGTGGGGTTCTGAGCTACCACTGAAGAATAAATCCTAACTAGCTTTGATTTTTTTTCATATAGTCATTTTATTCATGTATATTAATGTACTTAGCTTGCTTCTTTCTGACAAGATGTTCTGCAGAAGACTTTTTAAAAGCAGTTATGCAATAATCTTGATTATTTGAAAAGTTTCTATTCATAGGATTTTAAACAATTCATTTTAAGAAATCAGTTATGAGAAGGACAAATAATAAATAAGATTTTCTCAAAGTTTGTAAACATTTTCAACTTCTATTGTTATTTCATGCTGTGTTTAAAAACATCATCTACTTCTCTGTCCATGGATGGAAGATGCCCTGTGGTAGCAACAGGGAGTAGTGGGATTTCTTAGATGCGGCTTGTCTGACGCAACTGCATTCTTTGAGCTAAGAAGTTTATCCTTTCGGCACTACAATGTAACTAGCCTATCCTTGTTTTGCAGCTAATGTTGCTATTACAGCTTTACAAATAGTGTCCCATCCTCTGAGAAACACTTTGTGGAAACCAAGTCTGAATTTTAGCGGCTGAATTTGACTTAATTTTCAAACTTAAACTGCACAAGCAGGAGAAAAATTACTTTCTGAAGTCTACTTTAGTTCCCCCACAGTATAGCAATTGAGTCAAATCTGGCCTCCAACCATGGTAACCTTCAGTGAAGCATCTCTCTTCAGAAAACCATCAGCAGACCCATGTTGCTAGTAAGTCTTTTGTTAGCAGTATTGTCAACTTGCCACAGTGTTCAGTCTAAATTGTAGCAGAAACCACTACTTTATTCTAAACTTCATCTATTTGCCAAGACAGCACAGCACTTAGCTACTGAGTGAGCCTGCACAGCACTGCCAAGACAACTTCACTTGAAGCCAAATATTTTAGTCAAAATTTCTCTACTGCATGTCTAGACCAGCCATAATCCACCTAACTGACTGGCGTGGGATATCATGTTTTTTGCAAGAAGAATTAATGAATAGAATCATGAAGAGAATCATGAAGGTCAGAAGGGACCTCTGTTGGATCAATGACTTAGCAAGACAGACAAAGATCATAGTCTCTACAGCTAATGCTACATCTGGACACGGTTAAGTGGTTCCAGCATTCCTCTTAGCTGCAGACTTGATGAGGAAAATAACATGGACAATAAATCCACCCCCAGGAGGAGAAGGGAGATACAAAGGCAGAGTAAGCTGCAATCACTGGATTGCTAAGAGCATGTCCCCCACAACCCTCAAGAAAATAGAAAGCATGTTGCTTTCTTCTGCACCATGACTGGCTGCAGGAAAGATGGGAGAATTTGAGGGGGATGGGGTGTAACACCAAGTGCTGCCTCCAGCCTCAGGTAGCCACTGAATCACATGTTGGCAAAAAATTCTCACATAAAGAAAGCATGGACATTCTTATGACCTGGCTAGTTTCTACATTAATACACTAAGCACTCAGGAATACTTTTTGTTTATTGTCTAATGGTTTGGTGTGAAGTCATTAACCCAGTAAATTTGCTAATGAATATTTTAATACCGTTAATATGCTGTATGTGCAAGGCGAGTCTAGAGAGTGTCACCTGTAGAAGAGCTACTTCAATGCTCAGTGCAAGTTCTGTTTTACTACCCTTTTTCTTCATCTAGATCAGGCAGGTGACTTTCCAGGAATAATCACATCCTTCACTTGAGTCATCACGGAGGACAATTGCACATGGGCAGTGAAGGTTAAATTTTTTTAAAATGCAAGCAAAATGAATTTTTAAAGTCTTCAAAATAGCTTTGGATTCAGAAAGCCCTTTACAATCCATGGACAGTTCTCTTTGAGAAATGATGCTTTTAAGTTACACAGGATTCTCATTTGTCAGTTCAGAGATTTCTTTGTCTCTTCTGCCACATAGTCTGTATAATTTAAGGTGACTTACTGTACAGGAAAGTTCACCTTCCATTAAAGTGTTTTCTTTAGTAAGCACTCTCCTGGAAGTGCTGTAGTGTAAATATGAGTGGCTACGAATATGAACATTTATTAAATAGTGCTGATGAATTTTTCAATACCTAAGGGAGAGCAATTCACAGCTCAATCATTCAGGCCATTTTAAGTGCTGCACAGGACAATTCCACTACATCTTCCATTAATGTTTAATTGCCCATTTTATTCTGTTTACCTTTTTGGTTAATGTATAATTTAAAGCCCTTCTACTAAACAAGGAGGGGTGGGGGGAAAGAGAACAACTGTTAACCTGCTTTTAACAAATCTCTGGTGAGAGCTTTTCCTTACTTTAAAATTCATAGCACAGGATTTTTATTTAATATCAGTAGCACAAACCCCGGGTATTAAAGCAAAACTTGGAAGCAATTGCTGCATAGCAGTCCTGACATGAACTCAGATTTGACCAATGCCAGACTTTGACTGACAGCCTTTGACAAAGCACCCCAGCAGCCTGGGATGATGCTACATAGCATGACCGCTGGAAGAAAGCTCAAAAAAAATCCATTGTGACAAAAAAACTCCTGTTACACAAAGATTATTCTGTAGGAAGTAATACTTTTCATGGTTTTGGTGGAGAGGGAAAAGGGATTGCCCAATATAATAAAAACACTTTGTCCATTTTTACAGAAATTGGGGTTGTTTACAGCTGGATATATTACACCACAGTGTTTAGGGAAAAAAAAAAAAAAAAGCGCACGAACAAAAACCAACCAACCAACCAAACCAAAACAAAACACAAAAAAACACGCCACTAGGTTTTTAATGAGCTAGATTAATAAGCCTGAAAGTATTTGTGTACTGTAAACTGGATATGAACGCAACAATTATATAAGTGTTACACTTGCTCTTCATTGCCAGTCATTGGGATATTGAAGCTTATCATAATCAGGAATCTCATAGAGAGTGATTGATTTATTAATAGCAACAATAGAACTGCTTTTGAATTGGAACAAATTTAATAGCTTCGGTACTTAGGCTTTTGGTATTTTTTGGGCATCACACACAGACTGATCACTTCCTGCCTTAAGATAAGATCTGTAGTTTATGGAAAACCAGACACACTTTAATTGCTGCTCTGTGTGCTCCTTTGTCTTTACACAAGGATTGTTGCATGACTACAGAGCAGACAAATACCATTTGCTCTGAGAAGTGAAATTGTTATACTGCTTACCAAAGTCTTTTTGTCGTCTGTATTCTTTTAGCAAGCAGGTTATTTCAAATTATCCTATATATATTATCATTATATGTATACAATGGGTAGAGAGAAGTTGATATAGACACAGACACTATTCTATACATTGAATAGTGCATATATATATGCGTACACACTATACACATACACACTATACACACTATACACATACACACTATACACACTATACACATACACACTATACACACATGTATCTACGCATGTATACATATATATGTGTGTATGCACACTATTTCTTCAAAACAGAGATCCATTCTTCCAAGAAAATTGCATTCACATGGTCAGTTCTGCCATGCCGTTTAGACTCAACTGTTCTTTTCGACAACTGTGCTCTGTCCCCAAGCAAATCTCATTCATTTTTTCTTTCTGAATGGTTGTTTCTCCTCAAAGGGTGAATACATTGGCTGCATGCCATCCTTCAGAAAATCAACTCACTCTAGGATATTCAGGTGCACTTGCCCTGTGCTGCCTGAAGATGACAAGCAATGGGGTAAAGAGTGACAGAGTTGGGCTGCTCTGAGGAAAACAGTACCTTGTTTTCCTTTTGAGGTACACAGTTTACAGGAAATGCAGACAACACTGTAAGCCAGAAAGTAATCATACCACACCTCTTACCTCTTCCTCAACAGCCAAAGAGTTACCATTCTCATAGGATTCAATACACATTGGTCCTACAGGGTATAAAATCTGCTCCTACCTCATCAGACCCAGACAGCAATCCTGATGCGGTCAGGGTGGATGTTCAAAGAACTCTATCTGCTAACACTGCACCTTCTGCTCTGTTTCACCCTAAGGATAGGTAGGACACTATATTCATCCCACACACATAATAATAATGGTATGATTCAGAAGACAGTCAAACATTTTAAATGAATCATTCAAATACATCAGCAGAAGCCTGGATCGGCAAACCTTTTGTAGCATGCACTTGTGACAGCACAGATTAAATATAAAAGAGAAATGTTACTTTAAAATGTCACTTAAAATGGGCCCTTCACTTCAACAGTTGACTCATCTTATGTAAATACTTTATTTAGTTGAGACACAGTATGTCCATGTTTATTATTCTGCCTTTGTGACAGGGTCATATGGGTAAGCTGAATGTAATCAGCAATTAGCAGTGAAGCTTTCAAATTGTCTTCATGTGAATGTAATAGTCAGTAATTGAGTTTCGCGTTCCTAGTAGCTGTATAAGTTTCTCTGTACATCTTTACAGGTGTTCCTATATGTAGCTTTCAGGATAAAGAATGGCTTAGAATGCATTTGTGGAAGAGGCTAATCAAGATCATCTTTCCAGTACATCCTTCTGGAGAGGCTGCATGGTTGGTGTAGCCATACTTCATAAAGTACAGGCAACCAGTACATGGGAAATACAAAGTTGTACAGTGTGAAATCTTGCTGTCATTGAAGTACATAAGAGAAACCATCACTGAATCAGAGGCAGTAGTATGGTACTCAACACATTCCACACGAAAGTAATTAATTTCTCTTGCATATAGTCTAGTTTCTTCATATGCAGACTTCACATAAACTCTAAAAATATAGAAGTATACAGTAGCTTTCAGAAAAATGGCAGTTTACTGTATCACTTTTGAACCTGATGGGGACACAATCATGCAAGAGCACTGAGATTTCAATACAAAATCTTATATTTGTTTTTCAAACAGTGAAAAACTACTCTTTGTCATCAAAATAAAGCTGAAAAATCTCATGTAAAAAAGATTTTCCAAGCTAGACTTAAAAAAAACTTTCCAAGACAGTTAAAGGAAAAATAAAAGTATTGCTTTTAGAGACTTACAGGAAGAAAATTTCAAAAACAATTTGCTTACTAAGTAAACAAAAATAAAAAGTAGTTGATGCCTTCAGTAAAAGTGGTGTTTGATTTGGCTTTTCTTCAGGGTATATTTGGTACATTTTAATTGTGAAAAGTGTTTTCTGTCAAGGATTTTACTATATTTTTAAATATCACTGAACAGCTTAGGAAGTTTTCTTTGCCACTGTAAATTTTCAGCACTTATAGGCAAAAGGGGGGGAGCATGAATTTTAGATTTAAATTATGTTAATCTGAAATATTGGGTTCTCCAGACTGAAACTGATGAGAATAGTGTCTTCCTTACCATAGCCACAATTATTGCTGAGAGGATCAACACAAGGATTTCTATATTTTTCCTTAGAGCCGGACTGATATAAGAAAAAAACTGTGTCAGGTCTTATATCTGCAGAAGCCAGAGTCCTGTCTTCATAGGAAAATTGCACACACTGTTAGTTACTTTTTACAATAATGCTCTAATGATTCTGTATTTAAAAATAGGACTCTCTTCCTTATGCAAATTTAGATGTAGCTTTTGAAAAAAACTAGACTATAATGTATGTGAATCTAGGATTATCCATTAGTTTATGGTTTAATTTTTAAAGTAAATTTATTTTACAGAATTATCCATCATATATTACTGTATGTATGACCAGTGGTGCAAATACATTGCAATGTTCTCATATACATCAAAAAAAGGGAAAAAATATTCAAAAATTGTGGTATTTTATCTTAATAATTTTAATCTAGCTTAAATTTACACAGTTTTATCAGCCTGTTCATTCAACACATAAATATATAGACCTGTGTCACATGCGTCCACTGATGATGCTATTTATTTCTAACAGAAACAAAATCCAAATATTTGCATAGTCTTGAAATAATTACAGGAAAGAAAATAAGTGGCTCTGTATTGAATATTTTCTTGAACTGAATTAGAAATTTCCTGATGCATCTCCTTTCACCGACTGGATAAAAAAAGATTCATTTTTACAGACAATTCCAAACATTCCACTGTGGCTCAGACATAAGCACTGGGCTGCAAAAAAGCAGTACACAATCATCATGATATTTGACACAGAACGTCTAGTAGCAACAGTAACTGAGTTAGTTTCTTTTCTTCTAGATGAGGGATAAAATATAATTAACACTGTGGATACTCTGAATCTGAGAGTAGGTTAGAGCAGTAAAATATATGTTTCTCTTGCAAACTAAATTATGGAGGAAATAAGGTAAAATTAAACCAGATATTTAGCATTTACAAACAAGTTTATGAGAAAAAAAAAACAAGTGCGAGTTTTTTAGTATAAATTTGTATGTTTGGCAGGATATGGGCTTTCCTACTCTAAGGCTCACATTTTACAGCCTTAGACAGTGAGCAGAAGCCCAAGTACATTCTTCTGTACCTAAACAACATATGCAATAGGCTAGTCACCAAAACTATAGTATAATGAAACAATGCTTCTCTTTAGCCATCTGTCTCTTCACATCATAGAATCATAGAACCATAGAACAGTTAGGGTTGGAAAGGACCTCAAGATCATCGAGTTCAAACCCCCCTGCCATGGGCAGGGACACCTCCACTAAACCATGCCATCCAAGGCTATGTCCAACCCCACCTTGAACGCCACCAGGGATAAAGCATCCACAACTTCCCTGGGCAACCAATTCCAGGGCCTCAACACCCTCACAGTAAAGAATTTCTTCCTCATATCCAATCTAAACCTCCCCTGTTTAAGTTTAAACCCATTACCCCTTGTCCTCTCACCACAGCCCCTAATGAAGAGTCCCTCTCCAGCATCCCTATAGGCCCCCTTCAGGTATTGGAAGGCTGCTAGGAGGTCTCCACGCAGCCTTCTCTTCTCAGGGCTGAACAGCCCCAAGTTTCTCAGCTTATCTTCATACAAGAGGTGCTCAAGCACCCTGATCATTTTTGTGGCCCTCCTCTGCACTTGTTCTAACAGTTCCATGTCCTTTTTATGTTGAGGACACCAGAACTGCACACAATACTCCAAGTGAGGTCTCACGAGAGCAGAGTAGAGGGGCAGGATCACCTCCCTCGACCTGCTGGTCACACTCCTTTTGATGCAGCCCAGGATACGGTTGGCTTTCTGGGCTGCAAGCGCACACTGCCGGCTCATGTTCATTTTTTCATCAACCCACACCCCCAAGTCCTTCTGCACAGGGTTGCTCTGAATCTCCTCCCCGCCCAACCTGTAGCTGTGCTTGGCATTGCTCCAACCCAGGTGGAGGACTTTGCACTTAGCATGGTTAAACTTCATTAGGTTGGCATTGGCCCACCTCACAAGCGTGTCAAGGTCCCTCTGGATGGCATTCCTTCCCTCCAATGCATCAACCGAACCACACAGCTTGGTGTCATCGGCAAACTTGCTGAGGGCGCACTCAATCCCACTGTCTATGTCACCCACAAAGATGTTGAACAAGACCGGTCCCAACACCGATCCCTGGGGGACACCACTCGTTACTGGTCTCCAGCTGGACATTGAGCCACTGAGCACTACTCTTTGCGTGCGGCCATCCAGCCAGTTCTTTATCCACCGAGTGGTCCACCTATCAAATTGATGTCTCTCCAACTTAGAGAGAAGGATGTCATGTGAGACAGTGTCAAAGGCTTTACATAAGTCCAGGTAGATGACATCAGCTGCTCTGCCCGTGCCCATCAGTTCCGAAGCCCCTTCATAGAAGGCCACCAGATTGGTCTGGCAGGATTTCCCCTTAGGGAAGCCATGCTGGCTGTCACCAGCCACCTTATTGATTTTCATGTGCCTTAGCATGCCTTCCAGGAGAATCCCCTCCAAGATTTTGCCAGGCGCAGAGGTGAGACTGACTGGTCTGTAGTTCCCTGGCTCATCCATTTTCCCCTTCTTAAAAATGGGGGTTATATTTCCCTTTTTCCAGTCATCGGGAACTTCACCTGACTGCCATGATTTTTCAAATATCATGGACACTGGCTTAGCAACTTCATTTGCAGCTCCTTCAGGACCCACGGATGGATTTCATCCGGTCCCATGGACTTGTATACATTCAGGTTCACTTTCTTTAATTATTGTTACAATCCAGTTTCAGGGCTTCATAAGAAATATTAGGTAATATTAATAGCAGTATTTAATTAGATTATATAAAATTCAGTTTGGAGTTGGGAGTTAATTAGCTGATGTATGCATGTGTCAAAAAAGTGTGGAAGTAAATGCAAGGAATCTTATTTTGCTTTGCTTGACTGGCTACTAAGAGAGGGGAAGATGCACCTCCCCTGATCTGTTGTATACAGCCTTTGCTTTTTCTCCTGACTTTGCCCCTTCCTCACCCCGCCTGACAGATAGGAAAGTTGCAACCAATGCTAATTTCAATGACATCTAAAGCCTAAACTGACAAGGTGTGTCCAAATTATGAAGCAATCTCTTCACATAGTGAGACCTTGTTTGTTAGATTAGTGGCAGATTGGCTCTGTGTGACAGCTTGTTTCCTACAGGTGAGCTATCTGCATTTGCAATGCGGGCAAGCCATATCATCATTTAAATAAAAAATAAAGATGTCATTTCTCTTATTTGTCACAGAGTTTATGTGATATTCCTTCTCAGCTTTCTTCATTGTTGACTTGTTAGGGAAATAGCAGCAACTGTGTACCTTCGATTGAGGCACCTAATTTTGTTATGGATGAACATAGTGTTGTGACAAAACAGTGGCACAGCTGTCATAACAGCTATCACACATTAATCATGACAGTGACAAATAGCATAATTACCTTATCTGGAATGCCTAGCATGAACACTCAGTATGCACCACTGCAACATAAGCATATCAAGCATGGTTTAATTAAAAGACATCAATACAGGTTAGTTAGACATGGTCTTGGAGACACTGATAAAAATGAAAATGAAATTATATATCAATTCCTTTTTAGGGACACTCAAAGACCAATTACTTAGCCAACAAGTTAATTTGAATCTATTTTCCTAATCAGTCCCTTTGATGGCAGTTCTGCATGGTGAATTTAGCTACTGACATGTTTCTGACCCAAAACCTCAGCTATGTACCATATTCAATGGTTATTGTTTCTTCCAAGATGGCTTAAATGTTCATCTGTCCCAGATCCTTTGATTGTACAAAATGTAGCAAAATTGTGTACTGCTGGATAAAACTTTTCCTTTCCAAAGACTCTCCAATGGAGATAAAATAGTGAAGCTTGTGTCACAATGTGCACTTTGGGTTTTGGAATTTCACCCGCCAAGGCTTAGGTATTATGTAGCAAGAGCCCATTATAAAGGTAACTACCATTGAAAAGCACAAATCCAGCTCAGGCTCTAATTTCAAACAACCCAAAGCATTAAGAGGTAAGTATTTGTTCCAGAACGCTGTTCAGTTCAAAGTTTCTTACTTTAGCATCATTCTATGGGTCCACATGTGTATGTACATTAGCAGCAGTTTTGTTTAGGCTTCTTTGAAGTAAAATACACCCATAAGATACTGCTGCCAAGGCTTACTTCACACAGCAAATTCCAATGGGAATTACCAACTTGCAGTATTTTTACTTTTTGCTCCAGATTTGTTAAGCCGTGCAACTCATTGAATTCACTCATTGAATTTCTAGGGGCAGTTCATGAATTGTACTGAAGCTGACTCAATGAAATATTAATGAATCAATTTCCATAGACGTGGATTCATTATCTCTCTGGATGGCATCAGAAAACACAGTCCTGCAGGCAGTATCCTTCCACCTGCCTGCCAGAGGATTTCATTTTATTATTTAATTTTTAAAGCCTACACTCAGGCTTCTTGATAAGTTTACACCAGTAGCTTTTCAATCTCTTGCTCCAAGACAAAATTAAGGTGGAAACATTGTAATATTATTTAACTAAACCTCAGTAATGCATCCAATCTGATTTCCCATTAGCCAGCAAAGCAAGACTGTCAGTGATGTGCTATGGATCACAGGAAGCAAAGATTTTTCAAATACAAGAAATTCTTTCAAAATATGAAAGTTTTAATTTTATTTATTCTTTTTTCATTGAGAACTAGAAAGGAAAAATTGGCAACATGCGTTAGTAATTGTTTTCTGGCGTAGAAAATTTACATTAATGAATCCAGGATTTAATGGCTTTGTTTAAGATTTTCACACTTCTGCAGAGAAGTTATGTGGAGCAATAGTCTTCAGAAATGCACATAAGACCTGGAAACCTTTTCAGCCTTATATATTTTAAGACACCCCATGGTTACCCTGTGATGTCTTGAATAGTACACATCTGTTCTTTAATAAGCATACTGATTCTTCTCTCACATGCTTCAGATATGTAACCAAAATCATTGCACAGACTTCCTCTGGGTTAACCATGGAGGAAAGACAAACAGCTCATCTCCTTTGGCATACTGGACTTGGCAGACCAATGCATGAAGTTCTGCCAGGCTCATAAAGCAAAAATCTCACCATCAGGCTAAACTGTTTTCATTAAGTTTGCGTTCAGTGGAATTAAACTTTGCCCTTCTATCTAAATTCCCTGCATGACATTAATTTTTAGGGTGTTCTTTGGTATAACCAATTGCAAGATAGAAAATGAAACTCAAAAATCTTTCCTCACTTGCCTGGCTTAAGAGTGCTAATGAGGGAAATCTTTATTCTTCTTCTATTCACGTTCATCAGATACCGCACAGAAGTACTCTCTTTCCCTAATAATGGTAACTAGCAGGTCTTTGCTGTGAAAATTAGCAGCTGCCAATTATATTTGTCTCTCTAAGAGGTTTATTATTTATCTTCTCTGTTGCAGAGCCCATGTGGCAGCACTGATATTGAGCAGCTGGACAGATTGCACCCTGGAGCCACATCTGCAGCTATATAGATCAACACCACTTTCATTGCCTCAGTGCTGGAGAAGTTCATTTTCTGTCAGATTTACTACCTACTTCATGAATTGTAAAGGATTTCCCCTTCCTCAATTTGATCTTCAAAGCATGTTAGGGTAATCTGGTGCTGATTGTTAACAGCTGATTAGTGAAGAATTTGCTTACATTTTTTTCTAATTAATAGGAATTTCCAGTTGGGTATGCAAACATAAATCTTGAATAGTAAAGAAAATAAACTGGTGTCTATGTCAAACTGGAAAATGACAGTAAAATACCATGCTATTAAAATAAATAAATAAATAAAAAATAAAAGAAAGAAATATCCAAACACATGAGTGCATCACATATCACTGCTGCTTCAGTCATTTCTTAGGATTTGAGCTGACCAGGCAGTAATTACTCACATTAGGCCTTCTTCCCTGAGAAAGTTGAATCCTAAATAATTTACTTTCCATGAAGAAAAACAACCACAAAATTTAAAAAAAGAAAAGCATTCTGCCAGTAGCAATAATATCTTGGCACGAATTTGTATGCTTTTCTAATAATTTATTTAAGGAATAACAATTTTATATAAACCTGCTTATGTACACAGTATTATCAAGTTTCTATTTAGATTGCTGTCATGCTAGCAAGGCAGAATGAAAGAAACTGTTTGGGCTAGTTTCTGGGGCTAGTAATGGCTACAAGGTCCTAGGTTTTCTTCTCTTCCATGCATTGTAGTAACTTTGTCATCTTCCTTGTGACTCAATAGAGCAAGCTGGTCCCAACCAAATAGGCAGCTCAAACTACCCACTGGGGAAAATAATATAAAATTTTTTAGAACTTGCTAACTCAGACCCAGTCATATTCAACATTCACAATATTCAACTGAGTTTGCACAGCTTGTGTACACTTCGCTTCTCTTTGGAACATGATTTTCTCTATTTATTTCATTGGCATCAATGGACTGAAAATATACAAGAGAAGGACACTTCTTCCATTTTACCATTTCATTTCTTACAAGATGAAAAAAGTTATACTGCTTTCCTGCTCGAAGGCAGACTTCTAAAAAAAAGCAAACAAACAAAAAAATCAGAATATCAGGAATTCTACAGTTATTTGAGGTCAGTTCAACTCAGAAAGTAAAAGCAGTGTTTATACATATGCCGGATGTGTCCAGTTTTCACCTCTGTTGTCAGATCAGAGAAGTCTGGTATAATTCCTATTCTTCTGATGTAAATCATAGAATCACAGAATCATAGAATAGTTAGGGTTGGAAAGGACCTCAAGATCATCAAGTTCCAACCCCCCTGCCATGGGCAGGGACACCTCCCACTAAACCATGCCATCCAAGGCTATGTCCAACCCCACCTTGAATGCCGCCAGGGATAAAGCATTCACAACTTCCCTGGGCAACCCATTCCAGGGCCTCACCATCCTTACAGGAAAGAATTTCTTCCTCATATCCAATCTAAACCTCCCCTGTTTAAGTTTAAACCCATTACCCCTTGTCCTCTCACCACAGCCCCTAATGAAGAGTCCCTCTCCAGCATCCCTATAGGCCCCCTTCAGGTATTGGAAGGCTGCTATGAGGTCTCCACGCAGCCTTCCCTTCTCCAGGATGAACAGCCCCAATTTTCTCAGCCTATCTTCATACGGGAGGTGCTCCAGACCCCTGATCATCCTCGTGACCCTCCTCTGCACTTGTTCTAACAGTTCCATGTCCTTTTTATGTTGAGGACACCAGAACTGCACACAATACTCCAAGTGAGGTCTCACGAGAGCAGAGTAGAGGGGCAGGAGCACCTCCCTCGACCTGCTGGTCACACTCCTTTTGATGCAGCCCAGGATACGGTTGGCTTTCTGGGCTGCAAGCGCACACTGCCGGTTCATGTTCATTTTTTCATCAACCAACACCCCCAAGTCCTTCTGCACAGGGCTGCTTTGAATCTCCTCCCCGCCCAACCTGTAGCTGTGCCTGGGATTGCTCCAACCCAGGTGTAGGACTTTGCACTTAGCATGGTTAAACTTCATTAGGTTGGCATTGGCCCACCTCACAAGCGTGTCAAGGTCCCTCTGGATGGCATTCCTTCCCTCCAATGCATCAACCGAACCACACAGCTTGGTGTCATCGGCAAACTTGCTGAGGGCGCACTCAATCCCACTGTCCATGTCACCCACAAAGATGTTGAACAAGACTGGTCCCGACACCGATCCCTGGGGGACACCACTCCTTACTGGTCTCCAGCTGGACATTGAGCCACTGAGCACCACTATTCGCGTGCGGCCATCCAGCCAGTTCTTTATCCACTGAGTGGTCCACCTATCAAATTGATGTCTCTCCAACTTAGAGAGAAGGATGTCATGGGCGACAGTGTCAAAGGCTTTACATAAGTCCAGGTAGATGACATCAACTGCTCTGCCCGTGCCCATCAGTTCCGAAGCCCCTTCATAGAAGGCCACCAGATTGGTCTGGCAGGATTTCCCCTTAGTGAAGCCATGCTGGCTGTCACCAATCACCTTGTTGGTTTTCATGTGCCTTAGCATGCCTTCCAGGAGAATCCCCTCCAAGATTTTGCCAGGCACAGAGGTGAGACTGACTGGTCTGTAATTCCCTGGCTCATCCATTTTTCCCTTCTTAAAAATGGGGATTATATTTCCCTTTTTCCAGTCATCAGGAACTTCACCTGACTGCCATGATTTTTCAAATATGATGGACAGTGGCTTAGCAACTTCATTTGCAGCTCCTTCAGGACCCGCGGATGGATTTCATCCTGTCCCATGGACTTGTATACATTCAGGTTCCTAAGGTGGTCTCAAACCAGATCCTCTCCCACACTGAGCCCAGGGTCCCCACCCTCACCGTCTCTGCGTCTGCCTTCCAAGACTTGGGTGGTGTGGTCAGAGCATTTGCCGGTAAAGACTGAGGCAAAGAAGTTATTAAGAGCCTCAGCCTTCTCCAAATCCAGGGTAGCCAGTTCTCCCAACAGCTTCTGGAGAGGGCCCACGGTGTCCCTAACCTGTCTTTTATTGGCAATGTACCTATAAAATCCCTTCCTCTTATCCTTAACATCCCTAGCCAAGTTTAATTCTAAGTGGGCCTTAGCTTTCCTAACCTGGTCCCTAGCTTCCCGGACAACATTCCTGTATTCTTCCCAGGCTGCCTGTCCTTGCTTCCACCTTTTATAAGCCTCTTTTTTCCTTCGAATTTTGCTCAGCAGCTCCTTGTCCATCCAAGGAGGTCTCCTGGCCCTCCTGCTGAACTTCCTTCTAGTTGGGATGCATCACTCCTGAGCCTGCAGCAGGTGATCCTTGAATATCAACCAACAGTCTTGGGCCCCCCTGCCCTCTAGGGCTGTATCCCATGGAACCTTACTGAGCAGGTTCCTGAAGAGGCCAAAATCTGCTCTCTTGAAGTCCAGGACAGTGAGCTTGCTGCACGCTCTTCTCACTGTCCTGAGGATCTCAAACTCGACCATCTCATGATCGCTGCAATCCAGGCTGCCCTTCAGCGTCACATTCCCAACCAGCCCTTCCCTGTTGGTGAGGACGAGGTCAAGCATGGCACCTCTCCCTGTCAGCTCCTCTCTTACTTGCAGAAGGAAGTTGTCTTCCACGCAATCGAGGAACCTTCTGGATTGCTTGTGCCGGGCCGTACCATCCCTCCAACAGATATCAGGGTGGTTGAAGTCTCCCATGAGAACAAGGGCCTGCGAGCGTGAGGCTGCTCCTATCTGCCTATGGAGCACTTCGTCCAGCAAGCCCCCTTGGTCAGGCGGTCTGTAACAGATCCCCACAATAATGTCACCCATCGCTGTTCTCCCCTTAACCCTGGTCCACAAACTCTCTGTCGACTGCTCACCTGTCCCCAGACAGAGTTCCATACTCTCCAGCCTATGCCTAACATAAATAGCAACTCCCCCTCCCCGTCTGCCCGGCCTGTCTTTCCTAAAGAGTCGGTAACCTTCCATTCCAACACACCAGTCATAGGTGCCATCCCACCATGTTTCTGTGATGCCTATGATATCATACCCCCGTAGATGTGCACACATCTGTAATTCCTCTTGTTTGTTCCCCATACTATGGGCATTTGTGTAGAGGCATTTGAGCCGAGATCCAATTGAAGCCGGCTCATTGGCTGGGGCAGCTGGAATATCTCTACATTGCTCCGAACGTTTACTGTAGGTGCTGGCAACCGACTGGGTGTGTTGGGATGGAATGATGCCCCCCTCCCCCAACACATCTTGTTTAAAGCACCCTGGACCAGTCTGGCAAGCCTCCTACCAAATCCACTCTTCCCCTTCTTTGTCAGACCAGTTCCACCAGCCCCCAGTAGACCTGGCCTACTATATTGAGTCACATGTTCAAGGTACCCAAACCCATGACTATAGCACCGCCCTTCTAACCATTTATTGACCTGGCCAATCCTCCTAGCCTTTTCAAGGTGCTGCCCTGTATCCTGGAGAATTGACGAAAAGACAATCGGAGCTCAAGAGCCCCTAACTACCTCTCCCAGAGCTCTGTAGTCCTTCTTTATGGTCTCCGGGCTACTGCTATCTGTATCAGTAGCACCCACATGTATTACCAGGAGTGGGTAATAGTCAGTGGGACCGACTAGAGCAGGCAGCTTCTCGGCCACATCCCTGATCCGAGCCCCTGGTAGGCAACACACCTCCCTTGAGACTGGGTCAGGCCAGCAGATGGGTGCCTCTGTTCCTTTCAGATTAGAGTCCCGGACTACTATGGTCCGCTGCTTTTTCCTGGCAGCACCAGCTGTGACCTTCTTTACCAGTGCACTAGCTGGTTGCGCCTGGTGGGAGCGCTGTTGCTCATCAGCCCCCTGCAGGACAGCAAAGCGGTTCTGGGTGGGGACCACAGATGTAGGAGGAAGCCCCTTGTTTTTAATTGCCCTCTTCCTCCTTTTTTTGTTGTTTTTTTTCTGTTACCTTTTCCCAGCTTCCTGAGTTAGCAGCCTCCTTTCCTGCAGGGGCAACAGTAGACACTCGAGGCCCCGGAACAGGCTGGTCCCGGAGCAAGCAGTGCTGTTTCCCCTCAGCTTCCCTGACACCTTTCAGCCTGGTACCAGCTTCCTGCAGTTCAGCCACCTGCTGCGGGAGGACCTCCACCAGGGAGCGCAGAGTGCAGCCCTGCCCATTGTGCACCCTTCCCTTAGGATAACAATGCAGGTGCTCTGTACACCCCGAGCTCTGCACTACAGCCTCCCTTCCCATCTGCTCCGTTTCTCAAAAATCATCTGCTGTCAAGTGGTATCTTAACAAATATAGATTATGTTTGTACTTAGTAAGCAGCATACATCTCTGATTCCTTCGGCCTCCTCCCCAGCTAATATATTTGGGAATTTAAACTGGAAGTAATGGGTCCTGTGCCCCACCATTTGGACGAGGCATATGATGCCACAGTCCATCATTACCATGCTCTATGCATTTCTATGAGATGAAATCTCCACTGCAACATTACATGTTTAGCCCAAGGGAGAATTCTCAGGAAAGCTTGACTGTCTGTGTATAGTATAAAAGATTGCTGTAATGAAGTCAGAAACCAGAGGCATTTTTAAAAGGAATGGAAAGAATCAAAGTAGAATTTGATGTGTGGTGAATGTATCCAAAAGTTTTTATCATTTGTATAGGACTATATTAAAAGCGCTGGACAGAATTCCACTGAGTATTGTGGTTGCAAAATAGAGCTCAGAAGGAAGAGGGGCAGAAGAGGGGCAGAATAGGGAAGTCAAACATTCTGCATGCTGAAATAACCAACTAGCTAATAATGTGGAAAGTCCTTTCTTCTCCATAATTTCTAAATATTGAAATAATTCAATTTTGCCAGTTCTTTGAAAAAGATGCTCTAATTGCAAATGACCGTTTGCAGCAGATAAGAGTTAAGAGTTCTGTTCTTCATGTTTGCAAATACAGATCTATCTGAATGATTCTACCAAAGTCCACAACAGAGTTGCTACAGGAGAATTCAACAATCTTTTCTGACAACAAAAGAGACATAGTCCTTCTTTAAATATTTTTGTGATCAGTGATATTATATTTTTTTGTCATGGCTGTTGCCATTTTGTTGTTGCTATCCGGAATACATTATGCCTTTCCAATATTGAAATTGACCACTGTAAAATCCTGAATTAAAACAACGTTTTCATGCTGTAGCAGCCTGTTAAGGTTAGCCTTGTGCAGAAAAATACAACATGAAATATGCAATTGATTTTTTATTTGTCTGCATAAATGCAGTAGAGGGATTATTGCTGATGAAGTGGATTATCAGGTTACCTAGACACATTAGGAAAAGGTTAACACTTTATTTCAGTATCCCATCAATCATTATGAATTACTGGTTTGTTCTGCGTAAAATGAGTGATTTTATTTCATATTACATTCATCATATGAATTATGATCGTATGATTGATGCGATCATTGATATGATCATTGTTTATATCGTATATCAAATATATACCCAGAGAGACGTCTACGTAAGAAGAAAACCTTAAGCACATCCTATTTCCACTCCTTCCATGAAGGATGTTAATTTTAATATCATGGGTGTATGCGCATGTTCTACTTATTCTTCAAGCTGCACAGAAGGACTGGGCAAGCCATCAGGCTTTTGAGACAATCTCCTTTTTAACAACCTTTAGCTAGCTTCATCAACCATTATAGTTGGCAGATTGTGGCCATATGGATCTGCAGACATGATTTCCTGTTCAGTCTTCATATTGTCATGTACATTGTAGGGTGATGTGACAGATCTGTGTCATGTGCAGGCCTCCATATTCCTCACTGCAACTTCTACCATGTGGGCTGGTAGAATTTTGCTACAGCAAAAAAATCTACAGCTTTTCAGGACACCAGTATATTAAGATGATCTTTGGACCATATTCTTGCTGTTCTGAGCAAATAGCATAACGGCTACCTTTAAGCAGATATTCTCCAGCATATTGTCCTCATGTGTAGCCACATTTCTTCTCTGATTATGTTCTAGCGGTCACTCTAAACGAACTTGCAATCTTTAAATATGATAATGCAGGCAATCATAAAGAGATTATTTTTTTTGTTGTGTATGAATATCTAGCATACAAATATAACAATTCCCATCTGCATCAGGGTATAATTCTGTAACAATTAAGTGAGGGTGGTAGGAAGAAAAAGGAAAACAACATTGGTGCTACTGTCTTGTGGTAGTAAAGTTCCTCTAAAAACAATATTCATATGAGCAGGCCCAAATAACCTCCATAGACTGTGTCGTTCCTTGTTGCAGAGCAAAAAGACTGAGGAATACAAAAAAGAGTGAGTCTTTTAATTTTGCTCCATAGGAATACAGATCATAATTTGAATGTTTCAGGAAAAAAAAAAATAAAATTCTTGACCATTGTTTGGTCATCCATGCTTTCATATCTTGTCGTTAAAGCTATTAAATATAAGCCTGATCAACTCATTAGTTTTTAGAAAAAGATGCATTCATTCTTTCAGATTAGTTCAGTAAAGGCTCTCCTGAAAGCACAAACTCTATTCTGGAAATACCTATATAACTGTTAATACATATATAATACTTAAAATCATAGAATCTTAGAATAGTTAGGGTTGGAAAGGACCTTAAGATCATCGAGTTCCAACCCCCCTGCCATGGGCAGGGACACCTCCCACTAAACCATACCATCCAAGGCTCTGCCCAACCCCACCTTGAACACCGCCAGAGATGGAGCATTCACAACTTCCCTAGGCAATCCATTCCAGTGCCTCACCACCTAAATAACTCCCACACAATTGTGAGAAAATGAACATGAGCCGGCAGTGTGTGCTTGCAGCCCAGAAAGCCAACCGTATCCTGGGTTGCATCAAAAGGAGTGTGACCAGCAGGTCAAAGGGGGTAATCCTGCCCCTCTACTCTGCTCCTGTGAGACCTCACTTGGAGTATTGTGTGCAGTTCTGGTGTCCTCAACATAAAAAGGACATGGAAATATTGGAACAAGTGCAGAGGACAGCCATGCCGATGATCAGGGGACTGAAGCACCTCCCTTATGAAGATAGGATGAGAAAGTTGGGACTATTCAGCCTGCAGAAGAGAAGGCTGCGTGGAGACCTCCTAGCAGCCTTCCAGTATCTGAAGGGGGCCTATAGGGATGCTGGGGAGGGGCTCTTCATGCGGGGGACTGTAGTGAGAGGACAAGGGGTAATGGGTTCAAACTTAAACAGCGGAAGTTAAGATTGGATATGAGGAAGAAATTCTTTACTGTGAGGGTGGTGAAGCACTGGAATGGGTTGCCCAGGGAAGTTGTGAACGCTCCATTGCTGGTGGTGTTCAAGACCAGGGTGGACATAGCCTTGGGTGGCATGGTTTAGTGGGAAGTGTCCCTGCCCATGGCAGGGGGGGTAGAACTAGATGATCTTGAGGTCCTTTCCAACCCTAACCATTCTGTGATTCTATGATTCTATGATCCTATAATTAAATGTGGGTTAAGTATGTGCAGGCTAGAAACCTGTGGCCTGATATTTTTGGGTGGGTTCTGTTCTTGCTTTGGTGTTTATTTTGTTTTGTTTTGTTTTGTTTTTGCTTTTTGTTTTTTTTTTTTTTTGCTTAGGCATATAAATACACCTGCATTGTTCCAGGCCTAAGCAAGCATGTGTTCCTCATCTGTGTGGATCCCTCACTCCCTCATTTAGACTGTTGCTAGCTCAGGGATTTCTGCTTGGTGTTGCTTGAGTGCTGCAATCATGCTATTATAGTTATCACCAAAAGCGGCCACAAACACCCAGAATACAAAGTTACATTCAAAGTCTGCAGGCCTCAGGCTTTTAGGTGCTTTGATAATTTATTATATTATCTTCTGTTAGGTCAGCTTGATACACATATTAATACATCTCTAATACACCACAAAGAATAAGCAAAATGTATGTTGCTATTAGTCATTATTACACAGAAAAGGTCAGATTTGGGAATAAGGTTTAAACTTTGGGCAGTTCTAAGACAAACATCTCCTGTATGTATTTTCACACTGAATAGAATAAATCACAACACTAATTTCATTATTGAACTAACTATCCAGGTGTCATGACCACATCCTGAATGTTCTCTCTGTTCTGTGATGAGTGACACAAGCATACTTAATATTTCAGGATAATGATCAACCATTATTTGGCTTTATGACTAGGTACATGGCCTGAAAGGATACACTCCCATGACATTATAACAGATGTGCTTTCTCATCTTGCTACATAATTGTTATTGTAAACCATATTTAACAATGATGCAATAATAATACCACGATTCATTAACAATAGTGTCCTTGGCATAATGGCCGTTTTACAGTCCAGTACTGAGTCTACGAGCAAAAGGACATAAAACTCCGGAAAGATAAAAAGCTTTTCAGCAATGTGGTTTGCTGATCTCTTAATTGTCTCCCAACAGAGAGAAGAAATATTAAGTAAAATTTATTTTGTTTTAGAAAAGAAAATCGTTATTTTGTTTTATAGAATAAGATCATGACAGGTAGTTAAGCTGTCACTCACTATCCTGTGAAGCATTTGTTGAGCTTACTCTTCGAAAAATCTGTGCTTTAGCAAAGTTAACGTTTTTTAGAAAATCGCTTTTTCTCCAAACATGCTAGTAGTCATAAAAGATGTCAGAAGAGACTAGATCACACCTGCACACATAATGTGTACATCCACACGCACCTGTAGTATTATATTGTTTTACAGTTTATGCTGATTTTTTTTGCTTTCTTTCTCTTTAAAATTACAAACATCTGTAGTACCCTTAAAATAATTCCTTTAGTTAAAAACTTTCCTTAAACCACTCTAATTTTAACTGTGTCAATGTTTACCTGATGCTCACACTGTGCTGAAAAGGGAATATGTGTTGCAGAAGTGATAATTCATTCAACAGAAGCAGAAGATTTAAATTGGAGAAACTGGGTTAAAATTCCGAGCACCACACACCACTAAGTTGCAGATGCAGTGACAAAGCTAGTTTGATATCTATGCCCAGAGCAGGGAATGAAAGACAGGGTGGATGAGGTACAAATGAAGAACACCTCTGGAAGACCTGCTAAACTGGGACCATGTGGCTTGGCATTCATGGTATGCAACAGCAGAAAGTCAGCCAAGGTCCAGATGCAACTGAGGAGCAAACATGCATTCTGCGTAGTGTTACAAGGGAATTTTGGAAAGCCAAACACATAGAGATGGAAGTTTGTTTATGGTTAAAATACCCATAACAGATGTCTATAAAAGAGCTGCTTGCATGAGCTATCACTGCTAGAATACAGCCTGCCTCACTTGGAAAAACCTTTAAGTGGCATTTCCCATAGAGTTAAGCAATTTAACACCTTCTCTGAAAATGAAACACAATAAAATCTAATCCTGAGAAAGCTCAAGCCATTACCAACTATGCTGACACTGTCCCAAGGACAAATTCCTCTCCTCAGTGTTCATGTCCAAGAAGAAGGTCCTCACTCAGTCCATGTCTGAGTGGCCTGGGAGGTTAACCATTGTCCCAGATGAAAACATGGCTGGCACAGCATACTTTATAGATCTTAATGTTAACTACCACAACTTATTTTCCTTTGTTTCTCTCCACAACCCTGGGACCATTAAACAACAGCTAGTAATAATACCAAGTTATTTCTAGAAATCAATGCCCATTCATGGTGAATCTGGTAATTTACGTTGAAAAATAAATGAGTTTATCTTATATGAAGAGTAAATTCAACTTTACCAACAACCTTGAGGATGGTTGGACTGACTTCTTTAAATTTGAGCCCCAGGGGTTCCAAAATTATATAGGACAGATAGTAACCCATACAGCAGTAATAACCATGCAGGATTATAAAGAGAAATATCTCATACTAACATCAGTTTTGCAAAGAAACACTGAAAGATGAAATCAGTCCATTTTATTGGGGGTCTGCTGTTGTCTGCATGTCAGCAAAAAGTGTCCAGCTCCTTTCCTAAGTACCTAAAAGGGTGGAGGAATCCACACAGCCCTGTTTTGTATGCACTTCAAAAGATAACCAAACAGAAGAAACAACCGGGACATCTAATATTTATATCTATGAAGGAAAAGATTGTGCTGGGCAGCACTTAATATCCATTAGTGATTATGCATAATTTTCCAGAGTAATATCTAGTACATGAAAGGAAGAAATTGAAAAAGATAAGATGAAACCATGAATTAAAAAAAGCCCTGCCAACCCGTTACAAAACCTTTGAACAAAAGAACCTCTTATAAAAAAAAATTAAAAAATAATTGAAAAGAAAAAAGAACTGGGAGAAGAAACTGAAAAGGAAATTACTACATGTTACTATAACTGGGAAAGATTGTATCACAGGATTATTAGAATTTGGAGGAAAACATTATTATTTTCTAAATTGAATTGGATTATTTATTGCAGTTTTAAAAAGTATTGAACACAAGTAAGAATCCAAGCAAATATTAGATTAGACCGGGAAATAATGTATATGAGAGAAGTGGCTCTAAGATAAATCTCTATACAAACATTACAAATATTAAATTCTCCTTCATGTAGCTCTGATCTGATAAGAATAGCTTTACATTTTCTAAATACCTAGTTCTGTAGTCCTAGTCAATACCTATGTTGAAAAACCGTTGGTCACATTCTTACTGCAGGAAATCCCAAGTTCAGCAGAAAGACTACAGAGAGGTGATGTTTTTCTGTCCTAATCAGGCCCCACCTGATACTTCATTTAGGCTTCACAGGCCTTCTGTGGGAACAGATTCTCTATATTGTTTAGATCAGAAAATCAGATACAACAGTATTTCCTTTCTAACATTATTCATTTTCCCACTGTTGACATCACCTCTCCAAAGCTGAGTAATTGAACTTATTGAAACGCTGAGTTTCACGATCTACTGCAAAGGCCAAACAGACTTTCTTTACATCTTTTCTTCCTTTAATGCTTTCTAATGAGAACTTGGAAGCAATTTATAATAAAGATTAGAACTGCACATTCATGTTGAAATGTATGTCTGCATCTGAAAGATGATGAATATAGTCATCTGTGAATGTGATTTCAAAGACAGTAATTACATGTACAGCTTGCTGTCCAGCCTCTAGCTCTTATTACCAGTCTTTGGCTCAAGAAAATGCCAAGCTGACCCTTCTTATGCCTGCTGGGCAGTTTTGCTATAAAATAAGGAATGCAGGAATTTGATAGCTGAATAAATCCTCCAAATTGTTGATAATAATTAATAGGTGACTGCTTTACATTTTCAGGATTTTATGTCATATTTTAATTCTTTACCCAAGTAATTTGTAAGCATTGAGTTTAAAAGTATTATGATACTCATTGGATACGAACATTTTTTCTCATATACTGTATATGTGATTTTGGTATCATTCTTACACAACAAAATTTATTTGCTATTCAACACAGGCCTTTAAATCAACAATCAGGTTAAAATTATCATAACCGGAGGCAGCATCTTCACAGGAATGACACCACACTGCTTAAAAATAAGGAATCCATGCTATATCTGTTCATCTTGGGACACAAGGCAAAGAGTATGATCTGTTGCCACAAGTAAAGCTACAAAGCCAGAGCTGTGCACAACAAAACAGCAGAAATCTGTGTTCAGTATTTTCCCTTGTTTACAAATTCTGCCCCAGTCCCTCCTTGTCATTCTGGTAAGAGAAGACTGGCCATTTGAAGAAAAAGGAGGAATTTCTTTTCAATAACAGCCAAACTAATTTGTACAAATCTTAATACTACAATAAGCCAAAAGCTTCAGGATTTGGAGGTTGTATAGTTGTGGGCTTTTTTTTGTTTTGTTCTATTTTGTAAAAATATAGTAAGTATTTAAGAACCACACTGGACTTATTCACAGGTTTTTGACGAAAGATGAACAATGATTGACACACGCTTTTGGATTGGTTTGGTTTTTTGTGTTTTTTTTTTTTTTTTCTTTTAAGTGCATTCACCTCTATTTTGCCCTCCTAACCAGGCAATTAAAAAAAAAAAAAAAGTATTCCTTAACTTATAATGCATATAATAAACTTCAAATCAGAATACAGCTGAAACCAGCTTTTTCCTCCCTAGTGTCATGGTTAAAACCGTAAATCATGCAGTTTGCCAGCTCACTCCCCCCTCTTTCTTCCTCCACACTCAGAGGCGGGAGGGAATGGGGAGAAGAACCGAAAGAATGTAACCCGCACTGGCCGAGACAAGAACAGTTCAGCAGCCAAGACACAACACAAACCACTACTGCCACCACCACCACCAACGACAAGGGAAATACAAGGGAAGAGGATACAACTGCTCACCACTCAATGACCAAGCTGTGAACTGAACTCTTCTGGGTTCCTGCCCCCACTTTTTTCATCCTGGGCATGGCGTGCTGTGGTATGGAATACCTCCTTGGTCAGTCTGGGTCAGGTGTCCTGTCTCCGCTTCCTCCCGGCTCCCCCTCCTCCCTGGAAGAGCATGAGACTCAGAAAGTCCTTGGTCAAACTAAATATTCTAAGCCGTAACTATAAACATCGGTGTTACCAGCGCTGTTCCCAGGCCGAAAGTTGAAAACACGGCGCTGCACCAGCTACTAAGAAGGAGAAAAATGACTGCTACTGCTGAACCTAGGAAGAGCCCTAATTCTGCAAGGAAGGGCAGGCTGGCTTCCTCAACCACTGTCTTCAAGGATTGCACTCAAGGAGGACAGCTCTAAGTAATCCATGAGCTCTGAGGTCTAAGGAGGAAGGAGTTCACATGGTGGCACTGAACAAGCCCTTCAAACATTACTGCTAATTACTGACAATGCACAGTGTGAGGCCCCTGCAGGTGCACTCCAACTTTATACTGACAGCCTGCCCCGCTTTGCAATCTGCCTCCATCCTCATCAGTACTGTCAGAATCTGATCACCTCATTAACATCTGTGAATTAATTTCATCTCTGAGCTAAAAATTCCACCTTCCCCAGTGTGCAGACAAGACTGCTGCTACTCAAGGTGTAAGAAAGGATCAACTGCTTAAATATAGCCACCATTGTAAACAACTCAGACTAAATTTCTGAAGAAAAATGTGCCTACTAGACCTGCTGAGCACTCACTGAGACCTGTGTCCTCACTGTCCGCTCTCAAGGGACATCTTTTTGTACGCTTGCAAGGGAGCAACAAAGCCTCAGTTACTGTCCATGTGGTACAGTTTGACTGTACACTCTCCCCCTGTCCTGATAACAATTTTAATAGTCATTACTTCTCAGAGAGGATGTTAACTAACATACATAAAGCATGTGGGATGCTCAGAAGGAATAGTAACATGATCGTAGATTGAATTTTGTAGTTTCTCCATCTCAGGATCCATCATTAGATAATCATAGCTTGAGTAGTATGGCAAGTACCTAAAAGTATACTGATGATCCAATGCATTTACTATGCAAGGCTATTGGGTACAGATACAATTCATATACAGCCTGTAGCAATATTTTATCTGAGGAGCCATGTGGCAGTCCACATGTGAAAGAAGGTTAGAAAAAAACTCTCTGCACAATGGATTAAAGGTGAAGACTTACAACAGAGAAAATATTTATACTTTTTTTTATTACTATTTACAAAGATGTGATGTTTGTTTGCATTTTTCTTTTACAATGAGAAGGGCTTACTTGGTTTGTCTGAGATACCTACCAGCCCATATAATGAACTTTTAATTGCTTCATACTTCATTCTCCCAGCTCCACCTTTTCCCTGTATGTATCACATTGTCTTTTATTGCCACATCTGCAACATAGATGGCAAGCAAAGTTTCCAAGAACCTAAATGACTTAAGGCATGTAGAAATCACAGAAGTTTTTAGCTTCTAAGTACTTCTAAAAATTGTTAGGAAGTTCCATCACAAAAATACAAATCTGTCTCCATCTTACGTAATTTTGCTGCTGTGATAGTAAATTATAGCTATTTTTGAAAATGTAACTATTGCAGGCACATGTTAAATACCATCTTAGCAATACAGAGATGTTCAGCACCTACCGTGATATTGTTCATTGAGAAAAAAACCCTTTATCACACTGTTACGTTTTTGCTGTGATAAACACTAGACACGAAAGTCCTCACTGAACACAAGCCTGACTTTCAAAGCTGACCTTTTGATTTTCTGGGAAGAAACAAGGAAAACTGCTCCCTACTTCACCTAGTTGCTTCTATATTCAGCCAACCAAGTATCAACCGCCACCTAGGAGTGTTATTTCAGGCACCAATTCAGGTGCTTTTGAAAGCCAGGAACTGATGTAAAACTGTTTGCAGAAGATGAGGAGAAATGGTGGAGAAGTTGCTAATCTGACATTTTAGTTCTGGGTAAGGTACATCTTGTTCCAGGTTGCACGTGGGGCTGGGCAATAGCACAGAAAACTCTCAAAGAGGCTGAAAGAGTTAAAATAAGCCTAGTTACTGTGAAACACGAGGAGTGCTGCTGTTCTTTAAATATGTTCAACATACTTTTCCCTGGATCACATGGGAAGTATCTCTTCATCTAGAACGTCTTACCTCTGCACAGGGACTTCTGGACTGCATTACACTACTTAGTTACATTTCAGGTTTGCTCTGAAGGGGTTGGACAACAGGAAAGTGCTTTTCTTGCCTTTTCCAAAACATGCAAAAAGGATAGAGAAATGCAGTTTGCAGATTGCTAAACTTGACAAATAGCTGCTAAGTTTGAAACCATTATCAAAAGTGTGTTTCTCAAACAAAAGAACTTTTTCATCCAAAGCTCTACAGTGTAAGACTATTACCATGGGGATACAGTTTATAGCGGTTAAGAAAAATCACAACAAAACTCAAGGCACAGAAAGAGAGATTGCTAGATCTCCGCCAGGAGGAAGGACTTCGCAACATGAAACATGCTGGCTAGTTAAATCCTTCCTGCTTTGCTCAGACAGACACAGCTGCTTCTTCTTCAGTCCAAAGTTGACAATTTCTGGAAAGGCAAAACCACAGACTTCTCTGAAGGACCAGAAAAAAGGATGTGGTCAGTATTTTACTACCCGTAATCTAACCCTTATGGGAAACTGCACCTTTCCAGTTCACTGTACACTTCTACAAAATTCTCATGCCAGTCTTTAGAGGTTTCTAAACATCAAATTACTTAGATCAATGGTCTCAGTAAGAGCCAATGAGAATAATGGTAATAAAGCTAATGTAAATGTGTTTACTGATTTACTCAAGCTGAGAATACAGAATGTCAAAAAAAATCAGCATGGTACAGGGTCATGTGTAAGTCAGGTTGCTGCTTAATGTAAGAATGGGGCAAAAATCAATTCCATAAAGTAGAAGAAATAATGAATGTGCATTGTGGTTACCTTCTGTAGTTTGTTAGTAGGAAAACTCTCATTCTTGCAATAATTTCAGATTAAATGTTTTCAAATAAGCACTGACATATGTAAGATCTCATTGAAGTCATATGTGAAATATCTTCTGGATTAGGAAGGTTTGCTTTCATGAATAACCCTGAGACTACTTTTGAAACTAGTCTTACTGTAAAACTTTTTTCTCAATCAATGACTTATTGATACACCAGAAAAATCTGGTGTAATTTTTCTCCTAGCTATATTTATAGTTCAATTTATATGTATTTTATACATATGCATTTATAGTTAATATTTTATGCGCATTTATATATACTAATATATATATTTATATTTGTCTTCTACCTATGGAACATCCCTATGCTACACATTTATTCTGTATTCTGAACAGCTGAAACAATGTTACTGCTTGGAAAATGTCTGTAAAAAGTCTCTAAATAACTAATATTTTATTCCTGTTCCACTTGCAAAATACCCTGTGTCTGGAATAAAGAATTATACAGATTCCTCACCTAGTATCAGAGATGGTCTCCTTTTATAAAAGTGGATTCTGTGCCTAGAAGTAATAAAGCAGATTAATAAATGAATTTCTGGAGGCAATGTAATGGAAGCCGTATCACAGCCCAGTGTGGAAATTATGCATGTGTATAACAATAAATTTATCAGAGGTAAATATATATATATGCAGATGAATGCTAATTTTTTATATTACAGTTTCATGCAAAGGGCAACTGTTCTTAAGCATCTAAGGCTATGAAGGGGCCCTCAACTAGAGCTTGGGATTGACCTGTGTAGCTCCAAGGCTTTGAAGACAAGATCAGAAAACAGCAGAAGCAATGACAGCATGTCCAACTTTGCCATGCGGTCATGTAAGCCTTCTCCTCAGTAAGCTTCATTTTCTTAAACTGCATGACATTTATTTGTAGTCTGAATCATAGAATCATAGAATGGTTTGGGTTGGAAAGGACTATAAGATCATCTAGTTCCAACCCCCCTGCCATGGGCAGGGACACCTCACACTAAACTATGTCACCCAAGGCCTATGTCACCCAACCTGGCCTTGAACACTGCCAGGGATGGAGCATTTACCACTTCTTTGGGTAACCCTTCCCAGTGCCTCACCAGCCTCACAGGAAAGAATTTCTTCCTTATATCCAACCTGAACTTCCCCTGTTTAATTTTTAACCCATTCCCCCTTGTTCTATCACTACAGTCCCGATGAAAAATCCCTCTCCAGCATCCTTATAGGCCCCCTTTAGATACTGTAAGGCTGTTAAGAGGTGTCCATGCAGCCTTCTCTTCTCCAGGCTGAAGAGCCCCAACTTTCTCAGCCTATCTTCTTAGGGGAGGTGCTCCATCCCCCTTATCATCCTCATGGCCCTCCTCTGTATTTGCGTCAACAGCTCCATGCCCTTCATATGTTGAGGGCGCCAGAACTGCACACAGTGCTCCTAGTGGGGTCTCACGAGAGCAGAGTAGAGGAGTAGGATCACCTCCTTCAACCAGCTGGTCTCACTCTTTTGATGTGTGTGCAGGACTTTGCACTTCACATTGTTGAACTTCATGATGTTGGCACTGGCCCACCTCTCAGGCATGTCAAGGTCCCTCTGGATGGCATCCCTTCCCTCCAGAATGTTGACTGCACCACATAATGTCATTGGAAAACTTGCTGAGGACATACTCGATCCTACTGTTCATGTTCCCCACAAAGATGTTGAACAGGATTGGTCCCAACATCAACCTCTGGGAGACACCAGTTGTTACTGGTCTCCATTTGGACACTGAGCATTGACCACAAAGAACTGGCTACCCTGGATTTGGAGAAGGCTGAGGTTCTTAATGACTTCTTTGCCTCAGTCTTCACCGACAAATGCTCTGACCACACCACCCAAGTCTTGGAAGGCAGACACAGGGACAGTGAGAATGAAGACCCTGGGCCCACTGTAGGAGAAGATCTGGTTCAAGACCACCTTAGGAACCTGAATGTATACAAGTCCATGGGACTGGATGAAATCCATCCGCAGGTCCTGAAGGAGCTGCAAATGAAGTTGCTAAGCCACTGTCCATCATATTTGAAAAATCATGGCAGTCAGGTGAAGTTCCCAATGACTGGAAAAAGGGAAATATAACCCCCATTTTTGAGAAGGGGAAAGGGATGAGCCAGGGAATTACAGAGCAGTCAGTCTCACCTCTGTGCCTGGCAAAATCTTGGAGGGGATTCTGCTGGAAGGCATGCTAAGGCACATGAAAACCAACAAGGTGGTTGGTGACAGCCAGCATGGCTTCACTAAGGGGAAATCCTGCCAGACCAATCAGGAGGCCTTCTATGAAGGGGCTTCGGAACTGATGGACAGGGGTAGGGCAGTTGATGTCATCTACCTGGACTTGTGCAAAGCGTTTGACACTGTCTTACATGACATCCTTGTATCTAAGTTGGAGAAACATCAATTTGATAGGTGGACCACTCGGTGGATAAAGAACTGGCTGGCTGGCCGCACGCAAAGAGTAGTGCTCAGTGGCTCAATGTCCAGCTGGAGACCAGTAAGGAGAGGTGTCCCTCAGGAATCAGTGTTGGGGCCGGTCTTGCTCAACATCTTTGTTGGTGACATGGACAGTGGGATTGAGTGCGCCCTCAGCAAGTTTGCCGATGACACCAAGCTGTGTGGTTCGGTTGATATGCTGGAGGGAAGGAATGCCATCCAGAGGGACCTTGACACGCTTGTGAGGTGGGCTGATGCCAACCTGATGAAGTTTAACCATGCCAAGTGCAAGGTCCTCCACCTGGGTCGGAGCAATGCCAGGCACAGATACAGGTTGGGCAGAGAAGAGATTCAGAGCAGCCTTTCGGAGAAGGACTTGGGGGTGTGGGTTGATGAAAAAATGAACATGAGCCGGCAGTATGTGCTTGCAGCCCAGAAAGCCAACTGCATCCTGGGCTGCATCAAAAGGAGTGTGACCAGCAGGTCGAGGGAGGTGCTCCTGCCCCTCTACTCTGCTCTCGTGAGACCTCACTTGGATTATTGTGTGCAGTTCTGGTGTCCTCAACATAAAAAGGACATGGAACTGTTAGAACAAGTGCAGAGGAGGGTCATGAGGACGATCCGGGGACTGGAGCACCTCCCGTATGAAGATTGGATGAGAAAATTGGGGCTATTCAGCCTGGAGAAGAGAAGGCTGCGTGGAGACCTCCTAGCAGCCTTCCAATACCTGAAGGGGGCCTATAGGGATGCTGGGGAGGGACTCTTCATGAGGGACTGTAGTGAGAGGACAAGGGGTAATGGGTTCAAACTTAAACAGGGGAGGTTTAGATTGGATATGAGGAAGAAATTCTTTACTGTAAGGGTGGTGAGCACTGGAATGGGTTGCCCAGGGAAGTTGTGAATGCTTCATACCTGGTGGCGTTCAAGGTGGGGTTGGACATAGCCTTGGATGGCATGGTTTAGTGGGAGGTGTCCCTGCCCATGGCAGGGGGGTTTGAACTCGATGATCTTGAGGTCCTTTCCAACCCTAACTACTCTATGATTCTATGATTCTATTATTCTATGATTTGTGCTTAGTGAAGCCATGTTGGTTGTTACCAAACACCTCATTGTTTTCATGCACTTTAGCATGTGTTCCAGGAGAACCCGCTAGATGATCATAGAATCATAGAATCATAGAATAGTTAGGGTTGGAAAGGACCTCAAGATCATCGACACAGAGGTGAAGCTGAGTTGTCTGTAATTTCTCAGGTCTTCCATTTTCCCCTTCTTGAAAATGGGGTTATATTTACTTTTTTTATGAATCAACATCTCCACTCTCCGTTATCATATAAGAAATACCTAACAACTTTTCATGTGCTGCTTCTATTGTTGTATTTTCTTGCTTCTGAAAAAATTACATTTAGCAGCTGTTGTCAAATTATATCCACATTTAATATCCATAACAATGTTATTGCTGATTAAAATTGTACAGATGATCAGTATATTTTTTTGCAAACACTACACTTAAAATATTGTATCCTTATACAAATTACCGTATTGTTAGTATCAGATAATATTTGGAATTCTAGTTCCAAGCTCCATGGAAATGTGAGAGTTTATATCACAATTTGTATCCATTGCATTAGTATTAAAGGAATTGTGCGTCTGGCATCAATGTAAGGAAGAACATAATATTATTTAAGAAAGGCCAGAGAATATTTCTGAGGCATAACGGGGTTGAATTGAAGAGGCTGGGAAACAGCAGTGTGGCTTATTTCAGGATGTCTGCTCAGAAGCAGCCTTCAGAGTTGACATGGCAAGGCAGTTCCAGCTTGTTTTGGGCATTTGTGCAATGATAAAAGCTGTAAATATATTTACAGCTATAGAGTATACAAAAAGTGAGGTTCTGTTCTTCTTATGTGACCCAGAGATATTTGGCATTACCTATGGGCCACTAATGCACATCTTAATCCTGAAGTATGAGGGAATAATATGCTGATTCTGTATTCATTATATTACTACTTTATTTCTCAATTAGAATCTCAGAGTGCTTTACAAACATTAACTAATTGATCCTCCTTGCTCAGCAAACAGTTATTATTAATATAATCGTAAGTAAACTGAGACATAGCAAGATGAAGGCCAAAATTTTGCAGTGGGCTAAGAGAAATTACTATCGGTCTATTTGAATGATGAGTCAAAGAGCTTGCAGAAACTCTCCTACCCATGCAATGTAGAACATGGGTAATGCATATGACAGATGATCCATTGAGCTAGCCATGTCTGATGGTGGAAGAAATATAAACATTGAAATACTTACCATCCTCACAATTTTGCATAATTTTGCAGGCATTTTGAAAGACTTTCCCCAACATGGTGATCTCTTGACTGTGTAATAATGAACACCACAAAAAAAGAAATTTCTCATTTCTACAACTAAAATATACTTGTTTTCTTGTGGTTTTAGTTAATTCAATATATTTCCACACAATATAATAAATAAATACAATTATTAAGCAAAGCCTGTATATAATTTTTTAGAAGGGGCAATGGTGTAGAATTGAGCTGCACAAATGACAAATTAACCTTTTTTAAATCAGAGGTAGATTGTTTTACACATTTTTTTTCAGGCCTTTGGCCACTTAGTGCTTTTATTCTGGTAACTTCCACTAGAAAAACCCATAAAGGCCCAGTTCATAAAGCTTGGAAAGTTCACTGCCATTCCTCTACTGGTCTCCAGATGAAAACCAAGACATAATGTTGCTCTGAAACATGCTAGCCTCTGCCAGTCCATCTATTATCAGCATGGGAACTAACGTTGAATCTCTCCATCACTGAAATGCGATAACATAATGATTGGAGTGAGATCACTGTCAAAATTTCATTCTGCATATCATTTCCTCAATGTATTCACAGGAGACTAGAGTGCAGATTCAGCAACAGTTCTAATTCAAATTACTTTCTAATAATGAAAACTTCATAAAAGACTATACAATTTCCTACTGTACCACATCTTTTAGCTTTTTCCTACATTAAAAAAAAATATAATTCTATGATCCAGGATTAGGGAGTAAATGGACTAAATAACCAAACAAAAGGACATTAGCACTTTATTCCCTCTCTCTCTCAATGCCAAAATTTCACAATAGAACTATATTTGTGGAATGTGGGGAGAAGACGGAGTTAAGAGTGGGTAAGGAAGAAACACTAGAGCATAGATCTTTCGCTTTTGACTTAAACTATTCAGAAAGAAGGAAAAAGTTGATTTTTATCTTAACACAAGTCAGCTTGAAGGCGCAACACTCTATGATCTCACAGCAAAAAGAAACCAACATGTTTAAGCACTTAATTTTTTTCTGAACCAGAGCTATTTGCCCTCATATCCCAATGTTTATGTATCTCAGCATGTGACTGCTTCTTTCTCCCTCTGGAGCATTGCCAGAATTTATTCTTGCCTTGATCCTGCCTGTGCTGACACTTTATTCATTCCTTAATAGCTTTAACTATTTCCTTCTTCCTACTGGATCTTTATTCTCTGAAACGAATCCTGAGTAATTTTCTCCCTCTTTTCCTTTTGGAAAACCAAACAAACAAACAAAAAGCTAAATGAGTTAAAGCTTTGGGGTTTTTTTTCGCTCAACCTTCCCTCAACAGAGCTCCAGAGTATCCATGTAACCAAAACAATTACTCATAGCTTCCGCATATTCATCCTTCTTTTCTTACTGTCTGTTCAAGTCCCCGGCTTGGGCTGCTGCAGAATTAGCAACTTTCCATTTTGATTTTTCTGCATGTAAACGAAGAATGTTACGGAGTTTCTCCATTACCTAGAGGGCTAAGTGCAAACACCTACATTGTTCTGCTTTTAAAGCCTTCTATTACTGATGGTGAACAGATGGCAGGATTTGGTTAAGTCTTAGAGAACCAGAAAGTAATAATAATAATAGATTAAATCTGGCACAGATAAATCTGGCACAGATCTAACAGATCCTTTTGCTTGTTTCCTCAACTGATTTATTTTATTTTAATTCTACTATCTGAACCTCTTTTTATCTTAACCCTGTCTGATTCATAGCAAAAGAAAAAAAGCCCTCTGTTAATAGCTTTCAAACCAACATGGGCATGCACAGATATACCTGCTTGCAAATGCTTTAAAAGACAAGACTTTTCTGATCTTCCTGTATCATGCAAATATTATTGCATCAGCTGACAGCTATCTAAAAGAACTTGCAGTCCCATATGTGCTGCATTCACATGTTGGATCTTCTCATTTACTTCCCAGCTTGTATCATGCTGTTCTCCTCCTGTTTAATCTACCTGTCACTTTGATATTCTCAAGTGTTGCATGAGACTAAGCACAAAAATATGTTGCATGACAATAATAAAAAAAATTTTAAAAAGTGGTTTAAAAATGCTAATATTAAAGAGGAATGAATAGGAACTGATTTCCATGCTCTGGTTCCTTGCATGCCACTTTTTATATTTCTGCTCTTTCAGAAATCACAGTATAATAACTGCAGTTGCTTAGTTTTATTGGTTGTGTTTTTTTTGGAAATGGAAGCAGGGGGGGCAACAAGCAGGACTGGATACATGTGCCAACTTCCTCTGAGATAAATAAATATTAGAATGAAAAATATTTGAGGATTTTTTTCTCACATATATTATTAAAATATAAATATATATTAATTACTAAAGCATTTAAATAGTGCATATGTACATGATCAAGTATGACTATTAATCTGAGCTACGTCAAATCTGAAGTGCATACTTCCAGCTGCTTTGCAGTAGTGTTGGTAAGTTAGTTACTCAACCCTACAATTAACTGTACATAACCACATCAAAATATTTGGAGCCTGAAATAATTATATGAACATGACTCAGAGAAATTAGAACAAGTATTGTCTCTCTAACATTTAGTACAGCTGCCAGAAAATGAACTAATAAATTAAGGAAACATCATGAGGAAAGGAATTAAAAGGAAATTTGTGGGAAGAAGGAAAAGGTACTTAATGGTGTTATGTACTTTCTTCTTCATAATTGGCCTCTTTCCTACTCTCAGACCTCTCCAAACAGTGGTATGGAATAAGTTTTGCAAACAGAACTGAAAAAATAATACTGTTCAACATACCTACCATTCAAGAAGGTATACCACAGTACTTTGATATATCTAGCTCTTTAGAATAAAAAAACAACACATACACAGACACAAAAAAAAAAAAAAAAAAAAAAAAGAAAAACAACAAAAACAAAACCAACAAATCAAAACAAAACCCAAGTTTTCAGGAGAGATTATAGTGTTGGGTTTTTCTAAATAAACAAAATAAAAAAAATTAGAAATGTGGTTTCATTACCTCTCTTTTCTCATTATTTAGGCTTCTTAACTCTCTTGGATATAAATTATAGAACCAAATGCATACGAAATGTATTATCCATGTTCAAGTCTTTCCTGATCTAGAAGTAAAAGATTTAGAGGTGGGTCTCCAGACATTAAAACCAGAGTGTCGTGGTTTAAGCTTATAAACCCGTACAGTCGCTCTCTCACTCACTCCCCACTCTTTCTTCCCTCTGCTCGTGGAGGGATGGGAAGGAGAATCAAAAGAATGCAACTCCCACAGGTTGAGATAAGAACAGTTTAGTAACTAAGGTATAACACAAATCACTACTGCTACCACCAATAATAATAATGACAAGAGAAAATACAAGGGAAAAGAATACAATTTCCCACCATCCAATATCAAGTCCGCGCCACCCAGTGCACCCCCACCAGTAACAATAATGACAAGGCAAATACAGGGAAAGAATACAATAGCTCACCACCCAGCTCAACCAAGCTGTGCACCCCCACCGGTGCACCCCCCACCCTTCCGGGTCTCTGCTCTCCGTTTCTACACTCCTGGACATGACGTGCTGTGGTATGGAATAACCTCTTTGGTCAGTCTGGGTCAGGTGTCCTGTCTCTCCTTCCCCCCGGCTTCCCCTCCTCCCTGGCAGAGCATGAGACTCACAAAGTCCTTGGCCAGCCTAAACATCACCAAGCAGTAACTGAAAACACTGGTGTTATCAGCACTGTTCCCAGGCCCAAAATCAAAAACACAGCACTGTACCAGCTACCAAGAAGGAGAAAAATTACTGCTGCTGCTGAACCCATGACACAGAGCTATACCAACAAACAAGTGCAGCTGGTGTTGGTGACTCAGATTGTGATGCCAACCCAGAAGACTGATACATAGGCTAGTTTCACCAGTGCTTTCTGTCATGGAATTAAATTTTGCTATAGCTGGAATATTTCCAACTTTTATTCAAGTTGTATTCCAATTTACACTTGTATCTAATTCATAACACGGAGTGAACACAAGCATCATTCTAAGAACCCATTAACTTTGCTTCCTTTTCCTATTTTTGTGACTTTTGTCTGTCTGTGAAAGATGAAAAAGAGTGACAACTCAACCTGAAAGTGTTGGCAGCATGAAGACATTTTGAAAACCTTTGGTATGCAGTATCAGACTACTGGGAAAGCCTCTTTGAAAAGGTCTGGCTAATTTAAAGACGTTTTTACTACCATTTCAACTTACTATAAAACAATGCCAGAGAACTATTAATCACTGTATTTCTATCACAGCATTTAATGGAGTTGTGTGGTGTCTGTGAAGAGATTTAATCCTCACCATGTGACTACAAACTTCACATATTAATTTCTAAACTTGTGTAGACTTCCCAGAAACCTTTACACTCATCGCCACAGACTCAATCTGAGTTCTTGTTTGCAGCTCTTTTTGCCAAACTGAACTTCTAAAATACTACAGTGAATTCTGTACACATAAAATTCTCTCTTTTTTGATGTCATTTGCACTATTACACATTTTCTTCCCTCAGAATAAAATCATCATCATTATATCAAAAGCATATATATTACAGACACTGCTTTTATCATATCTGAAAGTAATTCAACTTCAGGAATTATTGTGTTTTTACATATTGCCATTATCTCATGCTTAGTTTGGGTGTAGAGGGACTAGCAAAAAAAGCAGGCTAATGTCAGCGGAATCTGTTTATTAGTGTCAACTTATTCACAGAGTTATGAACAGATCCTCAGTCCAGATGAATGATACTTGGTTTCACATTTGATTCCCCACACTCTAGCTTTTCCTCTTACACATCTTATTCAGTTCTGGCATTTCGTTTTTCTTTTCATTCCAGATGGTTTCTTGTCCTTTATGTTTGTACTTAGGCATTGGAACATGACTACCCACAGCTCCATGGAATAGTTCTGTTTTCTTACATGGCATCAAAAACTGGTTAAAAAAATGATGTGACCATTAGGAAGAACTAGCTTCCAGGGGTCCTTTTTCTGTCCTTTTGGTTCTAAACCAGGATTTGCTGGTTCTACAGTCAGCTTGTGCCAGTGGAGGTGTCTGAGGCAATAAAATAATAACCCCATTGTATGCACTGTACAATAGTGTTTGTAAAGAGAAGTATTTGGGATATCACAGGATAGCCAATTAAGATAAGAATTATTGCAACATGAAATATCGTGCTGATCCCCCAGGTCAACAAAAAGATGTTCAATGTTAAACAGAATTACTGAGAGAAAGACAGCTGGCTTTTTTTCTCTTTCTTTCTTTCTTTCTTTCTCTTTCTTTCTTTCTTTCTTTCTTTCTTTCTTTCTTTCTTTCTTTCTTTCTTTCTTTCTTTCTTTCTTTCTTTCTTTCTTTCTTTCTTTCTTTCTTTCTTTCTTTCTTTCTTTCTTTCTTTCTTTCTTTCCTTCCTTCCTTCCTTCCTTCCTTCCTTCCTTCCTTCCTTCCTTCCTTCCTTCCTTCCTTCCTTCCCTCCTTCCTCCCTCCCTCCCTTCCTTCCTTCCCTCCTTCCTCCCTCCCTTCCTTCCTTCCTTCCTTCCTTCCTTCCTTCCTTCCTTCCTTCCTTCCTTCCTTCCCTCCTTCCTCCCTTCCCTCCTTCCTCCCTCCCTCCCTCCCTCCCTTCCTCCCTTCCTTCCTTCCTTCCTTCCTTCCTTCCTTCCTTCCTTCCTTCCTTCCTTCCTTCCCTCCTTCCTTCCTTCCTTCCCTCCTTCCTTCCTTCCTTCCTCCCTTCCTCCCTCCCTCCCTCCCTCCCTCCCTTCCTTCCTTCCTTCCTTCCCTCCTTCCTTCCTTCCTTCCTTCCTTCCTTCCTTCCTTCCTTCCTTCCTTCCTTCCTTCCTTCCTTCCTTCCTTCCTTCCTTCCTTCCTTCCTTCCTTCCTTCCTTCCTTCCTTCCTTCCTTCCTTCCTTCCTTCCTTCCTTCCTTCCTTCCTTCCTTCCTTCCTTCCTTCCTTCCTTCCTTCCTTCCTTCCTTCCTTCCTTCCTTCCTTCCTTCCTTCCTTAACAAAGAGGCAGTTTTATAAGGAGTAGCAGAAAAGACAACTTCCTTTAAAAAAAGCGTGAAGACCTGTCTCTCTGTCTCTGCTTGGTAAAGAATTTATGTTGCAGATAGAGGTCCGTGCAGTAACCCAAACCACCATCATTCATTAAGCCTGGGAAAACAAATTTTAGAAAAACAGTTCAATCAAGTCAAGATTTATAGCCTCTTTTTCACTTTATCCTTACAATGGTTTCTTTTAAATGATTTTCTTTACTTTGTGTCTCTTTGGATGATAAACTCTGTTTACTGGACAGCATCTCACAAATTATTTCATATAATTTCAATATAAACTCAGGCTGAATACCAGTTTTTTTCTGCTATGGAAGGCCTTCCTCTTTTATTCAAGCTCCATTTCCTATTCTTACAAACAATCCCATCACCCCCCCAGAAGAAAATGCCTCACAGGCATCCCACAGGCAAAAGTCGGCAACTGAATCCAATGCATATTCTGTGCCATGTGCTGAATACTGTACGTGTCAAGTTGAGTCTTGAGTTAGAAATTGCCCCAGTTTCCACCACAGAGATGTGCTGAAACACAAGCAGTTAAATAAAAAGTAAAAATATTCAGCATTACTATGAAGTGAATTTGTGATTTTTTTGCCATGATTATTGGCCTGTTTTTGAAGTAGCGGTACAATTAAAAGCTATTTCATTATAGGTGTGCAAAAAGAAAATTTTCCCAGCTGTAGGTGATGACTCTCATCAGTGAAATACACCTAATAAGATACAATCTAGTAACATGGAATAAGAGCTCATACAGCCAGCTCCCTTTCTGCTGCCTTTCCCAGATGCAGTTGTTCATTAGAATTATGCACAAAACATTTGATTGACCTGAGGCTCCACCTATCAACACAATTTCTAAACATACAGTGTTCGTTTCTGGAATAAAATCAGAGCAGTGCAATTGCTCTTGATGTTCTTATCTTGACAGTCTGAATTCAGTTCCCTCTTTCTAATTCGAGACTTATACAAAGACATAGGATCCTGAAGAAATCAGCTTTGGCATGAGGAGTACTGAGAGACTTATTACATTACTAATGCTTACACCGAACAACTTAGCAGATAAACCTATAACACAATACTTCCTAGAAGGTGTACAGAGGAATATGTTTTTACTCTTTTTCACGTTGTCTTAGAAGTTCACAGATGATTCTAACAGTGTATTTTTCTTAGTGTAATTACCTGACAGAATGTACTGCGGAGAGCCCTCTTCCAAATTTTAGCCATGCTCTGCATTACGAATGCTGGGCTATGAAGTTAGCAGAAACTCTTGTAGGGATTCCAGAACACTTTCCCAGAAGTGTTTCTGCTAGTCTGAGTAGCAGCCTTGTCACTCTTTGATGCGGCAGAGAATGTACATTTCCAAGAAGCCAGATATTTTGGCCAATGAAGAACTGTGAAGAGAAGGGCTTGGATTTTATTTCATCAGTCCCTCTGCAGAAGCTTTTCACAGGCTGATATTGTCAGCTGTGCTAGCCAAGAGAGCTCTCCACATACTCAGGTGGACTGTTGCCAGGCCCTCAAAGAGGAAAACAAGGTAGGATTTCTCTCCTATTCTAACACATCTCCACAAAATTAGAAATTTCTGTCTCAGAGCTTAGGCTTGGTACTATTCCAATTGAATACAAGAAAACTATGTGGTTTAGTGGAACTATCCATCTAGCTTTAACAAAATCATTTAAATTTGCAACACAGCAAAAGTGAGCATTATACTAGCTTGCAGTGCTTCCTGTTGTCTAGCAGAATCCTGAAACAGATTTTCAAGTTTCTCCTGAAGGACACAGTATTTTGTTGGTGTCTACCAATAGCATTCATAATAGCTACTAACCTTTCATGAAGCTGCTTAAGCTAGACTCTAGCAGTACCAAATTCCTTACTTCTTACAGCAGAACTAGGTACCAACTCTATTAGCTCTCAACTGGAGGGAGGTAGCTGTCTTCCCTTCCACCCACAGCTAATTAATCTTCACTGTGATTCCCAGCCTTGGAAAAAAAAAATGTCGGCAATGGCTGCAATGGTTTTGGTCCTTTAAAATATTTTACTGCATGATTAAGAAAACCAACCCGGCTTCAAATCTGCTGCCTGCTGATTTGAGGGTACAATCAACGTTCCACATATACCACATAAAGAGGTATCTTGCACAGTAGGACATGCCTTGTAACAGTCCCTTGAATCAGGCCTTGCAAGCCTGTAATGAAGAATCACCTTGAAATGCTGACAAGCACAAAGATCGCCAGCAATGAAACTGAATGAGGTTTTAGACAGCTTTGAGAGTTTTCAGGCCCTTTAAAGCCCAAATAAGTGAAGATGAAAAAGCTGAGGATCTCTATAATTCCTGAATGGTGGACTCAATGCTCAAGTTACCCTCCTACAGTTTAAAGGTTAATTATTATCTGTATGAATTACAAAATACTGATACTAAAATAATATCTCAAATGTCTTGCAAAAAGTTGGTGCAGACAGCAGTCTCAATGTTTTAAAAATTATCATATGAATTTAAAATTAACATTTAATAGACATGATGCATATTATATGCAGTCATGCTAATTTACTTCAACCAGGATCTGGCCCAAACAATCTTACCCTGGTGGTTTGGATTTCTCTCTCACAACCTTCAGAGCTGTTTTTAGATGTATAAATATATTTGTACGGAAGAAATATTTTGACAAAGAGTTGACTTGGATGTTTTCCAGAATTGTAATCTTCCAAGTCATCATTTATGAAATTCATATTTAGAAAACAGAAAACTTGTGCAAAATGTCTTATAAAACAGCCTTGGCTCCTTTATGCCTACATACTTTTCATTCAGTAATATGATCATTTGTTTAAAATATTGCTGATTATAATCAATTTGGTTTTAAAAAATCTTATGTTTTATTGAACCAATAATTCCAGTCCAAAGTTAAATAGGGAGCCTAGATGAGCTCTGATAAAAAAAATAAGATTGAACATCCCTCTTTGCCAAAAGAAGTTTCTGATGTTTTGTATTTGGTGAATTTAGTCTCACACAGCTGCAGTAAGAGAATACATACATCTTTTATAAAATAATTATTATTCAGATTTCTATGCCCAATTAGAGATCTGATGCTCTTTTCTTTGCACCAGTAATTCAGCAAAATTGGATTAACATAGCTTTTCCTTCTGAACCTACTGACTTTAAAAAAAAAAAGAAGAATAGCAACAAAACATCTTCACCACTTTTGCCCTATCAGCTGTGGAGTGCACAACAAGCAAGAGCTGAGCAGTATTGTTTTCTACCCATCACAGTGCAAAAAGCTCTGATAAATTGCAACAATAAAGGCTTGGAACATTACAATCAATACTTAATGGAATAATGTAAATCCAGCTTGTGCATGGCTTGGGGATTTTGTTCTCTTGCAAAGAGCAAAAGATTGATGCACAGCAGCAGAAGTGCATCTTTTTTTCCCCACAGTCAGAGCTATAAGAAAGACACAATAATGTACTAAAGTTTCTTTGCTTGTATTGTGGAGTTATTACTATTATTTTTTTTCCAGCCTGGTTTAAAAGGAGTCAGAGAGACATTGTGTCTCCCAGGGCTCTGTAAAAACCAAGTTAATGGTATTCTCAGTCTTTAGACACATTTTCACATCCTCCATCTGCTTGGGAAGAAAAAAACAGATTTCAATAACAAAAATTGTACAGATCTGCCTTCAGGCAACAGAAAATGCATGTGATAAAGGAATAGCCATGAAGTGCAAAGGAGTATTTAGGTCTTAGTGCTTATTGACTGGAGACTATAAAGGAGATGTGAAGGATGTGTGAAAAATCCTAAATAAAAAAGCTAGAATAACATGTAATGTGGATTAAAAAAAGTGCTTGAAATGAATGCAACTGCCACTAAAGAACATGGTAAGGGGAGGAGGTGGGATGAGAGAAATGAATGACAAGAATGAAGATAAGCAGTATTCTGCATCCAGAGCTCGGTTCAGGAAGCATACTATACTCTGAGATTCAGTCACTTGGGTACCTTACATCGAATAAAACAACACTCAAAATGTAAGATTTTACTTTATCTCTTTATCTCTATTGAGTTGTATTTTATCTTCAAAGGAGGTCAGGCACACAATCAGTTTGAAAAGTTAAAGAAGATTCAAACTCAAGGGGTAGTGGAAATGTAGAAATAGTAAATAGAAATCACATTTTTAATATCCATTCCAGTCATTCAGGGAAAAGTATTAATTAGAAACCCCATTTGTCAAATATTACATCTTCAGAGTGCATAGTATTTTTTTCAAAATTTAACAGTAGACTCATAGAATTGTAGAATGGTTTGGATTGGAAAGGACCTTAAGATCATCTAGTTCCAACCCCCCTGTCATGGGCAGGGAGTCCTCAGCCTAGACCATGTCACCCAAGGCTCTGTTCAATTTGGCCTTGAACACTGCCAGGGATGGAGCATTTACCAGTTCTTTGGGCAATCTCAAAGGGTGTACCAATGCCTCACCATCCTTGGATGAGAGGTACTCCCTCCCCCTTATGATCCTCACAACCCCCCTTTGAATTTGCTCCAACAGCTCCATGTCCTTCTTATGTTGAGGGCACCCGAACTGTACACAATACTCCCAGTGAGGTCTCATGAGAACAGAGTAGAGGAGTAGGATCATCTCTCTTGACTTACTGGTCACACCTCTTTTGATGCAGCCCAGGGTACAGTTGGTTTTCTGGGCTGCAAGTGCACACTGCCTGGTCATGTTCAGTTTCTCTCTGAAAACCAATGCAGTAGGAAGGAGAAGCACATTAACAGAGATTACCTGTGTTTTTCGGATGCACGTATTATGAAAATATTATGTTCAGCCATGTATATTCCAATATCAGGCATAAAGTCCTTTGGAAGGTTTGGGTAAAGTTGCTTCTTTTCCTTCCCCTTCTGCTGTTCAAATGATGAGAAATGTATTTTTTCTACTTATATGCATAGAAGACAAATGTAGATGGATTTTATGTAAGGTCTAGTTTCCTGCTTTTACAGGAATCATAACACATCAGAACAATATCTTTCTTATTCTAAAATACATAGTGAAAACAGGTTTTTATTTTCTTCTTTGTCCTCATTATTGCTACTGGTAATCCAATAGATAGCATGAAATTCAGCAGATGCTTAATTCCTAGCATAAAATTTATTCATACATTGCTTATACTAATTTATTTTTATTTTTATGCCAGTGTTAACCTTTAGCTCACCTCTAATTTGGAGGGAGTTCGTTCCTAGGTGTTTGCCTCCACAGTATTTTTTTGGATAGCAATCTTGCCCATTTTAGGCTAAGTGAGTCAGAGTATTGCAGTTTTCTGAGACACTATCTTTTTTTCTAGAAGTCTTTCTACATACTCATTTCGTACAAGTCATCTTTCTGGAAGAGAAGCAGCCAAAATTGTCATTCCTGTATTCCAGACAATATGGTCAGAAATTCTGCGCTGGGATATTAAAAGATTAAAAAAAAAAAAAAAAAAAAAAAAAAAAAGAGAAAGTCAGAAAGCCTGGAAACCTATGTTCATTGCTGATTCATAGAACCAAGTCTTAACTGTGCGTCAAAGCATAAAATGGATTTTGTGACTTAAACCCTAAAAGTCCTAGAGTCTGAGCCTGATTTGAGCTGACTGCTACTATTCAGGAATGAGATTGAGGAGAAAAATCAATACTTCCATGAAAATTTTATTCATTTTTCTGTCACAGGAGGAAAAAAAAAAAGGACATAGAATGTTATGAATTATTATTAAAGTTGCAAAGAAATATCAAAATGACACAGAATATAATTAACCCACTGTATGAATCCATGGCATGTCTGCCTCTTGAATACCATGGATACTAAACTTTCCATCTCAAAAAGTGAATACAGCAGAAAAAGTTTCAAAGGCAGCAATGAAGCTAATCAAAGCCTGCAGCACTGAAGAGCAATTAAGTATGCTCATATTTGTCAGCCTGAAAAAAAATGCAAATGAGAGTGGCTGTGGTAAAGTTTAATAAAAGCATGGGTGTCAGAAAGACAGTGAAAATGGAATCACTGGTAAACCAACAGGAGTAAATTTTCTTCTGCCTGGAAGGCTAGAGAACAATCACCTCCTGCAGAGGGTATACCATACACGCACCACTACTATGCTCGCATTTCTCCCCTTCCCCTGCATTTGTGACTATATGTAAAGTGAAATAGGATACAGCAAAACAATCCAGAGTCTGTAGAGACAAATGTATGCAAAACTATTCTTTTACTACCAATATCATAAGCAGTCAAGGAATAAGCTGCAAGATCAGCTCCTTCTTCCTGATTATACATACATACCACCACAGCAGCATTACAGAGATGAAGTTAATTCTGCCCAGACATCTGTCTAGTATGCTTCAAATATCTGAAAACAATGGTGTAGTTGACATAGTAATAGAAAATACATTCTAAAATATCTCATGAATATCTGATGAGAAGTATCTCAGAGACTTCTATGGTCAGACTAAGATCTATTGTCAGGTATGTCCTTTCTTCACAGAAAAGGTTGAAGAAAAGATCATTTTCAAGTGTTAACCCTGCCATATTATTCAAAAATGGAGTTGACAAATGGCCACCTCCAGTTGCTGACCTAATTTAACAGAGTCATCTCATGGGTCAGCCTTTTAATGACTCTGAGGACAGAGAATAAGAAAGAGATGAGGGATGAAATTCTGCCATATGCCATAACATATGTACAACAGCATTCAGTGCTTGCACTGCAGTGAATTTATGTCAGCATGAGGCTCTCCAGTTTAAACATACCATAATAAATCTGAAACGAATTTTTACCTATCAACAGCCACATTTAAATAAAAGAAAACATGATAGTTGCCCAATACTATTATTCTTCATAAAATCTAACAACATACCTAAGTATCTTATCTTAAATTTGAACTCTGACTGGTTTCTGCTACAAATAGCATTAACGATGTTACAGCATCTGATGGTATAAATCATACCAGGTAACAAGCTCCGTATCTCTTTGCATAACTTCTGGACAGCGTAAAGGCCTAAATGATTATTATTTACTACCTTGTACCCAAAGACTCCTTCCAGCCTGGAAATACATTGCTTTCTTGATGTTATAAATAGAAGGCAAATTCTGTTCCTACGAAAACAATTTACAATCATTGAGTATTTAAAGACTTTACATGTGCTCAAAATAAAGCTCAGGAGGTTCAACTGACTTCACTAAAATTGCAGATCTTCTCAATGTTAAGTTTGTAAAAAGATCTTTGTGGGACTAGGGCCTAAGATTTTAGTCTTGTCCAGGTCTTCTGGGTTTGTCATTTTGATCGCTCATCTCTGTACAAAATCATGCTACAAGAGAGAACAGCATGAAGTGGTAATATATTTGAACCTATCTGGAAATGAAATGACATTTTGTATATATGTTATGAAAATGTTCTAAGAGAAAATTTCTGAAACTTCTCCTTGAAATTGAGTTTTTGTCAGGATTTTAAGAACTCTTAGAAGCCAACTTCCTTCCTTTGTAACAAATCAAACCAAAACCAAAGAGTCCAATATACCCAATTTTGTAAAACATTCTCAAGCTAAAATGTTCAGTGTAGAAGATAGGTAAACACAACAACCAAGAATCCTATGGAAAATGGTTCCAGAGGGGCGGGTTTTATTTATACAACCATGACTATTAGTACCATATGAAGTCACACTGAAACCATAGAAGCATAGCAATTTAGAAGAGATTATATCTCCGTAAGTAGGTGCTGCTCAGAGAAGACTTAGAAAAATGTAACTTTCAAGATTAAGGAACTGGGTGGAGGCATATGTACAATCACAACATTGGAGAGGAAGGTGTGGGCTGAAGAGTGATAAGTGGAGCAAGAAGCCAATTGCTTCTTTATGCCCCTCTTGTTGACTATTTTGCCTATCGTGTCCTTTCGTTTTATTCCTCACATACAGAACCACTGCAGTTATACCCACATAAATGTGATTTCATCAATGCTAGCATCCTGCAGAAATAAATGCAAAAACTCTCCTTCAACATCTAACTTACAGCAACTCACACTTGTTTACCCAGATGTAACATATGCCTTCTTACCACTGAATTTGTACTACTGTGTCATAACTCATAAGATCAAATATATATTTCTCTATATTTCTAGGTATTTGAGAAACTGCCGACAGTTCTATTGTTTTGTCACTACAAATAGCAACAAAGATGATTTGTGCATAACGGACAAAGATGCGTACACATTTCAAAGCCTGCTACATATCTAGCAAGTTGAAAAGTAATGACATTTACAAAATGGATAAAAAAACAGGGGTTACAATATCTTAATTACTAAGACTAACATAGATCTGCGTTCACTCTGTACCTCAGCATCCCTAGTTGTGGGCTGTATTTCCTTTATCAATATGTTTGATGAGAATCAGTTAATTCTTTTGCAATGTTACAAAAATGACAAGTACTTTTACTAAAGGTTCAAGACAGGATAATGCAGTACTCTTGTCCATCAGGGTCCTCTTCTTCACATGGATGTAACATAGTGTGAACTACCCATATGTTATAACATATGGCAGAATACCAGTATCTTTTCATATACCTTATTCTTCATTCTCAGTGTAAGCAAATGTCTCTTTCACAGGGGGATGCTGAGTTAAATTTGGCCACAGATTGAGTGAGTTGGGGTTTTGCTGGAGTAGATTAACAAGAGACAACCGAAAAAACAAGAGGGACTACAACTTCTTTTTCACCCCTAAAAGAAAAAAGACAACTTAAAATACAGTTATGTTATACAGGGCATATATATTTAGATATTTTTTAGTAAATTTTTAGATATATTCTCCATTCTTCCTCCTAAGAAATCAATAATGTTAAGTGAGCAGTACATGGTAAATTCTTTCATATTCTAGCTTTTTTTCTCAAATCTTTTGCAGGAACTGGGCTTTATAGCACATTCTAGAATGCTCGGTTTCAAAATTACCTTCAAAATTATGTAAGATTTACCAAATGAACCTTTGTACCCAGCATTTGAAATACAATAACCTTTTCAGTTCAGTTTCATGTCATTTTAAAAGAGAACCAGAAATGCTTCATTCTTGGTAGTCTGTACTCCTACATATATGACAACATGAAATCACACATATACAAAATCCCTATTACTATTTCATAAAGAGAAATACTGGAGACTGGGAAAAACTATGAGAACAAATGAAAGTTAAATCTTGATTTGTGGAAGGGAATTACCTGCCTCCTGTCACAATGGCATCTAATATTTTCATACATGTCATAAAGATTTGGCAGTAAAATCTTGATTGTATATTTATATGAAGTGAGAATGGCGCACAGGTCAGATAGAAAACTGATTTAAATAATTGCAAGCCTTGATTTATACAGAGCGCAGAGTTTTGAATACCCAAAAATGCAATCCTATGGAAAATACAAATTAAGCAAGTTGCTCTCCTGACCAGGTGTCCATTCTATAATCAAATGTGCATCTTTTATGCAAATAATTCTGGTTCAAGATAAAACGTGGGAAAAAACGCCCATTGTGGAGAAAATCTGTAGATAACAGAAATCAAAAAACCTGAAAAGTAAGCCAGAAAGAAGTCAATTTCTACTTCCTTGCTCATTTTGCTAACCTGCTTAGGTTAGCTTTTGGTGCAAAAGTTACTGTAGCTAAAGAATAGCTGAACATTTACACCAAGTTCTAGTCCTCCAGGGAACTAAAATTCAAATAAAATTTGAAATAACATCACAGAAAAAACACTTTTTTGTAGTATACATCTTATTTTTGCTTCAGCTGTACACCATTGAATTTGTAAATCAGCTCCATCTGAGAACACAAAGAAGGACTACAGAGCTCTGGGGAGGTGGTTAGGGGCTCTGGAGCGCAGATTGTCTTTTCGTCAATTCTCCAGGATACAGGGCAGGACCTTGAAAAAGTCTAGGAGGATTGGCCAAGTTAATAAATGGTTAGAAGGGTGGTGCTGTAGTCAGAGGTTTGGGCACCTTGAACATGGGACACAATTTAGTAGGCCAGGTCTACTGAGGCCTGGTAGAGCTGGTCTGACAAAGAAAGGGAAGAGTGGATTTAGTAGGAGGCTTGCCAGACTGGTCAAGGATGCTTTAAACAAGATGTGTTGGGGGAGAGGGGCATCATTCCATCCCAACATACCCAATCACTGGCCAGCACCTACAGTAAATGTTCAGAGCAATGTGGAGATATTCCAGCTGCTCCAGCCAATGAGCCAGCTTCATTTGGAGCTCGTCTCAGACGCCTCTATACAAATGCCCATAGCATGGGGAACAAACAAGAGGGCTTAGAGATGTGTGCACGTCTACGGGGGTATGATATCATACGCATCACAGAAACATGGTGGGATGGCTCCTATTACTGGTGAGTTGGAATGGAAAGTTACAGGCTCTTTGGGAAAGACAGGCCTGACAGACAGGGAGGGGGAGTTGCTATTTATGTTAGGGGTAAGCTGGAGAGTATGGAACTCTGGGGACAGGTGAGCAGTCAATAGAGAGTTTGTGGGTCAGGGTTAAAGGGAGAACAGCGATGGGAGACATTATTGTGGAGATCTGTTACAGATCGCCTGACCAAGGGATGAAAATCTATCCGTGGGTCCTGAAGGAGCTGGCAAATGAAGTTGCTAAGCCACTGTCCATCATATCTGAAAAATCATGGCAGTCAGGTGAAGTTTCCAATGACTGGAAAAAGGGAATATAACCCCCATTTTCAAGAAGGGGAAAATGGATGAGCCGACGAACTACAGACCAGTCAGTCTCATCTTTGTGCCTGGCAAAATCTTGGAGTGGATTCTCCTGGAAGGCATACTGAGGCACATGAAAACCAAAAAGGTGGTTGGTGACAGCCAGCATGGCTTCCCTAAGGGGAAATCCTGCCTGACCAATCTGGTGGCCTTCTATGATAGGGCTACAGAACTGATCGGCAGGGTAGAGCAGTTGATGTCATCTACCTGGACTTGTGCAAAGCGTTTGACACGGTCTCACATGACATCCTTCTCTCTAAGTTGGAGAGACATCAATTTGACAGGTGGACCACTCAGTGCATAAAGAACTGGCTGGATGGCCGCACGCAAAGAGTAGTGCTCAATGGCTGAATGTCCAGCTGGAGACCAGTAACGAGTGGTGTCCCCCAGGGATCAGTGTTGGGACTGGTCTTGTTCAACATCTTTGTGGGTGACATGGACAGTGGGATTGAGTGCGCCCTCAGCAAGTCTGCTGTTGACACCAAGCTCTGTGGTTCAGTTGATACGTTGGAGGGAATGAATGCCATCCAGAGGGAGCTAGACACGCTTGTGAGGTGGGCTGATACTAACCTGATGAAGTCTAACCATGACAAGTGCAAGATCCTATACCTGGGTCAGAGGAATCTCTGGCACAGCTACAGGTTGGGCAGAGAAGAGATTCAGAGCAACCCTGAGGAGAAGGACTTGGGTGTATTGGTCGATGAAAAAATGAACATGAGCCGGCAGTGTGCACTCGTAGCCCAGAAAGCCAACTGCATCCTGGGCTGCATCAAAAGGAGTGTGACCAGCAGGTCGAGGGAGGTGATCCTGCCCCTCTGCTCTCGTGAGACCTCACTTGGAGTATTGTGTGCAGTTCTGGTGTCCTCAACATAAAAAGGACATGGAACTGTTGGAACAAGTCCAGAGGAGGACCACGAGGATGATGAGGGGACTGGAGCACCTCCCTTAGGAAGATAGGCTGTGAAAGCTGGGGCTGTTCAGCCTGGAGAAGAGAAGGCTGCGTGGAGACCTCCTAGCAGCCTTCCAATATCTGAAGGGGGCCTATAAGGATGCTGGGGAGAGGCTCTTCATGAGGGACTGTAGTGAGAGGACAAGGGGTAGCGGATTCAAACTTAAACAGGGGAAGTTTAGACTGGATATGAGGAAGAAATTCTTTACTGTGAGGGTAGTGAGGCACTGGAATGTGTTGCCCAGGGAAATTATGAATGCTCCATTGCTGGTGGTGTTCAAGGCGGGGTTGGACATAGCCTTGGATGGCATGGTTTAGTGGGAGGTGTCCCTGCCCATGGCAGGGGGGTTGGAACTAGATGATTGTAAGGCCCTTTCCAACCCTAACTATTCTATGATTATATGATTCTATGACTTGAATCAGATTTCTGGATGTTATAGGCTAGAGCAGCGGAAAAGTATTCAGGTTAAATGATGAAGAGAGTGGGAATTTCAAAAAACTAGATAGTTCAATTGCTGCCTCTCTGAGGCACGGTGGCCTGGTTTAGGGTCGGCTCAGGCAATCACCTACTCGCGATCGCGGGTCCATTAGCACGCAAACACCAATGTGGTGGACGGCAAATGGCGTTTATTGCAGAGTGACACCGCATTATATAGCTTTGGTTTACAACGTCACATCCGTCTGCTTACGTTTTCGAGCTAAGATCTGGGGAGGGGCTCTGTCTTTTCGTTACAGCACGACATCTTCCGACCGCAAAGCCCTGGCTGCCTACATTTCCCCCCCCTCTATGCTTAAATGAATTACCTAAGATATACTAATCTAAAAAATAGGTATGACAAACTGGAACACACTTTGTAGCAATCTTAGGAAACATATGTAAGAAACCTTGAATAAAAAACCTAAGGCACTATAAGTGAGGTACTATAACGAGGTTCCACACAACCTATAAAACAGAAGAAGGAGGTATGATGACCCTGTAAAATCAAAAAACTTGCTCCAAACAGCGTCATCGCAATGTAAGGAGGGAGGCTCATTCTGAGGGTACTTGTGACTTTTGCACTTGTGAGAACTTAAAGTGTAGTTTGTAAACAAGTGAAATTTACAGTCCAATTCAGCAAGCTTCTTATCTTAGCTGCTTTTTATCTTCCAGGCCTGCATTCTTGTTTCATTAAATGTCCGGGAGTTGCTTCTTTTCCACCGTCGGCTGCACAGAGGTAACCAGGAGTTACCCCTGCTACATGGCCAGCAGCACATATTTGTTTTCATTCAGAGCAGGCATATGTCCATTCTCTAACAAGAAGTCATCCATGAGCCAAAGCTGTTTTACCAGGACTTCAATCATACCACGAATACGTTGCAAAATACAAGGTACAATCATAACTATGGTCAAGATTACTACCAAAATCATTCGAATACCTTTAACCAGGTGTCAGATGTCATAAATGCTGTACTGTGGAAAGAAAATCAAAACTAGATAAATTTAAAAGTTTTCTACTGTTTGAAGAGAATCTCTACATTTGGACTAGATCGTATCTCCAATATATGCTAACCACAGGCTGCTTGGCCTGCCTTTTTCTCCTGTATAGTTCTCTGATAACAGGAGAGGCCATCCCTCACATCAAGGTCTGGCATGGCATGTGTCTCCACCACTCAACGCCTGCTGGGTTGCAGCCAGCAGCGGAGCTAAAGGTTCTTCTTGGTGGCAAACACAGAGGCCAACCCAGTCTTGCCCTTGACTGTGGTAGGAGTCGTGGCACCTTATTATCAGTGCAGAGGTTCACCTGCTTTATTCAGTAACAAGTCACTACTATGGTAAGGCACGTACAGATTTACATTAACAGTATGTACACTACAGGGTGCAGTAGCGTGGTTTCTTATTAACAACTGGCTAGAAAGTATAGGTAATGTTATACACAAAATCACAGCCTTTAATAAGAGCTACTTTATAGGCACACACATTCAAGCTCCTGTAGTTAAGACATTGGGTTTTCTGCTCATCTGTCCAGCTCATGGCAAGGCTTGAGAAACTTTGCAGGCAGCCTCCATGGACCTGTAGATAGAACACAAATACATCCCTTCCCCCATGCCATAAATCCCTGTCGGCAGCAGCACCTCTGCATTAACCCTTTCTTGCCTAAAACATTAATCTGCTACACATTAAAAACTTTTACATTAACCCAATAACAAAAATACACAGAACACTGTCTGCCCTCAACCGACACACACATACACACACATTCATGGGATCCCACAAACACACTCCACACAACTACAACATGTGAAACACAAAACGCAGACAATCATTACGCCCATTACATGGTCACACATACAAAACGCAGTGCAATGACCCTGTGAAGACAATCAAGAAACCAGCTCCGAGCAGCATTATCACAGTACAGGGTGGCAGGCTCAATCTCAGCGGGCGTCCCCGCAGAGGCTCTGCCTCCCTCACATTGCATGAGGCTTGGGCTTCTAAACTGGCAGAAATGCACACTCGTTCCAATGCAGGTGGCCAGCCTGCATTGGAAGGAATGGCCTGCGTCTATGAAAGATTTGTATTAGCTTTTTTGGTATATGAATACTATAGAGAAGCTACAATAACACAACATGCTTGTCTTTCACAGTTGTACTAGGAGGTAATACTACATGGATACATTCTTAAAATAGTTGCCGGTGTTCTACCATCATAACGCTCACTCTTTCCAACCGGCTCTTGGCAAATGATACGAGCTTATTTATTATGCAGGATCCGAAGATCAGTGCCAACACGATCATTGTGAGTTCTGCCGGTGTGGAACTCTCAGGCTTGGGCAGGACACTTGGTTCTGGGGCGGAGGGGGCGCTCGGCATCAAAGTGTACAGGTTACTGGGACGTCTGATGAGGTATTTCTGTGGACAAAAACTCACAATTTTCGTTAGCTTTATTCTGAAGATCTGGTTTAATAGACTTAAGCGGGCACCACTTAATTCTGCCGTCTTTTCTAACAGCAGCATACCCCCGCCCCGTAAGAACTAGCCTCCAGCCTTGTTCCCATTCTCCCAGCTCGTTTCTAATTATGACCAATGGGCCTTCTTCCAGTGCTCGAGTAGCCCAGTGTTTTTGGGTGGGGCTATTCACCTCTTCGCCCCTGGGAAATTGATTTAGTGCTAGCAGAGCAGTTGCCAATAGGCGTGCTTGATCTCCTGAGGGAATAGCATCGGCAAAACCTTCTGCTCTCGCTAACACCTCCAATTTAGATTTTAGAGTTTGATTTGCTCGTTCTACTATAGCTTGTCCTGTGCTATTATAGGGGATGCCTTGTGTTAGGGTAATACCCCATTTCAGAGCAAATGCCTGAGCTGATTTAGAAACAAAATTTGGACCATTGTCCGTTTTGATCTGATTAGGAATCCCAAGCCACGCCATGGCTGTCAACCAATGCTGAATGATTGCTTTGGAGTCAGTCTTAAGATGTTGAGTGGCTACGATTACCCCACTATATGTGTCTACAGTTACCGCTAGCCATGCTCGAGGTTTCAGCAACTGGCAGAGTGTAAAATCTGTCTGCCACACTTCGGAGGCTTTAAGCCCCCTAGGGTTTATTCCGCTGGACCACAGTGGTGCTTTCTGGCAGTGAGGACATGTAGCTACTATATGTCTCGCATCAGTGACGGAAATCCCGCATCTCTTTGCTAAAGCTTTGGCTCCGATGTGGAGAGACTCATGTAGCTGACGGGCATCTCTTAATGTCCACAGCCCTTTTGCAGCAGCGTCTGCTTTATCATTACCGGTTTGGAAATACCCTTTGATTGGGCTGTGGCTGTTGACATGGATGACTGATATGGTGCCCTTTCGAGAAAAAAGTGCTTCTTCCAGCATTAGGGCTACTGTGGATGTCGACACACCAGGCCCCGACATGGCCAGGCAAAGTTTGGCCACGAATATTGAATCAGTCACTATGTTGAGATGTTCAGTGGGAAACAGCCCGCATGCTAGGACTACAGCCGTCGCCTCAAGCTGTTGAGCTGAAAGAGCACAATCAGTTATTTTAATGCAGTGCCATTTTTCTTCTGATTTCCATACTGCTACCGCGGTTGAGGTCGTTGAAGATGCGTCGGTAAAGACCGTTGGTCCTGGTTGGGGGCGGTCCATGATTTTCTGTGGAAGGTCGATGTCGATGATTGCTAACAGTGGAACCCAGGGGGGTTTTGCGGAGTACCGAACCTCTCCACGAAACCCGACAAGAGCTATAGCCAGATACTCTGACATCACCACAGATTGTGCTGGGATCCGTTTACGAAAGGGTAGGTATAGCCTGGCCGGTTCAATGCCTAGATATCTTAGGGCGAGTTTTCTGCCTTTCATAATAAGGTTACCAAGGCACTCAATTCCTGGAGAAAATGCACGTGAAGGTTTTCCTAACACTACCCATTGTATTGGTTGGGCTTTTTCAGGGGGGCCCTGGGCTAGTGCTCCGACTCCCCCTCCTGCTGTGAAGTGCACATACAGATCAAGTGGTATATTTGGATTCCATCTAGCGAGCGTGCTAGATAACACCTGTTGTTCAATGAAATCGAGAGAATTCATTGCTTCTGTCGTCAGAGTTTTTTGTTCCCACGGGTTCTTTCCTTTCAAAAGATCGTACAGGGGGGTCATAATTTCAGGTGGGATCAGGATAATATTACGTAGCCATTGCAAGGATCCCACTAACTGTTGCATATCATGGAGTGTCTTAATATTCCGACGAATTTTTATTTGGGGAGGGGTTATGTAAGAACTTGTAATCTCCACTCCCAAAAAAGTTACACATGGTCCTCTTTTAATTTTTGCGCTCGCAATTTTGAACCCGTTCATTTTCAGAGTTTCTGAAACCGTTGATACTAGTTGGTCCACCTGGCTGCCAGACGGTGCAGCGATTAAAATATCATCCATGTACTGAATGATGGTCGCAGTCCGGTTACTGCGCCGGACCGGTGCCAATGCTCGATCTACTGTAATTTGGCAGATAGTGGGGGAATTGATCATTCCTTGAGGCAAGACTTTCCACTGGAAACGTAGGTTGGGGCGTTGGCTGTTTGGGAACACGACAGAAAAAGCAAACCTTTCCTTATCCTCTTCATGCAGGGGTATTGAAAAGAAACAATCCTTAATATTGAGGACAGCACAAGGTTGTCCTTTCGGTATCATAGAGTTCATTGGTAATAGTGTTTGGACGGGACCCATTGGTTGAATTGTCTTGTTTATTTCACGCAGATCATGGAGGAGACGAAACCCCTCGCCAGTTCGTTTGGGTATTACAAAAACTGGAGTATTCCACGGACTAGTGGAAGGCTCTATATGGCCTCGTTGTAGTTCACGATCAAGTAGCTCGAGAGGAGCATCCATTCGAGGCTTCGATAGGAGCCACTGCTCGACCCACACTGGGTTGGACGATTTCCACGTCAGTTTAATTGGTGGAAGTGGGTGTGCAGCAGTGGCCCTTAGGGTAAATTTGTCACTCGAGCTTTTAATAGGACTAAAGCGTCCCTTCCCAGCAGGGGTGGAACCCCTGACATGACGTATGGGCGAAGGATGATGGTTTTTTCCGGTCCCTTTTCAGTATGAAGTGTGATAGCGATCAATTGAGCGCTCTTCCAGGCTCGGCTTGATCCCCCGACTCCACCCACCATAGGAGCATTTTCTAATTTCCAGTGCGGAGGCCATTTTGTCTTAGGGATAACTGTAACATCTGCCCCAGTGTCTATCAAGAAAGGAATGCTAATAGTAGTATCATCTGAGCTATTATAGAGAGAACAGATCCCCCGCACTACTGGTGGGTTATCGCACTTTATTACCAAGGCCACTCTAGGGTCTCGCCCCCACAGGGTTGTTCTTGCTGTTCCTGAGATAGGGGCAGAGTCGATTGACCCGTCGGCTGAACCGTAAAGTGGGTCGCTTCTCGAGGGAGCAGTGGGTTTGGGAGTGCTTCGTTCCATCTGGGGTTCGCATAATTCGGCCGCCTCATGTACCGAGTGGGAGAGGGCCGTGTGCGGCCCAAACGCCCTCTCCCCCTCCCGTTTCCCTGCGGTAGACCTCTACGAGGGCAATCCCTGGCAAAATGTCCTGTCCGCCCACAAATCCAACATGGTCCTTTTTTATGGGGGGGCGGCTCCCCTAACTGAGGGCAGTTAGCTACCACGTGGCCTTTCAGGCCACATTTAGAACATATCATTACAGTAGCCATTACTGCGGCAGCTGCCTGAAGCGGGGTCAGCTGCTCTTCATTCGCGACATGTTTTATCATGGTCGCGACACTTGACCCTGCCGGCAGTGATCGTAGAATTTCTTTGGTTTTCGTGTTACACTGTTGACGTAAACAGTCCGCAACAACTGGGTCTTTGGCTTCTGGAGGCAGGGTCGAGGAATCGACCGCTGCTTGGAGACGATCTACAAATTGCGTAAAGCTCTCACTTTCATTTTGTTTTATTGTGGACCAAGGTGATGGTCTTACAATAGTTCTAGAAGTTGTGTGAATAGCATCCCTAGCTGCACGAGTTGTTGCCTTGACTTCCTCAGGATGTAGGCCTTCAGCTTGTTCCTGGGGGGTAAGCATTGCTGGATCCGTACCCATTAGGCGCGGTAAACTGGAGTTACGTAATGGGTGGCGCCTTCCAGGTGGTTTGGTCAATTGTTTCACACAGTTATCTTCCCATTCTTGTTTGAAAACAATTATCCCTGCTCCATCAAAAATAATTTTGGAAATATGTCTCATGTCAAATGGGAGCAAGTCATCTCCTGCGAAAACCCCATCTATAAGAGTAGAAACCATGGCAGAATTAAGCCCCTTGTCTGCAATTGCTTTAACAATTGCTTGTATATCTTTAGGATTTACTGGTGAAAAAATATTTTGGCCTCCCTCCGTCACTCGGACCGGGAATGCTAACGTGGTCGGTGGGACCCATTCAGCACATGCAGTCTTTTATTTCTTTCCAGTCCGTAAAAGAGGTGTTTTTCTTTTTAGGTATCTTGTTAGTATGGGTAGGAATGACTTGGCTATTAAGTCTGTATAAGCGTGTTTCATATGTATCATTCTCCTCTGAGTCTAGGCCGGGTGTGACCCACTCCTCCCAGCTACTGTCTGATTCAGAGTCGGAACTTGACTGACTGGCTGCTGCCGGGCTCCGGAGCTGTTTTGCTGGGCTCCGGCCCCGCCCGCTTCTCGGGCTCTGGCTCTGCCCACTTCCCTTGCAGGCTCCGCAAGGGGGCCGGGCTCTTTCTTTACTCCGGCCCCGCCCGCTTCCCTTGCAGGCGGGCCGTTCCCCCCCTCTCTGTTCGCCCCGCCTGTTACTCGGGCTCCGGCCCCGCCCGCTTCTCGGGCTCCGGCCCCGCCCGCTTCCCTTGCAGGCGGGCTTTCCCCCCCCCCTCTGTTCGCCCCGCCTGTTAGTGGGGGGGGCATGTGCCTTACAAGGGCATATTTCCGGACAGTCGTTCTGATTGGCTGTCCGCCCCGTACTCGCGCTTCCCTCCCCTTCCGGTTTATCCGTGCTTGTTAGTGCTAGCGCTTCCTCCTTGTTCCCGCATGGGGCGTGTTTGCTCCACCCTTCCCCTTGCCGCTCGGCGCCATCTTGGGGCGCATAGGGCGGTGGTCCAGCCCAGGTGTCTTTGGGCTCTGATTTCTCCGCGGCACTCCTGGCCTCTTCAGCAAGCCCGTCCCAAAAGGATTTTGCGCGGTTTTGTCCCTCCGTAAGCGGGTCGGGGTTCTGGGAATCGGGAGGTATAGCGCCCTCCCGCGAGTCTTTAGACTCGGTAAAAGTGCCATCATCTGGTGGGCGCGGAGTCTGCGTGGCTGCCCCAACTCCCAATTTGGGGGTAACCGACAGACAGTCCCTCGCCACCCTCCAGATATCCCGCTCCTGCATGGCCTTTTGCAGAGCTTGTTTAACTTTCCCCCACAACTTAAGATATTTCCCACAACCCGAGGACATCGTCTCCTCGGCTAATGCTGTGGTGCATTTAGCCCACACTTCTGGGTGGAGAATATCCACCGCCTGGTCAATGACCCCAATCTGCAAAAGTCTCGCAACGGCGAGAGTAAAATCTTTAGGTTTACAATCAATACCCCATTCTGATACAACCTTCACTAGGGCCTCCATCGTCCCTGAAGGTCTGGGATAGTCCTCCCCGCCGGGCTGGACCCGCCGCTCCGGCCGCCGCACGCCACTCCAGGCGAAATTCCCGGGTTTCGGCACCACTTACTGCCTCTCCGAGGCACGGTGGCCTGGTTTAGGGTCGGCTCAGGCAATCACCTACTCGCTATCGCAGGTCCATTAGCACGCAAACACCAATGTGGTGGACGGCAAATGGCGTTTATTGCAGAGTGACACCGCATTATATAGCTTTGGTTTACAACGTCACATCCGTCTGCTTACGTTTTCGAGCTAAGATCTGGGGAGGGGCTCTGTCTTTTCGTTACAGCACGACATCTTCCGACCGCAAAGCCCTGGCTGCCTACATCAATTAACTCAAACTCAAGTATAACTGGATTTTTTAATATATATAGTAACTTTCAAGCAATGTGAGACCATTGTACAGTGCTGGTACAGCCAGTAATACCTCCCTCAAATCTAATAATTTGTGATTGAATTGTAAAATTTCTTTAGGAAAGTTATCTTAATTTCAGCCCAGACAGGATCCACTGAAAGAGGCTTTTTGTTTGTTTGTTTGTTTTATTATTCTAAAGATGTTTACACGTATTGAAAATTCACACCTTACATCCAGTTTAGGTCTGTTTAGTTTTTTTCTTCAGTTTATTAAGCTCGTTATGGCCACTTTCTGAAAAAAGAGAGGTTACCCTATCTTATACCTCTCCACAATAACTAGAAATTAGTACTGCATTACCTCTTACTTCTCATTCTGATGAATTAAAACATAGAAATCTATTTTTTAATTATTACTGCAAAGCATTTTTTCTTTATTTTCTCTTGTGACTCTATGCCGAATCATCTCCAACGTTTCCATATCCTTTTCTGAGTACAATAAAATGGATTAAAAAAAAAAAATAAGCAAATTCCAGTTTCTTTAGCCTCAAAAAAAAAAACAAACCAAAACCAGCCACGACAATGTTTCACTGTAGTTGTATATTCTTAGAGAAAGTAGGCTCGTGATAACTTGGTCCTGTGACTTGTCATTTTTCTGTAGATTTACTTCACTGTGTGCATATAACAGCAGGGTAACCAATATACTGATTGCAATGGAGCTGTTGCCATTGCTGTGTGTACCAAGAATTTGTCATTCACACTTTGCTTCATGTTTCTCTGGACTAAATATTAGTTGTTGACTTCTTAAAAAAAAAAAAAAAAAAGTTGTCCTATAGCAGCTTAAGGTCTTCTTAAGCTGCCACTGAAAAGTTTTCCACTGACAAAAGCACGTTAATCAGAATTCATCTCCAGATGTGAAGAAGTGTTCCAGAAATTATGTATTTCATTAATTTGAAGAGCTAAAGCAATATAAACCTAACCAATATATAAACATTTTCAACATTGACTTAATCTAATTGACAGCCACTGTCAAAACCAGCCGCATAATCATAGCCTAAATCTTCAGGAGTCAGACTTAGAGACCACATAGATAGAATGAAAAACAAATGCATGTTTGTAATAGGCTTATATATAGCTAGATATGCCTGTGATTTAGTCAGCTAGTGACATGTTTGGTTTGAGTGAGGCAGATGAATTGGAATGAAACTATTAGGTTTTCCCCCATTCTTCAGTCAGATTGAAGAAAAGTTATTCCTCAAATGCAAAGTAATTTATTAACTTGTTTGTTCAGTTTGCATTATGACATCCCAAATAAACTACTACTGAAATATTATGAGGTCAGCCAACAGTAACCTAATTCTCATTCTAATCAAAAGTTCTGCCCAAGTGTTTTTGATCTGAACAATCACAGTGCAAATCTCAAGAAAACCTTTATTTGTAGGTTCCCACGCCTCTATAGCCAGGGGAGGAAAAAAAAAAAAAATATTGGCAAACCTGAAAGAAACTAACAGCTCAACAGTATCTTTAGAACTGGTGGCTTGAGATTGGCTGTGAAAGCTTGAGCTCCACTCACTACTAGTGGTATGCACATCTGACACCAGTAGTTTTCCACAAAAAATCCAAGTCAAAATCTTGTATTTCGCGCACATGCATGTGCAGATGATTCTCTGTGGCTTTCACATCGAGTGTAATTTTGCTGCACAAGTGACATACAGCCCAGGTTCATGATGGGCTACATGGAGTCCTATTAGCGTGCTCACATAACCCACGCTTTTTGCACAAGCAACTAATGCTCTGCAACTACAGAGGAAGTCCACTTTGATGGGTTTGTTGCCTGTGCATCCCAGCATGCAGAGGTGACCTTGACTTTTAGACAGAACAGCACCAATTTCAGAAGGAAGATGCAAAAATGTCATGAACATCCCTTCCTGAAGAGCTATTATCACATCTACATATCTGTCTATGAATAATATAAAAGCTGAATCCAGGGAAGCTTCAGAGACCGCAGAGAAACTCAAAAGCTCTCATGGCATCATAAAAAACACATCCCTGGAAGAGCAGTGGGGACAAAAATATCATAAGGAAAATATAGCTACATTCCAGATGTAATATGATGAGCATATAAAAGATATTACATGAAGTGACTGCTCATGATAGCAGGAGATTAATATTCTAGGAGCCCTCTTCAGTCCCTATTTAAATTAACTTTACCTTAATTTAGTCGGGTAAGATGGAGAAATGCAAGTACTACATCTGTTGGGAGGCCTCTTTCTGAGTTTTAAGAGCATCAGGTTTTCTGCCTGATATGGATGCAGTCTAGTAGCTAGATAGCTGTGCTTTTTGTGCTCCATCTTGCACAGGTATCTGGAAGCAGAGCAGTTGCTTTTGACTTTGATGAATGTGCAAAACAAGCTTATGTTTCCCCTGTTTGGGGTATGGCGGGTTTGTGTATGCATGTTGGAGAAGGGGGTCCACTATTAAGGAGTAGGCTTCAGTTACATTACTGCATAGTGCACTATTTATTCTATCACAAATAGCTCCTTCATATAGGAGAGAAATAGCAGGCAAACACTTAAAGCTACCATAGGGAGTCTCTCTGTATGTCTTTCTGATGTGATAAAAGCAGCAGGAAGCATTCTCTCTGATTTAGTTTTCGACAGACTAGTGTCTCTGTCAGCAGTCTGAAGGTGCTAAATACCTATTTGGAAAAGGCTTGATGACTTTAAGGTTCTATTTACCAATAAGCCGAAAGCTGCTTCTGAGAAATCTAACAGTTACCAAGAAAAAGCAAGAGTGAGACAGTAGTCACTAGTCTAATTTAATAATTTCAGAAAATGGTACAGCAACAACCACGAAGATTAATTCTGACGATATAACAATAATCCACTCTTTTTTGCTTACCGATAAACTAAATGCTATGAATTAAGGTTCATTCTATGTAATCTGAAGAATAGGGAAAGCTTTCAGCTCTAACATGAAATGATGTAGGAGCATCCTTTGTTCAGATGCTATGAGCAGAATTGCCAAGTGAGGAATCAAGCGAAATTTTTATTGTACTTCTTTATTACATGTTAATTTATGGAAAAGTCAAGTTTACTTTGCAACGTGAAACTGAATGGCTGGGCCAGGTTTGACAGTGGATTGAGTTGTGGGCCGCATAACGGATGTGCAACATCAAGAAAAGTATTTAAGGGCAGGATCAAGAATAGCTCAGGTTTCAGCAGTTACACATCACAATTTCAAGCTTCTGGTCTGTTTGTCACTCGCTAAACATTTTTATGACTGATCCATGGAAGATGTGCTCTGGAACTTAATATTAATAAGAATTACTCTGGTGATGTAATGGCAGTTAGGCTTGTTTCTGCTCTTTCCTACACAATTCCTGTGATGGAGAATAAGATTTTTCATTTATACTTTTTAACAATAGTTTTTGTGTGTTTTGGAATGCTTTTCTGATTTTTATTACTCTTGAAAGTCCTTTAGTGTTGCTGTATCTCTCCAAGAGGGACTGCTGATTGACATTTAGGTTGCTGTACTTCGCTGCTTACAAACACAAACCATCCTCTGTAACTTAATAGCTTAAATATTTGTCCTTAAATACCTATGTCTCTTTTACCACCAAGCACCTCATTGCTGGTTAAAATTTCAAGACCAGAAAATCCATTAGTCATTTCTAAAATGGGCTGCAAAGTACAAACTGCAATTTATGACATTCAGTCTGTTAGTAGAGGGGCTAATTTTATTTTCTGTCATTTTATCTGTGCACATTCTGAATCTTCCCTGCCTTTATATTGAATGAATCTTTTTCCTTTTCTGTTTACACTGCCAGCATCTTTGTTTTGACCATTCATCATTTTCTGTGTCCAAAAAACATTTGCTGAGCTACCACTAAGCAAAACTCTGGAAACTTTTATGATCTTTAAAAGGAAAATTTAAGCTGATTATGCATATATACTTAATTCAAGAAGAAAAAAGTATGACACTTTCACAGTGAGTAAGATTTTAATTTTCCAGTTTTAAGCTAGCAATCAGATTCTATGGCTGAGGGCTAGCGTATTCTTTTGACGTTGGCTAGTGAGGATCCCTGGAACCAAAATATATGCAATAAGCCAATAATTCTGCCTGCCTTTCTGCTGCTTTTGAGGGTATCTCAGTTCTGGCAAACTGATGGGTAATGGGAGTTAGAAGGAGGGGAAAAAAGCAGCAATAAAAATATAAATCACAAAAGGAAGGAAATCCATTTGGTCTTTGGCAGCAAAGACACCACTCAGCTAATCCATGCTGAGTGCAATCCAATACTCCTTTATATAATCCTGTTCTTGTAGAAGAAAATTAAAGTTTGATGCAATAACGTCTGACACAAATCATTTTTGTTGCGCAGAAGCAGATTAAAGAATAGTTAAAATCATAGAAATCTATTTTCTTTTGTGTTGTTGTTGTTGTTTTACTTTATCCAATGACATCTTTATTCTTTAATCCACAGAATCAGTTTTGATTATTAAGCATAAATTCCCAGTGTAACAGAGATTTTGAGCTGGAGAGATGGGGAAAGAAAATAGTGACAGCTAAGAAACAATTAGTTCTTGGATCATATGTTATAGCTCTTTCAAAAATCCATACTTTTTTCATAAATTCATATGGGTCCTTGCCTTTAATCAATCTGTGTCAAGGGGACTTTAAAATAAGCATAAAGCTAGTAGAGTGCCATCAGTCATAATTGGAGCTGTACAGGTCACTTCCGTTAGTTATCACTCTTGTGTACATATGCGTTTGTTGTCCTGCAATACATTCGAGATCTGCCAACAATGAAACAAACAGAATTTCTGAAAGAGAGACAACAATATGAGAAAGAGCAGATATCCTGTTCTTCCATTTTATTACTCCAGCCATCAGCCTCAACATGCTCTTTAGCAGTAAATGGAACTAAGATAAAAAAAAAAAAAAAAAAAAAAAAAAAAAAGAAGAAAGCTGTTCCTGGGCATATTTTGTTCCAGACAATAAATTACATTATGACTGAGAAGGTTACAATTTATATGAAATTTTGATCAGGTAAACTGTTGAAATAGGATAAGGTTTTTAATTTTCTTTACCTTTGTCCCCAGTGAAGACATTCTCTATCACAAATTGATTTGGGAAACTTCCCTTCCTAAACTTCATATTGGTGATACAGCTCAACTGCAGACATATGTGAAGAGAATGCAGGCGTCAGTTACAGTTATCTTTTTTCCCAAAAGAGCTATCAAAGAATTACCCAAGGCACTTGAGCAGTTTGTGAAATATGATGTGGAAGTAGGAAGGTTGCATAATTTTTCCAGTATTTCTCTTCTCCACACGTATTTTTGCCTCAATATCTCTGCAGGTGTAGGACCCATGCTTAGAGAAGGGAAGGGCTACTGCTGGAAAGAACTGAGACTAAAAGCATATCTTCAGAACATGAAAAGATTTTTGTTACATTATACTCTTCTCTGTCAGGCTGTAGGTAAGGAGAAGCCAACGTCTTTCAGGAGTTCAAGGCCTCTTCACAGTTAGATTTAAGGGTTTCTCCAGAACAGATTTCTGAGCAAGCTATATGCTCCCAAAATGCATCTTTGCCAGGAACAACAAAAAGGACATAAATCATGAAAAACTACACACTGATGCACTAGGAGGACTCTGTAGGAAGAAAATAAGATTAGTAGGGTTTTGTTGTGCCTCAGTGACACCCAGCTAACTCCTTGACAGAAGCTATTTCATATCACCTTGCCATTTGTTCTTGTAGTAAGAGATTAGCCCATGGTCAGCTGCACCTGCAAGGCCAAAGTGAAAAAAAGGCAACTTAAGAACCATCTCCTCCCTGAGTTTCAACATGCATGCCAATTTTAAACAGGGGGTTCTCTCACTGTTTTATTAGTACTTGTTTTTTTCAATTACTTTTTGAAAAGGACATCACTTGCAATTGAGCACATAAAACAATGATTCTCATTACTGGTACGTGAAAGCAAGTCTGTAGAGAGTATACGGCAATATTTGCATACAATTATGAGGAAATAGTCCTAATAATCAAGTTTTAGTTAGAGACCATGTATTTAAAAAGATCGGAATATTTCCGGTAGAGAAAATGTAAGGATCTCATTTTCCCTCTTTGCCTTTTCAGTATTTATAGGAAGAACACCACAACAGCATATTTTATTGCCTTACTGTATTGTGATAAACTCTAATTATATGGAATTAATCAGCAGTGGCAAAACTCAGTCACTAGTCTCTGGAGTGCCATTTGACGTCTAGGTCAAGTCCTTCCTTGCCAGACCACTTGTACTGGCTTCCTGTGCATCCTGGCAAACATTAAAATGTGCTGCAGAAGGGGAGGGGGCCAGGGTTGGAAGAAAGGGGCGGGAGAGTGTGTGAGGCTTAAGGTGCAAATGTCATCATCATAAAGGCAGTAGTTGAATCCAACAGGTGGGGTAATAAACCATGACATTTCTAGCAGGTTTAATTGTACTGGGTGTGCTGGGATACCTTTCAGTATAAACATGGTTTCACTTGATGTCAGCACAAGACCTCAGACCTAATTTTCACTCTGCATCCACAGGGTGTAAAGTTCCCACCTCCAAAACACTTTATGACCTTTCAGATGACAAAACCTCCGACCTCTACCATTCTCATCTTTGCTGGTTCAGCTGCTGGTGGTGATAACCTGCTAGACTCTATGTCTGGTCTAAGGGTGATTTACTGCATAATAGAATTAAAGCATTAGCGTGGTATTCCTGTCCACCCAACCCTAAAGGGCTTTTTGGTGGTTGTAGGAGAGGCTGTCTGGAGGAAATTGCAACATACAGGGATTTGTTGTGAGCCTATTGCCGCCTAGTGCCAAGATAGTTAATAAATTTAAGTGAAACATGACATCTCTGCTCCAATTTTTTTTCATTACAGCTCTTCTTTATGACAATTTATCAGCTGTATTTCTGAATAAAAAGCTAGCCTGCTGCTCCAAGAGCAAGTCATAGCCCTCATTCTACTTACAATTATAGCTGGGAAAACATATCTCACTAATAGACAGAGTATATTTTTTAACCTCCAAATTAGCATCTCATTTACAGCACAATTACTCTAGTGATGTCACCTAATCTATTTTGCATCCATACCAAATGAGGAAAAAAAGAGAACAAAATGTGCCTGATCTTAGTAGTAGCAGTAATAATAATAATCTTATAAAATAGAAAGTTTATAAAAGCTTATTCTGTTAAAGTACTGAGTGCTAACTTCTTTCATAATAACCTTTTTCATTGTAAGAAATGATCATTAATATTGCTTTAAGATGACTATCAGCATGACATTAGTACTTGCACATAAGGCAGCAAATTACAAAGTTGATCTGTTAATGCATGATTTTAAGACAGCCTTTTCTCAACACTGCAAATAAAAAATGGTGAATTTGGAGAAACTAGGGAGTAAAAAAGGGTTAAACCACAGATTTAGAACGAAGAATAAAATCAGCATGTAAACCTATCAGAGTAAATTTTTCGTAATTTTTATCAGATGAACTCTTTTTTTTTTTCTAATTAGAAATCAACAGGAATAATTTCAGTGTATGCTAAGGATTTTAACTCATTTTCTTTTTGCTGCTACAAACTTGTGGGGTTTTTTTTGTATCTTACTTGGAATGCTTCCTTCAATACATATGCAATTTTAAAATAAAGCTTTACAGCTGTGTTTGCTACTGAAGCTAGGAGCCAGTTCTTAACTGAAATTAGCTACATTTCTTTCATCTTACTGAGTTTTGCAAGCGTCTTAGCATATGAAAGCATCCTTTTAAGTAAATCGGGTATCCTCACCTGGCAAAATTAACACCTTTTTTCCTTTGTCCCAGTTACTTCTGGCTTTAAATCTCCTGTCCTGCCAAGGTATTACAGTGATTCCTCTGGAAGAAATGGAATACTTCTTTGCCAAAAATCACATTAAAATAAAAACAAACCCCATGTTCAGGCAAGCTTAACTACCATTTCCACTGATGCCAGCGGCAAGTTTTTTGGTAAAATAATAATGAAAACAAAATCATAGGGTGAAAATGCCCTCAGTACTGCCAATCTTTCCCTCTAGTACAGAAAAATCCTTACAAAATCAGAATCAGCAGAAAAATAATAGATAATTCCCCATGAAACTTAACAAATCAACAGAAGCACTTACTTTACAGCAGGCTACCTGCACCTCACCACTATCTCACTACTACCCTCACTCACTTGCAGTCAATCAGCTTTGAAATAAGTGTTAAGTTTCCATCTGGGTGGTATTTGACTGCAAAGTCACATTGACTTCAATGGTATCAATGTTGTGTAACTGTGCTTGGCAAAGAAATCCTCTGGGAATTGTATGTCAAACTTAAACTTCAGGGTGTCTTCTCTAGTCTGCAGGCAGTCTGGGATATGGTTATAAGTCATGTGAAAGGCTTCAGGTGTAAGACCCAAAAGTTATCTGCTGTTCCAGACATTACACTCCTGAATTCACTTCCTTCCTCTTTTCCATAGCTCAAGCAAGTTGCGTATCCTAACCAAGTCCCTAGCTTCCCACTGACAAATCTAAAATGGATTTGTGTGTTGCCGTCTGAGACTTCTGTAGGACTGACGGAAAACAAAATGAAACAAAACAAAAATGTTAAAAATGTAGGGACATCGCAAATGTAGTCAATGTTTTTAAAACGCGAGAACAACCAATATAGTAGCAGCATTAACTGATTTCATTTGATGCATTTTTTAAAAAAGAGTACAGGCTTGTAGAAGGTCACTAAGAATATATGTCCAGGGTACTTGATCCTAGCCTTAGTTCTGAGGGACTGTGCAACCTTCTTTTATCTCTGTGCCTCAGGTCTCTCCTTATACCTGCAGCCCTGAGCAGCTCATTCTACACTAGGTCAGAGCCATCCCAAATTTAGTGCTCCCTTGACAGTGAGTGAGCAGCCATCTACTCATCCACATGAGAAGTGCCCCAGAATACATCTCATGGAGTAGTGCCTTCCTCTATCCTGAGAATTTTAAGGGACCTGTCTCTTACACCCACCCGTGCATAATAAATACTAGCAAAAGCCCTGTATAATAAAATTAAATATTAAGATTTAATACCAGTGACAGCTTAAAATGCCATCCATGTTCTCACAGGACCTTACAGTACTTAGAAATGAAAACTGTATACAGCCCGTCCAGTCTTAAGCCCAAAGTGGAGCATAGCTTGTCACTAGAGACCATGGGAGCATGGCAGCACCTGCTGTTTAGGCCTATTCAAGCATGTTATGGTATTGGCTGCTTCTCACAGGTAGTTTTGTTGACTTATCTCATGCCAAAAATGTATTTTAACTAAGAGGTAAAATATTAACTGGTAAGAGACATGGCAGAGAATGCAGAGAAAACGTTTTATGTCTGTTATACTGCATGATTCCTACTCCAGTTCCATCATGTCTTTGTTTTACAGCACAAACATCTATAATGCAATTCTCAAATTTTGTTCAGTCTTTTCTTGGGGTTATCCTGAAATCTGTACTCTTTTTAACAATTCAGCCTCTGATGAATAGAATGAAGTTGGTATATTTGTGGCATAAATCTAAAACAGCACCTATTGCAGGCTTTTTATTTTTTAATTAAAACATCACACACTACTTGTCTCTTGGCTAATTTAACTATACCACTAGCACCAGCTTAGGTGTTTTGTTACAATCAGGCAATAATGATGCCTGCCTATAGTGCAAAGGTGGAGGAAAATATTTTGAGTGTTTTCTTCGAAGTGATAGAGACATTCTCAGCTGTAATATAGTTCTACTATTTGAACAAGAGAAGCTTTTTTAAGGTAAAGATTAGCTGCTTTTCCTTTTTTTTTTTTTTTTCCAATCTTTGTTTTTCCCCAAATCCAGTAGGTTTCCTGGTCAGTTCTTCTGAAAACTTGTGTGTTCAGCTACAATACAGATATGCAGGTATACAACAGACACAGATCTCCATCGGTCATCCTGTATTCCTTAGCCACAGCCATAAAATAAAGAAACAGTCTCTGAAAGATTGAGCATTAATAGAAACAATCTTTGGCTGCTTAACTACAGTGACAACAACAAGTTCTCAGAGGGATGAAACTGAAATGATTAACATTACACTTTTTGTTGGTGTAATCTATGCCACTTGTACATGCTGTTCTCCTATGGGCCACAAACCCAACCCCGGTAAGTGACACTGCTAATATAATTGCATCTTCTGAGCTTTTGTCTGTACAGCAGCTCTAGTTGTAAAATGCACCTCGTTGCACCCCTGATCAATGCAGATATATTGACAGAGTTTATGGTATAGACATAGTCCTTAGTTTCTGGTCCAATTTGGCACGTCTTTGCTCTGCTGAGACAATCAATAGAATCCCAGAAAAGAGTAAGCTTATCAGCTAGTTTCCAGCAGGATATCACAAATAAACCAAGAGAAAACTTTCACCTGATTAATCCAATCTGCTATCAAATTGTGGCTGGTGTAATCCCAATGATATAGAAGACCTGAACTCCACTTTAAAAATATGTGTACAAGACTGCAATATGTGTTAGTTCTCTTTACTGCTTGTTCATCTCAAGCCAATGTTGATAGACACTTGTGCTCTAAAAAAAAGTAATATATATTGCTCTAATATGTATTTTAGAGAGAAACAGCATATAATATACTGAGTTATGAACACCTGGACAGATCCAAACATGTCATTAACCAAATAAATTATCAATGAAGAAAGGAGAGGAAAAAAAACCCCAACCCTCAAACAAACAATGTTGTGCAATATAAAAATTAGGTGTTACATAGACTGTGAGATATAGGGGTGTTATCATGCCTTTTTCACCAAATAGTTTGATTTCAGATCCCACTTGAACTCCTCATTAGTTTTTTTATTGGACTCAAAGCTGTTGCAGTAATAAACATTCTTGTCCATTGGTTTCTGCATGCACAATACACATTGTGTTGAACAGCTCTTTTGAAGTGAGATTGATAGGTCAGGACATGTCTCCCCTGTTATTACATAAATGGGTCACAAGGCCACTTCAAACAATCTTGTATTGAAAGTCTGCGTAGCAGGGCACGCTAGCACAGTTCGCCTTATTGAGCCCCTGTTCATAGAAGGGAGGACAAGACCAAGACAATGCACTACAAATCCATATAACTGAAGCAAAAGCTGTCATTAGACAAACTACTAGATAGTATCTGCCAGGAAATAATTAAACATGAGGGCAATGTTTCTAACAGCATGGTATGTTCCTAGCAAGGTAACAGTAGCTAAGTGTGCTCAGATTACTTACAATGCATTATCCAGTATCATGTGCACTGCTCTGCCTCTGAACTGCAGAACATCAAGTAATGGCTTTTCTACTCCATGGACACAAATACAAGCACATTCTTCTGGTCAAATGTATTCCAGCTACATCTGTGGAGAGACAAAGACTTTATTAGGCGCTGAACAATCTCTCTAATGCCAGAATTTCAGCCAAGAACCTCACTCATTAGCTGATGTCATGAGGCTAAGGCACAATAAAACCACAGACAACAGCTAAGACAATTTTGCAAAGTGCTGATGAAACTGTACGGTAATCAAATGAGCATATTGCAAAAAAGTTAACGATGATAATATGCATGATTCATTATAGCAAGCTAGCTACTTTTCTAAGAATGCATCACCTGTGACATGCCATTGTTGAATTTCCATTTACAATAATAAAATACACTGCAGTAATAATCCTTGTTCATTTTAGTCCACATAACCACCCTACTCCAATGAACTGCATAAATATCATTAATCTCTAATTTACAAACAAAGGTATATAAGAAACCTGGTGAAGCCCACAGGAAAATCTGCTGCCAGAGGTAGTGCAATAATGTAACCTCATGGCATGGGTTTAACGCTGTTGCTGCGGCTGAAGTCAGTGGAAAAATTAATTTTTTAAAAATCCCACCCCAGAGTTCATGGCTTGCAAGCCTGTATACTCAGACTTCCATAAAACGCTTCAAAATTTAAACAAATATCCAAAGATAAAGGAAAAAAAAATAAAAAGAGGGCAAAAAAGAAGCAAATCCTGTGCCAGAGAACACTAAACCACAATAGAGCTCTTGGAACTGTATAATTATTCCGAGCTGGTGATGTATAATGAAACTACAAGGTATTAAGGACTCTGCTAGCTTATTTGTTTGATCATTTTGCCAACACAGGATGAGGAACGGCTATGAATAACAACTATATGCAGAGTAGTATCCACGGCCTCATTTTAAATTACTGGATTGACAGAAGTTTACACTCTTAATTCAGAGTCTAATATACATCTGCATTAGGAAAATATACCCAATCTAAAAAGAGGAGGCAACCCAGACTGCAATGAGCAAATACACTTCAGGCACGAGGAATCCCCACTTCCCTTCTTGGCCTCGTTAAAATGTTGAAGTCATAAAGCTGGGAAGGAAGGGTCTTCTGTTTTTCTAGGCTAGGAAATCTCCATGTGTTAGTTCTTTCAAAAGGAAAAGATTTCTGATCATGATATAAGCTTAACCTGCAATCTATTGTGCAATGGTATATGAAACATGAACTTGGATTTTGGATTCTGTAAATGTTAACACATGTTATACCAACAAATCCGTACTAACTGTGGGCCAAATTTTGTAGTTCTCACCCAGACAAAACACAATTAAAGCTGAAGCGAGCAATGTTGAAGAAAAGGCTACAACCTTTAGAAATTTCAGCCTTACCTCTGCTTTCTCTTGAAAAGCCAAAGCAAACAGGCTTTGTTTCATTCTCGGCATGCCAGGGTGAGGTGTGGAGCAAAAGGTAGTGGGACAAGGAAAGAACTGTGAAGGGAAGAGCCAGCATTTTACAGAAGAATTATCCTACTTCTACAGGCCCTCACTACGCAAAATCCACACAGCCAGGGGATCAGCAGTGAGGGTGTGGGTGCAACTCCTGGAAGACTCCGGGAAAATCAAGGGGTCAGTAGGTTTCTGGTGAAAACCATTCATTACCCACCACAGTGATGAAGCTGGAGTCTCAGCATGCACTTCCAAAGGCATGACCAAGCTTCCCTGTGCCCACTGGGCAGAAGTATGAGCTTAAAGGCTAAAAGAGTGAGTCATACACATTATGGCTAGAAAAGTGAGTCATATTATTAGTCTGACACTGTTACTCTATTGATCTTCAACATTAAGATAAAATTAAGATCTTTCTTTCAAAGGTGTTACATGGGTGTCGTGGTTTAAGCTTATAAACCCATACAGTCGCTCTCTCACTCACTTCCCTCTCTTTCTTCCCTCTGCTCCTGGAGGGATGGGAAGGAGAATCGAAAGAATGCAACTCCCACAGGTTGAGATAGGAACAGTTTAGTAACTAAGGTATAACACAAATCACTGCTGCTACCACCAATAATAATAATGACAAGGCAGATACAAGGAAAAGGAGAATACAATAGCTCACCATCAAATATCAAGCCCGACCACCCAGTGCACCCCCACCAGTAACAATAATGACAAGGCAAATACAAGGGAAGGATACAATTGCTCACCACCCAGTATCAAGCAGTGCACCCCCCACAGTGCACCCCCACCACCCTTCCAGGTCTCTGCTCCTCCGTTTCTGCATCCTGGACATGATGTGCTGTGGTATGGAATAATCTCTTTGGTTAGTCTGGGTCAGGTGTCCTGTCACTCCTTCCTCCTGGCTTCCCCTCCTCCCTGGCAGAGCATGAGATTCACAAAGTCCTTGGCCAGCCTAAACATCACCAAGCAGTAACTGAAAACACTGGTGTTATCAGCGCTGTGCCCAGGCCCAAAATCAAAAACACAGCACTGCAGCAGCTACCAAGAAGGAGAAAAAATGACTGCTGCTGAACCCAGGACAATGGGAAAGAATTTTATTGTAGGTTTTCTGGACATAAAATAGCTAATCAAGCAGAAAATGTGTTTAGTAGTTTATAAAATGGTAAATTTCACTGTAAGACATATAAGAGCTGTGACTTATTAAGTAATATTATTCTCATGATTGTACTGCTATATTATTCTTACATTGTCAGGCAATGTGTAGAAATTTGTTCTGCTTCAGGCAATCCTTACCCTTGCTATACAACTGTTCTTATGTATGTTTTTCTCATTATGATAAGTGCTTTGATCTCTCAGCAAATGTTCAGCATCTTATAAACTGTAACGTAAAACCTACATAGAGCAAAGTGATGACTAAAATGATCACAACAATCACAACTGTGGTTCTCAGATACACAATGGAAAAATAAGGAGGGAGGGGAGAAGAAATGCTTTGATTTTCAGTAGACATTTACACTCTTTAAAGTGTCAGATTATTTTCTCTTTCAGTGATGTCCTTTGGAGATCTGATTTTTGCAGTCATCAGAAGCCAGATTCAAGTAAAATACCTCCCCTGTGATAAAAAGCAGCCTTTACAATTCAGAACTCCTCTTCCAAAGAACACTAACCACAACCCACATTACTGAGAATACACCTAGCCAAGCTCAGGTATGAATGCATAAAGCATTTACTTCAGTGCCTTTAATGTTACATTCTGCAGGCAGTTATCAATTTGAAATGTACAGTTTACTGAGATTTATTTTTAACTGTAGGTCAGCCTTTTCTTTTAATACAGTAGACACATATTCTCATAGAGAAGAGGCTGACCGTGTGGTCAAGACATGAATGTGTGAAGTCCTTTAAATAATTAGAAAGCAGTCCAGTAATTCAGTTATTTTTCCATTATTTCATTCATTCATTTTCTTTCTGAAAAAAGAAAAAAGCTTTATTCCCCATGGGAACGTGTGAAAACTAGATTGGCCCAGCTGGAGCAGAAATCTCAGAATTTAAGCAGTTTTCAAAATGCAAAACTTGTGATAAGGTGGCAATCAGCTCCACTGTCATGCAAAAAAGCTTTGACTATGGAAAAGACAGGACTTCTCCAGGCTTGTAAACTAGCCCAGTCTGCCCTTGCTAGTGACATTGTCTCATTTTATTTTTCCTTCCTTCTTCTCTAGCTTCCTGACTTTTCTCTCTCTTTTGATGACTCTCATCATTTTACCATCAGTAGTTAAATCAGAGTCCTGTGCTTCACACAAAGCCTTTCTATGCAAAGAGGCTCAAGGAAGGCCTATAAGCATTGTGAAAAGAATCTTGAGAAACGCAGGGAAGAAGAAACCGCTGAAAGATGAAGAGGAAGCTAGTGAAAATCTGTATCTTAAAAAGGAAGGATAAATAACCTTTCAAAAGAGGGGAGTGCATGAATTTACCATTTCACCTATAATGCTTTGCAGCTGGAGACAGACTGCTGACATGGACTGGTAAAGGCAGAAAATAATCTAACAAGCATGAAAACTTCTCACTTTCACGAGAAGTTATAATGTTCAAGAGCAACTCCTCTAGCATTACAAATTGCTGTTTGCAGGGGCACTACAGTGAATCATTTTGCTTCTGGCAGTTGCCAGTTGCAGCCTCTCTCAAAGGCACCCACGAAAACAAAGTGCAAATCCAACATTTACCACCAAGTGGCCTAGGCTGAACAACTCAAGCCTGAACTGTCACTTTGGAGGTGTTTGCAAATGCAGTTTTGGCTGAGCACCACCTCTGTGGTCATGTTTGGAAGATCTGCCTCTTTAAGAATTTCTTTATGATTTTGTTCCCATAATTACGGAGGATAAAAGAGTAAGTGCAGGGTTCATCCCACCAGGCTTGACCACTAAATACCAGACATTTAAAACAAGCCCAGCATGTGACTTGGATTAACAAAGAAAACTGCTGGTGACAAATATATTTTGTCCATCATTCTCCACTGACTTCAGCACAACATTCAGCATCTATACCTGAAAACAGACTACAGCTAATTAGTTCTGTTGCAGAAAAGTACAGTTTGACTTATGAAAGTGCTTATTTGTTACCGGCCCGCTATATTCTTAACTGCGCTGTTTTTCTTCTAGAAACTCCAAGAGCTTGTCAGGTCACTATTTCAATTTCTAAATTAATGGACTTATGGACCATATTAAGAATATGGCTAATAGCAGCCATCTTACACATTTAACTAAAGATGAACAGATTAGTTTCAAAGGCAAGCACCAAGCAACAGCCAATATGTCAACATTTGCATAATATTACCCAGGCACTTGTTCCTCAATAAGGCTGGAAACCACTCAATTTTTATTGTCATTTTAACATGTACACTTCATAAATATTTATGTTTTCAAATCAGAATCAATGTAGTTCCATTCCATCAATGGCATGCAAATCTATTTTTCCATAAACTAGGAGACAATACATAGAGACATTAAAATATTTTTAGCAGGTTGTCAAAATGGTTTTGCTTACAACACTGCATATACATAGTGCAAGGTCTTCCCTCAGCCCAGAATCTGTCTTTATTATCATAATCCTCTCACTGTATATGTCATTGGTGTTATCTTCATTCTCTAATCTCTCAAAAGACCTGCGGTGACCCTCTGTGACCTCTGGGTTTGGGTTGGTTTGTTTGCTAAACTGTGCTAAAAATGCTCCTAGTTACTATGCTTAAAAGTCAACTTTTGCTAGCAGACATGACAACTTCCACCTTTCTAAGAACAGCAAAAGACAACAAAATTCAAGTAGCGACTATCTGGCCATAAACCGATGAGTTTGTGTTGAAAACCACTCCCAGTTGCTTCATGGGAAAAGGCATAATTTTTTAATTTTTTTTAATGTTTGGAGAATGCTTTGAAGGCCTTATTAATGGGTATTACATATACACAGAGTAGCTATGAAGGATTTTCATGTATTCTAAGTACTCTAACATATATATCTGTATTTGGTTACCTTTCATTTCTAGTGCTCCTCTTTATTACGAAAGTTATTAAATTAGGAAGAGGTGAACTCAGTTCTGGGAGCTTTGAGGGTTTTTTGAGATTGAAATTATAGACTTCTTGCAAGCATAACAAGTAGGTATAAAGAAAATTTTACAGAATTAAATTTAATGTAAAAGGAGAAAACACACACCATGGAGCAAAAGAAAGAAAACTTTCTACTTACCCAGTGGACCAGGGCAACAAACAACTGACAGCACAAGACTCTCACACAGCCTATATATGTCCATTAGGGACACATCTATGCAGCAATTTACAGGCAGACGAATTTGCTCTGCCTATATCTGTCAGCTCAAAGCCACAAGACACATTAAAGTAGAATCCAACCTAAAATACCAGCTTCAACAGAATGCATACTAGGTTTGGCCAGAGTCTGTACTAACATGATTTCTAGGTGGTTTGGAGCGCAGGGAAAATGAGCTCCTGTCTGCCTGAGAATGTTCAGCTGAACATAATGTAAGATTCAGAAAAGGTTCCTCTCTTACTGGAGAACTGCTCTTGCCCCCTTGGCAGAGCACAGCCAGCTAAAATGGTGGATTGGCAATGAAATTACCATATTATTTGAAAAAGCCAATAAAGGAGCAGAAAGCATCGACCTTGTAACTTGTGAATCTGCTCCTGATCGCAATTACTATAATACTATCTATATTAAAGTAAGGGAGTTGCACATCCTTCAATGAATTAACCTATCCCTATTTCCTCAGATTCTGCTTGATCATTCCGCCTGATCACCATGCCTATAATCAAGTGAAAGACTATAGTTAATCACAGGGAGATCCTCCATCTCTGCCATCACCTTGCTGAACCTCCCAGGTATTGGGAGGGGAGCTAGAGACTGTAAAGATGTTTTTTTGTCAGGATTCTTGCTGGTATACAGTAGATTGGGGAGATATATGTGATTTGTTTTAAAAAAAAAACATTTTTCATTAGAAACAAAATTTATATGAAACATAAAACATAAGCTCTAATAATAGTAAATGTGTATGGTGCCACCTACACACAAATCATAGAATCATAGATTCATAGAATCAGCTAGGTTGGAAAAGACCTCTAAGAGCATCAGATCCACCCACTACCCCGCTACTGCCAAGTCCACAACTAAACCATATCATTGAAGGCCTCGTCTACATGGTTTTTGAGCACTTCCAGGGATGGTGTTTTCGCCACTGCCCTTGGCAGCCTATTCCAATGCCTGAACACCCTCTCTGCGAAGAAATGTTTTCTAATAGCCAAACTAAACCTCTCCTGGCACAGCTCAAGGCTGTTGTCTCTTGTTGTATTGCTTGTTACCTGGAAGAAGAGACCAACCCCCACCTCACTACAACATCCTTTTAGGTAGTTATAGAGAGTGGTAAGGTCCCTCCTGTGAGCCTTCTCCAGAGTAAACAAGCCCAGGTCTCCCAGCCATTCGTTGTCACACTTGTACTCCAGATCCTTCACCAGCTTTGTTGTCTTTCTCTGGCCCTGCTCAAACACTTTTGTGTCTCCCTTGTAGTGAGTGGCCCAGAACTGATCACAGGATTCGAGGTGCAGTCTCACCAGTGCAGAGCACAGGGAGATGATTGCTGCCCTGATTCTGCTGGCCACACTATTGCAGATACAGTACAGGATGCTATTGGTCTCCCTGGCTGCCTAGGCACAAGCTGGAGCATATTCAGTCAACAGTCAGCACCCCCAGGCATTTTTCCACTGAGCAGCTTTCCAGCCACTCTTTTCCCAGCCTGTAGCATTACATGGGGTAATGTAGACATGATATTTAGTACCGTCTAAATCAGACTGGATCACATATCCACGTCTACTGCCCAGATGGCAGAAAGCCAGCACAGGTAGCCCTATGTCACCCCTTCCCAGCTCACGTGGTGAGCACAGAGGACATGCTGCAGATGGAGCAGAAAAGACAGGCCCTCCATGTCTTGTGAACTGATCCACAGGTCCACCAGTGGAACTTGCAGTGGGGGCAAACTATTCAGCAGCATAGGAAGTGGCTTAGTGTCATACTGCTTCTATAGTTCACTACCATGTTAAAAGCAGTTTGTTCTGGCCATTTGATTTGTTCTGTGTTTTCAAGTCCCAGTATGACACTCTGGAATGAACTCTGGGCCAGGAAGAGTTAACCTGTAAAATAGCACTTTGTGAACTAAACCTGGCGTAAGCTCAGTGTGCTTTCCTTCTAGAGGATTAGATCTTTACTATGCAAATTCTGACTGTAGACAGGCAAATGGATATATTGGTATAAATCACACTTCAGCACTTACATTGCTAAGAACAGTAAGAGAATATAATACACCAAGCAGATTTATATTCTGTTGGGTAATCCTTCAGGCTTGCCCTTGCTGAAAAGTCAGACTCAGTTTATGTCAGAAGCAGTCGATAATACAGAAAACTAATAAATGGAATGGAGTGTCGACTGCTTAATTCATGCAGAGGAAAGGTAGCTTTTCTTTAGTAACCTCTCCTCCCGAGAGGGTGGTGTAATATTTCTGCAGCAGGGGAGTAACAGAAATTTTATATTTTAGAGATACATATTATCAAGCAAAGCAAGCATTATTAAAGCAAAATAAAAACAATGGCAATAAATTTCTAACAAGGATGTCTTGCATATGAAATAAGGTGGGGTCCACCTATGGACCTTGAATAGAAACATTATTTTTTCCTCCACAAGAAGCCATCATCACTCTTTCACCAAAAGGAAGGTCACACCATCTTTCACAAAAGATTTGCCTGCTCGTAATTACTGCCTGCAGTGTACAGACAAATGCAATCTTTTAAAATGCTAACTGTGTTATACTTGCACCCGAGGGATCCAATCCTACAAATGTAATGTGGCCTAACCAGTTTGTCTTAGCAAGACCTTACAGTGCTGATTTGAAACAGCTGAACTAAATCAACAGTTACCTTGAGCCAGAGGCCTTTGGAGAGCAATTAGAGTCAAAGCTTGGGTTTTGAACCCAATATGCCTTGTCAGTCTCAATGATTTGTGTTTGTTGTACTCAGCCTCATTTCCTGCGTGAAATACGAGGCTGTATAAAGAGAAAAAATTCCCAAGATTAAAAAATATTTGACCTCAGTGCACTTGTGAGCATGAAAGTACACATGTCTAAATGACCATTTTGGTTTGTAGTACAAAGTTCTATTGATGTTGGCAGGCTGAGCTTCCCTGTCTCAAAGCCACATGAATGGTTTCAAGTTTCAGCCAAAAAATGTTTTCCACATGCTTTAGTGTAGGCCAATTTACACAGCAGATTTTGCGGAGACTGCGGCCAAGTGCTTCATAAAGGGCTGCCTTCTTTGGGATCAGAGAAACCACAACAGACACATCACTAATGCAATCTAATTATCTGCTTGAATATTTTTCCAGATGTATCCAATGTCTAAGAATACTGCAATAAAAAAGGTATTATTTGTCTCCTTGAACTGAGACAGTGGCATAAAGAACCTAATTGTCTACAGGGAAAGTTATAACAATCTAATTCTGCAACTGCCTTTAAATCAGTCAGACAAAACCAAACACCCCGAATATAGGTTATTTGATGCCTCATGTTTGGGATTAGCCTCCCACAGAAGAACATGAAGAAGGGGGGCTTTTTTGTTGAAAAGTGTACCTCATTCTTGCAGGGTGATTTCCTTCATTTGCACATAACAGTTTGGTTAGGTTGATCTAATACATAATAAAACATCTTTTCACTGAAATGAGATGAAAGACAAATACTCTGGGCAGTAGCATATGGATAGCTGTGTCATGAGTTATTTTGGGGTTCATTATTAAAGTTCTCCACAGGTAGATCCCTCCATATCCCACTTCTACACAAATGCAAAAAAAGCAAAGTGGCTTTTTCTCCCGCCAAGTCTTAGTAGATTGCCTATTTACTGTCAGTGAGGTCTGGTTTCTTTCTTTCTGCTAGAATGCCTAAAAATCACAAATTGGCATAGATTATTCAAATAGGAACAGACCATTCAATTGATTTTGTTATAGTTCTATGTCTTGATCAAGGAACATACATAAAAATACAGATGTCAGAGTTTCCAATAGGAATACTGGCAATTTACATAACCTGGAATTTCAGAAACACAGGCCTATTTGTTCAAATGCTTTTACTTTTCTATTTTTCAAAGGATTTATATTAATTACTTTGATAAAAGAGATCTGCCAGTAACAAGAGTTCTTAATCGCTGCAAGAATATTGTATTTTAGAATGTAATGGAAAAGCATATTTAATTTTTGGTTTAATATTCAACTTTTCCTCAATTTACCACCTACTGGGAAAATAGCAAAGATAAAGCAGTAATTTACCATTTCCGTTCTGAGTATTCTCAATCACAACCACACACTAATATGAACAACATCCCTAATTTCCACCAAGAACCACTAGGATGAACACTCGTGCCAAAGTAATGTGGCCTTAAACAGGCTGGAGCTGGAGCTGAAGCTGTGGCAGCTGAATCTGAGCATAATACAAGAAGAATGCAGAAAACCACATGGGAGATAATGACCAAACAGAATCTGCATTGGTATTTCTGGCATTCTCAGTGGCTTTTGAATAAGCTGAGCTACTTCCATGCAATGATGTTTGTCAGATGTGATTTACATGAGGCTGTGGTTATGCCTGTACCCTTAAATACATGCATCAGAGGCAGCATTTGCCAGTCTTATGGCTTGGTTTATTTGATAAGGAGTGGCAACTGTAGGTTAGAGAGATCAGCCCATAAACATAGCTGCCTAAAGACATTCCTAGTGGTTTAAATCACTATTCGCATTTTTAAAAAATAAAACAAACTACACCATGCTGCCTTCTCTCACTACATTGACTTACTACAGTTCAGCATGCTTAACTTTATTTTTATAGAGAAAATTTATGGCTTTGAAAAAAAATTCCAAGAGTCTGAGAAAAAGCAGAATACAGAATCAATACTTTGCATAAATATTTGCAGTGCAATGGCATATTAAATATTATAGAATAAATTTTGCCGGTATCTTATAAGCATATTTGAATCCATCACCCCAATCCAAAGCAATTCGATGTTGTCAAATTGTCAGTCAATATCCAAAATATGAATGTTTTAAACAGATTATATAGGTTGCAAATTCTTCAGGCAGCCATGCAGATGAAGAGCAACTGATTAAGCAAGAAAATAAAATCTGTAACTCCTCCTGCCTAAAATGAGCTTCCAAAAGTTCTGCTATGGACCCACTCCCTTGACAGCATATTTTTTAAGTCAGCAATACTGTACAACCTAGCATTTTTTGGTCTTTTTTCCCCCACACTGGGACCAACCTACCAAGGCAAACACAGTTCTGCAAGCAGACACGCGTATGTCCAAACCTTACATGAGGCTTGAATAACACAGATTCAAGTGTCATGTGCATAAAATATTGATAAAGATTAATGCATTTCTTGTTTTTTTCAAATTTAAGAATAGCATGCTTATTCAACAGTGTATCCATTTAAGAAACTTTTTAAAGAGGGGCATTATCTGATGAGCATTCCTCAGTAGGTAAAACAGGAGCAATGCACAGATTTTGTGAAAAGACATAAGTAACAAAAATTGGTAACCACAATAAAACGTGTCCCAGTCCACTGAGGTCACATGAGTCTTAGAATCATAGAATCATAGAATGGTAAGGTTTGGAAGAGACCTTAAAGATCACCTAGTAAAGTCTACATAAATATCAGAAAGCTTTGGTCGCTGACATCATCAGATAAGCTCCCATTTCTCTAAAATTAAGCAGACAATACAAAAGACCAGTATGCCAAGTGATCTTGACAAATACCCACTAAAGAATGTCATTTTTCTGTCACTTTCTAAAGTGATAAATCAGCAAGGACCTTGAGATTGATACATGCATTTTAAGTAACACCACACTATGTATGTACCACATTGGTCTAAAGCACTAGCTTTCAGCTATTTTCAAAATTATGCTGGAGCACATTTTGCAATTATTCTACACTAGGCTTGCAATTTTCCAGCAGAATACTAAAAATCATAAAAACTAAGCTATGTAAAAAGTGTTGTTTTCATTGCAACTGAGCTTTGCTAGAAGTTGCTGTTCATAATCATGTGTGAAGGATGCCATTTCCTGAGATCTGTTGGATAACTACATGCAAACGTTTCTCTCTACTGCTTCTTTCAAAATGACCTGGATTTTAAAAACACAGTTATTTTAAGTATGTAAACTGACTTAGATCATCCTGATAAGGTGGAGTGACTTCATAGATAGTTATGCCAGTGGGTCCAGTAGTGAGGTTCATGGGGAGTAACCTCTTAACCTTTCAGTCTGCATCTTCTTCTTCATTACATGGCCTCACATCCTTTCTTCTTCCTTCCATCAATTTCTCTCCTTTTTCTAAGAAATGTACCTGCCAGCCTTTCAAAGACATGACATCTTTGCTGCTGCAAGCCATGGGTGAAAAGAGGATAAGAGAGATCTGCCTGTTCCATGAGAGTAGAAAGGGATGGAAAAAGGACAGCTGGGAGGTCTGAGGAGGCAAGTGGGTGATCAGTCTACAGAAACAGGGGGGTAGCATCTCTATGAAAAGTACATGGCACAACTGAGATCAGCAAGTGTAACCATAATGTAAACATTACCCTATCATCAATGACGTTGACGGTGAAATATCAGCTCCTTGTTATTACCTTCTTCCTTTTTTTTTCCCCCCTCTTATATTTTTATTTGTATTCCTTTTTTTGTTTGGTTTTGGTTTGTTTTTTTGTTTGTTTGTTTGTTTTTTATATCAGGAGAGGATGTAATTTCCCAGAGTCTTGTTATATTTCTCTCCTTCGACCTTTCCCTTGGCCAACTCCTTGTTCTCAGAGTTTCTCTGCGCTTTTGCTTTCTCCTATTTCCAGAAGTTACACTCTTACTAAAGGCCAGTGGATTTCCACATAGCACCAGGGAGCCAGCAAACAAAAGAACAGTAGCAAAGGCTAGAAGGGAGTATGCAGAATCGCAGTTCTGCACTGATGCGGTGTTACCAGATGAGGAATTCCTTCTTCCATGCAGTTGATGAAAAATTATTATTGCTTTCTTTGGAGAAAGGAACATAGGCTGTTGCATCGGTTTTGGGGAGTTTGTTTGTTTGTTTGTTTGTTTTTCTCTGGACAAATATTTCCATAAATCCAGATGCAAGCTCTGGGCTGCCTGGTTAATTGCAAATTTTAGTGAAACTGAAAGGTTCACATGTAGCACAATACCAGGAAGAGTTATGTCAGCACCAGTGGGTATTAGATACTGCTGTGGGAAACTATTTGCCTTTGCTCCTTTCCACAAAGAATAACCTGTAAACAGCAACTATAAAATTCAAATATATGTTTGGGTTTTTAACATGAAAAAAAAAAAAAAAAGGCGCTTTGGGAAATCAAGAAAAATAGGGCATAATTCCAAAGAAAGCTGCAAAAATTCACATAGAACAGAAAGTCAGTGCAATTGCTAACTTTTCACACTAATTTTTCTGGAGCTGCAAATGTTTCACTTTATGCTGATATTTTTTTGTGGATGCACTGAACATAATACCTTAGCCCACAAAATTCTGCAGACTTTTTACTTTTGCAAACAAAGGAAGAAAAACTTAAAAGAAAACACTGTTAAATATCGCCCTGGTGATATCTTATAGAATTTCCTTTCAGAGAACAGGCTGCCAGCCTCTTAGTAGAAGATTTGACACAATTCACAGAGTTCTGGAAAACCTGTCAAAGAGGAAATGAGCACTTTAAAGCACAACAGGGAAAGGGAGAAAGAACTTCAGAGTCTTCAAGCACTTTCTTAGGAAGCACTTGCTGGCACAAGCACTCAATTTCTACCTATACACACACGCTTGCAACAAACATCATAGAGAAGTCTGACCTTTGTCAGGCCTTAATTTTTTTTCCTCCCCCCTTTCAAAGAAAGCTTGTCAAAGAAAGTAGTATCTTATATTTTGTGTTACAAGTAATTCATGTAGTACATAATGGTATTAGCAACTCGCTCACTCTGGAGAAAGTTGCAAGTTCACAGTGTTTACTTGCATCTTTGCAGAGTATATCTGTCATTTCATTCAAGAGCAGACCTATGGGTAATCATTTAATCAAAAACGCTGCTGTGATTGCTACGTGTACAGAAAATTACAAAGCAGCAGCAGCTTCAAAGCCAAGATTGCAAAGATTAAATAGGAACTGCTTTTTCCTAAATATTGGATAAGTATAAACTACAATGTCCTTAAATTTGAAGGAAATTGGAGACGGAGAATTATTCACTTAGCCTTACCAGTATTTCCTAATTTTAATTTCCTCTCTTCATAGTTACACTGAATTATAAAACTGAGAATTCATGAAAGACTGCCCAGTGAGAAAGAGAAAGTCTACTTTTCATATATGATCATAGAAGAAGGCACTTTCACCTAACTTTACAACTTTTCTTTAAGTGATGAAGATGTTTTATTTTAATGTCAGTTTTTCCTTTAAATACTTAAAGGACACTCTCCCCATCATTCTTACAGTACACTATAAAGACTGAAGTCTGAAAAAGTACAAGGTTATATACTCTCTTCTTGAAAGGTACAACACTCTGTAGTACATAGATACATACCGGTAGCTCCAGGTGTGGGGAGAAAAGACAATAAGAAACTGTTTATGGACTCCTGACTTATAAGCATGATTATAAGGAAGTAAAGAAAATCTGAAAAGAACTGCAACAAATTTAATTCATTTCAACAAATTAAGAACTAAGTCAGATGCCACATTCATTTTGAAACAGCACACTTTAATACAATTAATACAACATTTATTTACCAAAACAGCAGACCATATACCAACAAAGACACTTCTATTTAAATTATCTCTTGACATAATTTATATTATCAAGTGATCTTGATCATCATGCAGTCATGTCAAACCAGCAACCACCCTCATTTAAAGAACTAACTACCTAAAGTTAAGCAATGCGAAGACACAGACAGGATGGGACACTGAGGCAACAGAAAAGCATCGTACCTGCAGGGGTAGCATCACATGGATGGAAGCAGATGATACTGCTGCATCACAAAGTTATATTTTATCCAACTACTTTTAATACGTGTGCTCCTTCTCCCAAAAGTCTGTAATATCTGGCCTATCCTAGGGCTGGCTGAAACAGCTGGTTGCATAATATGTTTCAGTATTATAGAATCACAGAATGGTTAGAGTTGGAAAGGACCTTAAGATCATTTACTTCCAACAACCTTGCCATGGGCAGGGACACCTCACACTAAACCATGTCACCCACGGCTTTGTCCAGCCTGATCTTGAACACTGCCAGGGATGGATCATTTACCACTTCTTTGGGCAACCCATTGCAGTGCCTTACCACCCTCACAGTAAAGAACTTCTTCCTTATGTTTAACCTGAACTTCCCCTGTTTAAGTTTAAACCCATTACCACTTGTCCTGTCACTACAGTTCCTGATGAAATTTCTCTCTCCGGCATCCTTTGTAGGCCCCCTTCAGATATTGAAAGGCTGCTACGAGGTCTCCATGCAGGCTTCTTTTCTCCAGGCTGAACAGACCCGCTTTCTCAGCCTGTCTCATGCAGGAAGTGCTTCAGTCCCCTGATCATCCTCATGGCTCTCCTCTGGACCTGTTCCACAAGTTCCATGTCCTTATGTTGAGGGCACCAGAACTACACATAGTACTTCAAGTGGGGTCTCAGAAGAGCAGAGTAGAGAGGCAGAAAACAAGTCCAAATTTTACCTTTTATGATCATACATTCCTTTCTCTATACCTCATTTTTTTCATCTTAATTGTTTAAAAAGGCAGATTTAAGTAAAGGAAAAGGTTATCAAGAAGCAGTGCAAAAACTAAAATGTGCAACAGAGAATTTTACTAAGGCTTAATTTACACAACAGACATACCCACATGTACTTAATTATTAAACCCACCATAATGCAGATAGAAAACAGAGAGCTTATAACGGTTTTGGAAACTAGAAAAAACTAAACTAGCAGCAATGCTTTCATGCTTCAACAGCTGCTTTAATGTTTGAACTTCTATTGATAGTAAAATATTGAGAGAAAAAAAGCAAAAAACAAAAAACAAACCTACAACAAAAATTGTTGGTCCTCTTTATTCTACCAGCTACAATTCCTTCAGGGTAAACCAATTCCTGTGGCCTCTTCAAGATTAAATAAAGTTCAAGATTATAAAAATAATCTTGAACCCTATATCATATAGAGACTGTACAGTCAAACTGCTTTATGCATTTCAGTAAATCCTAATTGCCTTACAGCTCATTCTATGTACCCAATTCTCAAGAATGGATTTCTAGTCTAAGGGGAATGTGACTTGCATCATGACAATGAACTATTCATTCAGTGTACTTTACTTCAATACCCGCTAATTTCAGAGTAAAGCTCTTGCTTTAAATTCATGATTACATTTTCTTGTAACACACAAATTCAAGTATGACTAGCTCAGGATTAGACTAAAGTAGGAAACCAGTGAATTTTCTTTATCCTAAAAACCCATAAGGAGACTTCAACATCAAAAGAAATGCTTAAGTTGATTTGATGCTTGTCATCAACGTTTCTCCACAGGATCAAACTAATTTTAAGTGGGTTAAATAATACTGACCTCTAATACTCTTAATCTTTTTTATTTTCCTCCTACACATTAAGAAGTTTATGTACCAAGGAACATGAAATATGCTTGTATGTTAAGACCATTTGTATTCTAAATTTTTAATAGCCAAGGGGGAAAAGAAATGACATAAAATAAGCCAGTAGTGATAGGGGTATTTTTTACTGTGTCTGTTTTCAGCAGACAAATAATTGAGATAAAAATAATTTGCATCTAGAATTCCCATTTAAAAATTCTTGTGAATTGACAGCTATTAAATCTGCTCAAACTTGTTTCATGTTCAGGTTGTATGCAATTGTTGCTTTATTGTTCTTTTACCCCAGCATTAAAGTATCAATTTATTTGATATTTATTGACATAATATGAAATAATGTGATGATGACTATAGTGTAACACACATCAATATTAATTAACCAGTCAAGCACATCAAGAAGTGCTCTTTCTATATATATTACAAATTTTGTGTATTTAACATATTTTGTAACATTAAGTATACAAAGATATGCCAAGGTACTATTTACATATTAACTTCATTAACCTTTTATAGCCACAGCATTCACCACTTCACTCATTTGTAACAGCATTTCTGGGCTAGGTGGCAAGGGAGGAATTTAAAGCTTTGGGTATATGAAATACTAGCCCTATTTGTAAACATCTGCAAATAGGTCCACTAACTACTCCCCAGTGAAGCTGTGTATGCCCCATCCCTAGCAGTGTTCAAGGCCAGCTTGGATGGGGTTTTGTGCAACCTGGTCTAGTGGAAGTTGTTCCTGCCCTTGGGAGGGAGTTTGGAACTATATGATCTTTAAGGTCCTTTCCAACAAAAACCATTCTATGACTCTGTGGTTCTACAACAGTGCTTGAAGAAGTGTAAACCTGTTCCTATGCACTCTGCATCATTACAGCAGCTATCTACTCAGTTCACAGCTGCAGCACCAACAGCATCCTAATTTCCAACATCACAGAATGGACAGCCACAAATGCACCCTGAAAGCTGCCATCCAGCCTTCAATCAATTAGGTGCCTATCATTACATGAGACACCAAAGGTCATGCCTAAGTAGCCACTCTCTACTAGTTTGTCCTCCTAACAACAACAGTTCTGCTTTGGGCTAAAACCGCTCCTGGGAAAGGCAAGGGAAGGAGGTGCCATCACTCGCTCGCCCGCTCGCTCGCTCGCTCGCTCACTCACTCACTCGCTCACTCTCAGCACTGACTAAACAGCCATTCCCTGTTACAACTGGGAGGCAGAAAGTTAGATCACACACCATAAATCCTCTCCATTCACTGCAACATATCCCCAAGAGTTTTATATTTTCTAATGTCTGACTTGTAAGGATACTAGATTTCCAGAAGGCAAAAGATTCAGAAAGTTAAGCAGTATTGGACATAGCTTAGGTAAAACTTATGACTTTTTCTTCCCCATACAGATTCTGAGTTATGAATGGGAAAAAAAATCTTTTGCTTCTCCAAAGAATTGTGTATTCTGCAACAAAAATTAAATATAATAATTAGAGAAGCGGTGTTCTGATGCAAAGCTCAGGCGCTTGATTGTTAAACAAATTAAGTTGGCAATACATGAATAAATTGGATAGAGACCATCCTGCTCCAACTTCACCAGCAAATTCAGCTGTAACACTTTTCACCTTTCCCTGGCAGGTGCCATTACTTCACTCTTCAGAAGAATAACTTGTTACTAACACTTAGGGTTAACAATATGACTTCAATTGCATTTTGGAGGCCAAGGTCTGTAGCTGATGCATTTCTTTGTCCTGTTCTACTATTCACACAGCCAAAAAGATAGAGAAAATATTAGCATGCTTGAAGGAGGGCAAAAGGAAGATCAGTGTTGTGGTTTGAGGCTTAGAAGATCTCAATTTATTTAGCTCTCGGAAAACGGACTGAGAAGTGTCTTGGTCACTGTGTGTAAGAACTCACAGGAGGAGAAGATACTTGGTGCTGGGAAGCTTTTTAGCTTTGCTGCCTACAGAGTATTAAGAATCAACAGCTGGATAGTGAAGTTAGATGAATATAATTTTGAAATAATGCAGAATTTTCTCACTGTGAGAGAAATTGAATAGTGAAACATCTAACTATGAAAAGTCAACAGGACTGGGAATGTTCTGAGACAAAATTAAAGAGTTACTAAAAAATGCCTTTATTTAGCTCTGGAATGATTTTTACACTTAGAAAGTATAAATAAGTTAACATATAATTGTTGGATTTTATGGCTGTCCAGCTGCTTTGCTAACCTAGGAACCAGCGACTCAAAGAGTAAATCATCCACATTCTTGTGACAGTTTTTCTTAAACTGTCCTCATCATATCATGAACATTTTCAATTGTCCAAAGTACTGAATCTTTAATAGTTTCCCAGTGAAAGAGTAAGCTGCATTGGTAGGTTGCTGCGCAGTATATATGACCTAGTAAAATCTTCCTCACCACCCTATTCAGAGTCTTTAGAAATAACGCACAGTGAAAGCCAGCACCCCAACACTCACTCATCAGTGCTAGTCATCACATGACATACATGTCTAAACCACAACATTATCAAACTTCATCTATAGCACCACAGACTTACAATATTCTGGGCTGTTGGTTGGTTTTTTTTTTTTTTGTTTGTTTGTTTGTTTGTTGGGTTTTTTTTTCTGTTTTGTTTTGGTTTTGGTTTTGTTTTCTTTTTTTGTTTCTCTTTGTTTTCTTCGGTCATGTAATCCTGTAGCCATAGGGGATGTTATGGCAATGGGAATGGACAGCGTCTGTGAGAGGGTACAGAAGATCCCTTTCTGGGATATTCGGCATACTGGGATTAGTGATGAGACCAGTGCAGCTTGTACCACAAAGTCAGCTTTAGGGTAAAAGGGGAAAATTTCCCATGTTACAAGAAATTTGGATGTCTCTCCCTTCTTTTGCAACTGGGAGGATGGTCAGCCTCTAGTATTGCCTGCAGCTCCCTCACTTGAAGAGAACTTACACTGTGAGCAAACAATACTGCATAATTTTTTTCTGCAGATTCTGCATTAAGTCCATTGCAATGCACTGTCTAGTTTGTTTGGCTTCGAACACCATCTCATTCTACCAAAACGAATACTTTATCAGTGTATTCAAAATACTGTTATCAGTGTATTCAAAATAGTGAAGATGCATATGTTAGGAGGATCAATTGATTAACTTTACCTTCTTCTGAAGGAAATTTTCTATGTAACAGATAAAAGCTTTCAAAATAATTGGAATACGATATGTGAGGGAGAGATTGGCTGATTTTATTACTTTGCTAGAGTACACTATCATCATGATGTATCCTGTATGTCAGGTAACATACTCCAACCCTTAGTGACTGTAAAAAGGAAAAAGTTTTATTCAGTAATAGCGGTTTAAAAGGTTCCATAGGAAAAAATTCTACATTGATTTGGCACCCAACCAAACATGGAATATGCCGTTGCAGGAAACACAGATCTTCATTACTGTCGATCAACCCACAAGTAATTTATGTAACTCCTGTCACATCACTATTTTGCCCCAAACCCCACTCACAGGTCTTCATATGACAAAGCAATAAGCCTACAATGCTTAATAGGAACATAAGGTGTAGGAAGCCTGTCATGTCTGCTTACTGTTTCAATATGAGTTACAGACTTTTTTGAACCAAGTCACATACCAGATCCCTATGCTTATTTTTTGTGTTTTTTCTATTCTGTCAGATTGGACAGAGCCTTGGGCAACACTGTCTAGGGTGAGGTGTCCCTGCCCATGGCAGGGTGTTTGGAACTAGAAGGTCTTGAGATCCTTTCCAACCCTAACTATTTTATGATTCTATGATTCTATGAGTAGTTTCATAAAACCAGGTTACATTTGTACCTGTTCTTGCAGTAGACACTGCTGTCTGGACTGAGAGAAAAAAAAGAAAAACAAACTAGAGACAGGGAGTATTTTACTTTCTTCCCTCATTCCTCAAACTCTGAAGAGTAGAAGCCTACACACAAACCCGTAAAATCTTGTCCTTGATTATTAGCCACTGCAAGGTGCAGGATAAACCCCCTGTTCATGGCAGGATGTTGGAACCGAATGAACTTTAAAGGTCCCTTCCAACCCAAACCATTCTATGATTCTATGATCCTATGATTCTAAGATTCTGTGATTCTATGAGCAGGAATACTAGCAGCATGGTCAAAACCAACAAAAAAAGTATGCCAAAATGTCCTTGTGATCAAATCAGAGACCTGAAACAGGGCAATTCAACCTGCTTCACAATGAGGCAAACCCACTGACATAAATAGCCGCATTAAGAAGGCTTCCAGTAGGTGAGCTAGGTCAAGCATCACAGGGCACACAGTACTGCACCACCAATATGCTCTCATATTTATAACTTGTAGAAAAGTGTGTTCACTGTTACACTTCGTATTCTCAGAGCTACACATTTCTTTTCACAGCTCCTTCTGACTTCACAATAAATATGGGGCTAAAGGCATAACAGCTTTTTGAAACTCTAGCAGTTAGTCAAACAAACAAGAAAAGAATCAGGAGCTTTAGGTCTCACTGTGAGAAGCTATAAACATGAAGTTCCTTTCAAAAGCTCCTCCAATCAGTGTCATTCAGTGTAAAGGATTTCCTACTAAGTAATCTGCCAGATTTTTTATTCACTGTATGTTGATACCAGCTGCCAGTCATTACTGGACATATGCCTCCCTGCATTGTCAGCAAGAACATAAGTAAAAATGAAAAAAAAAAAAAAAAGCAAACAAGTAAAATAGTATATAAAAACAAGCAGCATATTTGCATTTATTTTTCTGGAAAAGGGAAAGTATGTGCAATGTTTGTATATCATCCAAAGACCCATGTCAACCGCTTAAAGGGGCACATAAACATATTCTGAATGACAAATTTCCAATTTGAGTTTCCAGCTATAGGGGAAACAAGGAAAGTATCATATAACATGAAGTATTTCTTTTAAATTCTGTTGCAATATTTCCTTTCCTCATCATCTCTGGAGTAAAAGAAATAGTTAACATTAAATTTTTCCTCTTACAAATTTCCAGTAGTCACTTTTATATGGTACAACTATGGTCATTATTGTTACCCATCCATCTTATAACTTCAACTAAATCGAGCAATGAAAATTTTATAGTGCATCCCTAATTGTGCACCAGACTGGAACTGTTCATACAAATTCCAAGCAATTACAAGGCTTTCTGGGAAACACTGGCAGCAAACACAGGATTAAATGCCTGTAACAGCAAGACAGATGGGAAGCACAGATAAAGAAAATCTCATGGAACTTGATTCTTTTTAGGAAACTCTGGTATTATTTAAATTAACCTGGGACTCAAACACACAACAGATTGAAAACGAGGTCAGTTATATGTAGCAAGTAAATTGTAAATGTTACGAACATTCTCTAAACAGGCACACCCCCCTCAAATCAGCACTTTACACTATTTAAGAATAAGCATAAATCTAATAAGACAATTATGTATATTATCTGTAAAGGTAAAATATCATAATTCCATGACTTAATGTCATAACACCAAAAATGTAATATTGTGGGTTTAAATAGATGATACTTTCTGCCTTCAGCATCACTAATGAAACGTAGTATCAACCATATTAATACTCTGAAGGGAGCAGAAAAAGACCTTGCGGCCCCTTCTGATTCCCCAGCGCATAGTATTGCTTCATCCTCAAACCACCACATTCTGCAGATTACCACACAGGGCAAGCTGCCTGGGTGGTGCTGATGCATACCATAGCTTGAACCTGGTCTTAGGGAGGGGACTGCCTGGCATAAGGGCTTCTATCATCTCGTCTCTTCAGCCTACAGCGCTAGTGAGAAGAAAGGATAGAGTGGGTTTTCTGTGAAGGACCCATTCTTAAAGGCCTAAACCTAACAAAATAGTTAATGTCATAGGCTGTCATTTTATACCACAATTATTTTTTAGTAGCAAATTTTAAAAAGTATTTGAAGGCAAATACATGTTACTGTGTAGTTAAGAGTAGATACCTCTCAGCATGTTCAATTATCAGGTATCACTAACTTCCTGAACTGATTATGTGATACTCCTGATCATCCATTTCTGAAATTTAACTAAGCCCAAACCACTGTGTTACATAAATCTAAAAATAGAGGTGGACTCAGTGTCCTTCTACACTCACGGGCCTTTCTGGGAGGACAGAATGGCCACTAGGAAAGGGCAATTCCAGGCTGGACACAGAAGTAGCAATAAGAATGCCATTTGAACTAACATTGGTTTTAATATTAGAACTCCTTTGAGCTTGCTTTTATGCTGACATGGGACTGTGATAAAGGACTGAGAACAGCATGATATTGGTAGCATCTCTTAGCAGCTGCCATTTGAATTGGGCAAATCAATAACTAAGGACATCCTCATGAATATGTTTTTAAAACTATTACCCACAGCAAATATCAGTAACCTACCCACTATAAAACTGGCAGAATACTCCTAATTCTTTGTAAGTACAGCTCTTCTTCAACTTCATAGTCATTCTTCAACTTTCCTATAGTCATTATATGGGAGGACTTTGGTCTACTTGTAAAGACAAATGAAAAGTTGAAATTTCATCCACTGAGCTTGTTTATACCAATTCTGGAGAAAGCAGAGAATGGCTGTATCATTTCGAAAATCATTGTAATCACAGAATCACAGATTTACTGAAGCGGGAAGTGGCTTTTTGAGATGCTGCAACCTCCTAGCTCAAGCAGGGTCACTTAGAGCAGAATCACATCCAGTCACTTTTTGATTATCTCCATGGACAGAAACTCCACAACATCTCTGGCAACCTATGCCAACTTTTCATAGAATCATAGAATAGTTAGGATTGGAAAGGACGTGAAGGTCTTCTAGCTCCAGCACCCCTGCCATGGGCAGGGACATCTCACACTAAATCATGTCACCCAAGGTTCTGTCCAACCTGGCCTTGGAACAACCTGTCAACTTTTGACCATCCTCACTGTAAAAAAAAGTGTTTTCTTGTGTTCAAATGGAATTTTGTGTGTTTCAGTTTTTGTTTTGCCCATGGGGGCTACTGGGAAGTCTGTTTCCCTCTTCTTCATTTCCTACTATCAGTTATGCACAATAAGAACATCCTGAACCTTTTCTTTTCCAGGTTGAATAGTCCCAACTCTCTCATCCTATTCCTATATTAGAGATAATTTGCTGTCCTGAACTGGGCTCACTCAGGTAAATTCATAGTTTATAATAGGGAGCCCAGTACTGGACACAGCACTCCAGATATGGCCTAACCAGTACTGAGTATAGGGGAAGGATCACATTCTTTGACCTGCTGACAATGTTCTGCCTAATGCAGCTCAGGAAGCTGCTGGCTGTCTTTGCTGAGGTGGGCCACTGTCAGCTATGGTCAGCTAGTAGTTTACCAAGACCCCTGGTCTTTCTCTGCAGGGCTGCTCTTCAGCAGGTCACTCCCGAGTGTGTAGTGGCACCTAGGGCTGTTCCTCCTCAGGGGCAGGACTTTGTATTTTCCTTTCTTGAACTTCCATGAGATTCCCTTCTGCCCAATTCTCCAGCCCATCAGGTCCCTCTGAATGACAGCACAGCCCTCTGGCACATCAGCCACTTCTCCCAGTTGTGAATTGTTTGCAAGTATGCTGAGGGTGCACTCTGTCTCAATGTAGAGTTTATTAATGAAGAAGTTAAACAGTAATGGCTTCAAGTATCAGCCCTGAGGTAAACCACTAATGGCTGTTCTCCTACTGGACTTTGTGCCTCTGATCACAACCCTGTTGGACCAGCCACTGAGGCAGTTTTCAACCTCACTGCCCATCCATTTATCTAACCTGCACCTTCTCGGCTTGCCTACAAGGGTGTTAGGGAAGACAGTCTCAAGGGCCTTACTAAAGTCAAGGGAGACAACATCAACTTTTCTGTCCTCATCCAGCAAGCTAGTCGCCTCATTATAGAAGGCTGTCAGACTTGTCCAGTATGACTTTACCTTCATAGATGTATGCTGACTACTTCCGATCACTTTTTTGTCTTTCATGTGTTTGGAAATGTTTTCCAAGAGTATATTTTCTACATTCCCAGGTATTGAGGAGCTGCCAAGTGGCCTGTAGTTCCCCAGCTCTTCCGTTTTTAAGACAAGAGTGACATTTATTCTCTTCCAGGTTTCAGAAACCTCTCTCAATTGCTGTAACCTTTCAAAGATAATCAAGAATGTCCTTGCAATGGCATCAGCCAGCTCCCTCAGGGGACAACCCATTAGGTCCCACAGACTTATGTATGTCCAGCTTGTTTAAATGTTCTTTAGGCTGGTGATCCTCCGCTAATAGTAAGTCTTCCTTGCTCCAGAACTTCTCTGGTTTCAGAAGTGTGTGTTTCCTGACGGCTGTCTTAGCAGTGACAAACATGCCAAAAAAGGCATTGAGTACTTTGGCATTTTCTGTGCCATTCTTTGTCAGGTTCCTTACCCTATTCAGCAGTTGGCTCATATTTTCCCTAGTCTTCCTTTGGGAAGCTTGCCCTGAAAGCAACAAGCATAAAAGCAACTTCAAAAAATTAGAATATTGATTGAGATCTAAGTTCTGTATACACAATTAAGAAAGTTGAAGTAATCCAAAAGTTTAAGACGAGATTACACAAAGCTTGGTACAAAGAGTTACAATGCTAATTGAAGGCTGTGTAGGAAAACCAAAGAGTGACTATTCAGAAACTTTCAAAAAATACAGATTTGCATCTTTAGCAAGTGTCTTTAAGTCATAATCCAAAACAAAATCTAACCATTCACATAATACCAGTATTGCTGTTGTATTCTCCAGTATTCTTAAAGAATTAAATTCTGCCACAATTAGCATTAAACTATTACAGAATTCAGTGAGGTTGCAGCTGCTAGTTATGATATGTGAAAATCTCATAACAGTACACAATTTATTTTGAGAAATTTCACTTGCTTTCATAAAACTCAACAAACGACTTCTCTTTTTCAACTAAAGACTTGTGATTTTCCAGCTCTGAATTTTGCGTCCACATTTTTCCTCAGGACAGGCCATGGTTATGCTTCAGAGTGAGATCATTTCCTCAGTTCAACAAGATCTTTACAAATTCTAGGATGTTGTCCAAAAGAACTAAGGTGACATCAGTTTTGTGCTTAAAAAGAACCCTTTTCATATTCCCCCAACCTAGATGACTATTTATTGAGAATCACAGAATCATAGAATAGTTAGGGTTGGAAAGGGCCTTAAGATCATCTAGTTCCAACCCCCCTGCCATGGGCAGGGACACCTCACACTAAACCATGTCACCCAAGGCTGTGTCCAACCTGGCCTTGAACACCGCCAGGGATGGAGCATTCACAGCTTCCCTGGGCAACCCATTCCAGTGCCTCACCACCCTTACAGTAAAGAACTTCTTTCTTAAATCCAATCTAAATTTCCCCTGTTTAAGTTTGAACCCATTACCCCTTGTTGTATCACCATAGTCCCTAATGAAAAGTTCCTCCCAGCATCTCTATAGCCACCCTTCAGATACTGTAAGGCTGCAGCCCAACTTTCTCAGCCTATCTTCATACGGGAGGTGCTCCAGTGCCCTGATCGTCCTTGTGGCCCTCCTCTGCACTTGTTCCAACAGTTTCATGTCCTCCTTATGTTGAGGACACCAGAACTGCACACAATACTCCAAGTGAGGTCTCACGAGAGCAGAGTAGAGGGGCAGGAGCACCTCCTTCGACCTGCTGGTCACACTGCTTTTGATGCAGCCCAGGATACGGTTGGCTTTCTGGGAGATTCCTCCGACCCAGGTGTAGGACCTTGCACTTAACATGGTTAAACTTCATCAGGTTGGCATCAGCCCACCTCACAAGCGTGTCAAGGTCCCTCTGGATGGCATTCCTTCCCTCCAGCATATCAACTGAACCACACAGCTTGGTGTCATCGGCAGACTTGCTGAGGGTGCACTCAATCCCACTGTCCATGTCACCAACAAAGATGTTGAAGAACACTGATCCCTGAGGGACACCACCCGTTACTTGTCTCCAGCTGGACATTGAGCCATTGAGCACTACTCTTTGCGTGCGGCCATCCAGCCAGTTCTTTATCCACCGAGTGGTCCACCTATCAAATTGATGTCTCTCCAACTTAGAGAGAAGGATGTCATGTGAGACAGTGTCAAATGCTTTACACAAGTCCAGGTAGATGACATCAACTGCTCTGCCCCTGTCCATCAGTTCCGTAGCCCCATCATAGAAGGCCACCAGATTAGTCAGGCAGGATTTCCCCTTAGTGAAGCCATGCTGGCTGTCACCAATCACGTTGTTCTTTTTCATGTGCTTTAGCATGCCTTCCAGCAGAATCCACTCCAAGATTTTGCCAGGCACAGAGGTGAGACTGACTGCTCTGTAATTCCCTGGCTCATCCATTTTTCCCTCCTTAAAAATGGGGTTCTATTTCCCTTTTTCCAGTCGTCGGGACCTTCATCTGACTGCCATGATTTCTCAAATATGATGGACAGTGGCTTAGCTACTTCATTTGCCAGCTCCTTCAGGACTCACAGATGGATTTCATCCAGTCCCATGGACTTGTGTACTTTCAGGTTCTTAAGATGGCCTTGAACCTGATCCTCTCCTACAGCGGGCCCAGGGTCTTCATTCTCACTGTCCCTGTGTCTGCCTTCCAAGACTTGGGTGGTGTGGTCAGGGCATTTGCCAGCGAAGACCGAGGAAAAGAAAATAAATGGTTACTTGTCCTCCTGTTAAAAGTTATATATTGTCTATGAAGGGTGATAATACATTTTCATGTGGTTATATTCCAAATTAATTTTTTTCCAAACCAGATTTTTAATATATTTTTATTTGTCTGAATAAATATTTTAAAGTTTATTTTTATGGTACTTTACTGTATTTTTATAGTCAGGCTCCTCACTAGTAAAACTTCTGCTATACAGTCACCTTTATCAAATCCAAAGTCAAACCGCATTAATACTGTTGAATCACTTCTATTTTCAAGTACACCATGCTAAAAATGATTGTATTCCATTAATATCTTCAATGACAATCACCATGTTGTTGATGTTTCTTTTAGTTACTAAGCAGAAGTTTTTTAAGATTGTGATTCTGTTCTCTAGCCTTCCATGGAAAAATTAAAGATAACTAAACCATGAATTTTCGCAATCTCTACATCCACGAAGTTTCCTAGTACTCAATCATTTGGTCTAAAAGCCCCTTGAAATAAAAATGGTGAATTTCACGCATCCTCAGTCACTTGGTTCATGACATCCTGAAGACATGCAGCCAAGATGGTTAAAGATTCTTCAGTATTCCACAATGTTTGTACCTCTGTGACCTCTGCTTTGGAAAAGAAAGAAACATTAAGTGATCCAAAGATATGAACATAAGCAGTAGCTTAAGTCCTACCCCTCGAATAATGCTTCTGCCAACATTGCATAACCCTCAGTTACAATTTTATGAGATTTTTTTTCCTCTGAATTAGATTAGTGTCTATAAGACCATGTCCCTCATCAATGGGGTGTTCTACCCAACCACAAAATGTCACAAGGCTTCAAGGTTAAGCTTCTCCAAATAGGCTTCCTTTCCCGAGATCATGGAGAATATTTTCAACTGCTGAAGTGTTTTCCTGTTGTCAAGACTGTCCTGAACATCTTTTTCAGCTATTACTGCTTCTGCTGGCTTTGGAATATAAGATGTTCCATATAACAGCCTGCAGCTATGCCAGAGACTGCTTTTCACTCTCTGATTTGCCATATGATTAGTACTCATTAGCAATGCCTAAGTGTTCCAAAGATGATGCTTTTCCCAACTTCATCTTTGAGATTTATTGCCATGAAGTATCTGTCTGAGCTACATCCTGCACACATAGAAGAGCTGATATAACAACATTCCACTAATGTGAACATTAACTCCAAGCTCCAATACACAGCAAAGTAGAAACAGATCCTAGAGTGATAAGCTCTAGATATATATTCTCAATAAATTAAAAGCGAGGGATTAATACGGAAAAATTAAAATCATGCAGAAATTTTGCATATCTCTTTAAAAGGATTAAATCACTAATAAAGCAGTTCTTAACATTTTAACAGTTTTACTGTATCATGAACATGTTACTGATACACTACTTTTCTAAACAACACAGGGCAAAGGGCCACTTCATTTTAAGCAACAGAATGACTTTCAAACAAGCTACAGATAGAGTTGCTGACTTACAAAAGCTTTTATCAGCCTTATGATGGATTTTACAGAAGTGCAACTCTAGATGACCTATGCGATTTGTTTTCATTTACAAAGGTGGACAGGCTTTGAATTTAAAAATGGAACTTTTTATTCTTGTGCCAAATATAAACAATTTAACATTATTTCCCATCCAGATATTTAAACAGTTCAAAAGACTTTATATGAATCCTATCTGTATTGTATTTCCTGCTGATTGGCAGTGCCTCACACTTCAAATTGAAAGCCAAAAATGTGTTGGCTCCAAACAGAGACAGGAAACAAATAACAAAGAAAACTGGGAAATAAACACAATGAGTAGTTATGAAGTGCTGAAAACTATACTTAGTGTTTGAGTTCTTGTTAGTTCTTCATATTCAAATGCTGCCATATTGACTTATGTCTAGGAAGCCTTGTTCAGAAAAAAAGCATAAACAAAAGCCTTTGAGTATTTTGTCAACAAGAAAGCATAGTTTATATTATCTTCAAAGCTTGCATCTATTCCTGACTTCACTGATTCCATATTCCTTATTGTAGAGAACTTCATGATTTCTGGGAAAGGTGCACATTTGCACGCAGTGATTATTGTTCCCAGGGTAAGTGCATTGATCTATTACAGTCAGCCTAATGATTCAGCAAGACCAATACTCAACTCAGTTGAAGAAACTTGTCCTGAGTGTCATCACAGAACTCATGTACTCTTCTACAGCAGACGATGCAGATGCTGGAAAAAAAGATAAAATTCATTGCCCCTAAAGAAATTTCTCTGAATTTTTCTTTGAAAGCCTTGCTATCCCAGTTACCTAAAACTGTTGATTTCTTAAAAAAAAAATGAAAAAATAAAAAAATAAGAGTGAGCAGAGAATTCAAACATCTGCTTTATAAAAAAGGATCTAGCAATTACTCCATACATTGCAACTGAGTTTTGTATCATTTGTGTAACCTAATAATATCTACCATGACTCAGGTATAAAACATTAAAGACAACACAGTATGGCAATATTTCAAGGAAAATCCATATCTTCCTTCTTTTTAATAAGGGAGTTTACCAACTGTAAAAAATTATTAGATTTGCAAAATCGCAAGACCTGCCCTAGCAAGCCAACATTGTAAAGTCCTAAGCATGTGAGCATATACAGTATGTTTACCAGTCTTGTAGCTGGTGTGCTCTATGCTGAAGTGGAAATCAATTTACTCCAATATTTTCTTCATATTCTGTATTAGAGGGAGGTGGTTTTTTTTACATCCACTTATTTTAAAGATGCATAATCCAATATTCTCATGTATCCTCTTTTAAAATTCCAGACATCTTAGGCATTTTCCTGTCTTCTTATTCTTAATATGCAGGCTGAGTGAACTGAACCAGAGGTATATTAAATTAGTGCTACTATTTCCTCTATCACACAACAGAGATTCCAAACTTCAGAAAAGTCTTTTGTAAATATACAGTGAAGGAGTAACAAAAGAACTGTATGAAGTACTACATTCTCTCAGTCTGAAGGGTCATTATACAATCACTGTCCCAATGTACCCTATCATTAATACAGCAGCAGCTAACAGTCAACTGGACATGGAGTCACAAAAACTTCTTTCAGTGCTCACAAACTCTACCGGTACCTGAAACATGGAGAAAACTGACTTTTCTCTCTTCATAACATCCATGCAAACATAGTTCATTGTAAATACTGAAAGCTTATCTCCAATAGCAGTTTACAGCATTTAGCTCTAATTCAACAGCATCATCACATGATAAATACTGGACCAGATTCCTACTGGAAAAACAGTATACAAAAACGTTGTCATTACAAGCTATGAAATGTTACACAGGTTGCGTTACCTTTTTTTCTTCTTTTTCCGTACTCTTTATCCTCTATTAATTTAAAAAGCTTTAATTTGCCTTTTAATATTTTCTCCTCAGTCCTGTCAATCTAATCTAACAATTGCTTTCACAGCCTCATATTACCAGACATCTTGAACTCGCATCCTGCTAAGTAGAAGTCCACTTATGTCTTTTGAAATAAACCTATCAGGCTTTGTGCAAGGAGGAAAGAAGGAAGAGTGCGTCTTCAGCTGCAAAAGGGTCCCACTCCACTAATCAACTCTTTTAGCCTATATTCCTTTGAGAACTTAAATTTTAGAAGTTCATCTGCAGATACAAACTGCATGTAAATCTTAAGGCATGAGCATAAACAGATTCACTGTCATCACCCCCACACAAAAACTGTAGAACTAATACAAAGTCATCAACACTACCCTACACCCAGAGGAAGGCAATAGAAAGCCCATGGATGGGAAGATATGTAGCAGAGGAGGGGATCTCCTCCTTCAAATGGTCTCCTTTCTGTCAGGTGTTTTGAAAAAGTAGAATGTTGGAAGGAATTAGGTGTTTTCTGGTGCAAAATGATACCAGTCATTCATTCACAGGTCTAGACAGTTGCTCTCCCAGTCACACTGTTAGAGTACTATTAAACATTGGGAAGCATTAGAGTACCACTAGAGTTCTAGCCATCCTGCCCAATAATAGCTATCTCTTTGTAATGCCCTTCAACATTCAATAAGGCAGGAAAACATAACAGTCTTTTTAATTAGTCACAGTTGTTAACTTACTGTCTATTAAGTATTGCTACCACTTAAAGGTCGTGTCACAACAGTCCTTTGCTGAACAGGTCTCAAGCAGATTTCATATGTAAATTCTATTTCAAGCCTACAATTCTAGTTATATCAATGGATATCTCATAATAGAAAAGGACATGATTGGCAAGAACAGAGACATATGTGCAGATAAGCATCCTCCGTAAGGTTCCTCTCTTTTATTTTGCCATACCTTCTCCTAAAATAACCTGAATTTATAGTCTGAGTGTTCTGCATGCTTAAATATTTATACTAGTCATACGCCTGTACCCACACCAGGAAACTTGAAATGGTGCACCACTACCACCATCACACTCCTACCTCCAGCAGCGGCAGTGTTTTCACACTAGAATAGGAGATCTACAGAGGCAGAACTGCACAGGTGCCACCCACTTACACGCCTGTAGAATTGCTTCTACTTTTAAAATTTTACTTTTATAAGTATACATATATATTCATTCATTTCAGGTTGAACCAAACCAGTTGTAGTCATCTAAGCTTCAGGCATATGAGAACATAGCAGTTATTGAAGAGACAGACTGTTTAATTACATTAGGTGATGCATAAATTTAGAAATATGCCTTAAAAATATTATCAGAGTGTCGGTAAGCAACGAACAGTATTTGCTGGAAAACAAAACAAAAAAAAAACAAATCATCTCAGTCAATAGAGAATTTTTCAAATCCTTGAAAAATTTCTGTAACATAATTGTTCATAAGGTTTCTATATTTATACTGTGCACTGAGAACCGTGTTCCGGTAAACATTAGGCCTTTTCAATATTTAAATTTAGTAACACATTTTCCATAGAAACCTATAATGAATAAGCTCTGGAATTGCAGTTTGGTTTCAAGTTTTAAAACATTTTTCTAGCTTACACTTGTTAAAGTTCACAATCACCTCCTATATCTCCAGGTTCTGCTGAAGGATTGTGAGCAATGATTCACAACTGGCACCTTTGCAGAACAGTGCAGACCTCAGCTCTCTAATAGGAAGAAAAAAGCTGTGGTTTTGCAAAACAACACTGTAGACCTACCCGTCTCTTACCTTTTCTCCTATGAGTCTCAGGTCTGTGTGAAATTTCTCCAAAAAACACCACCTGCTGCTGACATTTATGAGAGTCTGAACTCAGTTTGAAGATATGATATACAGCAAATAACTATTTTGTTCTCATGCAGAGGCCTTTTACTGTGGAATATACCACTCTTAGTCTGTAATTACATTATGTACTGATTTCTGTTTGTTTTAGCCTGAGAAACTTTCTCCTTTGTACTGCAAACATTTAATTTCAGAAAATCATCATTTTCAGTTGTCCTGTATTAGAAATTTTTATAATTTGTGGGCACAATCATGCCCTCAGACTTATGTTTTATTTCAGAGAGAAACAGAAGTTTTCAATCTAGTAAGAGGAAATCCCAAGGTAAGAAAGAATTGCTCTAATGTTTTTGAACAGGCCAGCATGTCTGTAGAAAGAAACCTCTAAGTGACCTAACATTTCTAGCTGAACTTTAGCCAATTATGTACTCTTCTTATCTGTCTAGTAAACAGAGATTTAGCCAGGTAAACTGATAAATTGTTGTAGTTACAAAGCAAACACTCACATGCAATGATTCCAAAGAACTACTTGAATAAAGACTAGCAAATAATATCTCATTTTGACCCTATAATTCTCAACTTGAATTTGAAAACGTCAGTGCTCAGTTTCTTGGTTTCTAACAGAATTATGAACCTTGCTATTTTAAAAATACTGAGAAAAACAATAAGAATATATCTGATTTTCACAGATAAGGTTAGACTAGAAGAGGTCTTGCTATGGTTAAAAGCTCAAGACAGCTGATGTCCCTCTTTTCTTCTTCATAGATTAGAATGTGTAAGAGAATCCTGTTTCCTGTTAGTTGAATATTCTGGGGACTGTCTTCTAGGAGGGCATGGAAGTCCTCATGGGACTCAGTAAATTTAATACACTCATGGATTTTTATTTAGATGTAATTTCTATGATAATGACATCTGCAACCTTCCATTCTACAGAGCTATGTCCAGCACAGTATGACACAAAAACCTTCTCACGGTTTTCTTATGACACAGGAGTTGTTGCAGGCTGACCCTCTCATCCTTTGTATCTTGAAGACAACATGCTTAAATGCTAAATCAATTCTCTGTCGCAAAAAAAGGGGTCGAAAAGGCCCATATTCTCTCTGCAATAACATCTGAAACAGACACTCAGAGAAGAGTGAGAACAAGGCAAGCAAATGCAATATTTCCCTCTTCAGCTATTTTTGGGTTGGGGGATTTCCTGAACTTGATCCGAGTCATGGATTTTTTCATCCCCAAAGGATATCTTGTTCAAGTGCTTGCCCACTTTGCATTTGAATGTTTATGAACTCCTCCACTTTTATCTGTATTTTAGTTCAGATATGCCAAAAAAGATGAAAATTTAAATCCAGCACAGACCAACGAAAAAGTTAGCAATACTAATAGAAGCCTGATATATGTCTTTAATATTTTTACACAGTAATTTGCTATATTTAAAGTGAGATAACTATATAATCTATCCTATATAATTATAGTGAGATAAATTATCTTATTTCAAGACAGGAACTTACAGCCAGGACTGGCCAGAATTTTTTCAAAAAAAAAACGCTTCTTTTCCATCTTCTGCTATCTTTGGCCAGCTTACCCAAGGTCTGAAGTCCAACTTTTATTTACTTCCAAAGAACTGATGAAGAAGTGAAATCATGGCTTGATTTTTGACTAAACCATCCATCATTTTCTGAACTCCTTGATGGATTTCCTCCTTTTTTTAAGTACAGTTGTTTTAGCAACAATTGTTCTACATCACTGCTACACAATGCTAACTTCAGCAACAAGTTCTGAAGATGGATCTCAAGTCAGATTACAGTTTTGTTATCCATGGAGCGACATAACTGATAAACAAAACACTCTGTAAGCCAGTCATTTGGATAAATACATTCTTCAGTTAAAAAACAAATATTGGGTATTGGGTGTTTATGACTTTGCTGTTGTACAAAAAGAGCAAAAAATGGAACAAACAAACAAACAAACAAACAAAAAAAAACCAGTAAAATCTCAAAAACTTTAAGAGGCTTTTCAGTTTTTGCTTTGTTTTTCTTCCTCAAAGAAATTAATAAACCAGACATTCAGGAAAGCCATTACGTCTAGCCCCTGTTTAATTTTCTTCCATAGCTCAGGATTTTCAGATTTGTGCTGAATGGTACTATCAGATACAGCTCCAATTGAATACAAAACTGCCCATTATACCTCACCCCATTATACGTTCCATTCTTCACAGGATTTTATTTCTAGAAAGTACATTACAGATGAGAGAGTGCCTTTAGGGTACAGTACACTTCAAAACACAATTAAAATAACCTCTTCAAGTGGAAACGTGAAATGTACTTGTATTCTGTTAAAGCCTTTGGCCTTATCAGCCTCAGTGCACTAGATAACAAGGTCATTAGTAACAAGCCACGTACAATGGAGAACGTACATCAGCAGCAGGAAAACAAACAGGAGTCCAAAACACCACGATAACTTCCTGTACCTGCTCTTGTTTGCTTACTGAGCTCTCAAACACTGTGAGTCTCTGAAATACATAAAAGCACAACAGCTTGAGTCAATATTTGTCAACGAAAGTGAATGATTTTATTTAGCCTGATGACTGGACCCCTTGAGCAAACACATCTTGTAAGCAGCATAACAACTGTGGGCCAACCTGCAACATGACCAGAAGTTCCAACCACTCAGAACTTACATTGTGTCTGGGGAAAGCTCAGTGGCGCCTCCAAGCTTCTCCTCACAAATAAAAGATGAAATTATTTGGTTTTCCATCAAAATCAATTATAGAACACAAATCAGAATGATTTTATAATAAACTTATGGTTTCCTCACTCTTGCTTTGAGATGGTTTATTCTAGTTTGAATTTCAGGGGATGAAACATTTTTGACTCCTGTTCGTATAAAACCCTTCCAAGAGCTTAGGTATCCTTTGGACTACTGGATCTGTCTATTTAAACAAGTTCATTTGGGATGTGTGTTAAGAGGTACATAAAAAAATATCGATTTCATACCAATTATCACAGGAACCAAATTGTGGTGAATGGGGAACTGCATCTGAAAATCAATACAAGGAAATGTCCTTTTTGCCCATAGAAGTGCTGCCAAATGAAGTAATGTCTTAATCCAATCTTTGTTTTGTTTCAAAAAATGCATTCTATAATTATGATATGGACCAGGTGATGATTAGTTTCTATTTTTTTTTCTGTGCTGTCATTATGTAGGATTCTAAAAAGCTTTGTTTTCCTGTATGGAGAAAATTGTGCTTCCTTTCTGGTTTTTAAGACAAATATTTGGGTTTAAAAACCTCACACCATGTAAACATGCTGATATACAAAAATTGCCTCTCAGTCTGGAGAAAGATATTTTTCTTCTCCATAAACATATGCCACAGATGTGCAGCTTTCTAAATGTAGCAGAATCTAGGAAGATAACCTCCTGTGTGTGAGGAAGCAAGGTTTGAGGACTAATCTTGTGCTTGATTGCCGCACTAAGAGCTGTGTGCTGAGACTACTAAATTAATGGCTCATTCTCACTTGCCTGCCTGAAGACAAGGTTTCCACTTCATCCATTAACCTGTGTCATAGGCCAGTCTTCATGTGTGCAGCCCAAATGCCAGAACAGGAACATCACTCTCCCAGCCGCCTTGAAAATCAACAAGTGCTCTCTTTGAGGACCAAGCACAGATAGGGAATGTTGTCATATTTATTGTAGAGTTGAATTTAAAAATGAGGGAGCTTCCAGAATTATGTGCCTATTATATGTGGCAAACAAAATCTCTAAAACTGAGCAAGAACAAAGCCAAGACCAATATTATGAAACCCTCGGCATTTTTAATATGAAGACTTATTAATTAAAAATTCATCCACAGTAGATTTAGACACGAATGCATGTGGTGAATCAGCGAGAAAAACAGCTTATAATTTCTTTTTTTTTTGACAATTTGATTCAGATAGATCAAATGCATGTTTATTACTACAGTTTATGACCTCCATTGTGTCTTTATATTTCATCTCTTCATGTCCTTACGCAAAATGGCACTTTGCCTGAAGTACAACTTCAAGAAAAGAAAGAAGAAGGAAGAGGAGGAGGAGGAGGAGGAGGAGACATGCTGGCTGTCAGGGCTGCACAGTGTGCAGGAGCTGGGGCAGTCAGAGGAACAGCAGAGTCAGACAAGGAGAGTCATTTCTAGCATGCCACTTCAACGTGCGTCAGGATGAAAGGACAGAAAATAATGGGAAGGAGGCAGGCTGAATTTTTGGGCCTGGTGGGGTGATTCAACCAGGCTTGTTTGGCAGTATTGTCTAAAGAGACAGCTTTACTTATTTGCTTCACACATACCATTATTACCAGCAAAATCACACCAATTCCCTACTCATAGATCTCACGTATCGTTCCATCTACCTTCAGCCTCTCCCTACATCCAATATTCTTTGTTTTTTCACTCTCTTCTTGATTTACACCATAGGGAAATGCTTGACACCTGAAGCTCACCATTTTGATTGCCTCAAACTGAAGGTTTGGTTCCCCAAAGGACAGTACTATATTTTGCCCTCCCAGTGTAGATTTAACTCTCTGCCATTTAGTGAGCCATTTAGTAAGGTCTTTTCCCAAAAGACCTAAAAAACCCAACCAACCAAACATCAGTCATATATGTTATGCTTAAATCCTGAAGACTTGGGGTAGTGGGAGGGGAAGCTAAAACAACAATCGCTTAGGTCTCCAACACTCTGTGTAATAGCTCAAACTAAGATATAAGTGACCTTTATGGTGTAGCTTAAGTAATATTCTCACTGAAATGAAGTGCCTCTGAACTGCACGTTCTCACACATTCTCAGTCTGGGAAGCAAAACCATGGAAGCTTAAAACTAGAATGTTTTTTATCAAAATTTAATCACAACACTTAAAAAGGAATTCTAAAATATGTTAAGTATTTATATTTTGCCAAGTAGCTAAATTTATGAACAATATTCAGTAAATTACCATGTGCCTTTCACCATTTCTTGTGTTCCCGAGTTTTTCCCTGAGAGGCCAGCACTGCTGCTGCCCTGTGAAGTCACAAGGCCACTCCTTTTGGCAGGGTATTAGCTGTTATCCTGTCCTTGTCAGAGACAGCCTCAGGCAAAGATTGCCTACACACCCATTCACATATTCTGCCTCTCAGCCAGGATCTGTGAAATGCTGCCTTCTCCTCTCCAATCCAGAGGGACCTTGACATGCTTGTGAGGTGGGCTGATGCCAACCTGATGAAGTTTAACCATGCTAAGTGCAAAGTCCTACACCTGGGTCAGAGCAATGCCAGGCACAGCTACAGGTTGGGCAGAGAAGAGATTCAGAGCAGCCCTGCGGAGAAGGACTTGGGGGTGTTGGTCAATGAAAAAATGAACATGAGTCGGCAGTGTGTGCTTGCAGCCCAGAAAGCCAAACGTATTCTGGGCTGCATCAAAAGGAGTGTGACCAGCAGGTCGAGGGAGGTGCTCCTGCCCCTCTAATCTGCTCTCGTGAGACCTCACTTGGAGTATTGTGTGCAGTTCTGATGTCCTCAACATAAAAAGGACATGGAACTGTTAGAACAAGTGCAGAAGAGGGCCACGAGGATGATCAGGGGACTGGAGCACCTCCCGTATGAAGATAGGCTGAGAAAATTGGGTCTGTTCAGCCTGGAGAAGAGAAGGCTGCGTGGAGACCTCATAGCAGCCTTCCAATACCTGAAGGGGGCCTATAGGGATGCTGGGGAGGGACTCTTCATTAGGGACTGTGGTGAGAAGACAAGGGGTAATGGGTTTAAACTTAAACAGGGGAGGTTTAGATTGGATATGAGGAAGAAATTCTTTACTGTAAGGATGGTGAGGCACTGGAATGGGTTGCCCAGGGAATTGTGAATGCTTCATCCCTGGCGGCGTTCAAGGTGCGGTTGGACATAGCCTTGGATGGCATGGTTTAGTGGGAGGTGTCCTTGCCCATGGCAGGGGGGTTGGAACTCGATGATCTTAAGGTCCTTCCAACCCTAACTATTCTATGATTCTATGATATCACTCCTTCTCAGATCCTCTCCATAAGTTTTCCCCAAATAAAAGCATCATCTGCATAAATAATGCTCCAAGACTAACATCAATTACTTCAATACTAGGAAAATTACTAGTCTTAAAACTCAAAAAACTGCAAACAAAAACCCAAGCCCTACAGGGCCTTCCTAATGTGGTAATGAAGGCAGTCACTCATTTACTTCACTTTGTCAATAGACCCTTCACAATCATAGCAACGTAGTCAGCATAGAATAGTATTTGGCATTAACAACAGCTTCTGAAGAGCACCTGTCTCTGTTTCTGTAATTTTCCATATTCAGTTAACTTTGGTCCAAACATAAACAAAAGTGTTGATTTGACAATGAAAAGCTGAAAAGCTGCTTATCAAAAGATTACCTGGTCTATATAGCTGTTTTTCTAACCACTAAAAGTGACAGTAAACATCCTGCATTCTATGACTTAGTATGATTCTCGTCTTTCTTGAGTACAGCAGTGCTGAAATCTCTATATCCCCTACAAGATGTATTCAGCCACTTCCAACTTTGCCCTATGAGATCAGTGCTTGCATCTTTCCAACTCAGCAACATTACTATTTTCCCCAATTGCATTACGTCTTTCCCATGTGCTCTTCAACTTCTAATTTTACCTTTTTGTTAAAATAATGTCAACATAGTAAGTTCTATATTTCTTCCCTTTTACTTATCCATGGCTTTACTTTTAAAAGTAACATTTTATTCTGGCAAAACTAGCTTCTTCTAGGTACCATTCACCATAACTTTCTTCTTCAAAGAAGCCTATTGCTAGAAAGAATTATTCATCTGAACCCTGTCATTCTCTTTGTACTTCTAAGACAGACTTCTTTAGCACTGAAGAACATTAGTAATAACATATCTTACTCTACAATCTTCCTCCATATTCCCAGGACTGTCTTGACTTCCAGTGGTTATCACAGAGCATGCCAAGTACAGATTTAGCTTGACTTTGAGATTCAAATGTTTTATTGCTTGGATCTCCTGCTGCCACAGGCTTCCAGCAATGCACATTCCACACAAAGTTAATCAGGCTGGGCTGACCCATGGGATGACTGAAAAATTCAAAGGCTTGGCTATGACTATTCCAGCAGTCTCTCTTTGAGTTTTTGTGCCTGACCAGATAGCAAATCTGAATAGAATTAGAAGAATATATATATATATAAATAAAAATACATTTAAAGAATATAAATTCAGTTAGCTTCTCCCAGACTGGGGTCAGGCTGTTTAACTCAATCAAAACCTCTAATAAAATTTCTGAATTCAAGTGCAAACCATCTTCTCATAAATTTGTTACAGGAAGTGCTGCATTATTCAGATTCTTCTAAGGATCTCGTAGTTCCATTCTTTTAACTAGTTGGCTTAAGTTTTTATTCATTAAACATATCAAGATGTGATATTGTAAGAAAAAGCAATTATCAGGTCATAACCTTTTTCTATGTTATCTCCTTCTTACAGATGTAAAGAGAAATGCTGTGTGTATCTTTTCCAGGATACCTCAAGAGAACATTAGTTTTGATGAACATTTAATCTATTTTATCCTTCTATTTGTTTGTGGTTTTGGGGTTTTTTTGCAGTCTGCTGACTTCCGCTTCTGTCAGGGATCTCTCTCAAGAAAGGTTAGTGGAGAAAAGTCTATTTACTCAGTTCCCAGCCTCTTATGCATATTCTTTTGTGGTAGCCCGGCTTCCAAATGCCTGGTATCTACCAAACCAGAACACTCAAGAATGCAAGTCCCATGAGCACACTATGTACCACAGATCTGAAGACTTTTACACAACTTGAGCCAAAATATTCTTCAATCTAATAAAGCATAATCCATGACAATTTGATCAATTTAATTATTCCTGTAGAACTCTGGCATATGTATATGACTTCGGTCTGAGAATCAAAGTAGGTATATGGCTGCAACAAAGTTCCCTATATCTGAAAGATCCTCACTAAAGAGGTAATATTCTCACACCTAAGTACAGTACTTCTAAGTTGGCTCTCAAAGCAAATAAGATTTTCTTAGTTTGCTATGACTTATAAAGGATTTATAAAAATGAGTTATTAGTATTTATAAAAATTTCAAGTGAACTACCTCACCTGAGTGGCCTTTAAGCTCTAGTTAAGTGAATTAAAGAGGTTGAATTTGATGGTTTAGTACCATACTGCTTGTTTGATCAGTTGAAATGGATTTTTTTGACGCTGCTTTGGTTAAAACACAAAAAGCCAGTTCAAAAACAATTATTTAAGACAGAATGAAAATCATTCCTTTTGAGCCAATAAGGACCTTACCATATTGACAGCTTTCCAAGTGGGTTCTGCATCTGACAAGAAATAGGAATCTCTTTACAAGTCATTCCCAGAGAAGCCAGTCAAAAGTTAATTTAAGGCTGAGTAACTATTCTGACCCAATAAAACATTTGGGTCAGAAATGTAAGTGCAGTAATATAATATTTTTCTTAAATATTATCCACTTACCATGAGTAGAAAGACTAATTTTTGCAAGAGCCTTTATAAATCTAAATGTACCAGAGGAAAATGATGGATTTATTCTACTCCGTCTTTTAATTTTACTCACCAATCAGTGAATTATTCTTACAGCTGGCATTTCAAATATATTAGTAAAATTTATCACTCAAAGCTTTATGCAAGGACTAAATTACACTAATGAATTGACTATGAATTTGAAGCTTAACATAAGGCCAAATATTTTCTGGCTTTCATTTCTGTATCTCAGCAAACTCCTTAATCTTCTCCCTACTTATCCATTACTACTAAATTGTCTTGCTTTTATTGTAGAAAATTGTAGCAAACATTGGCTTGCCTTAGGCTTATACTGAATGAAGCAGAAATCAGGGTGCCTGCAATGAGACTGGCAAGGTATGAAGCCCACTCTCCACTAATTTTGCTGAAACGAAAGAGCAAATGGAAGATAACATACAATCCCTCCTTTTCAATTCTATTAAACAGTTGGTGAATTATTCCTGTAGTTGACTTATAAAAAGTATTAATAGATATTCTCACTTTAAGGCTTACACAAATTTGGACGAAATTAAAGAAGCAAATACATAGAATCATAGAAACATAGAATCATAGAATAGTTAGGGTTGGAAAGGACCTCAAGATCATCGAGTTCCAACCCCCCTGCCATGGGCAAGGACACCTCCCACTAAACCATGCCATCCAAGGCTATGTCCAGCCCCACCTTGAACGCCGCCAGGGATGAAGCATCCACAACCTCCCTGGGCAACACATTCCAGGGCCTCAACACCCTCACAGTCAAGAATTTCTTCCTCATATCCAATCTAAACTTCCCCTGTTTAAGTTTAAACCCATTACCCCTTGTCCTCTCACCACAGCCCCTAATGAAAAGTCCCTCCCCAGCATCCCTATAAGCCCCCTTCAGGTATTGGAAGGCTGCTATGAGGTCTCCACGCAGCCTTCTCTTCTCCAGGCTGAACAGCCCCAATTTTCTCAGCCTATCTATCTTCATACGGGAGGTGCTCCAGTCCCCTGATCATCCTCGTGGCCCTCTTCTGCACTTGTTCTAACAGTTCCATGTCCTTTTTATGTTGAGGACACCAGAACTGCACACAATACTCCAAGTGAGGTCTCACGAGAGCAGATTAGAGGGGCAGGAGCACCTCCCTCGACCTGCTGGTCACACTCCTTTTGATGCAGCCCAGAATACAGTTGGCTTTCTGGGCTGCAGGCGCAACTGCCGGCTCATGTTCATTTTTCCATCAACCCACACCCCCAAGTCCTTCTGCGCAGGGCTGCTCTGAATCTCTTCTCTGCCCAACCTGTAGCTGTGCCTGGCATTGCTCCGACCCAGGTGGAGGACTTTGCACTTAGCATGGTTAAACTTCATCAGGTTGGCATCAGCCCACCTCACAAGCGTGTCAAGGTCCCTCTGGATGGCATTCCTTCCCTCCAATGCATCAACCGAACCACACAGCTTGGTGTCATCGGCAAACTTGCTGAGGGCGCACTCAATCCCACTGTCCATGTCACCCACAAAGATGTTGAACAAGACCGATCCCAACGCCGATTCCTGGAGGACACCACTCCTTACTGGTCTCCAGCTGGACATTGAGCCACTGAGCACTACTCTTTGCGTGCGGCCATCCAGCCAGTTCTTTATCCACCGAGTGGTCCACCTATCAAATTCATGTCTCTCCAACTTAGAGAGAAGGATGTCATGGGCGACAGTGTCAAATGCTTTACACAAGTCCAGGTAGATGACATCAACTGCCCTGCCCCTGTTCATCAGTTCCGAAGCCCCTTCATCAGAAGGTCACCAGATTGGTCAGGCAGGATTTCCCCTTAGTGAAGCCATGCTAGCTGTCACCAACCATCTTGTTGCTTTTCATGTGCCTTAGCATGCCTTCCAGCAGAATCCCCTCCAAGATTTTGCCAGGCACAGAGGTGAGACTGACTGGTCTGTAATTCCCTGGCTCATCCATTTTTCCCTTCTTAAAAATGGGGGTTATATTTCCCTTTTTCCAGTCGTCGGGACCTTCATCTGACTGCCATGATTTTTCAAATCTGATGGACAGTGGCTTAGCAACTTCATTTGCCAGCTCCTTCAGGACCCACGGATGGATTTCATCCAGTCCCATGGACTTGTATACATTCAGGTTCCTAAGGTGGTCTCAAACCAGATCCTCTCCCACACTGAGCCCAGGGTCCCCACCCTCACCGTCCCCGCGTCTGCCTTCCAAGACTTGGGTGGTGTGGTCAGAGCATTTGCCGGTAAAGACTGAGGCAAAGAAGTCATTAAGAACCTCAGCCTTCTCCAAATCCAGGGTAGCCAGTTCTCCCGATAGCTTCTGGAGAGGGCCCACGGTGTCCCTAACTTGTCTTTTATTGGCAATGTACCTATAAAATCCCTTCCTCTTATCCTTAACATCCCTAGCCATGTTTAATTCTAAGTGGGCCTTAGCTTTCCTAACCTGGTCCCTAGCTTCCCAGACAACATCCCTGTATTCTTCCCAGGCCGCCTGACCTTGCTTCCACCTTTTATAAGCCTCTTGTTTCCTTCGAATTTTGCTCAGCAGCTCCTTATCCATCCAAGGAGGTCTCCTGGCCCTCCTGCTGAACTTCCTTCTAGTTGGGATGCATCACTCCTGAGCTTGCAGCAGGTGATCCTTGAATATCAACCAACAGTCTTGGGCCCCCCTGCCCTCTAGGGCTGTATCCCATGGAATCTTACTGAGCATATTCCTGAAGAGGCCAAAGTCTGCTCTCTTGAAGTCCAGGGCTGTGAGCTTGCTGCACGCTCTTCTTACTGTCCTGAGGATCTCAAACTCAACCATCTCATGATCGCTGCAATCAAGGCTGCCCTGGAGCGTCACATTCCCAACCAGCCCTTCCCTGTTGGTGAGTACAAGGTCAAGCATGGCACCTCTCCTTGTCGGCTCCTCTCTTACTTGCAGAAGGAAGTTGTCTTCCACGCAATCGAGGAACCTTCTGGATTGTTTGTGCCGGGCCGTACCATCCCTCCAACAGATATCAGGGTGGTTGAAGTCCCCCATGAAAACAAGGGCCTGTGAGCGTGAGGCTGTTCCTATCTGTCTATAGAGAGCTTCATCCACTGAGTCCCCTTGGTCAGGCGGTCCTGAATCATAGAATCATACAATCATACAATCATACAATCATACAATCATGCAATCATAGAATAGTTAGGGTTGGAAAGGACCTTCAGATCATCTAGTTTCAACCCCCCTGCCATGGGCAGGGACACCTCCCACTAAACCATGTCACCCAAGGCTATGTCCAACCTGGCCTTGAATACCACCAGGGATGAAGCATTCACAACTTCCCTGGGCAACCCATTCCAGTGCCTCACCACCCTTACAGTAGATAATTTCTTCCTCATATCCAATCTAAACTTCCCCTTTTTAATTTTGAACCCTCTCCTTTGCAATGTCAGTGAAGTTTTTCTCTGAACAATGATATGTATTTAAGGATGCTGAGTGTTCTTCGTGCTGTTAAAGTCATAACTTGCTAATTTACGTAACATAAGTGAAGATTTATGGTTTTCCACTCTTTTTAGAGGCACCAACAGAAAGCCAATATGGCCACAGTGAGAAAGCTGGTCTGTATTCAAGAACATGGAATGCTGGTACTTTGTGTGGCACCAGAAAATCTTTTTCCAGTTGCTTACATCTATACAACCCACTAAAATCTGTGGAGCTGGGGAGGTATTAATAACAGGGTATTCAAGGACTGTATCTATTATGACCTGCCGAAGTTTTCTTACTTCTAGCAATGAATAAGATGAAAGAACTGTTCCTGCTTTCCAAGGATGAAGTGGTTGCACAAGCTAGGAGCAGGGGGGGAAAAATTGTCTATTCTGTATTTTTGTGTTGCGTATACTTGGTTCAAAGAGGATTTCAAAGCAAGTGCTGTATCTCATGGAAATGTTTTTTATAATGCTGTATTTTTCAGACTGGAATTGCAGTTTAAACTTTTCTGAACAAACCGAACAAGACAGAAAGCTTTTCTTCTGTTCTGCTTTATCACTTCAGCAACGGTGTCTGTGAGAGGAACCATTCTGCTCCAAAACCGTTAACCTCTGCATACAACCAGTATCAAGCCCAGATTTAGTATTGGTACAAATGACCAAGCTGGTTTTTCAGTTTCTTTCTTTTTTAAACACTGTGTACTAAGAGTACAGTGTGAAGGACAGGACTGTTAGAACTGAACTACATTTGAAATGTTATTAAGACATGAGACTCCTTTCCTTTACATGCTCAATAACTGTTTCCGCTGATGTGAAACCAGTTCTGTGTTATCCTTCCCAAAGGCCCTCCTATCACCTCTGCTGCCTGCACTGCCAGGGCCATCTACTAACAGTAAGTATTGGTGTTGAATAACTTATAAAAAGAAGGTTTATCTGAGGGTCTATAATGCCTCGTATCACCAAGGTAAAGTATCCTCACAACAGAAGCTCTTCTAATGACACCTGAGTGCATGCATGTGTATGTGTAAGAAGACATTTCAGTCTTCAGCAAGCTGTTTACTGTTCAAACATTAAATAAAAGTAGAACTGTTTTAATCAGCTGAACAAATATTTAATGTATACTCTGCTGTAAGAGCTATGTTTAAAAATATCGCTTCTGCAGCTAAGACAGAGAATTTTTTGGAAAATAATGCTCTGAAACTTAAAACAAACACTGTCTAAACAAAATTTGCACATAAAGCCAAAAGTTTTATCTTGTCAACCTCTTGTTCTGGGTTCAGCAGCAGCAGCCATTTTTCTCCGACTTAGTAGCTGGTGCAGTGCTGTGGTTTTGACTTTTGGCCTGGGAACAGCACTGATAACACTGATGTTTTTAGTTGTTGCTAAGTAGTGATTACTCCAATCAAGGACTTTCTGAGTGTCATGCTCTGCCAGGGAGAAGGGAAAGCCAGGAGGAAGTAGAGACAGGACACCTGCCCCAAACTAGCTAAAGAGGTATTCCACACCACAGCATGTCACGCCCAGTATATAAACTGGGGGCAGTTACCTGGAAGGGTTAGATCACTGCTTGGGTCTGGCTGGGTATTGGTTGGCAGGTGTTGAACGGTTGTATTCTCTTCCCTTGTTATTTCCCTTATCATTATTATTATTGGTGGTAGCAGTAGTGATTTGTGTTATACCTTAGTTACTGTACTGTTCTTATCTCAACCCATGGGAGTTACATTCTTTCGATTCTCCTCCCCGTCCCTCCGGGAGGGGGGGATAAAAAAATGGGGGAGTGAGTGAGCGGCTGCGTGGTTCTGAGTTACAAGCTGGTCTTAAAACACTACATCTCCACAAAATGTAATCTTCATTACTGAGAATATCAGTTTTTGCTTCTGAAGCGTCAGCAGGATTGGCTTACTAAGGAAAATTATTTGGTTTTCAAGAAATCATAATTGCTGTGCAGAAATAGGGTTAGTTTCTAATAAACTAGCTTAGGAGTGCAATGTACAGTAATGTTAATATTATATTCACAGCAGGGCTTCCTCAGCAGAGTAAATGTTTGTTTACCCTCTAGGATCCAAATACTGAAGGTCATTCATTGCAGGAGTAGCTGGATTTCCACTTACAGCTGTTAGGAAGGATTTGTAAGAAATCTGTCAGAAAATTGAAACTTCTTTGAAAACACATGCACCTGAATAGTTTCTGTGCAAATACAGTACAATGATGGCAGAAAGCACAATTTTTTTAGAGATTATCTCTTACAAACACCTACATACTCTTCACCTCAGCTACATCTATTTTCATACAGTTTGTAGCTGTCTTCACATAGCCTTGGATGGCATGGTTTAGTGGGAGGTGTCCCTGCCCATGGCGGGGGGGTTGGAACTCGATGATCTTGAGGTCCTTTCCAACCCTTACTATTCTATGATTCTATGATTCTATGATTCTTGCGTTTTTTTGGAGTCAATCACCAGGAAGTTTTTCAAATTATTATATGGTGACTGAGTGGTTGTGTTCCCATTGACCTTACTGCTTGGAACACATTACAAGTTTAGCACCTCTATTTTCTACTCACAAACATTTTGTAAACAAAAAATGTTAGAGTCTGTTGTAAAACCATTCATCAAAGTAATTTATTGTACAGAGACACAAGTTCTATAAACTTAAATATAAATGCCTAGAAGAGCAAGAAATAAGCAAACAGAAAACATATCTATTTCAATTTGATGTGAATTGAGCTCACTTTTCACCTTGGGTGAAGCACTCAGCACAAATTATTTTGCTGTTAGAGCACACGGGAACATGTTAAGCTCACTCAGATTTTGTTTTCCAAAATACCACTTGCTTCAGATGCTGGTTAATTCAGGTCAGAAGGTTATAACCATTAAAGACAAGAGAATACTGCAACTCAGTAGGACTTCAATGAAAGTCATGATGTCCAGATATAAGTGTATGGACAGTTGTATAGTCTAGGGCTCTCCTTAAAGGATGTGGTGAAATCCACATAAAGGAAATTTGCCCTTTTAAAAAGGATTAATTTTCTTTTGAGGTCTGAACTATTGGTGACTGAATTCCTCACTCCAAAGAAGCTTTTTGTGTACCTGAGATGGTTGTTGTAGGAGTCAGAACTACCATAATTTATATTAGGAGAGAGGCACCATGCCAAACAAGAAATCCACAGATGCATTTTAAATATACTTTTAATTGCTTCTGATTCCCTCAAAGATTCTGTAACACAAATTTTGAGTTCACTATTACACTGTATTTCTGTAGCATCATTTAACATACTTAATATAAGATCTTCGCTTTTACAACACAAGTCTATTTTTAAATCATTTTCTCATTTGCAATAGCATTAATGTAAAGACCTTTGATAAAATATGAGTCTAGGTATGTTCATTTTTAGATCAGGACATATCTGGAAAACAAATCTTCAATCAACAGTGTTTTGGAGATTTTCTCCCTCAGAGACTATCTGGAGCTCCTCTGTGCTGAAGTGTATAGGCATGCCAAAGGAAATATTCCTCCCACCAGCGCAGCCTGTCTTGCTCTTCTGTCTAGCTAATACAGCTGCAGCAACAGCACTGTGCAACATGGCATATAACCATGGTGAGAGGTGTTAATCACGATTTTCTGGAATGGCAGCAGGCCAGGTGGAATCATCTTGGATACCAGTTCAGCTCTCCAGCTACCACTTGGATCACACACTGAAAAAAAAACCCTAAAGATTAAGAGCTAATACTGCACTAGCTGCCAGTAAATTATAGCTAATTGCCTACTCACTCTAGTTCCCTTTGTTGTATTTGTTTCTGTCTGGATTCTTGGCTAAACAGGAGCCACTCCATGAGGAATAATCACCACAAATGAAAGGTAGCAGAATAGTTGCATACAAATTACACACTTTTTTTTACAGAGCCTCCTCAAACATTGTGTGTCCCTAAGCCAAAAGGATGTGTTTGCATGGCAATGAGCGCAGATATTTAATTTCATGGCACATGTGAGCAGTATCACAGGAATAAGAAAAAACAAATGGCTACAAATTCTAATCATTAGTTACTGTATAGTTCTTACTAGAATAGCAAAATCAGACCCCATTCTAGATTTCAGACCACTCTGTGAAGCCTTTTTTCATTTTTACTTTCTTCTCAGCCAAAAATCAGGAAGATAGATAGGAGCTCTGTTTTCAAATGCTGTTGGGCAGGCTTATACAAAAATACAGTACGCACACAGGTGCAATTCGAGATGAGTCAGTAACGTGGACGTCTGGATGTTAGGGGGGTTGAAGTTTTTGAATTATTTTTATGATAAATTAGTTTAAATTTTTACAGTTTGCCTCATTACTGAGAAATTTTAAACCCTGTATCAAAAAATCAAATAAAGCTTACGATTTTGTATTTGACAGGAGACAGCTGGTGAAAGACAAAATTTCAGATTTGGTCAAGAGGAAGCAATAATCACACGTACTGTTTCTACATCAAATTAGGTCATATTAGGCTAATCATAATAATATTTCATCATTAAAACCAACCAACCAACCAATAACCCAACAACCAAAAAAAAAAAAAAAAAACATACCACAAACTTTAACTTTTGCAGAAAGATATTAACAAGAGCTAAACACAGCTTTTCAAAAGAAACATTACTTGTGCTGGAAGACTGGATTCAGAGTAAGCATAGACTACCCTGGAGTTTTTGTTGCTGTATAATACAATTCTGTAAAAACATGCTAAATAATCAGGGAAGGTATGTCTTTTAAACCATATGCATTCATGATTATTTAATTTTACCTGCAGTGTAGCAGGACATTAAGAATTCTCAAATTCAGGCATAATGCTAGAAAAATTAACACATGTATTTTTTCTCACTCATCTGCTCCTATTAGAACAGATACGCACCTTCTACAATTTTCAGCTCTTCTATCAGTTGTTGTATGTGCAGGTGCATTGTAATTAATATTGCTTCTTCACAAACAAGGGAAAGTTAGCTAAGATGGTAAGCCTTATAAAAACACATAAAGAGATTCCACTCCCAAAGAACTACGTAATAGCTAAATACCTGAAGCAGTCAGACAAGAGAAGACTAGGGAGAGGTAAAGTCATATATTGTAAAGGTTAAAAGGCTGGATATTCTGGTCTGCTTAGGTCCCATTGCAGGCCCCTGGAGTTTCAAACAGACATTTCCTCATATTTCCTTTTTAAATTCTTTGTTGTGAACAAATCTAAATAAATGGCCTAATTCTACAAATTCCTGAGGACACATCAGATTTCCTCAAAATCAGTGAAGCTGTTTTCGATAATGTCTATAGGAGTGAGATAAATTCCTAAGCAGTTTGATGATTAAGGTGGGGTTGGACATAGCCTTGGATAGCATGGTTTAGTGGGAGGTGTCCCTGCCCATGGCAGGGGGGTTGGAACTCGATGATCTTGAGGTCCTTTCCAACCCTTACTATTCTATGATTCTATGATTCTATGATTAATCCTTCACCACTGAAACCAATACGGATTTTGCTATTCACATGAATAAAAACAGGAATAGAAAATATTTTGTGTCTGTAGAAAGTTCCACTAATTTTAAAGTAAATGCATTTACCAACACACTTTCTTGAGTTGAATAATATGATTGCTCAAAAATTGACACTGGATGGCTCATGCAAACTAGTCTGTACGTATCTTACATGGTATTCTTAATCCTTAGATCGTCAGAGCTATAGGACATAAGGCATGAAATGTTTGTTGGCAAAATTAGTGTATTTTATTTCAAGAAAGATGAAGTTCAGGGAGAAAACAGAGTCACATAAGCCTTTATTGTTGAAGTTATCTGACAGCTGTTGGTGAGTTTTAAGGTTACCCATGGACCATTGATAAATGTTTGTGCAACCATGGATAATCATTTATTTGTCATCGATTTAAACTAAAATATTACTTTTGGAAATATCTTTAATCCTTTGAGTATACTTTGATAGGCAGGACTAGAAATTCCTATCTAGGGCATTATGTATTCGAGAGATTCTTTAGAACTAAATTCACACTTTAACCTGAAGAATCTATACTTTTTCATGTTGAAAATACATAATACATTTGTCCTGGTTTCAGCTGGTGATGGGGAGGATGGGGGTGGTGAGCAAGCGGCTGTAGGGTATCAGGTGCCAACTGTGTTGAAACCACAATAATGTCTACATTTTTTAAGCTTCACTCTTAAAAATTGTACATTTCAAATAGAATTCTAACTATCTAATAATTTTCCTTTACAGACACATGAGAAAGCTCTCCTCCTAAGTATCTCCTGCCAAGTACACAAGGATTACCCCAAAGGTTTAATAGAAACCCTCTAAGCAAAATGTATTTGTCTCCCATGAAATGTGAAGTAAATTTTACTGAGTTATTTTATATCTGTGTAAATTTCACCTCCATTCTGTCCCTTGGTAATGACATTGAAAGCAACAAAAGCTCAGCTGTTCAGAAAACTGAATGCCTTTGCAATATGAATGCAATATAATTGCAAGACAAGAAATGATGTATGTTTATGTATAGTACAAATACAGTGTATAGTAAAAGTGACAGGCACAATGACTCTCTGAAGACACTTTAAAAAATTAGTTCTTCTGCCCATCCTCCCCAAAAGCACAAAGAGGCCATATATTAGACTACTGTTTTGCTGATAAATTCACATGATAATCTCTAGTTTTATGTACATGTATGGGTCTCCCTCCCTGATGGATTCCTCCCTATGCAGAGGAGGAATCTGCTGTATGATATCTGGTTGTCACATGCAACTATGACATAATTTCCTTGAACTCTTTGCAGCATATTTGCATGAATGAGGTTAAAAAGTGCCACAGGCAACTGTCAATCTAGATTTGCTCTGGTAAATGCAAATCAAAAGTTACAATATATGTTCTTCAAACTTTAAAGAAAAAAATTAGTGTACCTATTTCATCATTTCCTTCTGTTTGTTTACTAAATTTTAGTCGGATGCCGCCAGCCAATAATGAGATCCTAATAAGGTTGGATCTCAGGTGGGAACTCCGTTTTAGTTCAATAGTATAACCTTCTTTCAGTTCCACCTTACAATTTTTTTTTTGCTTTACAGATTTACCCTGTGGTGTAAGAATTCCTATTCAACAGGTACACACTGCCATCTAAAGGCCACTGTTTGGACTTTTCTAGACCATTTGGGTTCCAGCTCTCTACTGATGCTCCTTGCTCTAGCCAAAACTAAATTTAGAGAAGTAGAAAGCTGAAAGTTTTGAGGAAAATGCAAGGAAAGGGCTTATAGATGAGACTCAAATGAAAAGGTGATAGTGAGTCAGGCTTTGCAGACCTGCCAATGATAGCTCTGCTTCTGAACATTGAGAGACATGGGTATTGACATGACTAGGCACTGGAAGAGGTTGCCCAAAGAAGTGTTAAAAGCTCCATCCTTGGCAGTGTTCAAGGCCAGATTGGACAGAGTCTTGGGTGATATGGTTTAGTGTTTGGTGTCCCTGCACATGGCAGAGGGGTTGGAACTTTATGATCTTAAGGTCCCTTCCAACCCAAGCCATTCTATGATTCTATGACTAGGCAGCCTAGCAGCTGCATTTTGCTGCACCTAATGACATAGTTTTAAATGGAATGTTTCCAGTTAGTTACCATCGTTGCCAAAGTTTAAGATCCAAACCTTAGCTTAACCAAGGTTATTATCACAGCATCAAAAAGTAAAGGAGGGCAGAACTGCATTTCACAAATCAGAATAAAATATCCTAAATTTACATATCACTTGTAGCAAGGTACTCTTCCATGAAAAGAGATTATTTTGCCTCTTTAAGCAGATGATTTGCTTTATAAACTGTCATTAAAGGAATATAATAATTTAGATTGAACATATTTTTCTCAGGCTCTCTGGTTTGAGTTGTTCACTTGCACCTCTGTGAAAAATTTTAAATCACGTCTTCACATTCATCTTCATAAAAACAAAACAAAACAAAAACAAAAACAAAACAAAACAACAAAAAAAAAAAATACACAACAACTAAGGAGAAAGCCCAGTAACCTCTCACTTTTGAAGAACAACAAGGACATCAGAGTTCAGATTATCTTCTGGATGAACAGAAATATATGGCTCCCTTCAAATATTCTCTGTTTGTTCCCTAGGGAGCAGGTGGCTCAGTACATTCCCATCATCCTGAAGATCCTTTGGGACTTACTAAAACTATGCTCATTCCTCAGGGAAAAAAGGCAAGAGAAGAGTGCTGACACATATTTTTTACTATTACACAATCTGATTCAATACAAATAGAAGCGAAAGACATTCATGAAACAACATTTGACAGAGGACTACCAGGAGACACTTCCCACTTCTATGATTTGCCAAGGAAAGTAATCAGTGTTAAATATAAGATTATTCTGGATATTGAATACACAAATTTTAAATAATATCCCATCCTCCAGCTCGAGCTAAATGACTCCACATGATCATAGAATCATAGAATCATAGAATCATAGAATAGAAAGGGCTGGAAAGGACCTCAAGATCATCAAGTTCCAACCCCCCTGACATGGGTAGGGACACCTCCCACTAAACCATGCCATCCAAGGCTATGTCCAACCCCACCTTGAACGCCGCCAGGGATGAAGCATCCACAACCTCCCTGGGCAACCCATTCCAGGGCCCCACCACCCTCACAGTAAAGAATTTCTTCCTCAGATCCAATCTAAACCTCCCCTGTTTAAGTTTAAACCCATTACCCCTTGTCTTCTCACCACAGTCCCTAATGAAGAGTCCCTCCCCAGCATCCCTATAGGCCCCCTTCAGGTATTGGAAGGCTGCTATGAGGTCTCCACGCAGCCTTCTCTTCTCCAGGCTGAATAGCCCCAATTTTCTCAGCCTATCTTCATACGAGAGGTGCTCCAGTCCCCTGATCATCCTCGTGGCCCTCCTCTGCACTCGTTCTAACAGTTCCATGTCCTTTTTATATTGAGGACACCAGAACTGCACACAATACTCCAAGTGAGGTCTCACGAGAGCAGATTAGAGGGGCAGGAGCACCTCCCTCGACCTGCTGGTCACACTCCTTTTGATGCAGCCCAGGATACTGTTGGCCTTCTGGGCTGCAAGCGCACACTGCCGGCTCATTTTCATTTTTTCATCAACGCACACCCCCAAGTCCTTCTGCACAGGGCTGCTCTGAATCTCCTCCCTGCCCAACCTGTAGCTGTGCCTGGCATTGCTCCAACCCAGGTGGAGGACTTTGCATTTAGCATGGTTAAACTTCATCAGGTTGGCATCAGCCCACCTCACAAGCGTGTCAAGGTCCCTCTGGATGGCATTCCTTCCCTCCAATGCATCAACCGAACCACACAGCTTGGTGTCATCGGCAAACATGCTGAGGGCGCACTCAATCCCACTGTCCATGTCACCCACAAAGATGTTGAACAAGACCGGTCCCAACACCGATCCCTGGGAGACACCACTCGTTACTGGTCTCCAGCTGGACACTGAGCCACTGAGCACTACTCTTTGCGTGCGGCCATCCAGCCAGTTCTTTATCCACCGAGTGGTCCACCTATCAAATTCATGTCTCTCCAACTTAGAGAGAAGGATGGCATGTGAGACAGTGTCAAATGCTTTACACAAGTCCAGGTAGATGACATCAACTGCCCTGCCCCTGTCCCTCAGTTCCGTAGCCCCTTCATAGAAGGCCACCAGATTGGTCAGGCAGGATTTCCCCTTAGTGAAGCCATGCTAGCTGTCACCAACCATCTTGTTGCTTTTCATGTGCCTTAGCATGCCTTCCAGCAGAATCCCCTCCAAGATTTTGCCAGGCACAGAGGTGAGACTGACTGGTCTGTAGTTCCCTGGCTCATCCATTTTCCCCTTCTTAAAAATGGGGGTTATATTTCCCTTTTTCCAGTCATCGGGAACTTCACCTGACTGCCATGATTTTTCAAATATGATGGACAGTGGCTTAGCAACTTCATTTGCCAGCTCCTTCAGGACCTGCGGACGCATTTCATTCGGTCCCGTGGACTTGTATACATTCAGGTTCATAAGGTGGTCCCGAACAAGATCCTCCCCCACAGTGGGCCCAGGGTCCCCACCCTCACCGTCCCCGCGTCTGCCTTCCAAGACTTGGGTGGTGTGGTCAGAGCATTTGCTGGTAAAGACTGAGGCAAAGAAGTCATTAAGAACCTCAGCCTTCACCAAATCCAGGGTAGCCAGTTCTCCCGATAGCTTCTGGAGAGGGCCCACGGTGTCCCTAACCTGTCTTTTATTGGCAATGTACCTATAAAATCCCTTCCTCTTATCCTTAACATCCCTAGCCAAGTTTAATTCTAAGTAGGCCTTAGCTTTCCTAACCTGGTCCCTAGCTTCCCGGACAACATCCCTGTATTCTTCCCAGGCCGCCTGACCTTGCTTCCACCTTTTATAAGCCTCTTGTTTCCTTCGAATTTTGCTCAGCAGCTCCTTATCCATCCAAGGAGGTCTCCTGGCCCTCCTGCTGAACTTCCTTCTAGTTGGGATGCATCACTCCTGGGCTTGCAGCAGGTGATCCTTGAATACCAGCCAACAGTCTTGGGCCCCCCTGCCCTCTAGGGCTGTATCCCATGGAACCTTACTGAGCAGGTTCCTGAAGAAGCCAAAGTCTGCTCTCTTGAAGTCCAGGGCAGTGAGCTTGCTACACGCTCTTCTCACTGTCCTGAGGATCTCAAACTCAACCATCTCATGATCGCTGCAATCAAGGCTGCCCTGGAGCGTTACATTCCCAACTAGCCCTTCCCTGTTGGTGAGGACGAGGTCAAGCATGGCACCTCTCCTTGTCGGCTCCTCTCTTACTTGCAGAAGGAAGTTGTCTTCCACGCAATCGAGGAACCTTCTGGACTGCTTGTGCCGGGCCATACCATCCCTCCAACAGATATCAGGGTTGAAGTCTCCCATGAGAACAAGGGCCTGCAAGCGTGAGGCTGCTCCTCTCTGCCTATGGAGCGCTTCGTCCAGCAAGTCCCCTTGGTCAGGTGGTCTGTGACAGATCCCCACAATAATATCACCCATCGCTGTTCTCCCTTTAACCCTGACCCACAAACTCTCTGTCGACTGCTCACCTGTCCCCAGACAGAGTTCCATACTCTCCAGCCTATCCGTAACATAAATAGCAACTCCTCCTCCCTGCCTGCCTGGCCTGCCTTTTCTAAAGAGCCTGTGACCTTCCATTCCAACACACTAGTCATAGGAGTCATCCCACCATGTTTCTGTGATGCCTATGATATCATACCCCTGTCGATGTGCACACATCTCTAATTCCTCTTGTTTGCTCCCCAGGCTACGGGCTTTTGTATAGAGGCATCTGAGCCGAGCTCCAATTGAAGCCGGCTCATTGGCTGGAGCAGCTGGAATATCTCTACATTGCTCTGAACGTTTACTGTAGGTGCTGGCAACCGACTGGGTGTGTTGGGATTGAATGATGCCCCCCTCCCCCAACACATCTAGTTTAAAGCATCCTTGACCAGTCTGGCAAGCCTCCTACCAAATCCACTCTTCCCCTTCTTTGTCAGACCAGCACCACCAGCCCCCAGTAGACCTGGCCTACTATATTGAGTCCCATGTTCAAGGTACCCAAATCCCTGACTATAGCACCACCCTTCTAACCATTTATTAACCTGCCTAATCCTCCTAGCTTTTTCATGGTCCTGCCCTGTATCGTGGAGAATTTACAAAAGAGACATTTTTGAAGCGGTTGGTTGTGTGGTTTCCAGCAACCAGGTATGGTTTCTATACTATTTTATATCATCCTGTCCTGTTTATCACAGGAAAAGTTAAGAGTGGTGAGAAGGAGAGATATTTTGAGCTTCAGTTCACCTTTCCTACTCTCAAAGGTCACTTTACCCAGACTTTCCTTCTGATCCACTTTTTTTATTAAGTGTTTGCTATATTTTGCTAACCCTACATGTGAAAACATAAATCAGTAGTCTGTTTTTTTCGCAAGGAGCATGATAATCCATAATTTCTTGGGGTGAATCTCCAGATGATTTAAATCCATGAATTCTATAAAGTCTTCTGTCCCACCATAGCAAAGTATTTGAATTAGTATTTTGAATTCCTAATGCGCCTTTACAACCTGTTTCATCTTCCACTTCTTTCCTTAAGTCTTCTCTTGCTATTTGCTCTGGTCAAGAACAAATACAACTCCAAAAATATGCACAGTCTGGATTAAAAGTACTTCATTTTATTTATCTCCCTGGTCACAGGAAAGTTTATGCTGCGAGATTTTGTCTCTCAATTAAATGCACTGAAGCACGTAAGTAACTAGCTGCTTTTAAGATCTCAAACTTCACTGTACAAATGTGAGTGTTGAAGCTTTAACTAAGTGTAGCAAAATATACCTTGCTTGAATCAGAGGTCATATAGCATATGAAATAATTGCTATGAAGCTTTTATATAAGATGTATGTGCATGTTTCATACAATGAGAGATAACATGCAATCACTGGAGAAGGGATGAACATTAACTTTCTAATTATCAAAGACCATTTATAAGCATCTATCTTTATATCTCAACATATTTGATTTGCTGCAGAGTTATTCATCAGCCTGTTAACATTGTGCTTTGTGATTGTTCTTCATTAGCCACATCTTGTTGTTTTTTTTTACCGCAGCATTTATGCACTTTTTATTTTTTGTTCATGCAGAATTAGGATGGGGAGGAGGCAGCATTCGCATTTTTGCAAGAAATATAAAATACTTTTGGAAACAAGTTAATATTTTTAAGTTAGTATCTTGATAAGGAAGTTAGCATCTTATCATTTTTCTTTTCTTAGTTAAAAACATAAGTGGCAGCTTAGTTGTATCCATTACTTCAGATTTTAAGGAAGTAGTGCAAAGCATTCAATATGCAACCCGACAAGAGACTAAGTCCTATAAAAGCTTAATTACTTATTTCTCAAAAGAGAATGAAGAAAAGGAGGAAGTACATGGCAGGAAAACTATTGTTCCTTTTCTTTAAAAAACCTTGAAATATGTTCAAAAACATTTTATGAGGTCACACTAAAAAAGAGTAATTGGAAGAAAAATTCTGCTTGTCTAAGCGAAGAGCACATCTGTAGCAGTAGGGTAAATGTTTTATCGATTGAGAAACTGGGAAACTCAAGTCATTACTCACCATGGGCTAAAGAATAATTGCTAATGCTCTAGCGGAAAGATTAAAAACAGTTTCTGGAAGTATTTCTTACAATGATCAATGGTGTACCATCCCAGGTCATTGGATCTTCAATAACATTTTTTCCTTTTGGGATACAATCAATTTTTATAATATGATTCATTTGCCAGCAGGCATGCTTTCTTTATACAATGAAAAGGCACTTATGCACCTTATGCTGTTGAAAAGTAATCTTATACAGCCAAAGCACAAGCTCGGATAGAAAAGAATTTTCCAAATTCATGTCTATTTTTAAGTGGGTTTGTGAAATAAATGTGGTGAATGGCTGCTAGCTTTTGCATTGTTTTTTCCCTATTTGGTTTTCCATCAAAATAATTTTAAAGATTTTTAAATAATCATCATTATTATAGCACATATGTGCAAGAGGATTTGAACTGATATGAAAGTGAACCACTCCCTGACCTATAGATGGCTTAAGCAATTTATTGTGTGCACATTAGTTGTAGTGGTAATTCAGGTCAGGGGTAACTATAAAGCTACTCTAGCTCATTTTGAAAAGCATTCTATGACTTTGCTTAAGTAACTAAATGCTGTCCACTAATTTAAAACTGTCTGACTTAATGAATAATTGCTTAAAGAACTAAAACTATTGGGATTACAAAATCAAATACATGTACACAGACACTTTGTTTTTTTCCTTACTCTGAACAGGAAACATTGCTGAAGGAGAGAACAGCTTCACCTCTTTGGCACAGCAGACAGCTATTTAAATAATAAATTAGAGAGGTATGAGCCCGGATGCATTCACAGTTCCAGCTAAAATCAGAACACTACTCACAGCGGAACTCAGAGTATCTATTGAAGCAGTGATATAGGTGCAGACAAGACTGCCCCACTCTTTTTGACCAATGCCAACTGTATGATGTTAAAGGCCCTAAAACCTTTAAGCCAAGATATTTCTTATTGCATTTGAGTTTCACATGTCAAGAAATTTAATAAGAAAACCTTATTAAGCTTTTCTATCATATCTTACAGATGCAAGAATCTCAAATAAACCTAAGAATGTAATTAGTGATATCACTGAATCATAGAATCATAGAATAGTTAGGGTTGGAAAGGACCTTAAGATCATCTAGTTCCAACCCCCCTGCCGTGGGCAGCCACACCTCCCACTAAGCCACGCCATCCAAGGCTATGTCCAACCCTGCCTTGAACACTGCCAGGATTAATCCAAGACAGCCTAGCCTCCTGTTTGTAAAATTTCTGCTGATTTTAGTTTGCAGAAAACTACAAATTAAGTTAGCTAACAAGAAGACCGCATAGTGCAGGAGTCCTCATCTTTCTTGACAAAAGCAGAGAATAACATTCTCTAAAAAATTTCAAATTACAAGCCCAGACTCAAAAATAATCAGTAGGTTGAACAATTAAGGAATTTCTCAGCTATTTTAACTTTATTGCAAGACCAAAGGATGGAGTAGCTGTCAAGCAGGACCCAAGAGTTTCCTCAGTCTTTCTTGATCAAGTAGGTTTAAGCAAGTTTCACAGAAAGGGTGGACTTATAACAGGCTATAGGTATTTTCCTATCTGTGCATGTATTTGGTCTGGCTGGGATGAAGATAATTTTCCCCATAGCTGCTCTCATAGTGCTGTGCTTTGTATCTGTAGTCACAAAGAGGTTGATAATATACCAGTGTTTTGGTTAGCATGCAGCACCAAAAGGCCAGTAGGATAGGGATAGGTGAGATCTTTGGATGGGGCATAGCCAGGACAGTTGACCCAAACTGAACAAAGGGGTATGGGGTATTCTCTAACATATGATGTCATCCTCTGCAACAAAAGCTAAGAGAAAAGGGGGGAGGAGTAGAGGGTGAGGGGGAAAGGGGAGGTGCAGGGACAGACAGACACACACACACACGCATTTGTTATTTTAACGTTTTTCTTCCAGAACAACCACTACATATACAGAAGCTTTACATCCCAGGAAGTGGCTGGACATCATCTACTGAAGAAAAGTAGAGAATAAATCATTTGGTTCTCCTTTCTTCCATACATGTTCTCCTTTCTTCCATACATGGCCTCTGCTTTTACTTTATTAAATTGCCTTTATCTTGACTATAAGTTCTTTTCCACCTTATTTTCTTTGCGTTGTCCTGCTGAGGAGGGAAGTGATGGAGCAGCTTGGTAGGTACATGGTAGCCAGCCAACGTCAACGCACCACAGTGCACAGTGCAACTACTAGACTAAGATTCTTTTAATGCTTCTGTGGAGTAGAAAAGGACACTCCTTTTCAAGGACAGTGTTTAAATGAGAATTAGGCTGGTAAAGTTCCAAACAGAGAGTTTCAATACACAGCTTCAAAATTTGCATTTGCCCTTGACTTGGGAAATTATTAAAGAGGCATATACCAAGAGTTTCCATTGGTGATGCACATTCGATCTGTTAGCACCATAGATTTCAATTTATTTTTGATGCTCCTACCTTCAATAAACCAAATTTCTGTCACTATAATTTTCTAAATTTTTTTTAGACAAAAGAGGATGTTAAATATTGGAACTCATCTTCACAGAGTAGTCCAAGCAGCATAGAATTCAGATTCTGTGTTTTCTAAATTTCTAATATATGTCCTGTGTTAGCTTTTAATCAATAATTTCCCTAATCAGGTGCTGGGGCAAGCTGACGTTCTTCAATCCCAGAAACTTGGAAGTATCTGTAGTATCAGAATTTAATTTGGTTTACATTAAACTTAGAAAAAATATCAAAAAAAAAAAAAAAAAAGAAGAGCAAAGAATAGGTATCAAAATGTTCTAAAGGAAAAATGGAATACAGAGAAAAGAAAATTAAGAAGCAAATAGCAACTTGACAGAAGAAGCTGGAACGCACCCTGAAAAACTTGATAACGAAAAGAAGTGACAATATATATCCAAAAATATTTCCTCTACAGACATTTCCAATGAGGTTAAAAAAGGTGTATTAGTTTTAATCAAGCCCCCTAAACTAAAGAAAGAGCAATCACACATAATTGGTTTAAACCTAGACACATTCATAATATTCTAAGTATTATGAGATTTTCAATACTTATACATCCTAAAATGCAGCAGTCTCCAAAACAAACAAACAAACAAACAAACAAACAAACAAACAAAAATATGTATCTGGAGAACGTGTGTTCAAAGTTCTTTGGAAACAGTCTAGAAAAAGTGGGCCAAGATTAATGATATCCTGTTTTATTCATCCCTTACTCTTGCCCTGACACAGCCTGCTTGTGGACCACACATCTCAGTAAAAGACAAACACTCCAAGAGCATTCTTCCCATTCCCATAAATGTAGGCACCACAAATTATTGTGCAAAATCTTAGTTTCACTTGCTGATTCTCAGAGCCATTGAAGAACAGGTTAGGACATTTCCCCCCCTAGAGCAAACTGGAACTAGGTTCTACTTGCAAATCTGAAAGACAACTACTTCACTGGTATGCATGTGCATCTGCAGACCTATGTTGCCCCCACCATGTTTTCTGGTTATTGACAGATACAAATTATTATGGGTTCTTGTACCCAGCACGGAAGGAATACAGTAAGCATAGTGCATATAGGTAGATTTGCTGAACAATGCCTAAAAACCACCTTTAAGAAAATGCTTCTTTGGTTTAAGGTAGTATACCCAAAGAAGGTATATATGTCTTAACTTTAAAGGCTTCTAGAAAACCAGTTTTCCTCAGCTGTCTGTTTAAAAAAAAGGTGAAACAAGCAGGACCGGATGGGAAAGGCAAGACCTCAAAGATTAATCAATTTGAAGCAATTCTAAAACCTTATATATTACATCAGGAAAGTCATGGGGGAGAGGATTCGAAGCAATATATACTTACATAGCTGCAGACAATCCAAACCAAACAAGTGTGCAATAATAAACCACTACTCAAATCACTTCAGACTTTAAAAGAAGACTGAATATAAACTCAGCAATTTAAAACTTTCATAAGGCAGAAAGCATTTTCATGAACAGACTGTCATGTATATTAGAAAATGTGAATTTAACAGTAAAACAGAGTGCCCACAATGTCTGCTCATGACCATCAGTTCAGAGCCAGCTGCAAAAATGTAGCCCCTCATAAATAAAAAACTTAAGACTTTCTTTGTCTCCTGCTTACTCAGACTTTTAAGAAGTGACCTACTAGCAAACGTTCAAAGGTGGAAGCAAAATTTGAAACAAACACTTTAGTAAAACACTTATTGTAAATAATCCTAACTGAATTAAAAAAGTTTCGCAATTGGTTTCAGAATGTCACATCAAAACCTCCATTTCTACTGTGACTTAAAGAAGATGGGCCTGATTACCGGCATACAAAACTTGGCATTAAGATGGGCCCATAACAGATGTCATGGTCTGCACAAAGAGGCTCTCTATAGAATTTTTTAATACCCATGTAGAAGCATATTTATACAGGCCAGCTTAGCGAATGAACAGCCAGCTTTGAAGTTTCTTTCCTCTCTTAAAAAGAACTTCAGTTACCAGAGTTCTTTAGAGGCTAGGCACATCCAGCTTTTCTCCTCACAATGAGGGATTTTATCAAAACAATTCACCATTCTTCACTGATAATATGCTTTTATGTTTCACTAAAAAATTTAACTGTTCCTCTTTTCACATTTAATTTCTCCACTTCACTGCAAGGCAGTTTGATCAGGCTTAGTTAACAACATGGTACTTTTCTGTATTACCTTTCTGTTCTACATCCATGGCTTGACTTGATTTAATCCAGTAAAGAGGAAGTTGGAAGGGGGCCTAATCTGTCTTTGGCAAAAAGTGAAAAATCTGTTAAGTGTTCATCCATGTTGGCCATGGTTCTGAGCTTTTAGTGGTGAGGGCATGACAGATGAGATGCAATAAGGAGATTCATGGACTATGGCTTACACAGTGAAATCCAAGCAAGTATGGAAATGTAATATTGAGGTTAGCAGCAGAAACAGCTACATCACTAATACCGATAACTTAATATAACCACATATTTCTTGTAGCTAGAGTAAGAAAATATTGGAACAGGCTGCCCAAGGAAGTGGTTGAGTCACTATCACTGGAGGCATATTTAAAAGATATGTAAAAGCGGCCACTGAAGAACATGGTTCAGTGGTGGGCTTGACAATGCTAGGTTAGCAGTTGGACTTGATGATTTTAAGGGTATTTTCCAACCTAAATGATTCCCTGATTCTATAATTTTATGATAAAATCCTGGTTCCCATTACTTATTCATAGAATCATAGAATCATAGAATAGTAAGGGCTGGAAAGGACCTCAAGATCATCGAGTTCCAACCCCCTGCCATGGGCAGGGACACCTCCCACTAAACCATGCCATCCAAGGCTATGTCCAACCCCACCTTGAACGCCGCCAGGGATGAAGCATCCACAACCTCCCTGGGCAACCCATTCCAGCGCCCCACCACCCTCACAGTAAAGAATTTCTTCCTCAGATCCAATCTAAACTTCCCCTGTTTAAGTTTAAACCCATCACCCCTTGTCCTCTCACCACAGTCCCTAATGAAGAGTCCCTCCCCAGCATCCCTATAGGCCCTCTTCAGGTATTGGAAGGCTGCTATGAGGTCTCCACGCAGCCTTCTCTTCTCCAGGCTGAACAGCCCCAATTTTCTCAGCCTATCTTCATACGAGAGGTGCTCCAGTCCCCTGATAGTCCTCGTGGCCCTCCTCTGCACTTGTTCTAACAGTTCCATGTCCTTTTAATGTTGAGGACACCAGAACTGCACACAATACTCCAAGTGAGGTCTCATGAGAGCAGAGTAAAGGGGCAGGATCACCTCCCTCGACCTGCTGGTCACACTCCTTTTGATGCAGCTCAGAATACGGTTGGCCTTCTGGGCTGCAAGCGCACACTGCCGGCTCATGTTCATTTTTATATCGACCAGCACCCCCAAGTCCTTCTGCTCAAGGCTGCTCTGAATCTCCCCCCCGCCCAATCTGTAGCTGTGCTTGGCATTGCTCCGACCCAGGTGGAGGACCTTGCACTTGGCATGGTTAAACTTCATCAGGCTGGCATCAGCCCACCTCACAAGCGTGTCAAGGTCCCTCTGGATGGCATTCCTTCCCTCCAATGTATCAACCGAACCACACAGCTTGGTGTCATCGGCAAACTTGCTGAGGGCGCACTCAATCCCACTGTCCATGTCACCAACAAAGATGTTGAACAAGACCAGTCCCAACACCGATCCCTGGGGGACACCACTCCTTACTGGTCTCCAGTTGGACACTGAGCCACTGAGCACTACTCTTTGCGTGCGGCCATCCAGCCAGTTCTTTATCCACCGAGTGGTCCACCTATCAAATTCATGTCTCTCCAACTTAGAGAGAAGGATGGCATGTGAGACAGTGTCAAATGCTTTACACAAGTCCAGGTAGATGACATCAACTGCCCTGCCCCTGTCCATCAGTTCCGTAGCCCCTTCATAGAAGGTCACCAGATTGGTCAGGCAGGGTTTCCCCTTAGTGAAGCCATGCTGGCTGTCACCAAGCACCTTGTTGGTTTTCATGTGCCTTAGCATGCCTTCCAGGAGAATCCCCTCCAAGATTTTGCCAGGCACAGAGGTGACACTGACTGGTCTGTAATTCCCTGGCTCATCCATTTTTCCCTTCTTGAAAATGGGGGTTATATTTCCCTTTTTCCAGTCATCAGGAACTTCACCTGACTGCTATGATTTTTCAAATATGACGGACAGTGGCTTAGCAACTTCATTTGCCAGCTCCTTCAGGACTCGTGGATGGATTTCATCCGGTCCCATTGACTTGTACACATTCAGGTTCATAAGGTGGTCCCGAACAAGATCCTCCCCCACAGTGGGCCCAGGGTCCCCACCCTCACCGTCCCCGCGTCTGCCTTCCAAGACTTGGGTGGTGTGGTCAGAGCATTTGCTGGTAAAGACTGAGGCAAAGAAGTCATTAAGAACCTCAGCCTTCTCCAAATCCAGGGTAACCAGTTCTCCCGATAGCTTCTGGAGAGGGCCCACGGTGTCCTTAACCTGTCTTTTATTGGCAATGTACCTATAAAATCCCTTCCTCTTATCCTTAACATCCCTAGCCAAGTTTAATTCTAAGTAGGCCTTAGCTTTCCTAACCTGGTCCCTAGCTTCCCGGACAACATCCCTGTATTCTTCCCAGGCCGCCTGACCTTGCTTCCATCTTTTATAAGCCTCTTGTTTCCTTCGAATTTTGCTCAGCAGCTCCTTATCCATCCAAGGAGGTCTCCTGGCCCTCCTGCTGAACTTCCTTCTAGTTGGGATGCATCACTCCTGAGCCTGCAGCAGGTGATCCTTGAATGTCAACCAACAGTCTTGGGCCCCCCTGCCCTCTAGGGCTGTATCCCATGGAACCTTACTGAGCAGGTTCCTGAAGAGGCCAAAATCTGCTCTCTTGAAGTCCAGGGCAGTGAGCTTGCTGCACGCTCTTCTCACTGTCCTGAGGATCTCAAACTCAACCATCTCATGATCGCTGCAATCAAGGCTGCCCTGGAGCGTTACATTCCCAACCAGCCCTTCCCTGTTGGTGAGTACAAGGTCAAGCATGGCACCTCTCCTTGTCGGCTCCTCTATTACTTGCAGAAGGAAGTTGTCTTCCATGCAACCGAGGAACCTTCTGGACTGCTTGTGCCGGGCCATACCATCCCTCCAACAGATATCAGGGTGGTTGAAGTCTCCCATGAGAACAAGGGCCTGCAAGCGTGAGGCTGCTCCTATCTGCCTATGGAGCGCTTCATTTAATATCAGCATTATATGTCCATTTGATACTACTCTTACATCTTCATCTTTAAATATATCCTTAGTTTATCCAAAAGATTACACTACCTGCCACCTGCAGTTTACATACCTCTAAATTTTGTGGATTGACTACTCATTCATGCACTGAATAAAAAAATAATGTTAAAAAGTATTAACAAAAAGGCTGTCCAGTCTGTTCTGTCATTATCTGCATGAGCAATCTTTCCTCTACTCTCTCCCTTAAATGGCCCATGTGACTGCTGAGGTGACCGTCTCGAGAGGGGGCGATTGCAGCGCCTGACTGGGGAGAAGCTCGGCATCCAGGACCTTCACCTCGGAGCAGCAACATGCATCGAGGGAGCCTCAAGTCCTCGACAAGGCCAGCCCAAGAGCCTGCAGCTCAGAGGACATGAGCTGCTGACTCAGAGGGGGGGTGCCAGGAGGACCGGCATCACCATGACTGGGTAAAAACCTACCCCAGCAAGCGCGAGCGACCAGGGCAGGTTCGAGGCAGTTTGCGGCAGTTTGCACTGCTGATTGCGAGGGAAGGCGAGCAGGGTGGTGAGCGAAGTGGTGAGCACTCTCCGTATGATCAGAGTCCGATCTGGGAGCTCTGCTCTGGCTGCCCCGGCAGTGACCAGTGTAGGCACCCAGGAAGAGCCGATGAGAGTGGAAGATGCAGTGAAGAGCTCGGGGTGTAGAGCGTGACTGCACTGCTTTCCTGAGAGGAGGGTGCACAATGGGCAGGGCTGCACTCTGCTGTCCCTGGTGGAGGTCCTCCTGCAGCAGGTGGCTGAGCTGCAGGAAGCTCTTACTAGGCCGAAAGGTGTGAGGGAAGCTGAGAGGAAGCAGCACTGCTTGCTCCAGGACCAGACTCTGCAGGGGCCTCGATTATCTACTGTTGCTCATTCAGGAAAGGAGGCTGCTAACCCAGGAAGCTGGGAAATGGTAACAGAAAAAAACAACAAGAAAAGGAGGAAGAGGACAATTAAAAGCAGGGGGCTTCCTCCTAAATCCGTTGTCCCCACCCAGAACGGCTTTGCTGTCCTGCAGGGGGCTGATGAGGAACCACACTCCCACCAGGAACAACCGGCTGATGCACTGGTACAGAAGATCACTACTGGTGCTGTCAGGAAAAAGCAGCAGGCCGTAGTAGTAGGGGACTACTCTGAAAGGAACAGAGGCACCCATCTGTCAACCTGACCCAGTCTCAAGGGAGGTGTGTTGCCTACCAGGGGCTTGGGTCAGGGATGTTGCCTAGAAGCTGCCTGCTCTAGTCGGTCCCACTGACTATTACCCACTTCTAGTGAACCATGTGGGTGCTACTGATATAGATAGCAGTAACCCAGAAAGATAAAGAAGGACTACAGAGCTCTGGGAGAGGTGGTTAGGGGCTCTGGAGCTCAGATTGCCTTTTCGCCAATTCTCCAGGATACAGGGCAGGACCTTAAAAAGGCTAGGAGGATTGACCAGGTTAATAAATGGTTAGAAGGGTGGTGCTATAGTCAGAGGTTTGGGCACCTTGAACATGGGACACAACTTAGTAGGCCAGGTCTACTGGGGGCTGGTGGTGCTGGTCTGACAAAGAAAGGGAAGAGTGGATTTGGTAGGAGGCTTGCCAGACTGGTCAAGGATGCTTTAAACTAGATGTGTTGGGGGGGGGGGAGTGGCTTCATTCCATCCCAACACACCCAGTCAGTTGCTAGCACCTATAGTAAATATTCGGAGCAATGTAGAGATATTCCAGCTGCTCCAGCCAATGAGCCGGCTTCAATTGGAGCTCGGCTCAGATGCCTCTATACAAATGCCCATAGCATGGGGAACAAAGAAGAGGACTTAGAGATGTGTGCACGTCTATGGGGGTATGACATCGTAGGCATCACAGAAACATGGTGGGATGGCTCCTGTAACTGGTGTGTTGGAATGGAAAGTTACAGGCTCTTTAGGAAGGACAGGCCTGACAGACGGGGAGGGGGAGTTGCTATTTATGTTAGGGGTAGGCTGGAGAGTATGAAACTCTGGGAACAGGTGAGCAGTCGGCAGAGAGTTTGTGGGTCAGGGTAAAAAGGGAGAACAGCAATGGGAGACACTATTGTGGGGAACTGTTACAGACCGCCTGACCAAGAGGACTCGGTGGAAGAATCACCCTATAGACAGAGAAGAGCAGCCTCACACTCGCAGGCCCTTGTTTTCATGGGAGACTTCAACCCTGATATCTGTTGGAGGGATGATACGGCCTTTAACAAGCAATCCAGAAGGTTCCTCGGTTGCATGGAAGACAACTTCCTTCTGCAAGTAAGAGAGGAGCCGACAAGGAGAGGTGCCATGCTTGACCTTGTACTCACCAACAGGGAAGGGCTGGTTGGGAATGTAACGCTCCAGGGCAGCCTTGATTGCAGCGATCATGAGATGGTTGAGTTTGAGATCCTCAGGACAGTGAGAAGAGCGTGCAGCAAGCTCACTGCCCTGGACTTCAAGAGAGCAGATTTTGGCCTCTTCAGGAACCTGCTCAGTAAGGTTCCATGGGATACAGCCCTAGAGGGCAGGGGGGCCCAAGACTGTTGGTTGATATTCAAGGATCACCTGCTGCAGGCTCAGGAGTGATGCATCCCAACTAGAAGGAAGTTCAGCAGGAGGGCCAGGAGACCTCCTTGGATGGATAAGGAGCTGCTGAGCAAAATTCGAAGGCTTATAAGAAGTGGAAGCAAGGTCAGGCGGCCTGGAAAGAATGCAGGGATGTTGTCTGGGAAGCTAGGGACCAGGTTAGGAAAGCTAAGGCCCACTTAGAATTAAACATGGCTAGGGATGTTAAGGATAAGAGGAAGGGATTCTATAGGTACAAAGCAAATAAAAGACAGGCTAGGGACACCGTGGGCCCTCTCCAGAAGCTATCGGGAGAACTGGCTACCCTGGATTTGGAGAAGGCTGAGGTTCTTAATGACTTCTTTGCCTCAGTCTTCACCGGCAACTACTCTGACCACACCACCCAAGTCTTGGAAGGCAGACGCAGGGACAGTGAGAATGAAGACCCTGGGCCCACTGTAGGAGAGGATCTGGTTCGAGACCATATTGGGAACCTGAATATATACAAGTCCACGGGACCGAATGAAATCCATTTGTGGGTCCTGAAGGAGCTGGCAAATGAAGTTGCTAAGCCACTGTCCGTCATATTTGAAAAATCCTGGCAGTTAGGTGAAGTTCCCGATGATCAGGAAAAAGGGAAATATAACCCCCATTTTTAAGAAGGGGAAAATGGATGAGCCAGGGAATTACAGACCAGTCAGTCTCACCTCTGTGCCTGGCAAAATCTTGGAGGGGATTCTGCTGGAAGGCATGCTAAGGCACATGAAAAGCAACAAGGTGGCTGGTGACGGCCAGCATGGCTTCACTAAGGGGAAATCCTGCCTGACCAATCTGGCGGCCTTCTATGAAGGGGCTACAGAACTGATGGACAGGGATAGAGCAGTTGATGTCGTCTACCTGGACTTGTGCAAAGCCTTTGACACTGTCTCACATGACATCCTTCTCTCTAAGTTGGAGAGACATGAATTTGATAGGTGGACCACTCAGTGGATAAAGAACTGGCTGGATGGCCGCACGCGAACAGCTGTGCTCAATGGCTCAATATCCAGCTGGAGACAGTAACGAGTGGTGTCCCCCAGGGATCGGTGTTGGGACCGGTCTTGTTCAACATCTTTGTTGGTGACAAGGACAGTGGGATTGAGTGCTCCTTTAGTAAGTTTGCCGATGACACCAAGCTGTGTGGTTCGGTTGATACGTTGGAGGGAAGGAATGCCATCCAGAGGGACCTTGACACGCTTGTGAGGTGGGCTGATGCCAGCCTGATGAAGTTTAACCATGCCAAGTGCAAGGTCCTCCCCCTGGGTCATAGCAATCCCAGGCACAGCTACAGGTTGGGCAGAGAAGAGATTCAGAGTGGCCCTGCGGAGAGGGACTTGGGGGTGTGGTTCAATGGAAAAATGAACATGAGCCACCTTCAGTGTGCGCTTGCAGTTCAGAAAGCCAACCGTATCCTGGGCTGCATCAAAAGGAGTGTGACCAGCAGGTCGAGGGAGGTGATCCTGCCCCTCTACTCTGCTCTCGTGAGACCTCACTTGGAGTATTGTGTGCAGTTCTGGTGTCCTCAACATAAGGAGGACATGGAACTGTTGGAACAAGTGCAGAGGAGGGCCACGAGGACTATCAGGGGACTGGAGCACCTCCAGTATGAAGACAGGCTAAGGAAGTTGGGTCTGTTCATCCTGGAGAAGAGGAGGTTGCGTGGAGACCTTCCAATATCTGAAGTGGGGGTATAGGGATGCTAGGGAGGGACTCTTCATGAGGGACTGTAGTGAGAGGACAAGGGGTAATGGGTTCAAACTTAAACAGGGAAAGTTTAGATTGGATAGGAGGAAGAAATTCTTTACTGTAACGGTGGTGAGGCACTGGAATGGGGTGCCCAGGGAAGTTGTGAATGCTCCATCGCTGGCGATTTTCAAGGCCGGGTTGGACATAGCCTTGGGTGGCATGGTTTAGTGTGAGGTGTCCCTGCCCATAGCAGGGGGGTTGGAATTAGACGATCTTAAGGTCCTTTCCAACCCTAACTCTTCTATGATTCTGTGATTGCATGATTGTTCTGGGTTCACCAGTAGCATTCATTTTTCTCCTTCTTAGTATCTGGTGCAGTGCTGTGGTTTTGACTTTTGGCCTGGGAACAGCACTGATAACACCAATGGTTTCAGTTGCTGCTCAGTATTGTTTACTCTGACCAAGGACTTTCTGAGTGTCATGCTCTGCCAGGGAGGAGGGAAGTCAGGAGGAAGCAAAGGCAGGGCACCTGACCCAAACTAACCAAAGAGGTATTCCAGACCACAGCACATCATGCCCAGTATATAAACTGGGGGCAGTTACCTGGAAGGGTTAGATCACCGCTGGGGTCGAGGTGGGTATCGGTCGGTAGGTGGTGAGCAGCTGTATTCTATTCCCTTGTTATTTCCCTTATCATTATTATTATTGGTGGAAGCAGCAGTGGTTTGTGTTATACCTTAGTTACTGGACTGTTCTTATCTCAACCTGTGGGAGTTACATTGTTTTGATTCTCCTCCCTATCCCTCTGGGAGTGGGTGTGGGAGGGTGAGAGGAGTGAGCAAGCAACTGCGTGGCTGATTTGCCAACTGGGTTTAAACCACAACAGTGATGGATTTGTGTGGAGACATAAAGCATGAACCCCGTTTCTGGTCATGAAACGAAATCGTTTATTATCTGATGGTCCAGGGTTGACATAGGCTTTCCGAAGTACCCGCATGTACAAGCGGCTAATACAATTGGTTCACTAACACCCCGCACGTGGGTCTCTTCACTTCATTGGTGGATATCTTGCCCCCTGGTGCCTTGATTGGTTGCTTGCTTCTCTCTTCTGTCTTCCTTCTTACCTTGCCCACAATACTCCCAAAACTTTCCCATCAACATTCCTCAGCTGTCTCAAAGCTTTCCCAGGAGCTAGTCCCACTCAGAAATCTTTCACATTTACACCCACAGATTTGACTCATTACTCAGTCTGAATTTTCAACGAGACATTAATCATAGAATCATAGAATCACAGATTGGGTTGGGTTGGAAAGGACCTGAAGATCATGTTGTTCCAATCACCTTGCCATGGACAGCGACATCTCACCCTAGACATGTCATCCAAGGCTCTGTCCAACTTGGCCTTGATTGCTAGGGTTGGAGCATTTACCACTTCTCTGGGCAACCTGTTCCAGTGCCTCACTACCCTTACAGTAAAGTTCTTCCTTATATCTAACCTGAACTTTACCTGTTAAAGTTTTAACCCGCTACCCCTTGTCCCATCTCTACAGTCCCCCATGAAGAGTCCCTCCCCAGCATCCCTATAGCCCCCCTTCAGATACTGGAAGGCTGTCATGAGGTCTCCAAGCAGCCTTCTCTTCGCCAGGCTGAACAGCCCCAATTTTCTCAGCCTGTCTGCATATGGGAGGTGCTCCAGCCCCTTAATCGTCCTCGTGGCCCTCTGGACTTGCTCCAGCATCTCCATGTCCTCCTAAGTTGAGGACACCAGAACTGCAAATATATGAGAAATAAAACCTTTCTAAGCATTTCTGTACATAGGCTGACAATATGAAACACAGACCAAGCAAACTCTTTGCTCCAGAATACTGAAATCTTCTTTCTAGGTATGGTCTCAGTGGTGGGAGATGGAGTCTGTATAATGCGAAGCTTCTGTTTCAATGGCAGACCATTCACAATCTCTTCCAGACTCACGCAAAAGATCAGTTTGCCTTTCTTTCTCTGTCTCAGTGGTTGAATTTCGTATGCATGGTTTTATGTCCCATGAAAGTATAAAGGTCAGAAACACATGATTATAAACAGCAGGCAAGTGGAGTTTACCTTAAATATTTTTTATTGGGACAGAAACATTGTTCTTTTACTACTTATACTAGGGTTTGTCTTGATCATCTTTCATCAGTATTGGTAAACTATTGCTAAGATAATCTATTATAGATAGCATTTGACTCTATTTTACCAGTCGGCGCATTGCTGACCAAAAGAGTGTAACTTCAATTGTTCATAGAGCTAACACTGATCCTCTATTTCCAGTCTTCTTTCCTTGCTTAAAAGTAGTAAAACAGAAAGCAGCTTTAGAAGTGGAGTTCTGGAAAAGTAAAACCATCACTAAAACAAAAACCAGGAGTCCAAAGGAAATATAAACCTCTTCATCATCCCTACCGAGCAACCTTATCTAGAAAGACTTTCTTTGTAAAATTCACAATAATGAACTTAAAACATTTTTTACTGTGTTTGAGAAATGGTGGATGCTTATTCTTAAAAAGTACTGAAGATGTTGGAACAACAAAGAACCTAAATTGTTATACAGGGGAAATAAAAGGACAGTTCACAATGCAATCACTTACTGTATAAGCCTTCATGAAAAACAGTACAGAACCCATGATCTCCAGAGTCTGCTAAACATTAATGTTTTGTGTGTGCCAGCAATTATAATCTATTATAATATATGAATCCATGCCCCAATTCAATAACTATTTATGCTAGCACAAGCCCACCGCAAAGCAACATAAAAATTACTTATGTCATTTACTACCAAGAAAAAAATTCTACATATTAATGTAATGCTATTAATTTTTCTATTTCCTGTTATTTAGTACTGTACTTCATTGTTTATTTTGCTGACAATGGCAGTTTAAGATTTAGAGTACCTGGTTTAATCTCTTTCCTGTCAATGCTATCTGAAGATTTAAAAGACCTATGTTTTCATCTAAATCTTGTATTCATTCCTTGTTTTGCTTTTACTTCACATGCTTGTGTGGTACTGCAGAGCTCTCCTGCCATGAGCCTCCTCCTGCATGAGCTGTCCATGGACTGCAGCTTCCTTCAGGTCATGTCCACCTACTTCAGCTGCAGTCCTTCCTAGGCTGCAGCATGGATATCTGCTCCCCCATGGGCCGCAGAAATCTGTACTCTGGCACCTTGACCTGTCCTTCTGCACCGACACTGGCATCTGAAGAGCTGCTTTTCTCCTGTTTTTCTCACTCCTTGCTCTTAAATACTCTTCCACGGAGGTGCCACCCTCTTAGTTGCTGCATGCAGCCATGTCCTGCCTTTGCAGCACATGGGTTGGGATCCAGTTGGCACCTGCTGTATCTGGCACAAGGCAGCCTCACAAGGGCCACCCCTGCAGTCCCTCCACTGCCACATAAATGTGATACTTTCCATCTCCCACTTCAGTGAAACACGTTTTTATGAATTGTTGTTAAAATATGCATTCATCACACACTTTTCATTAACTACACTTACATCAACAATGACAAAATTCTGCAAAACAAAATTAAAGTAACATCATCTCAACACTGGAAAAAATGGACTACTCACACACACACAGGGAAAATTTGCCCCTCCTCACTCCACCTCTTTACAACAGCAAATGCTCCCCCACAACTATTTCACTTTCCAACAATGTCCAGTCTAAGTTTTGCCCATTACCTATCCCAATTGCTGTCATTATCTTGAATTCCTTTATCCCTGAGTTGGGTGACAAAATGGACCATGGTGAATTGGCCCCAGATAGCAGCCAAACACCCACCCATCTTTTCAAGAGCTCCCCTTTCCTTGCTTTGTGGTTATAGACGGAAGGAAGGTAAAAATCTCACAAATGAAGATAAAGATGACTTAATAAGAAGAGTATGTACACAAACAGAATGAATAGAGGAATTAATTCACTACTTCCTATGGGCAGGCTGATGTCCAGCCACTCCCTGGAAAGAAAGACTTAAGTACACTTAATGTTGCTTGGGAAGACAAATGCCATAACCACTAATGTCCCTTCTTCCTCCTTCTTTCCTTGAGCTTTTATTGCCAGGCATGATGTCATCAGAATCATTTAGGTTACAGAAAAACTGCTGTAAACCTATCACCTGGGTGCCAAGCCCACCACTAAACCTTGACCTTAAGCACCACGGCTACATGTCTTTTAGATAGGTTCAGGGATGTTGATGCAACCATTTCCTTGGGCAGCCTGTTCCACGTATTGTGGGACACCCTTGTGGCCAGTTTGTGGACAGCTGTCCCAGCTGTGTTCTTTCATAAACTCTTGCCCACCCCTAATGTACTGGCCTTTGGCAAGGAATGGGCAGAGAGAGGAAAGCTTTGCTGCTGTGTAAAGCATTGTTCAGCAGCAGCCAAAAGGCTGGTGTGTAACCAACACTGTTTTAGCTACCAGTGTGAAACAGCTCCAGACAGAAGGCAGTTAACTTCATAACTTCACCTCAGCCAGACCAGTTCTACAGACACTAAAAGCCTTCTTATGTATTCTTTTTTCATTTATTTACCCAGAGAAAAAGTCTTTTTGCAAGGCTTCCTATTTCCCTCTCAGTTCTGATACAGAAAACTTGTACATTACAGACCAGAATAATCACAGTTTATGTCAGCACAATTTGCAACAAAATTCCCCTGGATGTGGGAGTTCAGATGAGTAGTCTACAGAAGCACAAAGGGACTGAGAAGCCTTTTCTGGTACTTAATGATATAGATAGACAAACCCCCACATAGATGTCAATTTAAAAATGGATCTGTTCACTGAGAAGCCACTGTCTTGTATAGGTCCTGTGAGGTTGAAGGCTAAAGTGATATTACATGTTCAATAAAGATTACAATCTTAACTCATACATTTCAATCCGAAGGTTTCAAACATTCATGGATCACAACCACAGAAAAGTGATCTGCTTAGTGGAGCTAAAACTGGAACCTTAGTTGTACAAAGTACATGTTCTTCTATCTGAATCCATTTCTCAGAAGTGCATATCAGTGGAACATGCTTTAAATTTTATTTGTATGTAAATTACAGCAAATATCCAGTGATGATACATGCATTCATCCTCCGTTGAGATAGGATTAAAGCCTCCATATAAGAAGTAAAATATCTGCTTAAGCAAATATTGTGTTCTAGGTATGAAAGTTCTTTCAGATTTTGCTGAAACATTTGCAGTTCCTGTCTTGACTGCTCACACTTACTTGCTAAACCCACAGAAAGGAAAGGAGAATTTGAGAATCAGCTAAGTAAATTCTAATATCTTGGTATCAAATCCTTTCAAGGAAAATGGAAGTCATTTTTTTCTAGTGTCTCTGGTTTTGAGGAGTGGAGGATATATCATGCTAAAGGAAGAGATAATTTAATAATTCTCTGCTAACACTATAAAACCCTTAACTGCCTTTCATTTACATATTTATTTCTCATTTTTCTCTGAAAAACATATATTCTGTTCTGATGTTGATGCAGAGGGTTTTTAGACTGACCTACTTTCAATTTTCATTACTGCTGGTATGTATTTTCTTTGGTTAAGGACAAACAAGAATGAAACACATAATCAGCGTGGACGTAGGTCACTGAAAGCATCCCACTTTAGTTAGCGTTCTCTGGTAAGAGTACACTAATAGTCTGGAAAATTTTAGGGTATTTCAGAACTAAAGAGATACTCCTGACCTTAATGACAAAATAAAAATTTAAATCTCTGCCTCTGTCAACATGTGATCCATTTTATAATTCATGATCACAGAATTCGGAGACATATTCAAATTTGTTGGCATCTAGTCATAGTGATGAAGAGCATAGTACAATCAAAGAAAATCAGTGTCAGTGCCTTAAGTAACTTCTTCCAGTGAAAAAATTACCTGAAATATTCCTTCAGTCTCACCACACTCTTATCACTATATCAGAGAGCAGTGCTCTTTTATGGACAACCTATGGAGAATAAGAGAGTAACTTGAAATAGTCATCGTGTCTAACTAGACAAGCAGTACTTAAGAGCAACAGTTAGCAAGAGGCAGAAGCAGAAAAGGTGAGACAGGTACTGTTAACATCATATGTCACCATGTCCTGGGTTCAGCAGTAGCAGACATTTTTCTCCTTCTTGGTAGCAGGTGCAGCGCTGTGTATTTGAGTTTCGGCCTCGGAACAGCACTGATAACACCGATGTTTTCAGTTATTGCTTAGAATCTTTGGTCTGACCAAGGACTTTCTGAGCCTCATGATCTGCCAGGGAGGAGGGGAATCCAGGAGGAAGCAGAGACAGGATGCCTGACCCAAACTGACCAAAGAGGTAGTCTATAACACAGCACATCATGCCCAGGATGTAAAAGTGAGGGCAGAGACCCGGAAGGGTGTGGAGGTTTGATGCGGGGTTGGGCTTGGTATTGGGTGGTGAGCAGTTGTATTCTCTTCCCTTGTATTTCCCATGTCATTATTATTATTGATGGTAGCAGCAGTGGTTTGTGTTATGCCTTAGTTACTGAACTGTTCTTATCTCAATCTGTGGGAGTTGCATTCTTTCGATTCTCCTTCCCATCCCTCTGGGAGCAGGGGGGAAGAAAGAGGGGAGAGTGAGTGAACAAACTGCGTGATTTACGGCTTAAACCACGACACTCCAGCATACAGGCCACGCCTTCCTGATTTAATCGAGCCTTAACCACACTGTATAGCAAGCCCAAACAAGTTTGTTTTCCCTCATTCTCTATTGTGGCTTGTTTAACTAGTAATAGTAGTGCTCTTCAGCTCACAATGGTCTATACAATGTTGTTTTAAAAAAAGTAATGCTCCTTATCCCTACAGTAAGAGAAAAAAAAAATTCAGTTCAGCAGTACAGTAGGGATGCTGTCACAAAGTGTATCCCAGCTGTGTTTAAAAGATAGAACAATGCTGATCCAGAATTTGTTCAACTTCTAGCTAAAATCTTCTTAAGTAACTGTATTTCATTTTAAAAGCTAATCACAACATTTCGACATTAGGAATATAAGTGGTTAAAGGGTTGGTTTGCAAAAGTCAAAAACTTTTCATATGTAAACTCCCAACCCAGCACTAAGTCCCGATGACGTTTACATGCAACAGGCCTCTTTCCAAGAATGGTTGCCCATTTTTGAAAGTCAAAATATATGCTTTGAGTGGTGCACATTCACTGCTAATGTTCCTACAGGACTTTATCTCAGGGATCTTATGAGAGGATCAGTTTTAAGTACAAACAGAAAGGCACAATATTCGTATTTAGGGTACATGTTATAATTTAGTAGCAATTTCCAGATTGTTATGAAACAAAATTTGCAAGTATATGCCAAATTAATTTACTTAAAATATTGATTATGCTCATTAATTCATTACTTCTTCCTCTGACGTTAGCTATGGTTTATCACTTTAGCTTGTTTTGTGATATCACAGAATCACAGAATCACAGAATAGTAAGGGCTGGAAAGGACCTCAAGATCATCGAGTTCCAACCCCCCTGCCATGGGCAGGGACACCTCCCACTAAACCATGCCATCCAAGGCTATGTCCAACCCCACCTTGAACGCCGCCAGGGATGAAGCAATCAAGCAAAAAAAAAACACATATACTTTAGAAAGGCAACATAAAAAGTATCCTGAGGAAACATGTCTCATCAAATTCATGTAGGCATTTAAACACAGTTTTTAACATACCAAATATTCTCTGAATTATCAGTCACATAAGCATTATAATTTATTTCAGTGAGGCAGTGAGGATGAGCTGTACGAGTCATTAGTCGGTTCAAAGAATAGCCATCCTTACATAATATTTTTTAAATAAGAGGAGTCATAAAATAACAGATAACTTTTTGTGATTAGTAGCTATCTCCATTTTCAAACAGATTCCTCAACACCAGATGATCTAAGTCAGTCACTAAATAAATTGGCACACATGATACTAGCATACTGAAAGATTAAAAGAGCTTTTGTCCCCAGTCTCAGGTATATCATAATAAGAAGGACAAGCATGTGATCTTAATCATAAAAGAATAATACAAATTTAGTTAGGGTAAATAATTACTAATGATTGGATTTTTCCCTCATCTGACACTGTTTATTGATGGAGGCTTTTAGACGTCCTGACAAGATTTTCCGGGGGAGGGGGGGAAATACTAAAAGTAAGATAAAATCAATAAGTTTGGCAATTATTTTTTAATTAGTTCTTAATCTACTATCTAAACTGAAAAATCTCCTTGTCCATTTGAAAGCTGCAAAGAAGGTCGATGATGCATGATTTTTTCTGTTGCAGAAGAAGATTGTCACTGCCATTTCCACTCAACTGAATGTATTCACACACCTGCTTGACTCAAAACCTGAAAATTTTGAAACTCTGCCTTACAGTAGTATAGCCATGGGCACCTCCAAAGGGGATGGCTGATTGAAAACTAACTTACCTTCTGAACAGGGAAAACAGGTATTGCTTACATTCTGAAACATTTTTCACAGAATAAGAAAGGTTAAACTCCCAAAGAAAAAATGGGAAGTTTTCAGTCCTTCAGAAGCTCAAGTTTTTAATATTCTCCCACTCACTTCTAGAAGTGCAAGAATTTCATATGAAATTAGTAACTTTAAACAAGCCAAATCTAGAGCCAATTATTAGCCAGTAGAGTCCAGACACAAAATAATATAGATCCAGTAAACACATTATAGAACAGAAAGTCTGTCTTGAGTACATCAAGCATGAAAAGACCAGAAAAAAAGGCATCTATTTCATGCGGGCTTTGGGACCTAGAAGGATAAATACAACAAGAAACCAGGAGTTAGAAAAAATAACCTGAATAGAAGCCAAAAGCTCTTAAAAAAAAAAAAAAAAAAAAAAAAAGAAAAAGATGAAACTTCTATAGAAGCTAAAGCCTTATGGAAACAACACAAGAAAATTTAAATCATACTTTTCTCTGTTTCTACAAGCAATAAATACCAGCTTAAGGAAAATCTACCAAACAGCTGGTTTATATTAAATCAGGTTCTGATGATGACCCATTAGTCTGGCAGAGTGTGTGAATTATGGAACTCTATCACAGAAATATGAGGGATATGTACTTTGCACAGGATGATAGGTCAATATCCTAGCAGTATTATTCTTCAAAGACCAAACAGAAGCAGAGATACTCAAAGACAGGAAATAACAGAACTTTACAGTGAGCTATAAATGTAAAATTCAGTCCTCTCTTTCGGGACAGTTAACAAAGATTGGTGTAAGGAATCAGATTTTAAATTGTCTGGAAGAAAGTGAAAGAATATTTGCAGCGTTGCAAAACCATGCGGATGAATAATTACTGTCTTCATACATAAGATCAAGAATAGATGAGAGAATTAAGCAACAAGCAAGAAAGAATTGCATTATGGAACATAGAAAGAAAAAACTTTCATCCAGGAAATTTGAGGTTTCATCTACCATGACCTCTGGCCCAAAAGATATATAAACATATAAAAGCTGAGTTTGTCTACACGGAGGAAATAGTATTTTCCCTGTAACTCATCCATGCAAGAAGATTAATACCTTCATTAAAGCTCTTAAGGAAGGGCAGTGTCACTTGACTCCTATGTGTAAGGCATTTAATGATGTTTCCAAAAGAAGCATGGTGAACATAGTCTAGATCCTGAGAATATTCTTATTGCTGCATTTTTCAGTCACCAGAATTTAATTCAAGGTTAGAAAATGTACTTGTCAGCTTGATTAAAAATACCCTGGCTTGATGAAATCAAGGCTGCAATTTTCAGAGCAGTTAAAAATGAAAATCTGGAGGAACAGGGCCTCTTAAGTGATGAATCCTCAGTTCCAAACAGGTCTTTCAGAAGCACCAGGATGACAGCAGAAAGTGTTACAAGAAAAAAAAAAAAAAAAAAAAAAAAAAAGCCAAGAAACAAACCCTATTCTAAAAGGGTTTTTAATTGAGAGATTAAAAAGCAGAGAGATAAACCAAGTGCACAGCGAACTGAGATTTAACAGTGGCATTGAAGAATTTTTCAAGGTTTTGTGTGTCCGAGAAATATGGAGGTAAAATCAAACTAAAGAAGTCACAAAGAGAAAACTGGTCCCCTGTCAGAAAAGGCCTGTATATCATTATTTGCCTAGAAACAGATTATTTCTTATAAATAATTTACACTCTTACACTTCTAAGATGGTTTTTATAGGCAGAGCTAAAACAAAAACTGGACTATGCACATCAAAACTATTTTTCTCTTCGAGCTATAAATGCAAACATATACTCATTATAATGACATGGGTTTGCCACACAGATATTTTTACATTTCTTATTATAGCTAAGACAGAGCCTAGTCTCATTACAGCTTATTTTAAAACCATTGAAGTTCCGTGCCTCAGTTCTCTTGATCTCGGATTTCACAAACTTCTGCTTCCCCAAGGATAACAGTGTATAAGCGCAGCAGAAAAAGTTGTGCTATCATGTTTGTACAGCTAAAATGGGCTTGCCAAAGATGGTAGCACTATATACAAATATGGCATTATTGACAAGAAAAGTCAGCTGTCTTGGGGTCCCATCTCCAATTAGTCCCAAAATTCTATACCCTTCACTATTTTCAGGGTGAAAGGCAAAAAAATGGAAGACTGAATATTTTTCAGACAGATAAATTTCCCAGTTGATTACCATAAGGCTATACAGTCCTTATACCTATCCAGTGCAGGGAGATTGGGTACAGAGTTGTCACACAATAGACTGTTGTGAAAGGTGAGACAGAAAAATGTTTTTCAATTAATAATAACATGTTAAATACAACTATTCTGAAGACTAATCTTTTTCACATACCTGCATTGTTGGGTTGGGGACCCAAGCTGCCTTTGCGAAGACCTTTTTTATTTCAGTTTCCTTGCCAAGCACATTACCTGTAGAAGTCACTCCTTTCTCAGCCTCATTAACACCAATCTGCCATTCACAAGTTGTCAAATTAGTGTCACATAAAAATTTCTTCTGTGAAGTTTTAACTTCAATTTTAGCAAATAAATGAGAATTAGCAATGACCTACGTTCTTGTGACTAGAAATTACATTTAGAATAAGCACGTACTGCTAAGAAAGGTCAGTCTCACTACTGAAAAACCCTAGTCCAGTATATCCAATGTGGTTTTTATCTCACCAGGGTAAAGAAGGTAGCTACAGGAGGCAGATCATTTTAGAGGGAAAAAAATAAAAAAATAAAAACTCCTGAAAATGAATTTTTTTTTACCATCTCCCTTCTCTGCAGTTTGGGAAGCAGCAGAAACCCCAGCTTTCTCTTATTCTGGCCATTATTTATGGAAGCCACTGGAACCTCCACATCAGGAAACTGCTCAACACAGACATTAAATTCTCTGTTTGAGCATCCTTCCCCCCATTAAGTTTCTTCGCCCGCTGCCCTGGTCTCAGTTAAACCACAGCCTTAGTGTCACTGCGTTTTGGTGCATCTGTTGTGTGAAATTCAACTCTGCTGGCTACACAGACCACATAAAGAACTAGTTACTGGAAACAACAACAAAAACAAGAATAAAAACCAAACAAACAAAACCCCAAGTCAAAAACAAAATCAAACAAACAAAAAACCAAAACCAACCAACCAAACAAACAAAAACCCCACACACAAAAAGGAAAAACACCAAGGTTTCTTCTACCCCAATATCTTATGGAATCATGGAGTCAACTAAGCTGGAAAAGACCTTTAAGATCATTACCCCAAGGCTGCCAAGACCACCACTAAACCGTGTCACTTATTGTCTCATCAATATGGTTTTTGAACACTTCCAGGATGCTTTGAGCCACTTTCCTGGGCAGCCTGTTCACCCTCTCTGTAAAGAAATTTTTCCTAATATCCAATCTAAACCTCCCCTGGTACAGCTCGAGACCATTTCCTCTTGTCCTATTACTTGTTTTAGATTTCTTTTAGTTGACTGAGCAACAGTGACATAGAGCTCCCTGTGCTCTCAGTACTCAGACTAGATCAGTGTAGAGCATTGTAGACACAGCTGAATTGAAAAGACCTGTGATTTTCAAGACAAAAATTCTCCCAAGAGATACAAAAGGTTTTTCTAGGAATCCCATCTGCTGCTTGCAAACTTTACTACAGCAGAAACTGCCTCTCTAAGTGCACCATTTGCAAGCTGGTATCTTTAGTTTATAGTCAGCCACAAAAAGAACACACACTGGCTAAACTTTTTTCTGTTACCTTTTCTATTCAATTGATGTTTTCCATCAGAAACAGAAAGCATTAAAAGATGTCATAATAACATTTAACAAGTTGAACAGTAAAAAGCAAAAACAGAGCAATGGTTTTACATGCCTATAACAATGAAAGGACCCGTGGTAAAATACAATAAATTGCAAAGTATCTCTGAATGCAAAAGGAGGCAAAGAAACCTTCTTACAACTTTCAAAGGACAAAGAGAAAGCATGCATTTTAAGCTTTCTCATTTTTTCCAGTAATGAGGCAGCTTTAGGCAAAATTACAGTACACAGAAAAAGCAGACAAGTGGACTCATTAAATCACTAAGAGAGTAAGACTGGCATATTGCAACACTCAGCACCTCACATTTTCTCACCAGTCAACAGGAAAATGAGAACGTATTGCACCTTACAGAACCAGTAACTAAAGACAGCGCTGGGAGGGGACACAGGTGGGACATCTGATCCCAACTGACACAAAGACTATCCCACACCATATGACATCATGCTCAGCAATAAAAGCTGTGGGAAGAAGAAGGAAGCAGGGGATGTTTAGAGCAATGGCATTTGTCTTCCCAAGTAACCTTTACACATAATGAAGCCTTGCTATCCTGGAGATGGTTGAACACCTGCCTGCCAATGGGAAGTGGTGAATGAATCCCTTGTTTTGTTCTGCTTGTGTGCCCAGCTTTTGTTTTACCTGTTAAACTGTCTTCATCTCAACCCACGAGTTTTCTCACTTTTACCCTTGTGATTCTTTCCCCCATCCCACTGGCAGAGGAGTGAGCAAGCAGCTGTGTGGGGCTTAGCTGCTGGCGGTTAAACCATGACATTTCCGAACATCATTCCTATTTTAATGATGTTCTGTAATTCACTCTCTGCCTAGCCACTGACAGCTTTGGTAGACAGCTGTCTTCACATAGAGGCTCAAACTGTTCCTTTCATGAGTGGCACAGCTGCAAGGCTGTTCTCTATCTCCTACATGCTGCAGAGGAAGGGGCAGAGGGGAACTAACACTCTTGGATAGGATGTTATAGAGCTGATTTTAAAGGACGCTGATTTTAAATGTTCAGTCAGTATCTGGGTCTTAGGACCGCATACACTAGTGTGAAATAGCTTTGGTGCATATACCATTCCTGTGTCTATAAACTGAAATAGCCATGGTGAAAGTTCTGCGCATGTCCTCATTGCAGGTTGGGAGGTAACAAATACCTGAAAATATCCCTGCATGACACCTGATTAGTCAGGGTGCGTGGGGGAGTGACTTTCACTGCATACTCCCTCTTACTTAACAGTTTACTTAATGTACCACCACACACATTAGCAAAGTACACACCAGAAAAAGCAGCCTTTCATGCATTGCCTGTGATCAGAAAGCTGGGACCTCATTTCCTAAATGTTCAATTTTATTTTCTAATTGACTATCAGGGGAGCTCTGAGCAGGGTGTAGGTTCTTTGGCAATTTCACATCTCTCTGGTTCCATAGCAACAAAGGGTAGAGAAGCAGGCACAGGATCATAAGTGTATATCTGACTCAAATGCTTCATTAATCTACACACTGTTTAAGTTCCCTCCTGGTAACAAATGGATTAAAGCAGGTAGAACTAACATATTCTCCCATCAGCCTTTCTGCTATATCTTCATTGCAGGCTTCATTTCAGATGATTTTGAGAGCACTTTTCCCTCCTATAAACTTCTTTAAGCAGATCTGCCATAGCTAATTTCAAAATTAACAATTCTTCTATAACATGTAGTTCTTGTCAGGCATCATTTCTCTAATAAACTTTCAGAGATAGTAGAATAAGCTTCCACACTCCTCACTGCATTACACCATGAATACATTGACTTTTCATCCATGTCAAATTTCAAAGGCTTCAAAATAGATCAAAGCCTCATTGAAAGTGCCTGATATATTCAGGACGGCTACATAAAATCTGTATTTAATCTGTGTTTAATCCAGTAAAATAAAAGACACATAGTATATTATAAGATTAAAAATAGGGAATTTAAAAATCAAAAAAGAAAGACATTTTCCCAAGAAACCAGAGGAATTTTACTAGTCGCATTTGAAACTGAACCATTTGTGTCAGTGAGACGTTCACTGTTTGTTCAACCTCCACACTTCTGATGAGAAATAAATATGAGTTCTCTTCAACGCCTTGTTGTCAGTATGTTCTCTTATAGCAGTCTTTTGGACAGCACCATTCTCTAACTACGGAGGATGTCACTAATACCATATCCTGCTAAAGCTGTTTGAGCTCAATACGCCCATGGAAAGCTTTGCAGAAATCCTCACTTCAGCAGGGGGTGAGAGTACATCACATCTTCCACAGAATTTGAAGCATAGGGAATTAGGTCCATAATGAATTTTAGTCTGTACAGTATTTAGAGAAGAAAGATTATATTAAAAAGAAATTTCTGCCTCCTCTGCATTCAACAACAAATACTTCGTAAAACTTCAGGCAACTACATACTGCCCCCAGTACTGAATAATTGAAAGCATCTTGCTCTGTTACCCTTTTTTATTAAAGCGGGTGTGCTTCACAGGATAATTGAGGATAACTTTCTTTACAAGTAATTGGATTTTTTTTAATTTATTTTTTTTTTAATTCATAAGCAAAACAAAGATACTGGAAGCACAGAACTTTGTTTTTCTGTAAGAATTCTAAAGACACAAAGTGATGCTCTGAAAAAAACATATGTATGATACAGCTAGCAAAAAGTGAAAAAATGACTGGTCAAAGGAAGAAATTAACCAATCAACAATGAACCAAATTCTAGCCATATCTATGCCTCTGACTTGGTACAGTAATTTGAAGTGTGCAATAATTATCACTATCTGACACTGTTTGTCATAAACAAGTTTTTCTGTACTTTTTTGTTCCCTTTTTTGTTCTTTCGGAATACCAAGCAGTCAGAGAGCATTGGAGAAGAAACTATTGGGCTAAATCAAAGGCTGAGCTCCCTTGTCTAGTTAAGGTTCACTTTGTATTCATCTTTGTATACTAAGACCCTCCTTGTTCCAGCATTCATTTTACTTCTCCATGTGGCAGTAAGCATTTAAATTGACATAATTTACACACTTTCCAGATGCAGCCTTATGTCAACTTTATCAAGATGCCATTATAGAGTCAATCTGATGTATTTCTAAGTAGCTCCTCCTTTGTTGCTTGTAGTCTCATTTTCATTTGAAAAAATTAGACGTTTCTGGTAGAAGTAATTTAAATATTGTCTTGTAAATTAAAAAAAAAAAAAAAAAAAAAAAAAAAGCAAGAAACAAGTTTGTCAGCCATAACAAATATTTCTTGACAGTCAAGTTCTAATTAACGGCAACTGGGACAAAATCAGAAACTGCTTTTTGATTAATTTTTGAAGACCGAAACCAAGTACAAGTTTTTGTATTAAGTGAAAAAAAAAAAAAAAAAAAAAAAAAAAAAAGGAAAAAGTTTTCTTTGTAAAAATCTTTTTGATTGGCTACAATATGCAAGTCCTAAAATGAAATGTCTTATTTTCACTTTAGCACTTAAAAAGATCATCTTTTCAAAAATAGGGAAGACATCAACCTGTCCATTTAAAATTTCATATGCAAATGTGAAATTTCTTTAGTGAAAGTGATTGAATTTGTATAAAAGTTTGATTATTTTGGGGGGACAGGCAGTGTTAGCAATATTTTGATTTACACCAGTAGCTCTTATATGGCTTCTCAATACACTTTCTTCTCTGATTGTAAAGCCTCAAATACAGGTCTTAAACAGCTTGTAATTTGTTCTGTTATTATCACCACATACCTAAGCTGTAGTTCAGTCTTCATGAAGCACAATTCCTCTGTGTTGCTACCAAAAATTTTTACACTAAAATTTACCAAAAGAATGTACTATATCAGTTTCATTTAGCCTTCTGTCTCTTCCTCTGATTTCTCCTGAAAGCAGTCACACATGTTAATACTTGGTGGACAGAAGAACACTTGTTTCCTATTAGATCTTCCATCTTTTGAAGGACAGAGGGAAATGGCAGTTTGTCTTTTTTATCCTTTCTTTACTTTCTTACATTCTGGAGTATCCCCACTTTGCTCTTTCTTAAGAAAAGATGGGAACTGGAAATGACAAAGACTTCCAAATGAAAAAGCAAATGCTCCCGCCAGCAGATGATCATTTTTTACCCAGCTTTCTTAAGCTCAGAAAAATAACCCAAGTCACATTCCAATTTGTACTGTTATTCATGCTTTCATTTCCACTAGTTGGCATGTTCTAACTTCATCGCTGTTAAAAATAGCAGCACATTAGCAGATACATGGTCTACTAACATGGAAGACAGTGAAGTTTCTGTCTTACAAGAGAATCATAGAATCACAGAGTAGTAAGGGTTGGAAAGGACCTCAAGATCATCGAGTTCCAACCCCCCTGCCACGGGCAGGGACACCTCCCACTAAACCATGCCATCCAAGGCTATGTTCAACCGCACCTTGAACGCCGCCAGGGATGAAGTATTCACAACATCCCTGGGCAACCCATTCCAGGGCCTCACCACCCTTACAGTAAAGAATTTCTTCCTCATATCCAATCTAAACCTCCCCTGTTTTAAGTTTAAACCCATTACCCCTTGTCCTCTCACCACAGTCCCTAATGCAGAGTCCCTCCCCAGCATCCCTATAGGCCCCCTTCAGGTATTGGAAGGCTGCTATGAGGTCTCCACGCAGCCTTCTCTTCTCCAGGTTGAACAGCCCCAATTTTCTCAGCCTATCTTCATACGAGAGGTGCTCCAGTCCCCTGATCATCCTCGTGACCCTCCTCTGCACTTGTTCTAAATTCATGGTCTTTTGCTGTTTCAGTGGGGAATATCAGTTCTCTTTTTCCCTTTTCTGTTTCCCCATCCCACATCCTGCAATCCACTTACCTCAGAAGAGTTAAAAAAATATTTTTCTTAAAGGCATTTTTTCTTAGCCAGGTCACCTTCCCTGCCTGCGGCCAAACAATCACAACTGCAACTCTGAGCAGCAGTAGCATGAGAAAGCAGTGCTCTGACTTTTCAAGAGGTAATTTGGCTCAGCATAATGCCTATCTGTATAATGGAATTCACTTTCAACAAGGAAAAGAGGTAGGTGGACAGAAAAAAGTAAGGTACTGTGCACAAATGTTGATCGCAGTCCCACTCCTTTATGCCAAGACCACCACCTAGGAAGAACAAAAATGAAGAGATTTTATTCACTTAATAGACTTTAAGTGCCTCAGGACACAGTACAAACTTGTATCACATTATCAGACAGGCCCCCTTGTGGTGTCAGTGTCTGCAAAGGTTCATGAATATGTAAACGCTGTAGGTATCTTGGAAACACGCTTGACAAGAGAATAGCTAAAATGAACTGATTCTAGTTACAGGCCATCAGTATGCCATTCTTTACGTTTGAACAGGCAGCCTATTGCTAGGTGACAGATCATTAAGGGTATCTACTCAGTCTGCGGAAATGAAGAAATAATTTGTTCATAATAACTTTTGATGACCTCCCAGGCAAAAGAAAGTCTTTAAGAACTATCTCTACTGGTAACTAACATGCCTTTCTATGGGGTTCTTGTGGTCCCACAGTAATATCAGGGCTGCTGCTGAAACAGAGCAATAAACGCCTACTGACAGAGCTGCAGCATGAAAAGACCTCATCACTTGTCATTAACTGGCTGATGAACAATTCAGACCTTTCCATCAGAACATAAGGATTTTAGGCTGTGTCATGTTACCCAGAGAAAGCAAGCCGAAGGAAACTGATTGCTAGCTTCAATCAAGGCTTTGCTAAGCCCACTTACAGGACTATATTGTTAGGCACAATAAACACACATGCATCAGATCATGCTCATCAGCGTGCTTAAGTCTCAGAAATCCTAGGGGAAAAACCTACTCTTCAGAAATAGGCCTACTGTGCAGATGCTGCTGTTGGGCTTCTTTCAGTACAGGGGCATATTTAATTTCCATTCCTACTCTGTAGACTGCTTTTCAATTATTTTTTCACAGCTGCACAGCAGAGGATCCTATTGCTCCTCAAATCTATATACCCTAAAGTTTTGTTCCTGCTCCCTACAGGAAATTCTGAGTGAGCTTAGTGAACATCTCCACTATTTGTGTTATTGTATAGGTTAACACACTCTAGGCTCATTCATTTCTATCATGAAACATCAAAGGTAGTTCTCTTCTGTAGAGATTGCAAACTGAAAGGGAAAGAGGAGGCTAGCCTTCCATAACCTTATCTTCCCAATAAATAAAAAAAAGTTTTTAGAGCATAAGCTTTACTTTTCATGCTCTTTCATCTTTTACAAAGAATAAATTGGAAGAACAGGTCTTATACTTTGGGTTTGCTTTATCGCTGGTTTGGTGGGTGTTTTCCTCATTGTGACAATACTGCATTTGTTGTTGGAGACTAGGTGTTCAACAGAGACATTTCCAAGGAGTCCTAGTCCAGATTAAACCTTTGACTGTAAGTCATACCAAAGCCTCGCTACTGCTGATAACCTCATCTTTTTCAAGACCAAGTTTTAATAAAATCAAGACACTGCACCAGAAATTGTTTGCCAAGGTTCTCACAAACTGCTCTTACCATCAATTAGTTCCATAAAATTTGGAAAAACATGTTTCATACTTCATAATAAGCAACAGAAATAGGGTGATTCCAATTACAGCGTTTCCCTGCAGAATCGTGTTATTTTCCCTTTAAAACTTTTTTTCAAGGAGAAAGCTAAAGCTTTGCTATTCATCACCATGTGTTTAGAGATACATTTTTTAAACACTGCACCTGATTTTCATATGTCTGAGCTTCTTTCAACCTTGCTTAAGGTATATTGTAAGTTCATGCTTCCTGATGAGAATCACCCAGGAAATATCTTTTCCAAAGGTTCGTTTTCAGTATTTTTTCAGACCTTGTTGACTAGCACACATGGATTGAATTTATCCATCCTCTTCAGTTCAATAGAGGAAGATCTGTCAAACATGGAGAGTGGGTGTCTTCTCCCCAATGTTCCCTCTGTCTTCCACTAAAACAGAAGAAAAAAAAAAAAAGCCCAATCAAACAAAACAACAAAACAGCCATTAACAATTACCCAAGCCACTCAAAAAAATCTTAACAGGAACTTTGTGCAATCAGGAAGTGCTAGTAACAGATGCTCCTGCTCCAGTTCATTTTGACAGTAAGGCTGTACCGCAAACTTCTTGAAAGCACCTAGTGAGGTTCATGTGCAAAGAAACCCTCTTTACTTTTCTAGCCAAGTAAAAAAGGCTCTAGCTACTTGCTTAACCATTTCATTTTCAAAGAAACAGAATTATGACCCTTTCAAGGAAAGGGGTAAAGGCAATGTATCAAACTGTTTGTACTGCCTGAACACCCAAATGATAGGTTTTAACTTTCCTTGCATCCTGTACTTCACTTGAACATCCCTGGCTATTTTGGTTTATGGATTTCTGTAAATACAATATAAATAAAGTGACAACAAAGTGTTGGGAAAAGAGTATGTCAAGTGAGGAATAAATGATTCAGAATGTACTGCAGAGAATGCACTCATTCCAACACAAACTGACCTTTCAAACCATTACTCCTTTCCAGGTATTTCCTATTTCAGCAAAAAAAATGACCCTTTTATGAGATACCTTTAAGTTGTGTGCTCCATGAAAATTAAAGATAAAATGGAGTACTTACTTTGCTTTGAATAAAGAAGTAAACAGAAAAGGCAAAAAATGCATGAAGGCAGTCTAGGAAGAATAGACAAGACAGATTTGCAAAAGCCAGATGTTCCTACCTTTTGACAAAATACTGTACTTAAACCATCATTAACCACATATGCACAGACTTTTGTTTAGACTAAGTGGAATTATATGCATGAGCTTTACACATACCTATAGATACGTGTGTTTATGTAATTTCTTTCTTGTATAATAAACAAACTAGTATAATCACAGCTGAAGTGCTCCCAATTCCAAATATCCCTCTAATAGACTTTATTAGGCTTTACTCTCTACCCCCTAACCAAACTAGAAGATGATAGTTCAGTGAAGGAACAGGCATGTTTACTTCAGGAAAGAATGTCTTTATGACGCTGATCTGCTCTGATGAATCCACTAATGTGAAATTTCTGACCCAATAGAGAGTGATTGCACAGCACTGAGATGCCTCTCATTATTCATGAAATATGAGTTGTACAGTGTCAGCTCTCTCCCAGCAGACTTGCTGCCAAGCAATTACTCATTTCCATCACCTAGCTTTTCTCTCCCCCCAACCCCCCTTTTCCTTTTTACTTTATTATTTTCGGTGGGTGTCTATCTATTCAGCATACTTCAAGAAGCAAACAGTACTGGAATGAAAATTATTCTTATCTGGTTTGATTTTAAATAGAAAAGCACTTTCAAGTCCTTAAAAATTGATGTTGTTTTAAACTTTACAACAAGCAATAGGAGAAATGAGTTTCTGCAGGAATAAATGGAAAGCAATCAAGAGTATTTCCACTGTTATACATATTTGCTCCCTGAGAGAAGCTGCAAAAACTATCTTGTATGACCTGATTCATTAATCTCACTCTCTTTGGGCATCAGTAGCAGGTATAGTGAATAAACAGAGAGAAACAGAGAGAGAATATATATTTTATTAATGTGACCACTTTGGTATCTAAATTGGGAGCACTATTTGAAATAAAGGATGACAATTTTGATTTTTTTTTATTTAAATCCATTTCTGCATTGTGAGTTCAAAAGTTCAGTTTATAGCAGGTGTAAAAGGGGTTCAGGTGAGGCAGAAAAAGAATCTTAGAGAAAATACCCACAGACATAATGTGTAGGTGACACATTTATGCCAAATTGCTTCTGTGTGGTCTAGTTTGTACCACACAAAGACATTGAAACATTAGTGATCTGGAAGAAGAGCTTGCAAATTATGTAAATGATCCATTATCACATTAATACTCAATTTAAACAAGATAAGGAGCTTAGATAGAAGGTCCAAGGTTTTTATAGCAACTGCTGATTTTACATGCTTTAATATTTGATGTTGAATCTGACGGGAATATTCTGTATTTTCAGAAGGTGCCCAGGAGTCTCCATTGAAAGTGAAGACATTGTAGTCCATTATAACATCCAGCTATGATGAATGGGAAAGTGGTCAGAAAGTCCCCAGGAAGCCTTATCAAAGTCCTGAAGTCCTGCTGTCCTTTACTTCTAATTAACATTGAAAAATTTAAACTCAACAATTTAATGATCACTGTGGCTAAGACAGACACCTACCATCACATTCCTCATGAGTCCTTCTCTATTCTCAAACAGCAGGCCTAGAAGGATTTCTAAGCTGGGACATGGAGTATTTTTGACAATAAGTTATCTCCTACAAACTTCAAAAATTTCCAAGATCTGCTCTTCACTGCAGTATGATATTCCTGGCTATTTTCTGGGAAGTTGAAATCTCCCACAAGAGCAAGAGCTACCAATCCAGAAATTTCTCCTAACTGCCAAGAAAATAACTCATCAATGCTTAAATCCTGGCTGTGCAATCAGTAGTAGACACCCACTATAGTATCTTCTGTTTTCCACCTCCCTAATCGTCACTCAGAGGCTCTAAACCACATAATCACTAGCTGCAAGGGCTGTAAAATCAAACTTCTTCCTTAAATATAGTGTGACACCTCCACCTCACCTGCCACGACTATCTCTCCTGAACAGCCTGTAGCCCCCATCCCAGCACTCCAGTCATGGGATTCATTCCACCAAGTCCCACCAATACCAATTATGTTGTAGCACAGGGCGATAACCAGTGCTTCCAGTTCATCTTGTTTATTTCTCACCCTGTGCATGTGTTAATGTGCAAGCACATCATATATTCTCCTGAGGTCTCTGAGCTCCCAGGAGCAGTGTAAATGTTTCACTAGCATTGCCACCCTCAGGCGGTGCCATATCAACTATTGGCTTACCCGCTGCAACCCAATTGGTATCCCGTTGCCCTACCAATTTTAGTTTAAATCTCTCCATCAGTCATAGAATAATAGAATAGTTAGGGTTGGAAAGGACCTTAAGATCATCTAGTTCCAAACCCTCTGCCATGGGCAGGGACACCTCCCACCAAAACATGCCACCCAAGGCTATGTCCAGCCCCTCCTTGAACATCGCCAGCGATGGAGCAATGACAACTTCCTTGGACAACCCATTCCAGGGTCCCACCACCCTCACAGTAAAGAATTTCTTCCTCATATCCAACCTAAACTTCCCCTGTTTAAGTTTAAACCCATTACCCCTTGTCCTCTCATCACAGTCTCTAATGAAGAGTCCCTCCCCAGCATCCCTATAGGCCCCCTTCAGGTATTGGAAGGCTGCTAGGAGGTCTCCATGCAGCCTTCTCTTCTCCAGGCTGAACAGACCAAACTTTCTCATCTGTCTTCATATGGGAGGTGCTCCAGTCCCCTGATCATCCTCGTGGACTTCCGCTGGACTTGTTCAAACAGTTCCATGTCCTTTTTATGTTGAGGACACTAGAACTGCACACAATACTCCAAGTGATGTCTCACGAGAGCAGAGTAGAGGGGCAGGATCACCTCCCTCAACCTGCTGGTCATGATCCTTTAGACGCAGACCAGGATGCGGTTGGCTTTCTGGGCTGCAAGCACACACTGATGGCTCATGTTCATTTTTTCATCAACCCACACCCCCAAGTCTTTCTGGGCAGGGGTGCTCCGAATCTCTTCTCTGCCCAACCTGTAGCTCTGCAAGAGATTCCTCCTACCCAGGTGTAGAACCTTGCACTTGGCACAGTTAAACTTCATCAGATTGGCATCAGCCCAGCTCACAAGCATGTCAAGGTCTCTCTGGATGGCATTCCTTCCCTCCAGCATCTCAGCCGAACCACACAGCTTGGTGTCATTGGCAAAATTCCTGAGTGCGCACTCAATCCCACTGTCCATGTCACCAACAAAGATGTTGAACAAGACCGGTCCCAACACCGATCCCTGGGGGAAACCACTCGTTACTGGTCTCCAGCTGGACATTCAGCCATTGAGCACAGCTCTTTGCTTGCGGTCATCCAGCCAGTTCTTTATCCACCGAGTGGTCCACCTATCAAATTGATGTCTCCCCGACTTAGAGACAAGGATGTCAAGTGAGACAGTGTCAAACTCTTTGTACAAGTCCAGGTAGGTGACATCAACTGCTCTACCCCTGTCCATCAGTTCCGTAGCCCCATCATAGAAGGCCACCAGATTGGTCAGGCAGGATTTCCCCTTAGGGAAACCATGCTGGCTGTCACCAACTACCTTGTTGCTTTTCATACGCCTCAGCATGTCTTCCAGAAGAATCTGCTCCAAGATTTTGCCAGGCACAGAGGTGAGACTGACTGGTCTGTAGTTCCCTGGGTCATCCATTTTCCACTTCTTAAAAATGGGGGTTATATTCCCTTTTTCCAGTTGTCGGGAACTTCACCTGTCTGCTATGATTTTTCAAATATGATGGACAGTGGCTTAGCAACTTCATTTGCCAGCTCCTTCAGGACCTGCGGATGGATTTTCACATCTCTCATTCCTCTTGTTTGTTCCCCATACTACGGGCATTTGTATAGAGGCATCTGAGCCGAGCTCCAATTGAAGCCGGCTCATTGGCTGGAGCAGCTGAAATATCTCTACATTGCTCCGAATGTTTACTATAGGTGCTAGCAACTGACTGGGTGTGTTGGAATGGAGTGATGCCCCCCTCCCCCAACACATCAAGTTTAAAGCATACTTGACCAGTCTGGCAAGCCTCTTACCAAATCCACTCTTCCCTTTCTTTGTCAGACCAGCACCACCAGCCCCCAGTAGACCTGGCCTACTAAGTTGTGTCCCATGTTCAAGGTACCCAAACCCTTGGCTGTGGCACCACCTTTCTAACCATTTATTAACCTGGCCAATCCTCCTAGCCTTTTTAAGGTCCTGCCCTGTATCCTGGAGAATTGATGAAAAGACAATCTGAGCTCCAGAGCCCTTAACCACCTCTCCCAGATCTCTGTAGTCCTTCTTTATCTTCTCTGGGTTACTGCTATCTATATCAGTAGCACCCACATGGTTCACTAGAAGTGGGTAATAGTCAGTGGGACCGACTAGAGCAGGCAGCTTCTAGGCAACATCCTTGAGGCAAGCTCCTGGTAGGCAACACACCTCCCTTGAGACTGGGTCAGGCTGACAGATGGGTGTCTCTGTTCCTTTCAGAGTAGAGTTCCCTACTACTACGGCCTGCTGCTTTTTCCTGACAGCACCAGTAGTGATCTTCTGTACCAGTGCATCAGCCGGTTGTTCCTGGTGGGAGCGCTGTTGCTCATCAGCCCCCTGCAGGACAGCAAAGCGGTTCTGGGTGGGGACAACAGATGTAGGAGGAAGCCCCTTGCTTTTAATTGTCCTCTTCCTCCTTTTCTTGTTGTTTTTTTCTGTTACTGTTTCCCAGCTTCCTGGGTTAGCGGCTGCCTTTCCTGCATGTGCGACAGCAGTTGCTGAGGCCCTGGAACAGTCTGGTCCTGGAGCAAGCAGTGCTGCTTCCTCTCAGCTTCCCTGACACCTTTCAGCCTGGTAACAGCTTCCTGCAGTTCAGCCACCTGCTGCAGGAGGACCTCCACCAGGGAGCACAGAGTGCAGCCCTGCCCATTCTGCACCCTCCTCTCAGGAGAGAAGTGCAGGTGCTCTCTACACCCCGAGCTCTGCACTGCATCCTCCCTTCTCATCGGCACTGTCTGGGTGCCTACACTGGCCACCGCTGGGGCAGCCAGAGCAGAGCTCCCAGATCGGACCCCTGTCATACGGCGAGTGCTCACCATTTGGCTCGCCTGCCTGCCCGAGCTGCCGTGCAAACTGCCTCAAACCTGCCCTGTTCACCGCACTCCCTGGGGCAGGTTTTCACCCAGTCATGGTGGTACCGCTCCTCTTGGCACCACCCCCTCTGAGTCAGCTCCTCACGTCCGCTGAGCTGCCAGCTCCTGGGCAGGCACTGTCGAGTACTTGAGGCTCCCTCGGTGCAAGTTGCTGCTCCGAGGTGAAAGTCCTGGACGCCCGAGCCTCCCCCCGATCAGGCGCTGCAGGGGTCCCATCTTGAGGCAGTCAACTCAGCAATGGGCTGGAAATGGCCGATGATGCCACGGTTGAATCTGCAGCTGGTCCTCCTGGCGCCGCTCCCTCTGAGTCAGCTACTTGTGTCCGCTGAGCTGCCAGCTCCTGGGCAAGCGTTGTGGAGGACTTGAGGGTCCCTCGGTGCCGGTCCCACCAGCTTATGACCAAAGATAGAATTTCCTCACCGGGACAGGTGGATCCCATCAGGCAGCAGCAGAACTTGTGCCTCAAAGGCTCTTCTATGGTTTAAAACCCTAAAGTTTTGGTAGCACACCGGTCCTGGAGCCATGTATTGATATCCTGGGCTATCCTGTTCCTCCCACCCACTCCCCACAAACCAAGCAAGTTATTTTGTTGTAGAAGGTGATCAGGTTTGTCAAGCACAATTTGCCCGTTGTGAATCCATGCTTTTCCCAATGATGTGCCTCATTGCAGGTCAAATGAAGTATGTGACTGGGCAACTAGTGTACATTGTCTACCTGGGTTTCTCAAAAAGCCCTAGATACAATTTCCATTGTCTTTTCCTGGAGAAACTGCTGTGTTACAGTCTAGACAAATGGTCTGTGTAGTGGGTGGGGAACTGGCTGCCAGGTGGCGCACAGAGAGTGGTGGTAAGTAGCTCCTTTTTCAAATCAGCATTCTGTCACTAACGGGGTTCCTTAGGGATCGATATTGGGTCAAATGCTATATAATATCTTCATAAGTGATCTAGAAGATGGGATCAAGTGTATCTTGACAAATGTTGCTGATGATACCAAACTGAGTCAGGAAACGGACACTGCCAAAATGCAGAGATGCCCTGCAAGAAGACCTGAATAGGCTGGAAGAGTGGGCTAACAAGAACCTTGTGAAATTCAACAAAACAAAGTATATGGTCTTGTACCTGGGGAAAAAGCACAGGCTACGGTCTACCCAGATCCTCTTAGAAGCTATGCTAATGCACAGGAAGGACAGGGAAGTGATTTGAGACAACCAGCATGCCTTTACCAAAAGCAAGTCTTGCCTGGTCAGCCTAGTAGCATTCTGTGATGGAGTGACCATGTTACTGGACAACGCAAGAGTTATGGATGTTGTCTATCTGGACTTCTGTAAGGTCTTTGACATGGACTCCACAACATTCTTCTCTCTTAGTTTCTCTCTTCTAATTTCCATGTCCACAAATTTCTGATAGAACAATAATTATTTGTTATTCAATAGGAAGAGCAACTTGGATAATATTGTTTCAGTCTTGTAAGGAAAGCCAAAGTAAACTTTTCCAAAGCTTTACTGTAACTCTCCTGGTCTACTTTTAGCTATAATTCAAAGTTCTACATGGTTTATTTCTGCTTGAATTGATAATGAATTGCCAATATGCCATGAAAAAGCCTCATTCTCAAGCTGAAAGGGTGCTCCACTAGATTTCTCCAACTATGGTAAGGCAGTTTTACCCAATTTGGAGCGGATTTGACTTGTCAAAAAAAAAATCAGGAAAAAAAAAGAAAAGGAAAGATATTTTCCAAATTCCTTTTTTAAAATGTACATACAGAGCCTAAATTAGAAAATTACTATTTTGTAATTTTTACATCACTAGTTTGAGTGTTCTGAACTTGCTAATTGTTTCACTGAAATATATCTCAAAAAAACTGATGACAAAGGATGTCTAATGACAAAGAGAAGTTTACTAAAGATGCTTTTCAGAAAGAGGTAAGAGCATCTTTACTCTCATAGTAAAGCTAGAGTGGTTTTGCACCAGAACCAACCAAGGTTAAATAAGTCACTTGTCATGTAAGCTGAGATGGAAAGACTTCATGCAGCAACCCTCATGCAAGTTGTTTGGTTTTTGATTTTGGGTTTTTTCTCCTTATATCCACGTGTTTACACTTGCTGAGAAAATCTGTTGTAAGCCTGTTGGCATCTGTGTTTACATCAAATACATCTTTTCTGTGCTTTTGACCAATAAACAACAGAAAGTGCCAGAATAAATGAAATTCTCACACGGAACAGAATACTACAACTATATCTCTGGGGTCAGTGCTGATCACAGTGCTGATATCATTTCACATTTTTGTGAAATGGTAGCAGAGAACCATGTTCTTTGAAAATGCCAGAGCAAACAGAGGGAGGAAGCTTACTGCTATTCTTTCTAATTCTGAGAAGTTCAGAGCTTAAGAGCCTAAGGAAACATCCAAGCAAAGCCAGTGACCTTTGCTTTGTGAACACTTTTGGAGCTTAGTGCAGCTAGACATAATCTTAGACTCAGACTTGGTCAACGTTCAATGTCTAATGAAATTATCTATACAATATTTATAATATTGAATAGCTATATGGATTAGCTTGCTGCTTGTTTTACATTCATATTAATTCAACATGCTATCAGCCATTTACCATGGATCTGTTGCAGGTAAGGAGTCTCTTTGCTTTGGTTAAGGAAGGATCTCGTAGTCTGAGATAAGGAATCTCTAACCTTGAGAGGCATTCCCAGTCAAAGGGAGGGTCACCTAGAATGCAGTCCAGCTGCAATTCAGGGATATCTCCAATTGAACTCATCCTCATGATAATATTTGTAGAGAAAAATAGTTGGCTACTAGGCAACAGTATAGATAAGATGGATTTCTTTGTTTTAGCTCTGGTATCTTCTGTACTTTGGTTATCTTGCAGGTTTGGGTTTATGAACCACCTTTTGAAATATTTTTCAAGACTCCTTCATTCCCTTGTATGTGAGCCATGGACTTTCCAGCTCACAATTTCACCCCAAGGACATGAGAACTGTTGCTCCTTAGTTAGCCTGATCCAAAGTGCAGGTAAGAGTCAGGTGTATTGATCACAGAGCCTTATTGCAAATTCATATAGTATTTACCATGATGGAATTCCGGATTTTTGAAATAAATTGAAAGTAAGTGTATATACCAAATTGAGGGTTTTGACCTCATACAAAAAAATTGCTTTCAGACAGAAGTGTTTCTTATTCAGTCTTATCACTATTTTGACCTTTTAAAGCACTCAACTTTTATAATTTAGTCGAAAACATTATATTCAGAATTTCTTGATGTAATAAAAAGCTTAGTCCTACCAAGACTAAAAATGTTATTCTAAAATTTACTTTCCTAGTGGATTTGATGAGGGAGGAGGCATTATACTTGTTCTGAAGAGAATAAAGTTTTGAGCCTACTATCTGTTTCTACAGCTGGGTTATAGATCAATGTAAATCTAAATTCGCAGTGAAGATGTTAACAGACACAAAGTACAGAACCAGCACTACTAGAGATAAACTATTGGTATTTACATTTGCAAATATTCATGCTCCATTCTAGATTATATTTGCCCTATTTACTTCTTTGGCAATAAAGCATCAAATATCCTATGACGTTATCCTTCTCTCAGCACTTACCAATGAACTATGGAAGTATTAAATAGAATTAATTAGAAGTTTTAATGAATCATGTCTGTCCTCATTTATTATACAATGTAATTTTCGAGGAGTGATTAATTATGAGCTATGGATGAGTTAATGCTTAATGTAGTTTGTTAACCTTACTAAGGAGCTACGGTACACAGTGCAAGTTAGTTCTCCTACGTTATTAGCACACTTATGTGTTTGCCATCACTTCAAGTGAGCAAGAGTTTCATGATTTTACCATTAAGATGCAGAATAGTCTAGTTGTTGACCTTACCCCCATATTTTGACAGTCTCTGATAGACCAATACCTCTTCCTTCTTCCTTTTGTTTCAATCCTAATTTTCAAAGAAAACAGAAGACATATGTCAAAAATTCTCCCTCCCATGAAAGTGAATTTGTATGCTTAATTCCCAAAACATCATTTAGCCCACGTAATATTTTGCCTAACAGTATCTGAAATCGCAAGATTCTACTATGCTCTCAGCATACAAAATTGCCGTAAATATAATTTCATCATGCATTTTTTCCCTCACAACTGGGGTTGACAACATACCAGTATTTTACATATTACTGAACAGTTTTTTTCACAGCACCAAGGTCTTGTCTTCTTCCTACTCCGCCCTGCAGTGAGTAGGCTGGGGATTGGACAAGAATTTGGGTGGGGACATAACTGGGACAGCTGAACTCAACAGATCAGAGGGATACCCCATGCCATAGGATGTTGTACATAGCAATAAAAGCTCAGGGAAAGGAGGAGGAAGAGTGAAATAACCCCTTTAGGGACATAACGTTTGTCTTCTCAAGTACCTGTTATGTATGTGTACAGGGGCCCTGATTCCGAGGAAGAAGCTAAATATCTGCCTGCCCAGCAGAAGCGGTGAATGAATTCCTTATTTTGCTTTGCTTTCATGTGCAGCTTTGATTCACTTGCTATACTGCCTTTATCTTGACCCACAAGTTTTTGTTGCTTTTGCGCATCCTGTCTTCTTCCTCATCTCACTGGGGGGAAATCTGCAAGTGACTGTGTAGAGGTTTACCTGCGAGCTGGGATTAGCTCACTACAGTTCCTGGACATCTTTAAAAATAAATCATATAGCAAGGGTGATGTGGATATATGTTTGAGATGATTCACTATTCCTTTTACTCCAGAAGAGGGATAGCAGCTTTTTCTAATGCCCAAGCTCTCAATAACAATATAATTTAATGAGATCCCATATTTGTCATATAAACAGAAATCAAGGAAGGTCTGCTTTACTTATCTGTTTCTATGTTGCTTTTTTTTTTTTTTTTTGGGGGGGGGGGGAAGGGAGGATTTGGGTTTTTTCACCATAAAAGTTTTCCTCATGATTTTGGAGTCTTAAAGGGTCTCATTTCTGTTTACCAAATGGTATTAGTAGGAAGCTCATGAATTTGCAAACCTGTCAAAGTACAGAAGTTATTTTTTTTTTAACTCTGCAAGTAGTCACAGGGATCTGTCCCTCAGGAAAAGAAAGGAAAACATTCTCTTTTCAATATACAAGGACCACAGTGTTTCTGACTGGTCAGAGACATCTTCTGTCTGAACACAGAAAACAGAAAGCCACTCTAGTTGGATTGCCCCTAAATTTACATAAGAAAGCCTTGATATTAAGTTTAAACAAAATCAGTGCAAAGATAAAAGTTTAAGTCCTTGCTTCAGTCATAATATGAAGTGGATTGGATACACATTCATAGTAACCTGCAAATATATTACAGCTCTTGCAAGACATTCAACAGCATAAACTTTAGAAAAGAAGGCATACACTTTACTAAAATGTCTCTATTGATGTATAAATGTATTCGAGGATGTTTTCTTTTTCTTAACCATGCTAAAAGCACAGCAAGATAGTGGCAATTCAATGCTTAAATTCCTAGACACACAACAGCAGACAGGAAAAGTATTTCTTCTTTTAACAAAATAAATGTTAGGGGTTTATAACAGCTAATGTATTCAAAGATGTTGAGGCAGACAGAGTTAGCCAAGTGTTGATATATTTTTGCCCAGGTTGAATGATTTGAGCAGGGCCTTTATTAGATGAGAACCCTTAGAAACTGATTAAGTTATTTGGACTTAAGTCAAAAGCCTTATTGATAAATAATTTCTTTGTGGTTTTGTGTGTGGTATGCATGTATTACTCTTAAAAGTAAAGGGCTTCTGTCATGAAATTTATCCCAGATGCTTCCAACTTTGCCTTCTTATTAATATTAGGGTAACTTAGTCAATGACAGTTACTTTCATTGATTCATAATTCATATCCATACTAAGGAGCATCTGATCAAATTAGTTTTATACATATTTCACTATTTGCTAACACAGTCAGTTTAAAACAGCCAGCAAAAGAAAAAAATATTTCATTTCTTCTCAGTATTAGAAAGTTTAAAAACATGTCTTCTTGAAAAATTAGATTCCCAGAATGCTCCTGATGATCACAGAAGATCAATTTTAACTGAATTTTATGTCTGTCACCACTTGTTGCTTGGTCTTGCTAATGTTTAGTGTTCCAGCTCTGGCAATATATAATATATCTCAGGTAGTAACTTGGCAGAAGTCATTGTAAACATAGTTCTGAACTTGAGGAGAGTCCACCTGAAAATATGTTTCAATAATTAAATAAACAGCACGCAGAATAACCTCATGGCATGAATGGGACACATCAATCGCAAGACTTAAGTCGGATGGAAAGATTTCATTAAAGCAAAAGGGATATCTGTGGAATGAAACTCAGTTTGTGAATAGTTCAAACCACAGGACTCCTGTTAAAGAAAGGCTGCTGCTAAGACACATCAAAAGATCATCTTTATTGAAGAACAATTGCATGACCTAGTTTCCTGGTCAGCAACAATCTTTTGTAGAAAATTCAGGAGCTGATAAAAAGCTCTGTAAACTTAGTATGTGTACTTTTATCTTTACTCCACTAGGAAAGAGGGATTTTAAAAGATTTTCTGCCATCTTGCTTTATATTTAATTGTAAAAGATATGTAAACTTAGGAACAAAGTTAGTCCACATGGGACATTTGTAAATGGCACGTGTGCTTGCTGTGATGTCAGTGATTCAGTTCTCCTGAGCAGCGCAGCTTGCACTTCCCAAGGGATTGCAAAAGTCATCCTACTTGCCCCCGTACTAGCTGGTTTTGGAATCCATTCCTCATGAATGTCACTGAGTAGCTTTATATCTTTGCATCTGAAACTTCTCAAAAAAACAAGTGGAAAGTCAGTAAAAATAGAAAGCAAATTTAAAAAAAAATAATTAAAAAATAAGAAACTAATAGGGAAAAAATCTCAAAATTGTAAAAAAAAAAAAAAAAATTATAAAACTGTTTAATCCGCTTTGGGTTTGGTCAAGTGCACTAGTTTTGCATTCATGATGAAGTATGTAGAGCATGATCTCTTCTTGACTGTGGTATTTCCTTCATGATCCTGTATGTTCTTTGGCACTGGAAACATGCAATAGCATTTTTTTGTTGGTGCTCCAGATGATAGACTTGTCCCAACTTTTGTACAAGTAATAGAATACTTTAGATCAGTGTTTTCAGCCACTTTTGTAGGGAAAATTTCTTCACCGAAAGGGTGATCAGGCATTGGAACAGGCTGCCCAGGGCAGTGGTGGAATCATCGTCCCTGGAAGTGTTCAAAAAATGTGTAGACAAGGCCCTTAGTGACATGGTTTAGTGGTGGACTTGGCAGTCCTAGAGTAACAGTTGGATTTTATGCTCTTGAAGGCCTTTTCCAAACTAGTTGATTCTGTGATTGTATGATCAAGCAAAAGGCATGTCCTGCTGGAGCTTCACTGCAAAATCTTAACTCTTATCTCTTGCACAAAAACTCACAACCACCAGAATGCTGCATACATGTTCATTTTAGATGGTAGAAGGTTGCTTCAGTAACTGGACACCAAAACCGCTACGAAATTAAAAAGCGAAATGAAATCAATGGTAGGTCCAGAAGGAGACTGTGTTCTATCCTTGGATCTGCTAGCAGGCATGCTTGGTGCATACAGATTAGCTGATAAATGGCTGATGCAATAGACTGGTAGCAAACACATACTTTGCTAGGGATGACTTTTTAAGTCACCATACATCAAACAGTGTCAGCCTTTGAGGATAAAACAATGATGGCTTGTTGTGCTCTTTGAAATGCCTCAGAGACTCAGAGACTAAAAAAGTGCCTGAATGTTCCTCTGAATCCACTGGGAGGATTGAAAGCTTCAAAGAGGAGCGCTATCACATCCAAGGGGAAATGCATTGATTGAAGGAACCAGTGTGAAATAGTCTTTAATAATTACCAGAATGCTGGAATTGGCTGGTGTTTTGCTGAGCTATATTTTATCTTTATTGGATTAACTGTGACACAGTAGGTTATGTCAAAAGGAATCTGCATGAATATTAAAAGTAAATGTGGTGTGAATAATAGATAACTTATATTAGATGCAACAGCATGCAGCAATTTTTATTCACCTATGTAATTAGATTAAAACAAATCTGCTGAATAGAGTATATTGTCTTATTATAATCCAAATTCAAAAATACCAAGAAGTTACGAAATAAGGATAATTGCTGGTCTTTAGAAGGCGCATGCAGTTATACACATATGCACACAACAGGGAATAATTTTATGAAGAGTTACAGCGAAAAAGATGTGGTAATGAATAGAAAAGTGATTTAGTCTTAAATTGTTTATAAGCGTTTCACGTACTACTTAGAACTTTGGCAGCAGGTATGTGCTGTTTACCAAAAAAAAAAAAAAAAAAAAAAAAAAAAAAAGATTTAAAAAAAACAAAACCAAGCAAACAAAACAAAACCAAAAAAACCCCGACTCAAATCAAACCATACTAAAAAAACCCCAAAACACAACCAACCAATCAAACAGGAAATATAATGAGCAGAAATTATATAAGGAATCTGTGGTAGGATATTACAATAAATCCTTCTAGACATTTTAAAACTGTGTCTTCAGCACTAGATCTTCAATTTCTTATATTTTCAGTTACATGTTCTGTAATACAGGGAGTGTTTTCTTATGTATACCACAGAAATATATACTGTGATTTTGGAAGTTTTAAGCATAGCCCAACATTTTGCAAATCTGAGCACTCAAAAATATTAATTTTAGTAATAACTGTAGAATCACAGAATAATTTAGCTTGGAAGGAATCTCCAGAGGTCATTAGAAAATGCTCTTGCTAAGTGCAGATCTAGTTAGATCAGGGTGCCCTGGGGCATGTCTAGTCAAATCTTGAATAATGCCAACGACAGATATTCCACATCCTCTTTGTCTGTTTGCTCCAGAATTTGATGATCCTGATGGAAAAAAAAAAAAAAAAATTAAGAACTATTTCCCCTCCAACTGGTCCTCACCCTGCATTGTTGTATGGTGTTATTCCATTCCAGATGCATTTGTTAAATTCATGAAATGTCTGGCAGTCCATCTCTCCAGCTTGTCCAGGTTCCTTTGGCTTGGAGCCTTACCCTCCAGTGTACTGACCACAGAAGTTAGTTTGATTTTGTCCACAAACTTGCTGAAGATGCACTCCATCTTATCATCCAAGATGCCAATGAAGACTTCAGCTTTGTTCACTGTATTGACCATGAGGGATGGCACTTGTTACTGGCTGTCAACAGGACTTCTTGCCACTAGTATCAACACTTTTTGTTCATCAGTCCTGTCAATTTTCCAATCCTCTGTCATTCACATAACCAGCTTGTATCCCACCAAGTTGGTGATAATGAGACTGGGAGACTCTCACAAGTCTTGATAAAGTCAAAGAATGCAACATTCACTGCCTGGTTCACAGTAGCAGTCACGTCATCATGGAAAGCAATTGGGTTTTTCAGACGTTATAGTAAACCCATTGGTAAACCCATGTTGGCGTATGACAATAGAGTTCTTGATACCCCAATGTTTAGAAATTACTTCTAAGAGAATTTGCTCCTTTCCAGGAGTTGCCTGGATCCTACTTCCTGCATTTCCTGAAGTTGGTTGCAACATTTGCCTTTATTCAATCATCAGGAGCCTTATTTTAAAGGTTACTCTATCCTTTTGAATAAGAGAGTCACCTTACAATGACATGGGCTAGCACTTTCATCACCCTTGGATGCTTCCCATATTGTCTTAGGAGTTGTATATCTCTAATTGTCTGTCCTGAGTTCAGCCGTAAGAGTTATTTTTCTCCTTAGTAGCTGTTGCAGCGCTGTGTTTCAGCTTTAGCCTGAGAACAATGCTGATCACAAACCAATGTTTTAGTTGTTGCTAAGTAATTCTTACCTCGATGAAGGTCTTTTCAGTTTCTCATGGTCTGCCAGAGAGGAAGGGCACAAGAAGACAGGAGGAACCAGAGACAGGACACCTGACCCAAACTAGCTGAAGGGGTATTCCATATCACGGCACATCGTGGCCAATATATAAACTGGGAGGAGTCACCTGGAAGGCCCAGGTCACGGCTCGAGTTAGGCTGGGTATTGGTCAGTGGGTGGTGTGTGATTGTGTTGTGCATCACTTGTGTTTATTGTTGGTTTTACGCTTTTCCCCTTCTAGTTTTATATTCTCTCCCCTTGTTATTTTGCTCACCGTTATCATTATTGGTGGTAGTAGCAGTAGTTTTGTATTATACTTTAGGTGTGGGACTGTGGAGAGCTATTTGACTGTGAATGGGCATGTGAGCAATCCAGACAATTGCTTGACAATTGTAAGGTAGTGACCCGCAGGCACTGAGGCCTCGCCTGAGGGTTACTAAAGTTCGTGTACGTGCAGAAGCCTTGGGAAAAGTTAGCACGGAAAACTACTGAGAGAGATACGCAGAGAAGGAATGTTAACTGTAACCTTGAAGCATATGCTGTCATAGTTAACCAATCATTAAGCTGTTACTGAGTGAATCCTATTCGGTATTTAGCCGTGTGAACAATACATGTATCCAATTAGACTTGTGTGTGTTAACGATAGACAAGTAGAGTGCCTATATATACTGAGCTATCTGCGCAATAAACTTTGGCACAGCCTGATCATATTGGTCTGTGTGCTGTGTCCGGGACTTCTGCGTCAACAAGTGGCGCCCGAACAGGGACCCTCAGATCGGCGTTGGATAAAACCGACGAGACCGACAGGAAGGAGGGGGCAGAAGCCGGTCGATATCGGGTGCTGCCCCGGCACTCGGAAGTCGCTAGCGCAAAAAGTTTGGGAATCTCGCCCTGATCAGGTGAGCGGCCGGGGAGGAGAGGGGGTCCACACTGACCAAGGAAGAGTCAGAAGTGGTGAAGCTCCTCCAACACATTCTCTCTATGAGAGCAGCGAGTTATGATGAGCCTGCCTTGAAGGCTTTGCTGTATGGAGCAAAGGGAAAGGATTTAATCCCCTCAGTGGATGCTGCCTTTCAAATCGCAACTTGGGAAAAAATAGGAGCAACGCTGTGGGAAGAGGTAAGTAAGGGATCCAAGGAGGCAAGTTAATACCCCACTGTGTGGAGACTAATTACTGACTCTTTAAAAAATAACAGATGGATGGGCCAGGGGATACGAATTTGCATCTTCCTCTATCACTTTCGCCGCCCCTGGCCTCCCTCCCCCCAGAGCCCGATCCTCAAGATCGTCAAGGTTGGGACAAATGGACAGGATTGTTAGATGAGAAAGTACAGACACTTCATGACGGACTTAGAAATTTACAGCTCTCCGACATGGCTAAGTCAAAAAATGAGATAGTGGAGCTCAAACCACCCCCCCACCCCACCCCCCCGAACCTCTGCCGATCGCTGCTACAGCTGCAGAGACTGAGGACGGGGATGAAGGCGATCCTTTTGCCCCAGACCCTGTTAATCCTGAGAAAAAGCCTACTCTCAGATCACCTGAAACCTACAGGAGAAAAATGTTTTAATTGCACTTGATAACACTGAAACTCCAGAACACATTAATGAGGAGCCTGTGCATTTTCATCAGACTGTTGTTGCTGCTCCTGAGATTCTGATGCCTGATAATTCTGATGCTGACCTGGATAGTCCTTTTGACCCGAGACCTGTTGATCCAGAAAAGAAGCCTGATTTAGATCCCCCAGATCCCCATGATAAATGGGCAGTTATAAAGGGAAAAGTAAGATGGGTGGGGGATGCAGATGTATTGTGTGCTTATAGTCTCTCTGTGATATTCATGTACTAAAAGTTAGCAAATGTAACTACGTCTGTGTTTCTATCGACCCTTGCAGACCCTTATAGATACTGTTGGCCACTTCTCCCGATGTAGGCTGGCCACCTGCATTGGAATGAGTGTGCATTTTGGTCAGTATAAAAGCCCAAGCCTCATGCGATGTGAGGGAGGCAGAGCCTCTGCGGGGACGCCCGCTGAGATTGAGCCTGCCGCCTTGCGCTGCGATGGTGCTGCTTGGAGCTGGTTTCTTGATTGTCTTCACAGGGTCATTGCAACTACATTTTGTACGTGTGACCATGTAGTGGGAGTAATGATTGTCTGCATTTTGTGTTTCACATATTGTAGTTGTGTGGAGTGTGTTTATGGGATCCCATGAATGTGTGTGTATGTGTGTGTCTGTTGAGGGCAGACAGTGTTCTGTGTATTTTTTTGTTATTGGGTTAATGTAAAAGTTTTTAATGGGTAGCAGATTAACATTTTGGGCAAGAAAGGGTTAATGCAGAGGTGCTGCTGCCAGCAGGAATTTATGGTTGCTGCTCAGCAGGCTGGCAGCTGTAGCTGCTGCTGGGCAGGCAGGCCTTTGTAGCTGCTGCTGAGCAGTCCTGCTTAGTGTGTTTAAGTTAACCTAGGGGAGAATCCAAGCTTTACCAACCTCCACCCAAACAGCACCAGGGTGGCAGACACAGAAAAGAAAAGGAAAAAAAAAAAAAAAAAAAAAAGGTAATGAAGCAGCAAACTCCTTGACTGTTAACACGGTGCAGTTTGCTTCTGCATCTGCTTCACATTCCTGTTTCATCAGAATGCCTTTGCTTTAAGGAATCATTTTTAGCTTGACTTACTTCTCGAGAACTGATGGCATGGGGGAAGGGATATATTTGTGTTCTACCTACAGGTCCATGGAGGCTGCCTGCAAAGTTTCTCAAGCCTTGTCATGAGCTGGATGGACGAGTGGAAAAACCCAGTGCCTTAGCTACAGGAGCTTGAATGTGTGTGCATGTAAAGTAGCTCTTGTTAGAGGCTGTGATTTTGTGTATAAAACCACCTGTACTTACTAGCCAGTTGCTAATAAGAAACTACACCTTGTATTGTATGGATTTGTCACTTGTAAAACAGATGTTAGAGTATGCATATTTGCAGCAGCTGCTAGAAAATGCTAAGGCAAAAACTAGAAAGATTCTAATACAATGATAGTGGTATAAAGCAGGTAATGGAACGAATTAAGAGGGTGGAAGAACACCATTGGTGGAAAATTTTCTTTGGCTGGTCTGTCACTGCCACTAGCATCTTCAACATGCTGCTGCACCCTGTAGTGTATATACTGCTTATGTAAATCTGCATGTGCTTTGCCATAGTAGTGACTTCTTACTGAATGAAGCAGGTGAACCTCTGCACTGACAACAAGGTGCCACGACTGAGGTTGGCCAAATACCTCCTATCACAGTCAAGGGCAAGACTGGGTTGACCTCTGTGTTTGCCACCAAGAAGAACCTTTAGCTCTGCTGCTGGCTGCAACCCAGCAGGCGTTGAGTGGTGGGGACACATGCCATGCCAGACCTTGATGTGAGGGATGGCCTCTCCTGTTATCAGAGAACTATACAGGAGAGAAAGGCAGGCCAAGCAGCCTGTGGTTGGCATATGTTGGAGATACAATCTAGTCCAAATCCTCTGCTCAAGTAGGGTCGTCTGAAACAGGTAATATATATAAAATAAAAACAAAAACAAAAAAAAAAGAGGGAAATGTAGGGATTTTCTTCAAACAGTTTGCAAAGCGTAATTTGTACAAAAGCTTTTGAATTTGTCTAGTTTTGATTCTCTTTCTGCAATACAGCATTTGTGACATCTAACAGATGATTCCTTGCCCAAACCATCAGTTCCATATAAAGACCTACATGATAATGAGTGGAAAGGACCAGAACCATATCAAGTTATAGAATGTAACAAAGGATGTAATGTGACTGCAAGACTAAAGCAAAGTGTGCAAAATGATTCCAGTGGAAGTTTGTTATGCTGTTTTTAATGGCAATACGTATGTGACTATGTTAATACAAGTAGAAGTAAATTCTTTAAAAATATAGTTTTGTAGAATTGCAAGGCTTTAGATATATTAACAGCTCAAGTAGACAGAGTATGTACTTTAATTAATGAATCTTGTTGTACTTATCTTGATCAGTCTGGAAAGACCTTGAAAGATGTTAAAGAAATTTGGAAGCATGCGAAAGTACTTCATGATGTCTATCAGAACGATAAAATTCCTTGGTTAGATGCCCTTCTTACATCTTGGGACTTTAATGGTTGGCTCACATCTCTGATTAAAGGTATTGGAATGATTTTGGTAGTAATCTTGACCATAGTTATGATTGTACCTTGTATTTTGCAATGTATTCGTGGTATGATTGAAAACCTGGTAAAACAGCTTTGGCTTACTCAAGAAAAGAAAAGGGGGAGATGTGGATGATTTCTTGTTAGAGAATGAACATATGCTTGCTCTGAATGAAAGCAAGTATGTGCAGCTGGCCATGTAGCAGGGGTAACTCCTGGTTACCTCTGTGCAGCCGACCGTGGAAAAGAAGCAACCCCCCGACAATCAATGAAACAAGAATGCAGGCCTGGAAGATAAGAAGGAGCTAAGATAAGAAGGTTGCTGAATTGGACTGTAAATCTTGCTTGCTTACCAAAACCACACTTTAGGTTCTCACAAGTGCAAAAGTTACAAGTGCTCTTGGATTGTAATTGGTTTCAAAAGCTGTTACAAGGTTGGGGTATTGGTGGTTGGCTAGGAGTACTAATCAAACAAGGTTTAACAGTTTTAATGGTATTGATTATTATTGTTTTAATCTTTTGTTGTTTATGGAAGTGTATTGTCAGTATGCTATCTCGTGCTGTGAATCGGGTCTGGATTGCTCAAAAACAAAAAGAGGGATTTGTGGAGAGCTATTTGACTGTGAATGGGCATGTGAGCAATCCAGACAATTGCTTGACAATTGTAAGGTAGTGACCCGCAGGCACTGAGGCCTCGCCTGAGGGTTACTAAAGTTCGTGTACGTGCAGAAGCCTTGGGAAAAGTTAGCACGGAAAACTACTGAGAGAGATACGCAGAGAAGGAATGTTAACTGTAACCTTGAAGCATATGCTGTCATAGTTAACCAATCATTAAGCTGTTACTGAGTGAATCCTATTCGGTATTTAGCCGTGTGAACAATACATGTATCCAATTAGACTTGTGTGTGTTAACGATAGACAAGTAGAGTGCCTATATATACTGAGCTATCTGCGCAATAAACTTTGGCACAGCCTGATCATATTGGTCTGTGTGCTGTGTCCGGGACTTCTGCGTCAACATGGGACTGTTCTTATCTCAACCCATGAGGTTTATATTCTCTCAATAATCCAGGAGCAGCAGGGAAGAAGGAGGTGAGTGAGCAAGTGACTGCACAGTTCTGAGTTACCAGCTGGGCTTAAACCCATTGACTTAAATGATTCCTAACTTTCTTGACTTCCACAGACATTGCTGTAGGTTTAGGGGCCGGCGAGGCAGGTAAGCAAAACTTTCAGTTGAAAACTGAGACGAAAAAGGCAAGGGAGAATTACAGTGAGAAATAAAGGGAACATCGGCTTTGAAAAGTCTAGCTTTTTTTTGATCAGTGTGAGAATTTATACATACATACATACATGCACACGTACAGATACATACTGCTTGTGAAAAGGGCAAGGCAATGATAGAACAAGTTTTAAAAAGAATCTGCTCATCATAGTCTTAGCCATGTTTCTAATGTCTAGATTTTGTAGAAAGCCATCAAACAAGTCAAAATTATGGCAGAGTTGGTTTTGTTGGGTTTTTTAATCTAATCAGCCTTTTCCCTCTTAGGGAATGCTACAGAGTAGCAATGAAGTCAGTCTCCATTTACCTTTAAATGGGTCAGTATAAGCTGAATAAGTCCCTTTCATTTGCAGGTTTTATCAATCAAATCAAACTATTCAACTTGTACTGAAAAGCTAACATTACACAGCTCCTGAGGCAAACTTGTTTTTTAACAATCATAGAATCATAGAATAGGGTTGGAAAGGACCTCAAGATCATCAAGTTTCACAACCCCTGCCATGGGCAGGGACACCTCACACTAAACCATGCCATCCAAGGCTATGTCCAACCAAGCCTTGAACACCGCCAGCGATATCAGCAAGTTTGCCGATGACACCAAGCTGTGTGGTTCGGTTGATACATTGGAGGGAAGGAATGCCATCCAGAGGGACCTTGACACGCTTGTGAGGTGGGCTGATGCCAACCTAATGAAGTTTAACCATGCTAAATGCAAAGTCCTCCACCTGGGTTGGAGCAATGCCAGGCACAGCTACAGGTTGGGCGGGGAGGAGATTGAGAGCAGCCCTGCTGAGAAGGACTTGGGGGTGTGGGTTGATGAAAAAATGAACATGAGCCGGCATTGTGCGCTTGCAGCCCAGAAGGCCAACCGTATCCTGGGCTGCATCAAAAGGAGTGTGACCAGCAGGTCGAGGGAGGTGATCCTGCCCCTCTACTCTGCTCTCGTGAGACCTCACTTGGAGTATTGTGTGCAGTTCTGGTGTCCTCAATATAAAAAGGACATGGAACTGTTAGAACAAGTGCAGAGGAGGGCCACGAGGATGATCAGGGGACTGGAGCACCTCTCGTATGAAGATAGGCTGAGAAAATTGGGGCTGTTCGTCCTGGAGAAGAGAAGGCTGCATGGAGACCTCCTAGCAGCCTTCCAATACCTGAAGGGGGCCTATAGGGATGCTGGGGAGGGACTCTTCATTAGGGACTGTAGTGAGAGGACAAGGGGTAATGGGTTTAAACTTAAACAGGGGAAGTTTAGATTGGATCTGAGGAAGAAATTCTTTACTGTGAGGGTGGTGGGGCCCTGGAATGGGTTGCCCAGGGAGGTTGTGAATGCTTCACCCCTGGCGGCATTCAAGGTGGGGCTGGACATAGCATTGGATGGCATGGTTTAGTGGGAGGTGTCCCTGGCCATGGGAGGGGGCTTGGAACTCGATGATCTTGAGGTCCTTTCCAACCCTTACTATTCTATGATTCTATGATTCTATGATTCACAACTTCCCTGGGCAACCCATTCTGGTGCCTCACCGCCCTTGCAGTAAACAATTTCTTCGTCATATCCAATCTAAACTTCTCCTGTTTAAGTTTAAACCCATTACCCCTTGTCCTCTCACTACAGTCCCTCATGAAAAGTCACTTCCCTGCATCCCTATAGACCCCCTTCAGATATCGGAAGGCTGCTATGAGCTCTCCACGCAGTCTCCTCTTCTCCAGGCTGAACAGCCCCAATTTTCTCAGCCTATCTTCATACAAGAGGTGCTCCAGTCCCCTGATCATCCTCGTGGCCCTCCTCTGCACTTGTTCCAACAGTTCCATGTCCTCCTTATATTGAGGACACCAGAACTGCACACAATACTCCAAGTGAGGTCTCACGAGAGCAGAGTAGAGGGGCAGGATCACCTCCCTCGACCTGCTGGTCACACTCCTTTTGATGCAGCCCAGGATACGGTTGGCTTTCTGAACTGCAAGCGCACGCTGAAGGTGGCTCATGTTCATTTTTCCATCGAACCACACCCCCAAGTCCCTCTCCGCAGGGCCACTCTGAATCTCTTCTCTGCCCAAACTGCAACTGTGCCTGGCATTGCTCCAATCCAGGTGTAGGACCTTGCACTTGGCATGGTTAGAACTCAGCAGGTTGGCATCAGCCCACCTAATAAATGTGACAAGATCCCTCTGGATGGCATTCCTTCCCTCCAATGTATCAACCGAACCACACAGCTTGGTGTCATCGGCAGACTTGCTGAGGGTGCACTCAATCCCACTGTCCATGTCACCAACAAAGATGTTGAACAAGACCGGTCCCGACACTGACCCCTGAGGGACACCATTTGTTACTGGTCTCCAACTGGACATTGAGTCATTGAGTACTACTCTTTGCGTGCGGCCATCCAGGCAGTTCTTTACCTACTGAGTGGTCCATCTATCAAATTGATGTCTCTCCAAGTTAGAGACAAGGATGTCATGTGAGACAGTGTCAAAAGCTTTGCACAAGTCCAGGTGGATGACATCAACTGCTCTATCCCTGTTCATCAGTTCTGTAGCCCCATCATAGAAGGCCACCAGATTGGTCAGGCAGGGCATCACGGAAACATGGTGGGATGGCTCCTATGACTGGTGTGTTGGAATGGAAGGTTACAGGCTCTTTAGGAAAGATAGACCCGGTAGGTGGGGAGGGGGAGGTGCTATTTATGTTAGGTATAGGCTGGAGAGTACGGAACTCTGTCTGGGGACAGGTGAGCAGTCGACAGAGAGTTTGTGGGTCAGGGTTAAAGGGAGAACAGCGATGGGTGACATTATTGTGAGGATCTTTTACAGACCGCCTGACCCAGGTGACTTGGTGGATGAAGCGCTCTTTAGGCAGATAGGAACAGCCTCACGCTCACAGGCACTTGTTCTCATGGGGGAGATCTCAGGGAAGGGCTGGTTGGAAATGTGATACTCCAGGGCAGCTTTGATTGCAGCAATCATGAGAATGACATCTTTGCCTCAGTCTTCACTGGAAAATGCTCTGACCACACCACCCAAGTCGTGGAAGGCAGACGCAGGGACAGTGAGAATGAAGACCTTGGGCCCACTGTAGGAGAGGATCTGGTTCAAGACCACCTTAGGAACCTGAACATATACAAGTCTATGGGACCTGATGAAATCCATCCACAGGTCCTGAAGGAGCTGACAAATGAAGTTGCTAAGCCACTGTCCATCATATCTGAAAAATCATGGCAGTCAGGTGAAGTTCCCAATGACTGGAAAAAGGGAAATATAACCCCCATTTTTAAGAAGGAGAAAACGGATGAGCCGGGAACTACAGACCAGTCAGCCTCACCTCTGTGCCTGGCAAAATCTTGGAGCAGATTCTCCTGGAAGGCATACTGAGGCACATGAAAACCAACAAGGTGGTTGGTGACAGCCAGCATGGCTTCACTAAGGGGAAATCCTGCCTGACCAGTCTGGTGGCCTGGGGCATTTAAAACGAATGAGCACAGTTCACACAGACCAAGCCTAGCCATAGCTTCTTTCCAACACAACACATACCTGTGGAAAGTTATCCTCACCACTGAGATGGCTGACCTTATAGAGATGACTTTAAACTAAGAATGGCAAGAGAAGGAGAGAGTATGCAGTCTTCAGACACTTAACATCCTGTCTGTCTCTTTAAAGTGCTGGTGTACTAATGTATACAGTATTGTGAATAAACCTGACAAAATAAAGACTGTGTGCAGTCACATGGCTACAATCTTGTTGGGATTATGGAGATGTGTGACATGATCATCTAGTTCCAACCCCATTGCCATGGGCAGGGACACCTCACACTAAAACATGCCGCTATGTCCAACCCTGCCTTGAACACCGCCAGCAACGGAGCATTCACAACTTCCCTGGGCAACCCATTCCAGTGCCTCACCACCCTTACAGTAAACGATTTCTTCCTCATATCCAATGTAAATTTCCACTGCTTAAGTTTGAAGACATTATCCCTTGTCCTATCATCACAGTCCGTAATGAAGAGTCCCTCCCCAGCATCCCTATAAGCCCCCTTCATCTTAAGGTCATTTCCAACCCTAACTATTCTGATTCTATGATTCTGTGGTTCTATGACTGGAGTCTTGCAATGGAGGGATACAGGCTTTAGGGGAAGGACAGGATGGTAAGATAAGAAGGAGTTGCCCTTTATGTGAGAGAGCAGCTATCTAGCATGGAGATGGATGAGGAACCAACTGAGAGTTTATAGTTTAGGATTAAAGAAAGAACAGGTAATTGTGGCATTATAGTAGGTGTCTACTATATGTCCCCTAAGAGGGAAGAACAAGAGAATCAGGCCCTCTGCAGACAGATAGGAGTAGCCTTATATCCACAGGCCCCAGTCCTCTGAGGGGGCTCCAACCACTACCCACTGATGGGGGAACAACAAAGCAGGGCAATATAAATCCAGAAGGTTCCTGGAGTGCATTGATGATAAATTCCTCCTCCAAGTAATAGAGGAGCTGATGAGGAAAAGTGTTCTGCTGAACCTCATACGCACCAACAAGGAGGGACTTGTTGAGGATGTGAAGGTCAAAGGCAGCCTCAGCTGCAGGAACTATCAGAGAGTAGAGTTCAGGACCCTCAGGGCATGGATGAGGGTGAAAAGCAAGCTCACAACCCTGCACTTCAGTAGAGCAGACTTTGGCCTTTGCAGATCTGCTTAGAAGATTGGATAAGGCCATGGAGGGAAGAGGGGCCCAAGAAAGCTGGTTAATATTCAAAACTCACCTGTTCTAAGCTCAAAAGCAGTCCATCCCAACGAGTATGAAGTCAAGCAAAAATGCCAGGAGGCCTGAACAGATTAACAAGATGGTCGTGGACAAACTTAAACATAAAAAAAAAGAAAAAAACCTACATAGGGTGAAAGCAATGACAGGTAAGCTGGGACAAAACTAAAAGCCCAAATGGAATTGAATTTTCCAAATTGGCAAAGACAAAAGGAAGGGCTTGTGTAAATACATAAGTGACAGAAGGAAGATTAGGGAAAAGTAGGCCCACCGCCCTGCAAGACTGGAGATCTGGTTACACAGGACATAGAAAAAGCAGAGGTACTGAATACCTTCTTCTGCTGCCTCTCCGAGGCACGGTGGCCTGGTTTAGGGTCGGCACAGGCAATCACCTACTCGCGATCGCGGGTCCATTAGCACGCAGACACCAATGTGGTGGACGGCAAATGGCGTTTATTGCAGAGTGACACCGCATTATATAGCTTTAGTTTACAACGTCACATCCGTCTGCTTACGTCTCGAGCTAAGATCTGGGGAGGGGCTCTGTCTTTTCGTTACAGCACGACATCTTCCGACCGCAAAGCCCTGGCTGCCTACATTTCCCCCCCCCTCTATGCTTAAGTGAATTACCTAAGATATACTAATCTAAAAATAGGTATGACAAACTGGAACACACTTTGTAGCAATCTTAGGAGACATATGTAAGAAACCTTGAATAGAAAATCTAAGGCACTATAAGTGAGGTACTATAACGAGGTTCCACGCAACCTATAAAACAGAAGAAGGAGGTATGATGACCCTGTAAAATCAAAAAACTTGCTCCACACAGCATCATCGCAATGTAAGGAGGGAGGCTCATTCTGAGGGTACTTGTGACTTTTGCACTTGTGAGAACTTAAAGTGTAGTTTTTGTAAACAAGTGAAATTTACAGTCCAATTCAGCAAGCTTTTTATCTTAGCTGCTTTTTATCTTCCAGGCCTGCATTCTTGTTTCATTAAATGTCCGGGAGTTGCTTCTTTTCCACCGTCGGCTGCACAGAGGTAACCAGGAGTTACCCCTGCTACATGGCCAGCAGCACATATTTGCTTTCATTCAGAGCAGGCATATGTCCATTCTCTAACAAGAATTCATCCATGAGCCAAAGCTGTTTTACCAGGATTTCAATCATACCACGAATACGTTGCAAAATACAAGATATAATCATAACTATGGTCAAGATTACTACCAAAATTATTCGAATACTTTTAACCAGGTGTCAGATGTCATAAATGCTGTACTGTAGAAAGAAAATCAAAACTAGATAAATTTAAAAGTTTTCTACTGTTTGAAGAGAATCTCTACATTTGGACTAGATCGTATCTCCAATATATGCTAACCACAGGCTGCTTGGCCTGCCTTTCTCTCCTGTATAGTTCTCTGATAACAGGAGAGGCCATCCCTCACATCAAGGTCTGGCATGGCATGTGTTTCCACCACTCAACGCCTGCTGGGTTGCAGCCAGCAGCGGAGCTAAAGGTTCTTCTTGGTGGCAAACATAGAGGCCAACCCAGTCTTGCCCTTGACTGTGGTAGGAGTCGTGGCACCTTGTTGTCAGTGCAGAGGTTCATCTGCTTTATTCAGTAACAAGTCACTACTATGGTAAGGCACGTACAGATTTACATTAACAGTAACGTGTTTTCTTATTAGCAACTGGCTAGTAAGTATAGGTAGTGTTATACACAAAATCACAGCCTTTAATAAGAGCTACTTTATATACACACATTCAAGCTCCTGTAGCTAAAAAATACACAGAACACTGTCTGCCCTCAACCGACACACACATACACACACATTCATGGGATCCCACAAACACACTCCACACAACTACAACATGTGAAACACAAAACGCATACAATCATTACGCCCATTACATGGTCACACATACAAAACGCAGTGCAATGACCCTGTGAAGACAATCAAGAAACCAGCTCCGAGCAGCATCATCACAGTGCAGGGTGGCAGGCTCAATCTCAGCGGGCGTCCCCGCAGAGGCTCTGCCTCCCTCACATTGCATGAGGCTTGGGCTTCTAAACTAGCAGAAATACACACTCGTTCCAATGCAGGTGGCCAGCCTGCATTGGAAGGAATGGTCTGCGTCTATAAAAGATTTGTATTAGCTTTTTTGGTATATGAATACTATAGAGAAGCTACAATAACACAACATGCTTATCTTTCACAGTTGTACTAGGAGGTAATACTACATGGATACATTCTTAAAATAGTTGCCGGTGTTCTACCATCATAATGCTCACTCTTTCCAACCGGCTCTTGGCAAATGATACGAGCTTATTTATTATGCAGGATCCGAAGATCAGTGTCAACACGATCATTGTGAGTTCTGCCGGTGTGGAACTCTCAGGCTTGGGCAGGACACTTGGCTCTGGGGCGGAGGGGGTGCTCGGCATCAAAGTGTACAGGTTACTGGGACGTCTGATGAGGTATTTCTGTGGACAAAAACTCACAATTTTCGTTAGCTTTATTCTGAAGATCTGGTTTAATAGACTTAAGCGGGCACCACTTAATTCTGCCGTCTTTTCTAACAGCAGCATACCCCCGCCCCGTAAGAACTAGCCTCCAGCCTTGTTCCCATTCTCCCAGCTCGTTTCTAATTATGACCAATGGGCCTTCTTCCAGTGCTCGAGTAGCCCAGTGTTTTTGGGTGGGGCTATTCACCTCTTCGCCCCTGGGAAATTGATTTAGTGCTAGCAGAGCAGTTGCCAATAGGCGTGCTTGATCTCCTGAGGGAATAGCATCAGCAAAACCTTCTGCTCTCGCTAACACCTCCAATTTAGATTTCAGAGTTTGATTTGCTCGTTCTACTATAGCTTGTCCTGTGCTATTATAGGGTATGCCTTGTGTTAGGGTAATACCCCATTTCAGAGCAAATGCTTGAGCTGATTTAGAAACAAAATTTGGACCATTGTCCGTTTTGATCTGATTAGGAATCCCAAGCCACGCCATGGCTGTCAACCAATGCTGAATGGTTGCTTTGGAGTCAGTCTTAAGATGTTGAGTGGCTACGATTACCCCACTATATGTGTCTACAGTTACCGCTAGCCATGCTTGAGGTTTCAGCAACTGGCAGAGTGTAAAATCTGTCTGCCACACTTCGGAGGCTTTAAGCCCCCTAGGGTTTATTCCGCTGGACCACAGTGGTGCTTTCTGGCAGTGAGGACATGTAGCTACTATATGTCTCGCGTCAGTGACAGAAATCCCGCATCTCTTCGCTAATGCTTTGGCTCCGATGTGGAGAGACTCATGTAGCTGACGGGCATCTCTCAATGTCCACAGCCCTTTTGCAGCAGCATCTGCTTTATCATTACCGGTTTGGAAATACCCTTTGATTGGGCTGTGGCTGTTGACATGGATGACTGATATAGTGCCCTTTCGAGAAAAAAGTGCTTCTTCCAGCATTAGGGCTACTGTGGATGTCGACACGCGAGGCCCCGACATGGCCAAGCAAAGTTTGGCCACGAATATTGAATCAGTCACTATGTTGAGATGTTCATTGGGAAACAGCCCGCATGCTAGGACTACAGCCATCGCCTCAAGCTGTTGAGCTGAAAGAGCACAATCAGTCATTTTAATGCAGTGCCATTTTTCTTCTGATTTCCATACTGCTACCGCGGCTGAGGTCGTTGAAGATGCGTCGGTAAAGACCGTTGGTCCTGGTTGGGGGCGGTCCATGATTTTCTGTGGAAGGTCGATGTCGATGATTGCTAACAGTGGAATCCAGGGGGGTTTTGCGGAGTACCGAACCTCTCCACCAAACCCGACTAGAGCTATAGCCAGATACTCTGAGATCACCACAGATTGTGCTGGGATCCGTTTACGAAAGGGTAGGTATAGCCTGGCCGGTTCAATGCCTAGATATCTTAGGGCGAGTTTTCTGCCTTTCATAATAAGGTTACCAAGGCACTCAATTCCTGGAGAAAATGCACGTGAAGGTTTTCCTAACACTACCCATTGTATTGGTTGGGCTTTTTCAGGGGGGCCCTGGGCTAGTGCTCCGACTCCCCCTCCTGCTGTGAAGTGCACATACAGATCAAGTGGTATATTTGGATTCCATCTAGCGAGCGTGCTAGATAACACCTGTTGTTCAATGAAATCGAGAGAATTCATTGCTTCTGTCGTCAGAGTTTTTTGTTCCCACGGGTTCTTTCCTTTCAAAAGATCGTACAGGGGGGTCATGATTTCGGGTGGGATCAGGATAATATTACGTAGCCATTGTAAGGATCCCACTAACTGTTGCATATCATGGAGTGTCTTAATATTCCGACGAATTTTTATTTGGGGAGGGGTTATGTAAGAACTTGTAATCTCCACTCCCAAAAAAGTTACACATGGTCCTCTTTTAATTTTTGCGCTTGCAATTTCGAACCCGTTTGTTTTCAGAGTTTCTGAAACTGTTGATACTAGTTGGTCCACCTGGCTGCCAGACGGTGCAGCGATTAAAATATCATCCATGTACTGAATGATGGTCGCAGTCCGGTTACTGCGCCGGACCGGTGCCAATGCTCGATCTACTGTAATTTGGCAGATAGTGGGGGAATTGATCATTCCTTGAGGCAAGACTTTCCACTGGAAACGTAGGTTGGGGCGTTGGCTGTTTGGCAACATGACAGAAAAAGCAAACCTTTCCTTATCCTCTTCATGCAGGGGTATTGAAAAGAAACAATCCTTAATATCGAGGACAGCACAAGGTTGTCCTTTCGGTATCATAGAGTTCATTGGTAATAGTGTTTGGACGGGACCCATTGGTTGAATTGTCTTGTTTATTTCACGCAGATCATGGAGGAGACGAAACCCCTCGCCAGTTCGTTTGGGTATTACAAAAACTGGAGTATTCCACGGACTAGTGGAAGGCTCTATATGGCCTCGTTGTAGTTCACGATCAAGTAGCTCGAGAGGAGCATCCATTCGAGGCTTCGATAGGAGCCACTGCTCGACCCACACTGGGTTGGACGATTTCCACGTCAGTTTAATTGGTGGAAGTGGGTGTGCAGCAGTGGCCCTTAGGGTAAATTTGTCACTCGAGCTTTTAATAGGACTAAAGCGTCCCTTCCCAGCAGGGGTGGAACCCCTGACATGACGTATGGGCGAAGGATGATGGTTTTTTCCGGTCCCTTTTCAGTATGAAGTGTGATAGCGATCAATTGAGCGCTCTTCCAGGCTCGGCTTGATCCCCCGACTCCACCCACCATAGGAGCATTTTCTAATTTCCAGTGCGGAGGCCATTTTGTTTTAGGGATAACTGTAACATCTGCCCCAGTGTCTATCAAAAAAGGAATGCTAATAGTAGTATCATCTGAGCTATTATAGAGAGAACAGATCCCCCGCACTACTGGTGGGTTATCGCACTTTATTACCAAGGCCACTCTAGGGTCTCGCCCCCACACGGTTGTTCTTGCTGTTCCTGAGATAGAGGCAGAGTCGATTGACCCGTCGGCTGAACCGTAAAGCGGGTCGGTTCTCGAGGGAGCAGTGGGTTTGGGAGTGCTTCGTTCCATCTGGGGTTCGCATAATTCGGCCGCCTCATGTACCGAGTGGGAGAGGGCCGTGTGCGGCCCAAACGCCCTCTCCCCCTCCCGTTTCCCTGGGGTAGATCTCTACGAGGGCAATCCCTGGCAAAATGTCCTGTCCGTCCACAATTCCAACATGGTCCTTTTTTATGGGGGGGTGGCTCCCCTAACTGAGGGCAGTTAGCTACCACGTGGCCTTTCAGGCCACATTTAGAACATATCATTACAGTAGCCATTACTGTGGCAGCTGCCTGAAGCGGGGTCAGCTGCTCTTCATTCGCGACGTGTTTTATCATGGTCGCGACACTTGACCCTGCCGGCAGTGATCGTAGAATTTCTTTGGTTTTCGTGTTACACTGTTGACGCAAACAGTCTGCAACGACTGGGTCTTTGGCTTCTGGAGGCAGGGTCGAGGAATCGACCGCTGCTTGGAGACGATCTACAAATTGCGTAAAGCTCTCACTTTCATTTTGTTTTATTGTGGACCAAGGTGATGGTCTTACAATAGTTCTAGAAGTTGTGTGAATAGCATCCCTAGCTGCACGAGTTGTTGCCTTGACTTCCTCAGGATGTAGGCCTTCAGCTTGTTCCTGGGGGGTAAGCATTGCTGGATCCGTACCCATTAGGCGCGGTAAACTGGAGTTACGTAATGGGTGGCGCCTTCCAGGTGGTTTGGTCAATTGTTTCACACAGTTATCTTCCCATTCTTGTTTGAAAACAATTATCCCTGCTCCATCAAAAATAATTTTGGAAATATGTCTTATATCAAATGGGAGCAAGTCATCTCCTGCAAAAAGCCCATCTATAAGGGTAGAAACCATGGCAGAATTAAGCCCCTTGTCTGCAATTGCTTTAACAATTGCTTGTATATCTTTAGGATTTACTGGTGAAAAAATATTTTGGCCTCCCTCCGTCACTCGGACCGGGAATGCTAACGTGGTCGGTGGGACCCATTCAGCACATGCAGTCTTTATTTCTTTCCAGTCCGTAAAGGAGATGTTTTTGTTTTTAGGTATCTTGTTAGTATGGGTAGGAATGACTTGGCTATTAAGTCTGTATAAGCGTGTTTCATATGTATCATTCTCCTCTGAGTCTAAGCCGGGTGTGACCCACTCCTCCCAGCTGGTGTCTGATTCACAGTCGGAACTTGTCTGACTGGCTGCTTCCGGGCTCCGGAACTTTTTTTCTGAGCTCCGGCCCCGCCCACTTCTCGGGCTCTGGCTCTGCCCACATCCCTTGCAGGCTCCGCAAGGGGGCCGTGCTCTCTCTTTACTCCGGCCCCGCCCGCTTCCCTTGCAGGCGGGCCGTTCCCCCCCTCTCTGTTCGCCCCGCCTGTTACTCGGGCTCCGGCCCCGCCCGCTTCTCGGGCTCCAGCCCCGCCCGCTTCTCGGGCTCCGGCCCCGCCCGCTTCCTTTGCGGGCGGGCTTTCCCCCCCCCCTCTGTTCACCCCGCCTGTTAGTGGGGGGGGCGTGTGCCTTACAAGGGCATATTTCCGGACAGTCGTTCTGATTGGCTGTCCGCCCCGTACTCGCGCTTCCCTCCCCTTCCTGTTTATCCGTGCTTGTTAGTGCTAGCGCTTCCTCCTTGTTCCCGCATGGGGCGTGTTTGCCCCACCCTTCCCCTTGCCGCTCGGCGCCATCTTGGGGCGCATAGGGCGGTGGTCCAGCCCAGGCGTCTTTAGGCTCAGATTTCTCTGCAGCACTCCTGGCCTCTTCAGCAAGCCCGCCCCAAAAGGATTTTGCGCGGTTTTGTCCCTCCGTAAGCGGGTCGGGGTTCTGGGAATCGGGAGGTATAGCGCCCTCCCGCGAGTCTTTAGACTCGGTAAAAGTGCCGTCATCTGGTGGGTGCGGAGCCTGCGTGGCTGCCCCAACTCCCAATTTGGGGGTAACCGACAGACAGTCCCTCGCCACCCTCCAGATATCCCGCTCCTGCATGGCCTTTTGCAGAGCTTGTTTAACTTTCCCCCACAACTTAAGATATTTCCCACTACCCGAGGACATCGTCTCCTCGGCTAATGCTGTGGTGCATTTAGCCCACACTTCTGGGTGGAGAATATCCACCGCCTGGTCAATGACCCCAATCTGCAAAAGTCTCGCAACGGCGAGAGTAAAATCTTTAGGTTTGCAATCAATACCCCATTCTGATACAACCTTCACTAGGGCTTCCATCGTCCCTGAAGGTCTGGGAGCGTCCTCCCCGCCGGGCTGGACCCGCCGCTCCGGCCGCCGCACGCCACTCCAGGCGAAATTCCCGGGTTTCGGCACCACTTGCTGCCTCTCTGAGGCACGGCGGCCTGGTTTAGGGTCGGCACAGGCAATCACCTACTCGCGATCGCGGGTCCATTAGCACGCAGACACCAATGTGGTGGACGGCAAATGGCGTTTATTGCAGAGTGACACCGCATTATATAGCTTTAGTTTACAACGTCACATCCGTCTGCTTACGTCTCGAGCTAAGATCTGGGGAGGGGCTCTGTCTTTTCATTACAGCACGACATCTTCCGACCGCAAAGCCCTGGCTGCCTACATTCTTCACCTTATTCTTAATGAACAAGCCTGATTTTCAGGAGTCCCAGGTGCCAGAGGCCTGAGGGATAGTCTGGAAAAAGAAAGACCCCTAGTGAAAGAGGGTCAGGTTAGAGAATACTTAAGCAGACCGGACATATCTAAGTCCATGGGACAAGATGGACTGCACTCACAAGTACTGGAGAAGCTGACTGGTGTCACTTCAAGGTCACTCTCAATAATCTCGGAATTATCATGCAAAATGGAAGAGGTTCCTGAAGACTGGAGGAAAGCAAACATCACTCCTGCCTTCAAGAATGGCAAGGAGGATCCAGGAAATTACAGGCTGGCCAGCCTCACCTTAATCCCTGGAAAAGTTATGAAACAACTAATCCTGGAAGCATTCCCAGCCACATGAAGGCGAAGGTGGTAATCAGTAGTCTGTATGCATTTACAAAGGAAATGTTATCCTTGACTAACTTGATAACCTTCTAAGGTGAAATAACTGGCTCAGTAGATGGGTGGAGGTGAGAGGAATTGATATTGTCTACCTTAATTTATTAATGCGTATAAACACCTGAAGAGAGAGTGCAAAGAGGACAGAGACAGGCTCTTTCCGCTGATCCCTAGTGACAGGACCAAAGGCAATGGGCAAAGACTGAAACATGGAGGTTCCTTCTGAACATCAGGAAAAAATGTGACAGTGACCTGAGCACTGGCACATGTTGCTCAGGGAGGTTTTTGATTCTCCATTACTGAAGTTAATCAAAAGCCATCTGGACACTGTCCTGGGCAACCTGTCTTAGGCCTCAGTGTTCTTTGGCAGCTACAGGCCCTGTCCCCACGTATTTTGTCCAGAGCTCCTCCAAATGCACACAAAAGGTGTTCTAGCTCCAGCATGATCTTGGCATGTTCTTTGAGCTTTGGCATGGGGGAGAGCAGCAGCTGTGGGCACTGAGCAAAGGCAGCCCCTTACAGCAGTCATCTTTCAAGCAGGGGGGTTGTACAATATGGCAGCTGGACATCTCTTCCACTTTCAACCTTTCTGTGATTCTGTGAATAGGGCAGCATATAAAAATATCAATAGTTTGTTGTGGTTTATGCCTCTATAACTCACGCAGTCGCTCTCTCACTCACTCCCCACTCTTTCTTCCCTCCTCTCCTGGAGGGATGGGAAGGAGAATCGAAAGAATGCAACTCCCACAGGTTGAGATAAGAACAGTTTAGTAACTAAGGTATAACATAAACCACTGCTGCTACCACCAACAATAAAAATGACAAGACAAATACAAGGAAAGAGTACAATTGCTCACCACCAATCCCCAGCTCAACCAAGAAGTGCACCCCCCACAATGCACCCCCACTACCCTTCCTGGTTTCTGCTCTCCATTTTTACATCCTGGACATGACGTGCTGTGGTATGGAATAACCTCTTTGGCCAGTTTGGGTCAGGTGCCCTGTCTCTGCTTCCCCCCGGCTTCCCCTCCTCCCTGGCAGAGCATGAGACTCAGAGAGTCCTCGGTCAGACTAAAACATCACCAAGCAGTAACTGAAAACACTGGTGTTATCAGCACTGTTCCCAGGCCCAAAATCAAAAACACAGCGCTGCACCAGCTACCAAGAAGGAGAAAAATGACTGCTACTGCTGAACCCAGGACATAGTTACTGAGTGTCCTTATGTACAACTGAACTGACAGTTGTAATCACAAAGTCACAATATTTGCAAAACACAAATTTAAAATGTATCTACTGATGGACCTTCAGTTGTTGGATTCCCATTTCATGGACATCAGGGAAGAGCAATGGAGCTACAAGGTGTACTTGCTCTAAATATAAAGTTTAAACAGCCAAATAAACATTGAAAAATGCTTACATTACAAAATGAGGCAAACTCATATTTTTCACATTCCAAGTGTGAAATTGTGCAAACAAAGAAAGGGAAAGTAATTCCATGATTCATTAAAATCAGTAGTCAAAAGTTGTCTCTTTTTTCACATGTGAAATGCTACAATAAAAATACATTTTCTTGATCTCCCTCTTACATGTTAACATGGGATTGTCCATAACCACTCATTTACCATTTTAGGACAATTCCCCTATGCCACAGGATAGCTAAACCGAAATAGCTGACTCAGGCTTAGTATCTGGCCAATAATATTACAAGTTTATTTTGCTTTTTATAGTGAACAGCTGTCACTGCATGTTGCATGAACTGGTGACCTATAATTATGGAGTTTTCATAAAATTGGTTTCTTGGTTCAATAATATGTTCAAAGCACCTGTTTGATTACACAAAAAAAAAAAAAAACAGTAAAGCCCAACACCCTGTTAGTTTTTGTAGAGAACCGTAATCAGTTTTGAAGCATGCAGATAATAAAATACAAATTACTCTTGTTTACATGAATTTAAGATTATAGCAAAGGCCAACAACCAGTGAATTCACTGTCAAGGCAGAAGCATCTATTTCTAACTCATTGTGAAGACAAGGTGGAAACAGTCAAGGCACACGTGATGCTTTAGCCATTATTTAGAATTCTCTAGATTATGCTGCTTCTGTCACCCTTGCAGTTTAAACAGCCACTCATACTCAGGAAAACAGTCAAGCACAGCATATTTTACACAAATCTCATTATGCTACCGTTTGCTTCTTTCTCACTCTCTCTTTTAATCTATGCTTATTATAGAGGATATTTATGTATAAAGCAGTGCCTGCTTTTCAATCAACCTTCTCCTTCCTGCCTGGTCTATTCAGCGATGACAATAACCCAGTGACATACGCATTGAATGACAGATTATAACATCAGAATCACCTCAAGAGTGAATCTCACAAAGCAGCTAAAGTTATATGAGCACTCAGAAACACTTAAAATGTTGGTGCTGTTTTTGGGTTTTCTTTTTGTTTGTTTGTTTTTTTCACATTCCAAGAAAATCTGCCCACTTTCTTAGATATTTAAATGGAAGCTGAGATCTGTGGGGAACCTGGCAGTACAGGCCACCTCTGCAAGGCACTGAATACAGTCCTTTACCCCCCACCACAAAAGCAGCATAGAGGAGTCTTCTTCTCAAAAGCAGCTTTTGCTACTCCTCAGCTTAAGTTTCAGGTTTCTGTGCAGTGGTAGATGTGGTCTCATACAGCATCTGAACAGGGTCCTTAGCAAATGCCAATCATAGCTTCAGTCACACCAGAGAGGCTGTGTCTATTTAGAACAGACGTGGACCTGATCCACTTTGTAAAATTTAAAAAATCATTAAAAATAGATAGCAAACCAAAAGGCTTTGCAAGGAAATTTCCATCTTAAGTCAGATTTTTTTTTTTTTTTCAGGAAAGTTATAAACCCTGGAAAGTAGCAGAGTTATAATGGAAATGCTGACACAACTTTAACTATAGCATTGCAAATGGCAATGCTATAATTAAGCTTCGATCTTCTTTGGAAAAAAAGGAAGAGGGAGGTTATTGTTCAATGGACTGCTCTGTCATTTGCTGCAGTGATTCTTAATTGTGTCTCATTACTGCATGATGATCATTACTCTACTTGTCTATCTGATTTAGAGACCACTAAAAGTGTCTTGTAACAAGCAGCCGTCTCCTATGCAACAGTCCTTTGGCTCTCACTCTCATTACTCACAATCTGTCCAATTATTTGTCATTAAAGTAATAAAAAGGACTCCAGCAGAAAATGTGGGAGGTAATTGTTGGAGGCCTGCAGAGGAAAAAAATGAAAACTTTTTTCAACGCACTGGGAAAGTGACATCGTTAATTAAGTGTTAGAGAGTATGCAAATCAGTCACAATCTCAAGAGACTGTAATAAAATAGAGAAAACATCATTATCATTTGAGGTAAAAGAAGGCAGAGTTACCCAGTCCGTGTTGAGTTTAGTCACTAAGAACAGCAATTGCAAAGCTACAAATAAAATGGGCAGATGGATATATCTCAGCATAAGCTGGCCTTCTACTCTAACATTCTGTAGCTCAGAGCTAGAGAAGAAGGCAGTGGTAGTATGGGATCCAAAACTAGGACTTCCCATAATGCTGTTTATTTAATCACTGGATATGCACACTCCATTTCCTTCAAAAAAATGGCAGAAACAAAATTGAGAAGTGCATGTTCACTGTTTATATTAAGGAGTCTGATGAAATATACACTGCACCTTCATGGGTTCATTTATTTAAGCAGAGAAGGGAAAAGGAAAGGGGGAGAGAAAAACAGACAGAAAGGAAGAGGAATGCAACTAATTAAAAATTAAAACATTTCAGGAGTCTTTTCTGCTAATTATTTAAAAAAGAAAATAGATACAAAAATGCATCTGTTCTGAATCACATACTACTGCAACTTCGTGAATTGTGAGCACACACAAAGGTGTTGCACATTACTTCAAAGCAATCAAGAGGAAAAGATAATCTTCCCTAATGCTGAGCTTTAGATAAGTAAAAGATATCAAAATTAAGGAGGAAAAGAGTTGAAATATGAGTTAATTGACTTAACTGAATTCAGTTTGATTATAAAATCTTGCCTTCAAGGCCAGAAATACATGCATAAGGAGGAGAGGGGAGCTGCACTCAGCAAGCCTCTCTGTAGCAGCCTGATACGGATCTTTTCTGGACAGGGAAGACAGAGCCACTTTGAAAAGTACCACAGATTTCTACATCACATCCTTTGTAAAGACCATCAAGGAGCTATTTGGTCCATGGCCACCTAATTTTCAAGCTTTTGCTGAGGTCTCTCAGGTCAGCTGAGAACAAACTAAAAAATAAAACTTCCCTGTACCTTGTGTATGTTTCTGCTTTCCTGCCTGCCGATACCAGGCCTGCTTAACATGCAGTTGTGAGTCTGCATGAAGGAACCACTCCTTTGGAAAGATATGTGTATGAAAGTGTCAGGGGCTCAGCAGCAGCAGTCATTTTTCTCCTTCATAGCAGCTGGTGCAGTGCTGTGTTTTCAACTTTCGGCCTGGGAACAGCACTGATAACACCAATGTTTATAGTTATGGCTTAGAATGTTTTGATCTGACCAAGGACTTTCTGAGTCTCATGCTCTGCCAGGGAGGAGGGGAAGCCGAGAGGAAGCAGAAACAGGATACCTGACCCAGGCTGACCAAAGAGATATTCCATGCCACAGCACGTCATGTCCAGGATGTAAAAAAAAAAAAAAAAAAAAAAACCTGGGGGCCGGAACCTGGAAGAGGTTTTTTTAGTTCAGAGCTCAGTCGCCGGGTGGTGAGCAGTTGTATCCTCTTCCGTTGTATTTTCTCTTGTCATTATTATTATTGGTGGTAGCAGCAGTGGTTTGTGTTATACCTTAGTTACTAAACTGTTCTTATCTCAACCTGTGGGAGTTGCATTCTTTCGATTCTCCTTCCCATCCCTCCAGGAGTGTAGGGAAGAAAGAGGGGGAAGTGAGTGAGTGAGCAAAACTGCGTGGCTGAGAAGCTTAAACCCAGACAGAAAGCAAGCTGGTAGACAAATTGTGACCTTGGTCCAGCCTTGGCAAGGTAAATACTGGCAAGCAAAGTGTTGGACCTTGTGTTTTATGAAAAGAGAAAGGTGTATTTAGATTAACATAGACCAGATGTATACCCTTTTTACCCACTCAGGTCTAACACAGGATGATCAGGTGGAAAATAGGATAACCTGACACTCCAGAAACAGTGGAGTCAATAAAAACTGTGTGGAGAACTAAGCTGCAGCAAAGTTTAGTCTCCTTTATTTGGTAAATAGAATCATAGAATAATAGAATGGTTAGAGTTGGAAAAGACATTAAAGATTGTCTAGCTCCAAGCCCTCTGCCACAGGTAGAGACACCTTCCACTACACCAGGTTGCTCAAAGCCACATCAAACGTGGCCTTGAACACTTCAAGGGATGGGGCAGGCACAGCTTCTCTGGGCAACCTGTGCCAGCACCTCAGCACCCTCACAGTAAAGAACTTCTTCCTAATGTCTAATCTAAATCTCCCATCAGTTTAAAACCATTCCCTCCTCATCCTGTCACAAAATCCTTTTGTAGAAAGTCCCTCTCCAGGTTTCTTGTAGGCTTCTTTAGTTGCTGGAAGGCTGCTCTAAGGTCTGCCCAGGGCTTTGTCTTCTCCAGGCTGAACTAGCCCAACTCTGCCAGCCTGTCTCCATAGGAGAGGTGCTCCAGCAGTCTGACCATCTTCATGGCCTCCTCTGGACTTGCTTGAGCAGTTCCACTTCCCTCTTGTGCTGGGGACCCCAGAGCTGAACACAGTGCTGCAAGTGGGGTCTCATGAGAGTGAGTAGGTGGGGAGAATCAGCTCCCTTGACCTGCTGGTCATGCTCCTTTGGATTCAGCCCAACATACGCTTGGTTTCTGGACTGCAAGGGCACACTGCTGGGCCACGTTGAACTTCCCATCAAACTACATCCCAAGTCTTGCTCCTTGGGGCTGCTGTCAATTCAGTCTCTGTACAGCCTGTAGTTGTGTTTGGGATTGCCCCATCTCAGGTGCAGGACTTTGCACCTGGCCTTGCTAAACTTCATGAGGTTTTCACTGGCCCACTTCTTGAGCCTGTCAAGATCTGTCTGGATGGCACCCAGTATATTGATCTCACCACACAGCTTGGTGTCATCAGCAAAATTCCGAAGGGTACATTCCATCCCACTGAACATGTCGCTGACAAAGATGTTGACCAGCGCCAACCCAAATACCAGTCCTTGAGGAACACCACTTGTCACTGGTCTCCACAGGCCATTGACCTCAACTCTGAGTGCAACCAGCCAGCCAATTCCTTATCCCTCGAGTGGTCCATCCATCAAATCCGTGCCTCTCCAGTTTAGAGACAAGGATGTTGTGCAGTGTCAAAAAGCATCAAAAGCCTTGCACAAGTCCAGGTAGATGACGCTAGTCACTCTATCCATCAGCGTTGTAGCCCCGTCATGGAAGGCCACTAAATTTGTCAGGCAAGATTTTTCTTTAGTGAAGCAATGTTATGTTGTCTGTCACCAATCACCCGCTTACCCAAGTAACCAAGGTAAATTATGCTAAGCAGATAAATCTAATTGTTTGTAAATAATTAGAATCCATTTCACGTGTTTTGCTTAAAAATAGTTTTTAGAGGTGATCACATTTCTCAGTGTGATGTATCAAGTCACACTTCCTGTTTTTGAGAGGTTCCAAGTGATGAGACATGATGTCTGTGCCATTAAGTGAAACTGTTTACATGATGAGTATGCTCTCAGGAAAGAATAAAATTGGCTGAGCAGAGATGATCAGCTACTAGCTTTTCATGTTATTGGCACATCTTTCTGAAATGAGTTTTGAGATGATTAAATGAACGTAATCCTCTCCCCACAATAAGCCTGGTGATCTAAGTGCAAATTTCTATTAGTCACAAAATCTGTTTCCCATTGATTGCCTGTGCTGAGGAAAAGGTGAATATTGGCAAGGAAAAAAAAATGTAACAACATCAGACTCTTTAGGTTTAATGCAGAATGCACTACATATAGGGATATTTACTTGCTCTGAACTTGGCTACTACTAGTTTCTTTAGGTACTGAGAAGCATTTTACAACACTAGCAACACAGTACAGGAAGTGCAGAAAAGTAGAGAGCTTTAGTGAATTCACAAAGCAGCAAAATGGGACTAAAAATCATGACATTGTAGTGTAATGAGATTCATTCGATTTTTTTAAGACATTCAGTTTCCTTTTCTAGGGTGTGCTAATCTACAGGAGGTGGTTTTGGGTTTGGTTTCTTTTTTTCTTTTTTTTAATTGCCAGTTCTCATAGTGCAAGGTTATGATCTCCAGCATAAATGTAGGCTACTCCAACTTAACACTTGCCTTTTACTTGTCATTGTTCAGTCTCTCATGCTTTGCCTTTCTCCCATTTGCCTTCATTATAACACTGCTGTTAATATTATTGCTGTTATTTTTATTACTATTATTATTAATATTTTAGGCATGGTGCTCATTAAAGGTGTGGGTGTCCATCCTCCTTCTATTTTTCCAAGATGGCTTTTTCAGCATTAAGTGGACAGCACATGAGTACTGGAGCCAATGTCATTTGCAGATTGATTTTTTTCCTAACGCTTGGAAACTCTGACAGGAGGCAATTTTATCAGGCCTGTAAACCTCTGTGCCTGGCAAAATCTTGGAGGGGATTCTCCTGGAAGACATGCTGAGGTACATGAAAAACAACAAGGTGGTTGATGACAGCCAGCACGGTTTCACTAAGGGGAAATCCTGCCTGACCAATCTGGTGACCTTCTATGATGGGGCTACGGAACTGATGGACAGGGGCAGAGCAGTTGATGTCATCTACCTGGACTTGTGTAAAGCCTTTGACACTGTCTCCCATGACATCCTTCTCTCTAAGTTGGAGAGACATCAATTTGATAGGTGGACCACTCGGTGGATAAAGAACTGGCTGGATGGCCGCACGCAAAGAGTAGTGCTCAATGGCTCAATGTCCAGCTGGAGACCAGTAACGAGTGGTGTCCCCCAGGGATCGGTGTTGGGACCAGTCTTGTTCAACATCTTTGTTGGTGACGTGGACAGTGGGATTGAGTGCACCCTTAGTAAGTTTGCCAATGACACCAAGCTGCGTGGTTCAGTTGATATGTTGGAGGGAAGGAATGCCATCCAGAGGGACCTTGACACGCTTGTGAGGTGGGCTGATGCCAACCTAATGAAGTTTAACCATGCTAAATGCAAAGTCCTCCACCTGGGTTGGAGCAATGCCAGGCACAGCTACAGATTGGGCGGGGAGGAGATTGAGAGCAGCCCTGCGGAGAAGGACTTGGGGGTGTGGGTTGATGAAAAAGTGAACATGAGCCACCTTCAGCGTGTGCTTGCAGCCCAGAAAGCCAACCGCATCCTGGTCTGCATCAAGAGGATCATGACCAGCAGGTTGAGGGAGGTGCTCCTGCCCCTCTACTCTGCTCTTGTGAGACCTCACTTGGAGTATTGTGTGCAGTTCTAGTGCCCTCAACATAAAAAGGACATGGAACTGTTGGAACAAGTCCAAAGGAGGGCCACGAGGATGATCAGGGGACTGGAGCACCTCCCGTATGAAGATAGGCTGAGAAAATTGGGGCTGTTCAGCCTGCAGAAGAGAAGGCTGTGTGGAGACCTCATAGCAGCCTTCCAATATCTGAAGGGAGCTTATAGGGATGCTGGGGAGGGACTCTTCATGAGGGACTGTAGTGAGAGGACAAGGGGTAATGGGTTCAAACTTAAACAGGGGAAGTTTAGATTGGATATGAGGGAGAAATTGTTTACTGTAAGGGTGGCAAGGCACTGGAATGGGTTGCCCAAGGAAGTTGTCATTGCTCCATCGCTGGCGGTATTCAAGGCGGGATTGGACATAGCCTTGGATGGCATGGTTTAGTGGGAGGTGTTCCTGCCCATGGCAAGGGGGTGGGAACTAGATGATCTTGAGGTCCTTTCCAACCCTAACTATTCTATGATTCTATGATTCTATGAATTGTAACAGTCTGAATATAATTCTCTCCTCAGTCTCTATTTAAGCTTTTCATTAGATCCGAATCCCTGGCTTCCTCCTGAAAATTGAAAGAAGAAAATTGGAAATACTGATATCCCATTCTGTCTTCAGCAGTTAAAGTCCAATGTTTGTATATTCACTCTCATATCTCTGTAATTTAAACTTGACTAAGCTGGATAGGAGTTTCATTTACTCTTTCTCAGAATATTTTTTATAAGCTGGAAAAGAACGAAAAATGTAGAAGCAAGTTCCTATTCATCTAACACATTGCAAACTATTTTCACTACCTGTTGCCCTGTTGCTTTTTCAAATTAAGTATATAATTAGTTTGACTATACTCTTCATTGGAGATAGACAGGGAAATCTGACTTGTGAAGGTGGAAAACAAAGAAATCAATAGATGTCTGCTTCAGTGGTGATTTTTAAGTGTGTCAGTGAGAGCTGCCAGTTGTGTTATCTAAGAAGCTATTATATGGCCCCCACTTAACTTTCCTGAGTTTGTCGCAGATTATCTGTAGATTCTGATTGAAGTATCTGTAAAAACCAAAATTAAACAAACTCTGCTCACTTGGAGCAGAGAGAATAGCACTCAGAATCTACTCAACCATTTCTCATCAGGGAGCTTTGATTCATATTCATCTACCCAAACAAATACACCCCATACTCAAACACAGGCTTAAGAGCACATACTTATCTATAGGCGAGAAATGTAAAGTTATGAAGCAGCTAGGGAAGAAAATGCAGGAAATCTTGGGTAAAAGAAAGGCTTTGTCAAAGTATTTGTTAATTTTCACTCTAGGCATGCACCACTTGTATCGTGCATCTCAGAAAAATTTGTTATACATATAGATCTTTAAGATGAAAGTGCTACCTTCCAGTAAGCATAAGTTTTTTCAGCACAACTATGCTTTTCTATAAACTAGTAGCCTAAAGCCTGTAGAGGAAATGAACAATATCATGTATTTCAGTTTCTTTGATTTACTGTAATACAGAAATAGCACTCCTGGGTTTTAAGCAGGAGTTCAATTATTTTCTTCTATAGGAAAATACTATTAATTAATGATAGGGTACCTCATTTTAAATACAATTTTATAAATCTTACACCAACTTACATTAGAAATTAGCTCAGCTTGGAGATTTGAACAGGTCCAAGCCCACAGGATACGTGTACGCAGGGACAAACATCATCTGTGCAGACATTCTGTTACAGTTACGTACTGATCCCAAATATTATGAAAGAGATTCTTTATGTTATATCTGTGAAGTGTAACCTGGGTTAATGACCTTCATTCTTCTTTAGTCACATTTTTATTTGATATTTTTCAGATGCAGATGAATATTTGTATGAAAAAGATTAAATGTCGTACTAACTTCATATGGGAAGACACCTACAGTCATCTGGAAGGGATCTTCTGGATTGGATTTACCTGTTTATTACTCAATAGTGAGCTACACAGTACGGCTAGGTTGGTGTCTTGGGTGACACGGTCTAGTGTGAGACATTCCTGCCCACTTCAGGGTGCTTGGAACTAGATGACCTTAGGGTCCTTTCTAACCCTAACCATTCTATGATTCTGTATGATTTTAAAAGTAATGTAAGACACTCCCCAGCTTTTCTAAAAAATAATAATAGAAGTATGGTCCTGATGATGCTCATCAAATGGAACAAGTCTGGATAATAATTAATTTTGTTTAGAGCACATGTATAAGCACCACAACTGAAAATAAGTAATACAGAATAAGATACAGCAAGTAGAAGCAGCTTGATCAATTAAAAGACTTGCTGAGCTGGGTAGGGAGTCAGCAAGATTAAATAGAACAGGCATATGAGAATTTTAAAAACTAAGAGAACTGTGAAAACTGTGATTGTGAAACAGAGCTGAGATGACTGGTAGGAGAAAGATTATCACACTTTCACAAGGATGCACAGCTTCTGGACCTTTGCAGTTATCTTCTAACATTCCCATAGTGGGCAATGCACTATGTGGGCACAGAAATGAAACAGTCATTGCTATCAGTAGCTATAAATATGCACTTACGCTAAAAAAATCCCTGAAAACAGACCCATTCTCCTCTGTCTTCTATTACTCCCCCAATAAGGTATAGCTAATATTCCACGTCTTCAGTTTGATAGCTGACAGGAGTAAAACAGCAAAAAATCACTTTGACTGGTTTTAGACCCCTCCACTGCAACACCCCACCACTAATTGTGAGATTTAAACTCTAAGTTGCAGGCACTTATGTACTAATTTGATCAGATACCTATTCTTGTTACAGCCTGCTGTTACTATTGCATCTTGCATAAGTCAAACAGTAGCTTACAGTCTAATCGTTATACTCTTCTGATCTACTTCCATGAGTTCTGCCAAAATAATTTAATCCACAGGGATCTTGTTGTCCATCCCATTTTGCGATAAAACAGGAATCATTTAGAAATACCTAAATGCTTCTTTTGCACTGTAAAACTGAAGACAACTGTATAGGATTGTTATGCGTACTTTTATGTGTACAGTGTTCCGAAAATAGAAATCTGAATAGCATAACCAGGAATATGATGTTGGAACAACTCTGATGCCCTCATGTGGGAAAAACATATTCTAACACCTGACAACTTGGCTGAAAATTCATGCTAGGAAGTGAATGAAATCTTGAACAAAAACTCGGGACAAGATTTTGCTATTAAGAACAGAATAAATTTTATTTCCATTCAAATTGATCGAAAATGTGCTCAAATACACACACACAATATTACTCAATGCAAAAGCCTTTCAGAATCTTGAAAAAGATCAGGCAACAAACTCATAAAATATGCATCATTCCAATGAAAGGCCTTACTTTCTGTAATTTCTTATCTAAGTGTCAAGCTCTAAGTATCCTGAATTATATTTTAGTTATCTGTTTAGCTGACACTAGCTTTCAGTAGTGAAAGAGTCATTAACCTGTCACTGCTTATTTCAACCATCAGCTCTTTTAAATGTGGTCTTTTTGAGTGGGAAGCCCAAATGCTGTTTTTAAAGGGTAGGAGAGTAGTTATAGAGTGAAAAATAAATTCTGGGGTTTTTTTTGTTTGTTTTAATTCACTCACATCTACATTCTAGGGTAGAATAAAATTGTTAAAAAAACCTTGCATTTTACTGATTATCTGTCTGAAGCTTACTCTTCATGACACACTGAACATGAATAAAAAGTAGATCTACTGAAATTGGTGACGCCTGGGTTTGGAAATGTACCCTTACTACATATTTGTACTGAAATTATATCAAGATGCTTCAGGAATAACCTACACTTCTAAACATATAAATGCCCAGCAAAAAGAATTTCCTATGCGCCTAAGACTCAGAATTTCTGTATTCTTATGATTTGACTACATCCTGTGAAAAGGAAAGATACAAATGTTACACAGTTCAAACCAATGACCATTCCTTGGACTTTGTTTCCCAGGTAGCTTCAATAAATGTGATTATATTCCCTATGGAACCTTTTTATTTCTTTTTCCATGGTAAAATGTGCATGGAAAAAATTACTTAAAGAACTCAGCTGTTTGGGTTGGTTTTTTGTGGGTTTGTTTTTTTTTTTTTTTCTGTTAAATGGTCTGTGAACAGTCTGTTTTTTGAATATACTCATTATTTCACCATAAACACTTTATGTGACAATATCTGCCCAAGGGTCTACTGTGAACTATTACTTTGGTTACTTACTATATTCCTTTGACTTGTTTCTGCAGCATGACCAGCAGGTTGAAGAAGGTGATCCTGCCCCTCTACTCTGCTCTCGTGAGACCTCACTTGGAGTACTGTGTGCAGTTCTGGTGTCCTCAACATAAAAAGGACATGGAACTGTTAGAACAAGTGCAGAGGAGGGCCACGAGGATGATCAGGGAACTGGAGCACCTCCCGTATGAAGATAGGATGAGAAAATTCGATCTGTTCATCCTGGAGAAGAGAAGGCTGCGTGGAGACCTCATAGCAGCCTTCCAGTATCTGAAGGGGGCCTATAGGGATGCTGGGGAGGGACTCTTCATGAGGGACTGTAGTGAGAGGACAAGGGGTAACAGGCTCAAACTTAAACAGGGGAAGTTTAGATTGGACATGAGGAAGAAATTATTTGCTGTAAGGGTGGTGAGGCACTGGAATGGGCTGCCCAGGGAAGTTGTGAATGCTCCATTGCTGGTGGTGTTCAAGGCAGGGTTGGACATAACCTTGGGTAACATGGTTTAGTGTGAGGTGTTCCTGCCCATCCAGGGGGGTTGGAACTAGATGATCTTAAGGTCATTTCCAGCCCCAACTATTCTATGGTTCTATGCTTGCCAGTTACTTGACTGAAGAGTTTTTTTTGTAAAACAAGAGGCAGATCATTTCACCACAAATAGCATATTCCCAAACAAATGCCACTGGGATTATATGCATGTGAATATTCTTCTGAAGAACAGCAATTCCTCAATACTAATCTAAACAAAAGTCTTTTCAGAGCAAGTGTTTGCAACAAAAAAACAAAACAATAAAGAGAAGCTTACATTTTGGCCAGGCCAGAACCAACCTGAATTTTAGGCCATGAACAAACATTTTTCCCTGTTACTAGCTGTGGGCTCTTTACTTTAAGAAAAAACAAATACAACACGAGAAAGATGCAGTGATTCTGCAACAAGCAAGAATAGGCTCTTCAATACTATACACCAGTTTTAGACTGGTCATTTCAGTTCTCATTTGTAAGAAGAACAGAGGACCGTGGAGGTCTTTTTTTCCCTATACACTAGATGATTCCTCATTTGAAGAGATGCTAGAGTTAGTAGTGACAGTAGCAGGTTCATCAGCAAACTGCCTGGGGTGGACTGTAGGAATAGAAAGCAATTGGGTCTACATAATTTAAATTTTTACAGTATCTCCCACACATTTTTATATATAGATGCCATTTATCTAATATCATTGGGAGACACATCTCTTCAGAGGATTATGGTATACCCCACCTTCCTGTGCCTGTCAAGAAACAGATCTGCTCCAATAACCAGATTCTGCTCCAATAACCAGAAGACTCAGATGTGGCCTGAAAAGCAGCCTTCAAAATATCATACTTCTTGTTTCCACATTTACATAAGCTTGTATGAGTACTGTATGCCCAGGGCTGTATTTCTTCGGGGATTCATTGTCAGGCAGTGAAGCAAACTATGGACAGTAACAAAATTCTTCAAATTGACAAGCATCCTAGACCAACGCCATATGATTATCCCTTTAAGAGTAAATGTTGGCACTCCCATAGTTCAATTCCACTAGAGTATTTACCGTGTATCAGGTAGGTAAGGCTAGGTGTGACACATGGACACACAGAAAGATCAATGAACCATGTTTGCTTATACATTATGCATGGTTCATTCATCTCCATTGGTGATATCAAGATTGGAAACAGCCTGGGCTGCAGTGATTATGCAGTCACGGAGTTCACAGTTCTGAGGGATATGAGACAGCCAAAGAGTCAGGACCCTGAGTTTTAGGAAAGTCAAATTCCAGCTACTCAAGGACTCACTCAACAGGATCCCTGGGAAACTGCCCTCAAGGACAAGGGAGCAGAGCAGAGCTGACAGCTCCTGAAGGTTGCTTCCCAAAAAGCACAAGAGCTTGTGATACCCAGATGTAAGAAATTGGGTAAGGAAGGCAAGAGGCCAGCATGGATGAGCCAAGAACTAGTCAACCTAAAGGGCAAGAAGGAAATGCACAGGCAGTGGAAGCAAAGACAGATATTCTGGGAAGAGTATAGGGACACTGCCCAGTTGTGCAGAGATGGAGTCAGGAAGGCCAAGGCATGGCTGGCTCTGAGCTTGGCAAGGGATTCAAAGAATAACAAGAAGGGCTTCTGTAGGTATGTCAGCCAGAACAGGAAGTTTGAAGAATGAGCAAGACTGATAAACTGGTAACAACGGACGAGGAGAAGGCTGAGGTACTCAACAGCTTTTTTGCCTCAGTTTTCACTGGCTCTCTCTCCACATCTCTCAGGTGGATTAACTGCAGAGCAGGAGCTAGGGGAGAAAAGTTTCTCTCACTGTAAGTGAAAATCAGGCTCATGAGCACCTGGGGAACTTGAACGTACATAAGTCTATGGGACTTGATGAGATCCAACCCAGAGTCCTGAGAGAATTGGCTGATGTAGTTGCCAAACCACTCCCCATGATATTTGAGAAGTCATGGCAGTCAGCTGAGGTCCATGGTGACTGGAAAAAGAGCAATATCATGTCCACTTTTAAAAAGGGTAGAGAGGAGGACCTGGGGAACTACCGACCTGTCACCCTCACCTCTCTGCTGGGAAGATCATGGAACAGATCCTTCTAGGAGCCATGCTAAGGCACAGGGAGGACAGGGAGGTAATTAAAGCCAGCACAGCTTCACCAAGGGCAAGTACTGCCTGACCAACCTAGTGGCCTTCTGTGGTGCAGTTATTACATCAGTGGGTAAAGTAAGGACTATGGATGTTATCATCTGGACTTCTGTAAAGCCTTTGACATAGTCCTCCACTACTTTTCTAAACTGGAGAGGTATGGATTTGATGGGTGGACAGTTCAGTGAACGAGGAATTGGCCGGATGGTCACATCCAGAGCATAGTGGTCAATGTCTCAATGTCTGGATGGACACCAATAACAACTGGTGTCCCTTAGGGGTCCATATTGGGGCCAGTACTGTTTAATGTCTTCATTACTGACATGGACAGTGGGATTGAGTGTGCTGTCAGCAAGTTTGTAGATGACACCAAGTGCAGTTAGCACACCTGAGGGAAGGGATGCCATCCAGAGGGACTTGGACAGGCTTGAGAGGTGGGACCATGAGAAACCTCATAAGGTTCAACAGGGCCAAGTGCAGGATCCTGCATCTGGGTTGGGGCAATTGTCGGTATCAATACCATCTAGGGGATGAAGGGATCAAGAGTACCCCGGAGGAGAAGGACTTGGGGGTACTGGTGAATGAAAGATTTGATATGTATTACCTGGCAGTGTGTGCTTGCAACCCAGAAGGCCAATTATATCTTGGACTGCATCCAAAAGAGCATGGCCAGTACATCAAAGGAGGTGATTCTGCCCCTCTGTGCTGGTGAGACCCCACTTGCAGTACTGCATCCAGCTCTGGGGTCCTCAGCACAAGAAAGATATGGACCTGTTGGAGAAGGACCAGAGCAGGGGCACAAAAATGGTCAGAGAGATGGAGCACCTCCTCTATGAGGAAAAGCTGAGAGAGTTGGGGTTGTTCAGCCTGGAGAAAAGAAGACTCTGGGGACATTTTATTGCAGCCTTTCAGTTCTTAAAATGGGCCTAAAAGAAAGATGGAGAAAGATGTTTCAGCAGTGCCTGTTACAATAGGACAAGGAGTAATGGCTTTAAACTAAGAGGAGAGATTCAGGCTGGACATGTGAAAGAAATACTTTACAGTGTGGGTGATAAAATATGGGCACAGGTTGCTAGGTAGGTGGTGGATGCCCCATCCCTGGAGACTTTCAAGACCAAGCTGGATGTGCTTCTGGGCAACCTATCTAGCTGAAGACGTCCCTGCTCGTTTGCAGGGGTGTTGGACTAGATGACTTTTGAAGGTCTCTTACCGCCCAAACTGTTATACAATTCTACAATTCTATTCTACGCTCTAGTTTTGAAGACAGGCTTTCAAATTCACAGTGAAGTTTAGAAACTTTCAGTATTCAGGCTCACTTTTTTTAGCACACTTTTTCTGGATAGCTATCCTGTTTTAACACTAGCTCTCAAATACCCTCAGAAAAAGACTGTTCCTTTCTCCTACATCATAGGCAAGTCCTCACCAGCTTAGGACAAATTCAAAGATCACAGCAGATCTGATCCATAGCATTTCTGTATTACTTTCTGTCAAACTGGAGCCTACAGCTCCTTGCTTACAAGCAAGGGTAAATGTTAAGCTCCCCGTCTGTTAAAACTGGTACTTTTCTTAGTGAACAATGCAGCATTATAACCTTGGATCTAACACTTTTTATATTTGCACCTTTGCTCTTCGTTGCAAGTTGCATGTTTTTATTCCTTTGCACAACGCAAATAGTTCAGTGGAACTCTGGACTTTGAATTTTGAGCAGCTGAGTATTATAAATTAGACTTTAAGAGTGATAGCAAGTCTGCACACATATTTGAAGTTACACAATAAAAAGATAAACCAGTCCAGGAAAGATATATACTCACCAACTGCACTATGTTACTATAAACAAATTAGATCTGAGTAAGAGGAAATTACAGTCTTTAAGACACCTGTGATATCAAGCATTATATACTGCAAATATTGGGTAACTTCCTTCATATTCTGTGTGGAGATCCCATGCCCATAGAGAAGAAGCACTTTAAGCACTTTAAGCACTGTAAGCTTGATAAACGTCCCAAGGACTATAGCTATGAGAAAGTTGCATGAAATATTAAATGCAAGATAATTAGCCTATGTAACAGAAGAGGGACTTAGGTTAGGACAGCTAAAAAGTATTTTGACTGTGAAATATTGTATGATTGACTAAGAAACTCAAATGTAGTGATAGGAACAGAGTTGTGCCATGAGAATGAAATGTTCAGCTCTCGCTACGCTTCAGTAGTTTCATTACTAATGGGGCAGCTTGCACGATTAATGTCAATGGTGTTCCCAAGAAATAGGATCTGAAGTTGGGAAAGATACAAGTACTGTAAAAGTCAGTACTGGAGGATACTAAAATGCAGAAGTTCAGTAATAGCAATAATGTTTACATTTGATGTAAAGATAACAAGTAAAGCAATTAATCTAGGAAAGGAGAACCAAAAGCAGATAAATTGGGAACACAACTTAGTTGGTAGCATTACAGAGCTGTACAGAGCAACATAAACAGACTAAAAATAAAGTAATATGAATATATTATTGCAAAAATGTCAAATCCTACAGTGCTATGTAGTTCTAAGAATTGTGTAATAAACAAATAAGCTAACTACTGCATTTTGGACTGGTTAGACCTCAGTCTAGAGCAGTGAATTCACCTGTTGGTGGCTCATATTTTATTGCCAAATGCTCAGGCAAAAATAAGAAATTTGGAGCATTCAAAGGAAAGTAAGACACTGAATAAACTATATGAAAAATATGATACAGTTATGCTGAATCTTATGTCCACAGAAGGTGACAGTGGATGATGCAGTATCTACTAGTGCGTAAAAGAAAGGGAGGTGTGAAGTTGCCACCTGTAGAAATAACACTGGGCAAGAATTTGTCTATAAATTACCAAATCAGCAAACACATTATACTAGTCTCATCACCCATATTCTGTTTTTTCAATGGCAGTGAGCAATGACAGATTCATTCATGATTCACAAATGCATTGTTACAGTTGTAAGTACGCCAGTGTCTGCACAGTCGGCGTGGAAAACTACTAGAGCAGTTGTTTGCAATGACATGCCAGTACTTAATACACTCTTTTTCTTGGTAAAATAAAAGTTAACCTATCTTAAGCTCCATAGTGACAAACAATTCTACTGCAAATAAGCTTAAAGGCAACATGCCAAAGAGCAGTAGTGAGTTTTGTTTCCAAAAGACATATACAAAGAAATCAACTTGGTATGGTGCATTGAGAATTAACACATTGTCTTTGATTATTAATGACAGATAGTAATTACCTGCCTAACTCCATGTGTGCTGTGCTGGGAAAATATTTCAGAGCTCACAGAGATCAAGTTTCAACAGAACAGGAATATGAATCAGTTTTGGCTCAAAGATCACTTGAGTGCCTGACCAATGATTCTGCTTTGAAGTACCAGCCCTTAGGTAGAAGAGTGTAGCACAAATAAGTTAATGCCTTTCAAAAATAAACAAACAAAAATCTTCCTGAGCTCTCTCGATTGTTATTCTGAACTTCTGCATTTAGAAGGAGTTTTGTATCACGGTTCACTTCGGAAAAGGAAGGAAAAACAAATATTACTTATGTTTCTTAAGGTCATCATCACCTACTTGTTCACATGCCTCTTCAGTGTTTTACTGGAGTCTCATTAAACTTCCTCAGAAGCTCATTGAAAATTCATACTAAAAAAATGGTAAAAAAGAAAGAAAGCAGGGGGTTTCTTGCTATCCAAACCAAGCTTGAGATGAACACTGGAACTAAGCATGAGTACAGACTGAGGAATAGCCAGCCAGAAGTCAGCGCTGTTTGGAAAACACTAGGAGCAGAGACGAAAACACAAGTGTGCTTGGGCTTTTCAGGGACACAGAACACAAAATCAGTAACACCCAAATCCATTCTTACTTATACTGCTGTATCTGTAAAGCTACATCTGGAAATACAAGTCAACAACTCTTACAAGTACTAGCAGTTTTGAAGTAATTTTCTTCAGGGCATTCCATACAGCTAGATACCAGCAGCTGGATACCAAATCACCTCTAAAACTACTTCTTTGGAAGATTATCTCAGATTGGCCACCCCACTGAAGTTTATAGAAGTAGACCTAATTTTAATTTTAGTCAATGAACTTGTTTTTACAAATTCAAAGTCAAATATACCCAAAGCTTAAAACAAGAAAATAAAATACTTTGGTAAATCATTATGAATTAAATGCTGAAAAATAAACAAACAAACAAACAAACAAAAATACACAAAAAGAAAGAAAAATAGGCGTAGCATTTTATTTAAAAGTAGCTGCTAAAATGTGAATAATGCCTATTAATAGTGCATTCATTTTTTATGCTATACAGAAGTGACAGTCTGACTTACCATATGGATCAGAGAGTCTGCCCAGCAGCTGTCCCTGGATTCCAGTCTCCCTAGTTGCTACACCTGTACATGAAGACAGACGGATGAGCCTGGGTAGACATACATGGATACACACACACAGAGTTGGTCAGGATCCCCCTGGTCCATATCAGATTCCCATGTACTCTCATCCTTAGAGATTCAAAGTTACTGTCACCCATAGTTCAGTTTTTTGTATTACTGCTAGCAGCTAAATAATGGCTAATTATTTCCCTGCTAATATCTCCACAGAGAACATTTGAGTGTTCTGAAAGCTTAAAGCAGTAGTTTAAAGACAAAAGAAATATTTTTTTAGGCCAATGTCTATTTTATCAGATGGTTTATAAATTATCCTAAGGAGTTATGCACTCTCATTAGATACAGTTATTCTTTTGCAATGCTTGACTAAAATCCAGTTATTGCTCAGCTCAGTACTCTGAGTTTGTCTTGAGCGGATCATGCCTGACAAACAGCTTATGCTTCAGAAGTCTTTCCAAGAGACAAGTTACAGTGATACTGAACTGTTCCTGAACAGTTGGTGGTGAACAGGCACCAGATATTTCCAAATTTAACATTAGACTGTTGATTGCAAATGCAACATTTCTTTTTTCAAAAGATCTACAGTTTGATTTGATGGTACTAATGACAGAGCATATTCATGTTCCAATTTAAGTAAAATTTCCAAAAAAAGAGCCTGCAGAAACTTTTTAATAAAATTAGTGATTTCTCAATCAGGTGGTGATTTTTTTCATTAGTTGATTGTAATTCTATTTTAACATCTCAGAAAAACCAAGGTCAAACTAAAAATCAAATAAGTGATTTTTTTCCTTCAATGACGGGGAAGAGCTTCCATAATGCTGATAAATTTAGTTGCCATTTTTATTTTTTACATTGTTTTACATTTTTATGGTAGTTATTGCAGTATTTTATAATATCACATTTTTTATTAGCTTTTCAATGTTTGTGGTATTTACACTCATAGGCTTTTAAGCTTACATCCAAAGTAGAGTTGTGCATTTTAACTTTAAACATCTCAGAACCATAACTCTAATTAAAGAGGAATAGATGGTTGACATTTTTTAAAAAATATCATAATTTACTAATTACTCAACGTATATTAGTTTATGCCAATATATTTTATTTGCATAACACACAATACTCTGCAAGAGCTACTGAAGTCTCATATGAGGTAAGGGAGTAAGAGAAAAGTGGAGTCAGGGTTCTGCTTCCATCACAGAATGTACACAACTCGTATTAAAGCTCCACAGAAGTACCAATAAAGCCCTGTATCAGGTGTCCAGGAGAAAACAAAAGGGTACTCAAACTATAGAAATAGAGATTCCATAAGTCAGATAAAATGAAAAGTTGAAAGGGAGTGAGTACATTTCTTGCCTTGATAGGTTTTAAAATATTTTCTTCAACTCAAAAATTAGAATTGAGTAAATGAAACAAAGTAAAAATACCATAAATATAATAGGGATTTAATGTTTTCTTCTAGAACTTTTACTGCACTGTGTTCTGACACAGTAAAATGCTGCACTGATGTTGGCATTGCACCTTATTTCCATTCTGATGTGATTTGGTTTTCCCACCGCAGCTTTCATAAATGAATGCTAAGACCCTTTTTCATAACTCATTTCTAGAAGCTAATATATATTTATATTTATCTTTATACAGACCATCTCATACAAGCTACCTCTAAGGTAAAATACAGTAGAGGCTTTTTGTATCTAATTTCATACAAGAACAATTGCAGAGGTTTGGCAATATTTAGTATGTGCTTACATATACAACTAAAATCTTGTTAACTATTAGAACAATACCAGTCCCTGTAAAACTCTGCATCGTCCTCAAGTTTTGCCATACTGAAGAAGAGCCATGATCGTTTTCCTTCCTTTTTAAGCTTTGCCGTGGTAGTTTTCAGCCTTTCAATCCCCAAAAAACCCTTTCAGAATCCCACCATGTCACATGGAAAAGACATCACCAAGAAATACACCAGAGCACTAATTTTATAAACACAAGTCTTCCCCACTGCTGTTTAAAGCACTTCACTCCCTATCAGGCACAGATAAAAGGTAACAGCGATTTGCTAGCCATCTAGTATGGCTTTTATATGGGAACATTCTACGGAAGAGATGATTTCTGCTTACACCTTATCAGCACAGCCACAGGTAAAAAAAAACACATTCCTCAATAACATATACAACATCAATTAAGAAACTGACAGATGCTTAAACAATTAACCAGCTGGATGTATGTGACATCTGCTCGTGTTTGCACACCTCTGTGTCCGGCAGATAACAGTGATCTCCAAGTCACATCAAAAACTTCTGCTCGAGCACTGCAAGGGCATGACTATAATCACAGAGTAAAGTACATTGTTCATATTACCTCCTTTACAACAAAAGCAGTCAAACATTTAGTAGCAAATGAAATCAGACTTTATTTCACCAATATGGAAGATTCATATGTTAGACTTTCAGTTTACATTCCCAGTTTTGGCAATAATTAGTTCTCTTTAAAGTCTGTCTATTTTTTACATATAACCTTTCATTGAAAGCTCATATTATATATGTCTGAATTAAACATATTACTCAATTTATAGTTCTGTTATTTGAAAAATCATAGGATCTTCGGTAAGGAAACCTTCAAGTCTCGAATTCTGTCCAATAACCAGTTAAATTTACAGAAAATAATGGAAAATTTCAACTACTAATGCAAAAAGGTTAAATTCTACTGAATTCATTTTTCATTTAGACAATCAAAACTCAAAAACTGGGGGGGGGGGGGGGGGTGTTATATTAAATTTTGTCCATCTTTATGACCTGTCCATTCATTAACTAAAGTTAAAATGGTTTAAAAAATACATTAAGATATAACATATACTATCAAATATATATATTAAAAAAAAAACAACAAAAAACACAAAAACAAACAAACAAAAAAATAAAAAAAATAAAAACATTAAAAAAAAAAAACAACTTTATTTAACATGTATGCATTGCTGGTCTGCATTTGTATACAGAATGGCAGCACCGGGCAGAAGGCAGCCATCTCTAAAATCATGTGAGAAGTCTCTGATAAAGATCCTGCCCCTCTACTCTGCTCTCGTGAGACCTCACTTGGAGTATTGCGTGCAGTTCTGGTGTCCTCAACATAAAAAGGACATGGAACTGTTAGAACAAGTGCAGAGGAGGGCCACGAAAATGATCAGGGGACTGGAGCACCTCTCGTATGAAGATAGGCTGAGAAAGTTGGGGCTGTTCAGCCTGGAGAAGAGAAGGCTGCGTGGAGACCTCCTAGCAGCCTTCCAATACCTGAAGGGGGCCTATAGGGATGCTGGGGAGGGACTCTTCATTAGGGACTGTGGTGAGAGGACAAGGGGTAATGGGTTTAAACTTAAACAGGGGAAGTTTAGATTGGATCTGAGGAAGAAATTCTTTACTGTGAGGGTGGTGGGGCCCTGGAATGGGTTGCCCAAGGAAGTTGTGAATGCTTCATCCCTGGCGGCGTTCAAGGTGGGGTTGAACATAGCCTTGGATGGCATGGTTTAGTGTGAGGTGTCCCTGCCCATGGCGGGGGGCTTGGAACTCGATGATCTTGAGGTCCTTTCCAACCCTTACTATTCTATGATTCTATGATTCACAGAATCACAGAATCACAGAATCACAGAATCACAGAATCACAGAATCACAGAATCACAGAATAGTAAGGGCTGGAAAGGACCTCAAGATCATCGAGTTCCAACCCCCCCGCCATGGGCAGGGACACCTCCCACTAAACCATGCCATCCAAGGCTATGTCCAACCCCACCTTGAACGCCGCCAGGGATGAAGCATTCCAGGGCCCCACCAACCTCACAGTAAAGAATTCTTCCTCATATCCAATCTTAACCTCCCCTGTTTAAGTTTAAACCCATTACCCCTTGTCCTCTCACCACAGCCCCTAATGAAGAGTCCCTCCCCAGCATCCCTATAGGCCCCCTTCAGGTATTGGAAGGCTGCTAGGAGGTCTCCATGCAGCCTTCTCTTCTCCAGGATGAACAGCCCCAACTTTCTCAGCCTATCTTCATACGAGAGGTGCTCCAGTCCCCTGATCATCCTCGTGGCCCTCCTCTGCACTTGTTCTAACAGTTCCATGTCCTTTCTATGTTGAGGACACCAGAACTGCACACAATACTCCAAGTGAGGTCTCACAAGAGCAGAGTAAAGGGGCAGGATCACCTCCCTCAACCTGCTGGTCACACTCCTTTTGATGCAGCCCAGGATACGGTTGGCCTTCTGGGCTGCTAGCGCACAATGCCAGCTCATGTTCATTTTTTCATCAACCCACACCCCCAAGTCCTTCTCCGCAAGGCTGCTCTCAATCTCCTCCCCGCCCAATCTGTAGCTGTGCCTGGCATTGCTCCAACCCAGGTGGAGGACTTTGCATTTAGCATGGTTAAACTTCATTAGGTTGGCATCAGCCCACCTCACAAGCGTGTCAAGGTCCCTCTGGATGGCATTCCTTCCCTCCAACATATCAACTGAAACACACAGCTTGGTGTCATCGGCAAACTTGCTGAGGGCGCACTCAATCCCACTGTCCATGTCACCAACAAAGATGTTGAACAAGACCGGTCCCAACACCAATCCCTGGGGGACACCACTCGTTACTGGTCTCCAGCTGGACACTGAGCCACTGAGCACTACTCTTTGCGTGCAGCCATCCAGCCAGTTCTTTATCCACCGAGTGGTCCACCTATCAAATTGATGTCTCTCCAACTTAGAGAGAAGGATGTCATGGGAGACAGTGTCAAAGGCTTTACACAAGTCCAGGTAGATGACATCAACTGCTCTATCCCTGTCCATCAGTTCCGTAGCCCTTTCATAGAAGGTCACCAGATTGGTCAGGCAGGATTTCCCCTTAGTGAAGCCATGCTGGCTGTCACCAACCACCTTGTTGGTTTTAATGTGCCTTAGCATGCCTTCCAGGAGAATCCCCTCCAAGATTTTGCCAGGCACAGAGGTGAGACTGACTGGTCTGTAGTTCCCCGGCTCATCCATTTTCCCCTTCTGGAAAATGGGGGTTATATTTCCCTTTTTCCAGTCATCGGGAACTTCACCTGACTGCCATGATTTTTCAAATATGATGGACTGGGGCTTAGCAACACTGCATTATTGACATGCCACAGAGAAAAGACATCATCAAGAAATACAGCCGAGGAGTAATTTTATTAAAAGGAGCTTACTGGTGAAACTATTTACTGCTGAATTGGAAATCTTACACTGATTTTATGCACTGTTGTGTTACATAGTTGACAATAAAGAAAGCCATCCCACAGGAATCTTGAAAGAATGCCTTCCCACTTCTTCATCCAGTTTCCCCTCCAGATTTAAGTACCTGAAAATGTAACAACTGGACTCTCAGTCACACACACAGGAAAAAAAAAAAAAAATCATTTTTCTAAAGCCATGTTAGAAAATTCCCTCAAAATTAACTATTGGTATTCTACTCTTGAAAATAGGTTTATTTGTTTCAAGAACAACAACAAAAAAATAATCTCCTGTTCTCACATCCACAAGACAAAAGCCAAAAAGGAACAAAAGTAAAAAGTTTGTTGGAAAGTACTTGCCAACCCTGATCTTTTTTCTGCTCTGTAATTCTAGATGATGCCAACAAATGCACATTTGTGCTATGGTTACAGCATTTGGAAAAACAGGCAATGGCTCCCAGCAACTTGGAAGCTTCCAAAGATATTTTTGGCCATGGTTCTTGCTTAACTATGCAGAGATAAGGAGTTCAAAAAGGCCACATTACAATACATCACCTTAGCAGAAAGATGTGTTAAGATGTTCACATGCGATCCTTCACAGTAAGTTGGATAGCTCAGTGAATTCCTTTGTTTCCCTCATACAGTTATCATCGTTGTGTTTTTTATGATGGTTTATTAACTTTCTGCAGCAGAATTTCGGGTTCTCATGCAGAGAGATCTGGAAATTCAAATATTTTTCAGCCAACTGACCTCTAGGCTTATGTTCTGTATTTGGTCCACCAGGAACCCAAGATCTGTTTCTCTTCCAGAGAAATTAACATTATCAATGTACAGATGGAAAAAACTTGATATAGGTAATATATCATTTTACAGGCTCATAAATAGTAGAAGATCTGATGTGTTTTCAAAATTGTCAAATGCATAATTTTTACTTTAAATCCTTTTGCAGAACGAGTGCTATAGTGCTATAAAGGTTACATATTCTCACCTTTGCTGGTGTGAAAATTCACATCAAAATTTTCTTCTATGTTAGATCTACAAAGTAGTATCCGCACAGTTCTGTGTGTAGAGTTGATCGCATCTGGCTGTTAATTCAGGGTCTGCTTTACAGATATATAAAAGGGGTCAAATTTTTGCTCTATTTTGCAGCCAATTATGTCTTCAGAATTCGAGAACAGTGAATATACAGCTAGAAATCACTTTTTGAAGGTGCATCACTTTTGCAGGAAAAATCACTTTAATAGTCTGTTAGCAGAGATTTTCAGGAAATCCCAACTCTCCACAAATTCTCCAGACACACCAAAATCAGACACAGTGTTAAACACCACATAATCCTGAATAACTTTTCACCTTAGAAACATTCAACATCGTTTTGCGTATCACTAGAAGTCTTATATAATTTGACCTTTGTTCCTCTTCAATGCTGCCAGATAGGCCAATGATATTTAGTTGTTCTTCAGGAAAAGACTAGGGAAGGTCAGGGAAGGTTTTTATGTGTTTCATTGGGTTTTTTTTAAGAAAATGAACTTACTTATTCATGTTCAATTATAACGTGGCACCATGAAATATGTTTAGAAACAGACTTTTTCTATTGTACTCCTACAATTAAAGACTGGTGCAAATTCAGAAACAAAAACACATTAAACTGCCTAAATGAAGAGAAGGACTACTTAAATAACCAGTAGTATTCTAAAAACAAACAAAAATAATAATTAAAAAAAATAGATACCAGACCTCCTCCTCAGAATCCAAAATTTTCGAGGTTCAGTTTGAAACAGATCATGTTTGGAAGTAAAACTGAGATATTTTTGTGGAGTGGAAGAGCATTGTGCAGAGGTACATGTAAGTCTTGTTTTGATTACCCAACCCACCTGATCTCTGTCTATTTTCTTTTAATGTACTCCATCAAATTGTATTTTAAGATCTTTTTATTTACCCTCCATTGCTTTTACCCAAGGAAATTCAAGCATCTGTCTGTTCCAGATCACCTGTTGCTGAATCACTACTAAAATTGACTCTTAGGTGTTCCTTCAAAGTTTGTCTGCCTAGAGAATATCATTAGACTTCAGCAGCAGCTCCGTACTGACTGGCAACTGTATTCTCTTTCCACATTTACTGCATGGCAGTTATAAACCACAATAAGACAGAAATACAGATTATTTAAGAAGAGATTGCTCATATTTTCTTGAAACACCTACTCAGAATACTGACCCTTACTGAAACAGGGATTGCTATTTTGCACCAGTAATTACAGAAACCTGGAGCATGAAAGCCCATATTACCCTTTCTACTATGCCCATTGATCTGTTTGAATCACACCAACAAGGTATGTATCGTGCTTTAGCTCTAGAAGACTCAGGCTTGCAGAAATTCTAACTCTCAATCACATTGTTTCTCAGTCATAGAATCATAGAACCGTAGAATAGTTACGGTTGGAAAGGACCTTAAGCTCATCTAGTTCCAACCCCCATGCCATGGGCAGGGACATCTCACACTAAACCATGCCACCCAAGGCTATGTCCAACCAAACCTTGAACACCGCCAGCGATGAAGCATTCACAACTTCCCTGGGCACCCCATTCCAGTGCCTCACCACCCTCACAGTAAAGAATTTCTTCGTCATGTCCAATCTAAACTTCCCCTGTTTAAGTTTGAACCCGTTACCCCTTGTCCTCTCACTACAGTCCCTCATGAAGAGTCCCTCCCCAGCATCCCTATAGGCCACTTTCAGATATCGGAAGGCTGCTATGATGTCTCCACGCAGCCTCCTCTTCTCCAGGATGAACAGACACAACTTTCTCATCCTATCTTCATACGGGAAGTGCTACAGTTCCCTGATTGTCCTTGTGGCCTCCTCTGGACTTGCTCCAACAGTTCCATGTCCTTTTTATGTTGAGGGCACTAGAACTGCACACAATACTCCAAGTGAGGTCTCATAAGAGCAGAGTAGAGGGGCAGGATCACATCCCTCAACCTGCTGGTCATGCTCCTTTTGATGCAGACCAGGATGCGGTTGGCTTTCTGGGCTGCAAGTGCACACTGAAGGCGGCTTATGCTCATTTTCTCGTTGATCAACACCCCCAAGTCTCTCTCCACAGGGCCACTCTGAATCTCTTCTCTGCCCAACCTGTAGCTGTGCCTGGGATTGCTCTGACACAGGTGGAGGACATTGCACTTGGCGTGGTTAAACTTCATCAGGTTGGCATCGGCGCACCTCACAAGCGTGTCAGGGTCCCTCTGGATGGCGTTCCTTCCCTCCAAAGTATCAACCTAACCACACAGCTTGATGTCGTTGACAAACTTGCTGAGGGCGCACTCAATCCCACTGTCCATGTCACCAACAAAGATGTTGAACAAGACCGGTCCCAACACCGATCCCTGAGGGACACCACTCGTTACTGGTCTCCAGCTGGACATTGAGCCATTGAGCACTATTCTTTGCGTGCGGCCATCCAGTCAGTTCTTTATCGACTGAGTGGTCCACGTATCAAATTCATGTCTCTCCAACTTAAAGACAAGGATGTCATGTGAGACCGTGTCAAACACTTTGCACAAGTCCAGGTAAATGACATCAACTGCTCTATCCCTGTCCATCAGTTCCATAGCCCCATCATAGAAGGCCACCAGATTGGTCAGGCAGGATTTCCCCTTAGTGAAGCCATGCTAGCTGTCACCAACCACCTTGTTGTTTTTAATGTACCTCAGCATGCTTTCCAGGAGTATCCGCTCCAAGATTTTGCCAGGCACAGAGGTGAGGCTGACTGGTCTGTAGTTCCCTGACTCATCCATTTTCCCCTTCTTAAAAATGGGGGTTATATTTCCCTTTTTCCAGTCATCGGGAACTTCACCTGACTGCCAGGATTTTTCAAATATGATGGACAGTGGCTTAGCAACTTCATTTGCCAGCTCCTTCAGGACCTGCGGATGGATTTCATAAGGTCCCATGGACTTGTATACATTCAGGTTCCTAAGATGGTCTCGAACCAGATCCTCTCCTACAGTGGGCCCAGGGTCTTCATTCTCACTGTCCCTGCGTCTGCCTTCCAAGATTTGGGTGGTGTGGTCAGAGCATTTGCCAGTGAAGACTGAGGCAAAGAAGTCATTAAGAACATCAGCCTTCTCTAAATCCGGGGTAGCCACTTCTCCCGATAGCTTCTAGAGAGTGCCCACATTGTCCCTAGCCTGCCTTTTATTTACAGTATACCTACAGAATCCCTTCCTGTTATCCTTAACATCCCTAGCCAAGTTTAATTCTAAGTGGGCCTTAGCTTTCCTAACCTGGTCCCTAGCTTCCCAGACAGCATCCCTGTATTCTTCCCAGGCCACCTGTCCTTGCTTTCACCTTTTATAAACCTCTTTTTTCCTTCGAATTTTCCTCAGCAGCTCTTTATCCATCCAAGGAGGTCTCCTGGCCCTCCTGCTGAACTTCCTTCTAGTTGGGATGCATTGTTCCTGTACTTGCAGTCACATGGTGTTTTAGTGGTTTGCAGAGATGAAACATAGCTATTATATTTCACTCACAAAAGCTGCACTTCAATACACATCATGATGTCCTAAACACTTGTGACAAGCATTTATTAATGCCTTCACTTTCTTTCCTGAGAGCCAGCTCTGGTTCTTTGCAAAATAACCCTTGAGACTTTGCACCAGCAATTTTGACATTATTTTTAACCATAATTTTATTTATAGATGAAAGACACACTCTGTGGTTAAAAACCCGTTACTCCTTGTCCTATCACTAAAGTGCCCAACAAATAGTCCCTCCCCAACATGCCTATAGACCCCCTTAAGATACTGAAAGGCTGCTATGAGGTCTCCACGCAGCCTTCTCTTCTCCAGGATGAACAGACACAACTTTCTCAGCCTATCTTCATATGGGAGGTGCTCCAGTCCCCTGATCATCCTCGTGGCCCTCCTCTGCACTTGTTCGAACAGTTCCATGCCCTCTTTATGTTGAGGACACCAGAACTGCACACAATACTCCAAGTGAAGTCTCACAAGAGCAGAGTAGAGGGGCAGGAGCACCTCCCTCGATCTGCTATTCATGCTCCTTTTGATGCAGACCAGGATACCGTTGGCTTTCTGGGCTGTGAGAGCACACTTAAGCCGGCTCATGCTCATTTTCTCATTGGCCAACACCCCGAAGTCCTTCTGTGCAGGGCTGCTCTGAATCTCTTCTCTGCCCAACCTGGAGCTGTGCCTGGGATTGCTTCGACCCAGGTGGAGGATCTTGCACTTGGCATGGTTTAGCTTCATCAGGTTGGCACTGGCCACCTCACAAGCATGTCAAGGTCCCTCTGGATGGCATTCCTTCCCTCCAACATATCAACCGAACCACACAGCTTGATGTCATCGGCAAACTTGCTGAGGGCGCACTCAATCCCACTGTCCTTGTCACCGACAAAGATGTTGAACAAGACCGGTCCCAACACCGATTCCTGAGGGTCACCACTCGTTACTTCCCTCAAAATAGTCCATAATCATACAGTGTGTACACTATTATTTGGCTACATACTCTATTTTCTCTAATTATCATATAAGGAATATTAACAGATACCTTAAATAATTTCAGCACCTTATTTTTGATCAACATCATCATGTTCTTGTATATAGTTTTGGTTTCCTTAATTTTAAAGATTTTCAGCACTCCCTAGGATTATTTTAATTTAGAGTCTCTAAAGTATGTTTCAAGCTTGCTTTTGCCCTTATTTTCTATCAAGGATGTTTTAAATGTATTAAAAACATAAAAGGCAAACATTTGCACTTATTTCTGAAATGATAGTAAAAGGTATCTTTTTACTTTTTTATTTGCATCTTCTTTACACAGTACGAGCAAGAAACACAAGCCCAAACCTAAAAATATTTTGTGAAATTTTAACTTTAAAGGTGGCTTAATCAGTAACAACCAAGAAAATACACACAGATCAAATAAAAGCTCAACCACTCAGGCACACATTGCAAGAAATCTAGAATCCACAATCACTGCACATCTTCAAGCAAAAAGTCAAAGTACAAAGTTCATAACAATATGTAAGGCTCACAGAATGACAATCACATTGCTTAAACCAAACTCCAAATCTACTTTCAAAGTTTTTTCCTTCACATTAAATTCATTATATGATCCTAGGATTCGGTGCTCAAAATACGTGGAAGAGTGATTAGAAGATATTAGCACTTAAAAAATCACTAAGATGGGAACCTAATTTTACTTCTGTAACCTTTCCACAGTTCATTTATAGAAAAACAGGTGATCTCCACTTTACAGCACTAAAAATAATACTAAGGCAACTGAGGAACTTACTTCCTGTTCAAGAATTTTGTGTTAGTAGATCAGGATAGATAATAACATGATGGATTCAAAGGATAATAGTTTTGAAAAAAATGCTGTATCTTTTTAATTATTGAATTTTACAGCAATTTAATGTTACTAATGTAATGATTAACAAAAAACTGAACAATATGGGATTTATAAATGTTTCATAAAAATCAGTCACATTACTGATGAAAAACTTGTGTTCTTCTGCTATACATATGTTCCAAAATGCTATACTACAAATTAAAATTTGCAATGGTTAGCTGCAATATGAGGCAAACTAGCTAGTTCTTAGTTCATTAGCTCTTCTTTCACACAAAATTAATCAAAATTTAAAGCTGTATATGTGAGCAGTTTAATAGTCTGATTACAGATCAGAAGTGTTTTTATTCTAATACATGAGTTTGAGTTTAAATCATATGTTTAATCATCTATTAATTTGCAGATTCATAAAAATATTCCATTTAACTCAAGCTAAGAGATATTTCTTCCATTACGCTTGTGTTAAGTGCTTCCACACATATGCATGCATATATGTGTAAATTTCTGTTGCCTTTCAAAAGCAAAAGCTTCATTTTTATATACTTATATTCCCCTAATCTGCTTTACAGGTTTCATGTGTCATCTCACATAAAAGTTTTACTGTATATTTGACTATATTTTCCAGTGAAGCACCACAAAGATGATTAAGGGAGTGGAAGATCTCATATATGAGGAAAGAGAGCTGGGACTGGTCAGCCTAGAGAAGAGCAGGCTCAGTGGGGATCTTATTAATGTATGCAAATACCTGAAGGTACAAAAAGGACTAAGCCAGGATCTTTTCAGTGATGTCCAGTGACACGACAAAAAACAATGAGTGCAGACTGAAACATGGAGGGTTCCTCCCAAACATTAGAGAGCACCTCTTTGTGACCAAGCACTAGCTCAGGTTGCCCAGGAAAGTTGTGGAGTCTCCATCGCTGGAGATGCTAAAAAGTTTTGCAGACATGGTCCTGGGTATCCTGTTCTGGGCAGTCCTGCTTGAGCAGGGAGGTTGAAGCAGGTGACCTCCAGAAACCCCTTCCAACCTTGACCGTTCTGTGATTCTGTGATTTGGTGATTCTGTGACATAATAAGTAACAAAGATTTGTTGCTTCAGTTTGGTCACCAATGTTTATTAACCGCTATACCAGATGTTAGAATACCTGAGGTTTCGTTTATAGCTTTTGGCCATCCCCATAGCTCTTCTGTAAAGCCTCTTCAAGCTTTCAGTGTCCATACTGAGCTGTTGATACCTGCCTAGATACATTAGTCCAGAAGTAATTTCATGAGTGCCAACAAAGTACAGAAATAATGGTGAACTATTACTTACGGAATTTTTTTGGCCAAAGCACTATACCATGATTTAGCTGATGATCCCCAATGAGTTGTAAGTCTTTCTCAGAGCTACTGCTTTCTGTCACAGAAGGCTTTGAAAAACAAAAAACTGCGGACTATTTTATTTCAGGAGGATCCTGATGCCAGAACATTAGGTGTGCCAAAGCAGTCAGCAGTATTTGTTTCTTCCTGTATGATGTATATATTGCTGGTTACACACATCTTAGAAAGGACTTTAGGCTGTTTGGTATCAGTGCTCTGACTTTTTTTTTATTGATCCTCCAGCTTTCACATCATGAGTGAATTGACCAGTATGCCATAGATGAAAGTGTTGAAGAACTCATGGACCGCAGAACTCAATTCAGTGAAACATTCACTCAGCAATGATTCCCCATCAATTTTTTATTAAAGAACATAATATATCTGACTGATACACACTGATTTGGAATGGTTTTTCTCCTTAGATGTAATTTGCAATACTGAGTTAAAATACCTTATAGATCCTTAACTGCATTACATCAACACTTTTAGCAACCAGGCTTACAGAGTTGTTTTTTTTTTTTTTTTGAAAGTTAGTTAGCTTAACAAGGTCTATTTCCAATAAATCTGTGCTTATTGGCATTAATTAAATTTTCTTAACTCTTAAAAAAAGTCACATCTATTATCTGCCATTCCAGTTGTCTACAATCAACACAAGACAGACAAGGATATAATTACTTGAGTCACTTTATTTCCTCTCTTTAAATACTGTCCTAGCATTAGTTTATTTTTGGTCCTGAGAGCTGTCCTACACCTGGGTCGGAGCAATCCCAGGCACAGCTACAGGTTGGGCAGGGAAGAGATTCAGAGCAGCCCTGCCCAGAAGGACTTCGGGGTGTTGATCAATGAGAAAATGAGCATGAGCCGGCAGTGTGCACTTGCAGCCCAGAAAGCCAACCGTATCCTGGTTTGCATCAAAAGAAGCGTGACCGGCAGGTCAAGGGAGGTGATCCTGCCCCTCTACTCTGCTCTTATGAGACCTCACTTGGAGTATTGTGTACAGTTCTGGTGCCCTCAACATAAAAAGGACATGGAACTGTTGGAACAAGTCCAAAGGAGGGCCATGAGAACGATCAGGGGACTGGAGCACCTCCCTTATGAAGATAGGATGAGAAAATTGGGGCTATTCAGCCTGGAGAAGAGAAGGCTGTGTGGAGACCTCATAGCAGCCTTCCAGTATCTGAAGGGGGGCCTATAGGGATGCTGGGGAGGGACTCTTCATGAGGGACTGTAGTAAGAGGACAAGGGGTAATGGGTTCAAACTTAAACAGGGGAAGTTTAGATTGGATATGAGGAAGAAATTTCTTTACTGTGAGGGTGGTGAGGCCCTGGAATGTGTTGCCCAGGGAAATTGTGAATGCTTCATCCCTGGCGGCGTTCAAGGCTGGGTTGGACATAACCTTGGGTGACATGGTTTAGTGTGAGGTGTCCCTACCCATGGGGGGGGGTTGGAACTAAATGATCTTAAGGTCCTTTCCTACCCTAACTATTCTATGATTTGTGGAGAGCTATTTGACTGTGAATGGCCATGTGAGCAATCCAGACAATTGCTTGACAATTGTAAGGTAGTGACCCACAGGCATTGAGGCCTCGCCTGAGGGTTACTAAAGTTCATGTACGTGCAGAAGCCTTGGGAAAAGTTAGCATGGAAAACTACTGAGAGAGATATGCAGAGAAGGAATGTTAACTGTAACCTTGAAGCATATGCTGTCATAGTTAACCAATCATTAAGCTGTTACTGAGTGAATCCTATTCTGTATTTAGCCGTGTGAACAATACATGTATCCAATTAGACTTGTGTGTGTTAATGATAGACAAGTAGAGTGCCTATATATACTGAGCTATCTGCGCAATAAACTTTGGCACAGCCTGATCATATTGGTCTGTGTGCTGTGTCCGGGACTTCTGCATCAACAATGATTCTATGATTCCACAACACACAGACAGTCCAGAAAGCTTAGCAGCTCAGATATGTTATAAAATTCAGATATTAAAATGCTCAACCTTAAAAAAAAGGTTGAATTTGTGATCTCATGTCTTTCTGAAAACGTTTGATCATGATCTTCACATTATGCAAGTACATTGCCTGGCTTTTTCTAAAAGCACAACAGAAACATTTATTCCAACATTTTCATGTACTAGCGCACATCAGTACTCTCGCCAGAATATTCTTTGAAACCCAAACATTCAAAAATTCATTTTTATAAATTCTCCTTAAATTCTGCATCTCCTTAAAAACAGAGAAAAGCTCCACTGGGTCAGATGAAAAGCCCATCTTGCCCAGTTGAGACAGTGACAAAAGGAAATGCTGTTTATGGAGAGAAAACAAACCTTTTTTTGAAGTTCATACCCTAATAACTCCTCTGGCATTTGTAGCTGCTGTATGAACAGTTCTGGAGGATATATTCTCTGCCAGGAATTAGTTGGGGGTTATGGGGTGTTACCTTTTTCTTCTTTTTTTTTCCACAGTTCAGAAATGGGTATAAAAACCTATCAACTCTCTTCTTTTATTATGTATTTGACTCTTCATGTTTTTATTTGTATGGATGCTTGCAACCTATATACCTTCCATTTAAATAAATAACAAAATCATCTTGTTCTTGACTGTGCCTTTTGGGTATCTCTTCAAAACCTCTCCATTACTCTTATTTTTCATAGCCAGGTGATCTTGTCACTGTTCCGAACAAGCTCTGTAATGCTACTGTCCTTTACACTAATACTCTCACTAGCTAGTTTGTGTTTTATTTTAAAGTATGAAGTCATCGTTTTTTTGTTAGGTGCTGGATTTTTTGATGTATGTTTTTAACTATCAGTGTAAAATCCCTAAAGAAAGTTCTTATTAAATCACTCACACATAGACAAGAAAACTTAAAATCCTTTATTCTATTTTCTTGAATAAGTCAGTATGTGCCTTCATGAGGATTTTAACACAAAAATGCTTAGACAAATTTTCCTCCAGCCACAGTGAACCATATTCAGAAGGCATACCAACAAAACAGCTAGAACCTTAGCTCTATGACTCCTCTATAAATGTTCTTCATGTGTCAAAAATTGTATCGCATCATACAATATTCATAATTTCAAAAAACAAAGCTTTTTAATTCATAATTGTTTTTAAAGAAATGCAAAGAAAGCATAACTGGAATTGTAACGGGGTAATGGGATTGTCCAAGCTCTAAGCCTAACATTATTGACACCAAAACATCCTTTAAATAACCTGCCAAAATACTATCAATGATGATAGTTTGATGATCAGCTTTGGTTTAAAAGCTGTGTTGTAAGGAATACGTACCGAAGACTGCCTTGCAAGTGCTTGGATATCATCCACATCTGCTCTGGTACTGCCCAGCACAGACTAACCTCTAGAAGGTGGCTCTAAATTTATGCTGCGTTTTCATAGCCCAGTGGGACACATATGAGAGCAATGGAGTCTGAGAACAGAGATATTGAAGTTATTGTTCCTTTCTCCAGCCACGCAATTTGTACTATAAATCAGGGAAAACACTGTAGCATGAATAAACATTTCAGACCCACACCAGCCAAAACTCCACTTGCAGATAGAGTTTATATGTTTGAAAGATGATGTTGGGTACTTCTCAGTCTGACAGTGATGTTACATACTCCAATGAGTGCATCCTTCCTTATAAGAGAATCAGTTTTGTCTTTGTTGCACAGAATTCTCAGCTATAGCAGCAAAATTTGTTTTAGAAAGGTTCATTCAGACTCTTGCAACAATACTCTTCCTTGAAAAAAAGATTGTGTGACCTCATAACAAATATAAGTCGATAAACTCATTTCTGGTTTCAGTGAAGCAATACCAAGACTTTCACTTGTATGCACACCATCAGATATATGTACATTACAGTACAGGGCACATTTTTTTCTAGATTGATAGATGTTCTTTTTGGACACTATCTTCTGTGAGTTCCCTTCTGCTTGGTGTGTTCTGACAGTTTTGTTTGGTTACACTATAGATACAAACGGTGTGGTTTTCCCCAGAAGTACAATACAGCCACTCAAAATCACCTCAGCTGCAAGTTATTCTTGAGTTTTTCCACACAGTAGTTTTGAGATAGGCCAGACAAGATCACTACAGACAGCTACCTCATAATAACTCTAAGCCTACCTTAACTCTGTGATCCTGTCCAGTGAGTCTTGCAGAGTCTATTTTTTCCATCTGAAAATGATAGAAAATAGCTACATCTATTTAGCACCTACAGGCACATGTTGTTCTTATGTATACTTTGGGATCATAACACCTTTTAAATACCACGCATGATAGCATACATTAGTCCTTCAAGATACTGTCCTACAGAGCAAAAGGAAAACTATGACATATTTACTTGTAAAAATCAATTCATTTCAATTCAGTTTTTTACCTAAAAGAAGCTAAAGACAGAACTTAATTCTGCTTTTAGCCACAAAACTAAATCAATGGAGTATCAAGTTTTGGAGGATAAATGCCACATAAAACAATGGATTTTACACGAGTGAAGTGTGGAATGGGTCAAAAAGCCATGGCTTCATGGTCACTACTGCTGAAAGTGCCCACTACTCAATTTCTGTCAAATCACTCAGAGTTCACAGTAGATTTATTCATGGAATCATTGAATCATAGAATGGGTAGAGTTGGAAAAGGCCTTAAAGATCATATAGTTCCAAGCCCCCTGCCACAGGCAGAGACACCTTCCACTACACCAGGTTGCTCAAAGCCACATCAAGCATGGCCTTGAACACTTCCAAGCATGGGGCAGCCACAGCTTCTCTAGGCGACCTGTTCCAGTGTCTCACCCCCCTCACAGTAAAGAATTTTTTCCTAATATCTGATCTAAATCTTCCCTCTGTCAGTTTAAAACCATTCCCCCTTGTCCCGTTGCTACATACCCTGGTAAAAAGTCCCTCTGGACTTTATTGTAAGGCCCCCTTTAAGCACTGGAAGGCTGCTCCAAGGTGTCTCCTGAGCCTTCTCTTCTCCAGGCTGAGCAAGCCTAACTCTGCCAGCCTGTCTCCATAGAAGAGGTGCTCCAGCTGTCTGATCATCTTTGTGGCCTCCTCTGGAATTGCTCAAGCAGGTCCATGTCCCTCTTGTGTTGGGGACCCCAGGGCTGAACACAGTACTGCAGGTGGTGTCTCATGACTGTGGAGTAGAAGGGCAGGATCACCTCCTTCAACCTGCTGATCAACCTCCCTTGGATTCAGCCCAGCATATAGTTGGCTTGCTGGGCTGCAAGAGCACACTTCTGGGTTCTGTTGAGCTTTTCATCAATCAGAAGCCCCATGTCCTTCTCCCCACGGCTACTCTACATCCATTCTCTCCAGCCTGTAGTGCTTGTTGTGCCCTGACCCATATGCAGAACCTTGCAACTGAACTTGTTGAACTTCATGACATTTGTGTTGGCACAATTCTTGAGCCTGTCCAGGTCCCTCTGGATGGTGTCCCTTCCCGCCAGTATGTTGATTGCACCACACAGCCTGGTGTTGTTGGCAAACTTGCACTTGAACCCACTGTCACTGACAAAGATGTTAACAGCACCAACCCCAATACCAGCCCCTGAGGAATACCACTTACCACTGATGGCAAGGGCATGAGACAGAAAGTACACATAGTACAAGCTTTGTGGCTTAATTGGTTAAACCATAAATATTTTTTTAACAAATCTGAACAAGAAGAATGAGTTTATGCTTCAGAGTTGTTTTTGTGTTACTGTCGTGGTTTAAGTCTATAAACTCACACAGTCGCTCTCTCACTCACTTCCCACTCTTTCTTCCCTCCGCTCCTGGAGGGATGGGAAGGAGAATCGAAAGAATGCAACTCCCACAGGTTGAGATAAGAACAGTTTAGTAACTAAGGTATAACACAAACCACTACTGCTACCACCAATAATAATAATGACAAGGCAAATACAAGGAAAAAGAATACAATTGCTCACCACCCGATATCAAGCCCAAGAAAGCAGTGCACCCCCCACCGTGCACCCCCACCACCCTCCCTGGTCTCTCCTCTCCATTTCTAAGTCCTGGACATGACGTGCTGTGGTATGGAATAATTTCTTTGGTTAGTCTGGGTCAGGTGCCCTGTCTCTGTTTCCCCCCGGCTTCCCCTCCTCCCTGGCAGAGCATGAGACTCACAAAGTCCTTGGCCAGCCTAAACATCACCAAGCAGTAACTGAAAACACTGGTGTTATCAGCACTGTTCCCAGGCCCAAAATCAAAAACACAGCGCTGCACCAGCTACCAAGAAGGAGAAAAATGACTGCTGCAACTGAACCCAGGACATTCCACTCCTTATTCCGTACCATTCACGTCATGTTCAGATCCCACATTTTCAATATACCATCACGTGTGTATATATACATCCAAACACACACACAGAGGGAGAGAGACCATCTCTTAGTGCGTGGACCAATCCCTGTAAAGCTGCTGAGTCCATCTGGTCCATGAAGTCGGACTCCATCTTTTGTAACAGTCTTTCAGAGCAGAAGACTGTGTGCAGTGTTCATACTCGTGAACAACCTGGGCAATAGTGTCCATTGCTAAGTCCACCCCTCGATCATGAGTCCATCTGTATGTTGCATCTCTGCCCTGATGGCCTGAAGTGTCATGGGCCCACCAGGCTTAAAATAATTCACCCACCCCTCCAGCAGTTTCTGCAGCTTGTCACTGGGGACTCCATACTGCTACCTTCCATCTCCAATGCCTCCAAAGCACTGGAGGGGCCCAGTGGACTAGATACTCGCCCATAGTGTCCCATCCACCCTGCCACTCATGACTGTCCATCCTTGGGGAAAATCTCTTGGTCACTGTACATGGCAGTCTAACCCCAGACAAGGCCCACACCCCACTCTGCTTAACTCTTGGGACCAGAGAAAATGGTCATGGGTAAAACACACTCTGTATGCATGCCAACATGCTGATCCCCACCAGAATCAGCAGGCAGGTCTCAAGGGTACTCAAAGGCCATTCAAACCCTTCAGAACTCTCAAATGAGGCTGCTGTACTTGTCACTGGGGCTGGTGTAGCTGCTATGCTTGCCGGCTCTCTCACCACCAGCTGCTCTTTGTCTGAGTCCAGATCTTCCTCCTCTGCCTTGCTGGGAAGTGCTGCGTGGTCTCCTGCATCTTCCCGGGGCTCGGGCTCGCAGGACTCTTCGGGCGGCTGCCGGGGAATGCTCTCAGCAGCTGCCGGGCTGGGCTCGCCGGCGGGGCTCCCCCCCTCTGCCGCCTCCTCCCGCTGCTCGGCAGCCGCGGGGCTCGGCTCCTGGTCCCCGGGGCCGCGCTCCCGGGCCGTTTCGGCCGTCGGCGGCTCCCGGAGCCGCCCCCCCTTGGCTCCCCACAGCCTCTCGAAGACAGAGGCGAGAATGAGGGCCAGGACGGTAAAGAGCAGCCGAGCTGCCAGGTACAAGTCCACGTCCACACCCACGTCCACATTTGCCCCCCCCGCTTCTGGAGCCCACCCGTGTCACAAGCCATTCCAATAAAGTACACTGAAACAAGAACCTTAACCCAAAACTCATATCTGAATGCTAAGATAACAAATACCAGCTGTAAGTAAGGTACAACAGACTGAAACCATGAAAACCAGAGCAACAACTTTGAAAGCCAATAAATCAGCATTGTGACGAGTGGCTATTAATCCTGTCGTTATCTCAACCCTTCACGCCCCACGTTGGGCGCCAAAAAGAACTGTCGTGGTTTAAGTCTATAAACTCACACAGTCGCTCTCTCACTCACTTCCCACTCTTTCTTCCCTCCGCTCCTGGAGGGATGGGAAGGAGAATCGAAAGAATGCAACTCCCACAGGTTGAGATAAGAACAGTTTAGTAACTAAGGTATAACACAAACCACTACTGCTACCACCAATAATAATAATAAGGTAAATACAAGGAAAGAATACAATAGCTCACCACCCAATATCAAGCCCAAGAAAGCAGTGCACCCCCCACCGTGCACCCCCACCACCCTCCCTGGTCTCTCCTCTCCATTTCTACGTCCTGGACATGATGTGCTGTGGTATGGAATAATTTCTTTGGTCAGTCTGGGTCAGGTGCCCTGTCTCTCCTTCCTCTCAGCTTCCCCTCCTCCCTGGCAGAGCATGAGACTCACAAAGTCCTTGGCCAGCCTAAACATCACCAAGCAGTAACTGAAAACACTGGTGTTACCAGCGCTGTTCCCAGGCCCAAAATCAAAAACACAGCGCTGCACCAGCTACCAAGAAGGAGAAAAATGACTGCTACGGCTGAACCCAGGACAGTTACATATCCAAAGTGCTTCTATTCCTGCAGTGCTATCTCAAATTGGAAAATAAAGCATCAGGTTTCTAGCTGTGCCTAGAAGCTCTGATGCTTGCCAAGGTTCACACCCTCAATAGGTTTTCCCTAGTGGCTCTCAAACAGATTAATCTCTATCATGCTATTATAGATATGCATAGGTAATATTTCTATAACTTTTCCCACAATGTAAATCCCCATGGGGGGGTTGGGGAGGGAAAGTAAGTCCAATCAAATGCAAGCATTAAAAGAAAGATTTTTTTATTACGTTTGCATCTGCATCTGAAGGGGGGCTATAAGGATGCTGGGGAGGGACTTTTCATTAGGGACTGTAGTGATAGGACAAGGGGTAAGAGGTTCAAACTTAAACAGGGGAAGATTAGACTGGATACCAGGAGTAAGTTCTTTACTGTATGGGTGGTGAGGCGCTGGAATGGGTTGCCCAGGGAAGTTGTGAATACTTCATCCCTGGCGGCATTCAAGGCCAGGTTGGACAGAGCCTTGGGTGACACGGTTTAGTGTGAGGTGTCCCTGCCCATGGCGGGCGGGTGGAACTAGATGATCTTATGGTCCTTTCCAACCCTAACTATTCTATGATTCTATGATTCTACATTATGGTCTCCTTGTATCACATGATCTCACATTAGCTCTCCTAAGGATCTTGGTATGCATACGACCAGCTTCAGATAATGACACTAAATACAAGATTGATTGAGAAAAGAGGGGAGAATAATGAACAGGAACTAACTTAGACCCAAGAGCATAAACAGCCGTGTCAATTTAGGCACAGATCTTACCCTAAGGCAGATAAAGTACAATTTTTCATATTTCTTTTTTTTCAAGACTTTTAAGGATTTTATGTTTGGATTGATATATATCTCCCCTTTGTTCCTATATCTGCTGATCCCAGTATCATGATACCCTGCCAATTAAAGTCTGTTCTCATTTGACCAGTCACATGAATTGTGGGTTCATATGCTGTGTTCATGCAGAGCTGATAGTATTCATTCAGTTAAGATAACTTAGACCTCCACCTCCAGCATGTGATATAGTTCGTGCTATAGTTCTATGCCAAAGAGAAAAGCCTTGCTGTTTGGTTTGGGTTTTTTCCCCCCAATTATCTTTCAACATACCATTTGAACGCTTATATATTTAAGTAAACTATTTACTTGTCTAGACACAATCATAAGATATTTCAGCAGTAGCTACATGTCCTGATATTATTTTAAAGGATCTTTGCCTCACATGGTTTTAATAGACAGGAAGTTCTTTTCATTTTAAAGGAAATGAGGCAATGAGGAAGGAAATGAAGAAAGAAATGAGGCAATGATTAAATTTAGGTGACTGTTAAAGAACAGAGTGAAGATCTCCAGCTGCACCTGTGCCTCCCAATTTTCATGTTTCACTGTGCTATCTGATATAGCACTTTTTCTACCCCAGCCTCCAGATTGATGTCATACTTTTTTCCCCCTCACAGTACTCCACAGCCTAAGGAAGGCTAACGATATCATAGGAAAATGAGATATGTAGCTATGTTTGTCTTCTTTGTTCAAGTTATTGAAAAATATAATAAGACCATATTTCTGAATGCCACCAGCCTATGCCAAAAGTTTCTTGATGAAATATACCCATGAGCACAACAGTACACCAAGAGTCCCAAAGAAACCTAGACTTGGATGAAACAAGGTGATAAATATACACTGAAATTTCATGAAAATTATTGATTCCATGTAGTTGCACATAGAAATCTTTTATAAGGTGTTTTGTTTGTATGGTGGCAAATTATACACAGTGCATTGAACTGAATAAAATCATGTTTGAATGAACTCTAATAAAGTGAAATGTCACTTTCTAAATTTGAATTAAAGTCTAGTTACTTAAATAAATCAGGCTGTGCAAATTGCAATTTTAATAATAATGAACCTTTCATTAGTGACGTTACGCTGGAGGGGAAAGACTTTTGACATGAGCGTGCACATGACGGTCCTGTCTTTGATTGATAAGTTAATGAATGCTGCTTAAAACTGTCCCCTCTCATTTTCACAGCTTAGAGATGTCTTAAAATTAACACCAGCTTCAAGCAATATGGAAAACATCAGTGATACACTTTTTTGTAGCCACCACATAAGAAATATATTGATCTGGTTATACAAATTAAAAACTAAATAAAATGAGACAGCAAATTTATCCCAAGGATATTACTTTTTTAACATTAAAAGATTCTTTTAGTTTCAAGATTTGGCTGGGGGGGTTTTACCCTTTTTTTTCTCATGTCAGGACAGATGTCATTTTACCTGTCCCAGTTTGTGCCTTTAAAAACTTGAAAGATCTTACACAGCTTGGAATATTTCAACTACAATGAACAGATCATGACTCTATTTGGTTTAGACTGTCCCTGACTTTCCAACATCTCAAGGCAACTCAGAGACTTGAAATATTTTTATTGACATGGAAGGGGTCTGGAGATGTAGTTATTTATATATTTATTGGTTTGCTTGTTTGCTTATTTATTTATTTTGAATCTAGAAAGAGTTGGGAGGGCTCAGACAAGATACTCACTGACTTGAAAGACTGCTATTTCAGCTTTGCATGTTATGGAATTGTTGTAAAAGACTGTTAGTTATTTTGCTCTTACTAACAGATATTCTATTTTGATGAGCAGTGTGCTGTTACCCATATTGCTTTCATTTCTAAAAGCTCCATACGGGACCATGCATTAATTAAGAGAACAGTACATTGCATGCATAATTCCTATTGGGTGAATTATTTGACACAGAGCATTTCTAGTGCTTTAACATAGTTTTGTTCTGTCTCTGTTACTGAAATACAATTTCTTATCCAAGATCACTTCACCAGAGGTAGGACTTTTCAAGGAACTATTTATTCTTAGCCAGAAAATACCACTTCAACTAAATAAAATTTTATTGGGAATATATGACAAAGCCATTATCTAAAAAGGTTTCTTGATTTAAAATGTTTTTTTCTGAATACAGTTAGCTACAGCAAAAGATCAAGGATTTGGGATCTGCTTTTAATGCTGCAAGAAAATTACTTGATGCAAACAACCTAAAAATATTTTGCAGTATTATCCAGTGATTGTGCATGCTTTTGTTTCCCAGCCTTCAGTACATGGTTCATAGAGGAAGAGACAGTTAAGCTTTTAATTCCACATGAGAAGACAACTTGAGTTCACCGGCTGCTAACTGAAACAGACATCTTTTCTCAGGGGAAAATGCCAGGGGCATTAAGTGAGCAACACTCACCACTCAGGTTTTAAGCTGTCAATCTGCTTTTTCTTAAACTCCCCTTGTTAGAGGTGTCTTAAGTAGATGTGCACACTAATTCACTAGAAAACTGACCATGCCTCAGCAGAAAATAATCAAATTATAATGACAGTCTTGCTGTTAAAAAACCTGGGCTTGTGCCCTATATGTTTTGGGTTTATAGCAAATGACCAATATACGTCTTTTACTTCAGAAAAGCTGTCTTTGCAAACTACATATGCCTTACTGTCTATGGTGTTCCCTTTTTAAAATGTACTTCTACTCAAGAACAGATTCAATCCATTCTTACAAGGTAAGAGGTTTGAATAATGGCACTGTGACTTTCTTCAAGTCAGAGGAGAAAATACAAGGGGCTTGACGATTCCAAGGGAAATTATGCAAGGTCACGGCCTAGAGAAAAAATGATATATTGGTCATCCTTGACCTTAAGTCTATCAGTTTTTCTGGATACTCTGTCCCTCAAAACAACAAAAGACCCTACTTCCACCATGACATGAGCAGTATAATTCCTACTAAAATTATTTAGAAGTATATAAACTAATAACTAATAAATAACTAATTATGCAGAATGATAGATAGCATCCAAGCTTACATGCATTCTGCAGGTTTCAGTTTTCAGTTGTGAGTGCTCATATCACATCAGAAAGGACAGAAAAAATAATTTTCTCAGAATCTCTTCCTGCATATTTAAAATATATAAATGGAATTAATTGAATTAATGTATAAAGAGCATTACCTCACTTCAGGAAGGTTGCTTCAGGATCATGGCCTGTAAGTTTTTTTCCAATGGGTAGCGAATAGTGTCACCAGCACAAGGAAATGTGCGAGTTACAAATAAGAACAGTGCAGGAGCATCATGTAACCAGACCATAAATATCTGGTGTAGTTTCTGAAGCAGTAACTTGATCTTTGAGGTGAAAGGAGAGAGAAGAAACACAACTCAGATTGTATGTATGGAATCACAGAATCAACTAGTCTGGAAAAGACCTTAAAGATCAAGTACAAACATTGAAAATGTAAATAAATTAATTTTAAATTACAACACACTGTCCTCATATGTTTCATTTCAGAACTGGCAGATTTGTGGTCATTTTTACTCAGAGAAATGAGCATCCGTCAGTTTCATTATTCCTCCTAGCAAACAGCTATTACAGAGATTAAACTTTTATTGTATCGTATTCTGCAATGAGGCGTGGAATAATTAGGAAATTTGGGATAATTGGGAATTAAATCTATATTAAAAATGCAGCATTGTCCACACATAAGAGAAAATGGACTTTCAGGGCCTCTCAGGGAGAGATGCAGCCACACCTGGTATGCCAGGAATGTGCACTCCACAGCTGTTCCCGTAACAGGCGGAGGATAAAGTGAGGTGGAGATTTCGAGGTTATGCTCTGTCCTAACTTCAGCAGATAAAACGGGAACTAGGTGGTACAAGAAACTGATAAGCTGCATACTTGCCACCCTGAGCCAGCGGCCTGTCATCTTGTTGACAAAATACCGTCCTAGTGTGAACTTTGCTTCATTATAAAACTAAAATACACACCCCTCTCCAGTGCGACCCCCCTCCAAAATAAGACCACCTCTCTCTGAGCATGCTCTCTGAATTTTTAGTCTCATATACCTTTAAATCGAGGCGAGAGAAATTTTCACCAATGGTAATAAAGGTATGTATGGCTAGAGTCACTCAAGCTCCACCTTGAAGGTAAAAATAATATAAAATAGCCCAAGAGAAAGGGGGATTTTAGGGAAGATACCATCGTGGACGAGTTAAGGAAGATAACATCAACCGACTCCTGGGACCGGTCGACGGGCTGGACCTCTCTTCCCCCCCCATAGGGACGCCTGTGGGTAAGACTCGCACTGTATCCAGTGCTTTCCTAGGGAAAACTTAGAATCTCTATAGAGTTATTCTTATTTGTCACCTGTATCTTTTAGAGCTAAGCTGTGTCAACTTTATCAAGCGCTTGTATTCATGTAACTATTATATGCACGTGCTTTTGCAGACAGTATTTATCACCGGCAATCCATAAGAACCTGTACCTGTTGCACCAATAAATTTAGTTAATAAGTCATACTGTTTTGATATCTAATTGTCACTATCGGTAAATCCAGACCATTAGAGGTTCGATATAAGCGAACGCGGTCGGATTAGCCTCCGGACCATTAGAGGTTCGATATAAGCGGACGCAGTCGGGTTGAAATCCAGACCATTAGAAGTTCGATATAAGCGAACGCGGTCGGATTGGCTCCCAGACCAGTAGAGGTTCGATATAAGCGAACGCGGTCGGACCGATAGCAGCATATCCAAAAGTAAAACAAGGGGTTTGTTTCCCCCCACACACTCTTTAACGCAACATGAGGCAAATGTGAAGTGTCAGCAGGATTACTCGAAAGGGAAAAGGCAAAGAATCCCAAACAATCAGATGACCATACTGTCGTGATTTAAGCTCAGCCATAAATCAGCCACACAGTTAGCTCGCTTACTCCTCCCGCCCCCCACTTTTCTTCCCCACCCCCGCTCCTGGGGGAATGGGGAGGAGAATCAAAAGAATGTAACTCCCAGGGGTTGAGATAAGAACAACCCAGTAACTAAGGTATAACACAAACCACTGCTGCTACCAGCAATAATAATAATGATAAGGGAAATAAAAAGGTAAGAGAATACAACCGCTTACCACCCGTTGACTGATACCCAGCCCAACCGATCAGTGTTCTAACCCTTCCGGGTGGCTGCCCCCAATTTCTATACTGGGCATGACGTACTCTGGTATGGAATACCTCTTTGGTTAGCTTGGGTGAGGTGTCCTGTCTCTGCTTCCTCACGGCTTCCCTTCCTCCCTGGCAGAGCATGAGACTCAGAAAATCGTCGGTCAGACTAAACATTACTGAGCAGCAACTAAAAACATCGGTGTTATCAGTGCTGTTCCCAGGCCAAAAGTCAAAACCACAGCACTGCACCAGCTACTTAGAAGGAGACAAAAAGACTGCTACTGGTGAACCCAAGACACCATACCTTCTAGATAAAGACAACCTGTCAGTGTGATTATTCAGTACTTTTCCTGCATGGTGGAAGAAGCCAGGTCTCAACACCCTGAGCACATGTCACAACTAAAGCAAATGCAAAGTGTGTGAAGCGTGTTTGAAATTCTTTCTCCTTCCTTGTTTTTCCAAATATTATCTAATTATTTTATTCTGTTAAAAGAGCCCGATATGTAAATGAAACTTTCTAAGAAGCCAAAACTTTTAAAAATACGTAATCCCATTCCTATACTCATTTTAGTATTTAATCAAGAACAAAACAAGAGTGAAGACTTTTTCATCTCTGCATAGGTTCGAAATGTAAAAAAAATATAAAAATAAAATCACAACTATTTTTTTAACTCCTTTAAAAGATTAGACCATCAATGATTTTTTAAGATTCCTGAATAGACCAAAGAAATACATTCACTATGGTATGGAAATATTTTCTTTCTGACAGTCAATTCAAAAACTTGAATGACTGCTAAAATAATTTTAATTAAATTAAAAATTTAATCCCTTATCAGAAATAAAGAAAAAGAGTGGAGAAAATAATTATCAATTAATCACATATATTTTTATTTTCTTTAAAAGACCTGGTTTTGACTAATTTCTTTAGACAGAGAGAGTTTTTTATAATAGTGGAAAAGAAAGCTAAAGTATATAGAATATAAAGCATTGAGTCCAACTTGGTTTGCATCCTCAGCTAAAGTCAGGACAAGTTAAACCAATGTTCTTCAGATAGTTCAGTTAAATTTTGTTTGTCTGCATGGATGGAGACTCATGGTACAGATCCTGATGACTAAGGTAAAGGTTGCAAGCCATGCATTTAACTGATTTTTTTGTTAATTACTGCATTTCCCCTCTTGTTAATCTCAGTGTTAGCAGACACAAAGCTGGAAAATGTTGCAAAATAACTCAGTGACTCATTTTTACAATTTTTTTTTTATGGGAATGAGCCAGGGCCTCACTTGAATTTTTATATACTTACCATACAATCATAGAATTATTAGAGTTGAAAATGACCTTAAGGTCATCTAGTTCCAACCACCTTGCCGTGGGCAGGGATCCGTCACACTGCACCATGCTGGTCAAAGCCCCATCCAACCTGTCCTAGAACACTGCCAGGGATGGAGTATTTACAACTTCCTTGGGCAACCTATTCCAGTGCCTCACCACCCTCACAGTAAAGAACTTCTTCCTTATATCTAACCTGAACTTCCTCTGTTTAAACTTCAACCCATTACCCCCTGTCCTACCCCTACAGTAGGTGACAAAGGGTCCCTCTCCAGCATCCTTGTAGGCCCCCTTCAGATACATCTGTTAGAATCAGTATTCAACAACTTTTAAAACAAAACCCGGGAAACTAGGTTCATGGAACATAGTAAACAAAACCAAAATAAAATATCTCCTCTGACCTGCTCTTTTCATGAAATTCCCCTCCCTCAAGAGAACTTTATTTCTTGGAAATAATGTCTGCTTCAATTGAGAAAACATTAAAACAAATGAAGCATCCGCGCTGGTGACAATCAAACTTCAGAGTCCAAGGTTACATTAACATTTCCTAAAGTTCTGACTTTTCATACGTGTAGTGTATGTTGTTCATAGGATCCTGGCATTATTCTTTTCCTGTGCACCACTCATTTCACACAAAGACACCCTCTACACTCTGTTACAGAGTGGTTGTGGTAGTGAGTGTCTATAATCTCACTCAGTCTTTGGGAAGTACTTAAGACAGGAACTTGCTTTTGTCATCGCTTTGTTCTGATGTTTTGGAAAGGGTGCACAGCCCAGTCACTGTCCACTACTATATAGCAAGGGCTTCTCCAATAAATCAAAGCTCTCTCATTTATTTTACAAGTGTTAATAGAAGAGTCTTTGGTACTGAATAACCTTTTTTCCATTAACTTCAGCACTAATGTGCAAACAAGCAACACAGCACAGGCAAAAATACTGCACATTGCTCAGTTAAAAAGAAAATGCTCCCATATTATGCAATTGTTCCTGCATTGAAATAGTCTCAATTTCTTTCTTTCTCCTCTATTGGATCACATTATAAAAACATTTTTACAGTTTAGCCAGATTTTTTTTTTTTTGCTTCATTACATTAGCTTTTTCTTTTCCCTCAATTCTGCAGTGAGCAGACTGCATGCACACACACATACACACACACCCTTTCTCAGTCTCTCTGCTTTTAGCAATAATTTGCACATAATGGAACAGTCAGAGGGGGGGTTGATCAATGACCTCTGTCTCAGAGATGCTGTTCCAAGGGAAACACATCTGCCAACATAAAGTATTGGAGCAATCATAGCTCAGTGAGCGCTGTAATAAGCAACTGTTACACTGGAGCCATCAGTCATGTTCAGTTACAGACCTGAAAGGATATGGCACCTCAGGGAGCAATGTCCTTCCATAAATTTGGGCAGCAATGAAGAATGATTTGCAATCGAGTAATAAAAGGCCTAAAAAAGGTCCACCATGCATACTAACATCCAATACAGCTGACAAAGGAAATAAAAAACCTTGGCATTGTTTGCTCGTTATGTAAACTACACAGCTGTCCAAGCAATCAAGATATGATTTTGGGAATTCTCTCATAAAAATTTGCTAACAGCGCTTCCACTTGTGAAAGTGACATTCTTCTTTATCAGTAAAGTGCATTTCATTAAGGTAATGCAATTTCATCTAGCTTAATAGTAGGAATTGCTTAACCTTATGGCAAGAGTACGTAAACAACATAAAATTAATGACACTCTGTGCATTGTGGGAATAGATCTGCATTAGTGACACCATTGATCAAGTAACAGGGAAACTAACATGCACTTCCAATTGTTGGGACTCTTGGGATTTCTTTTCACTATCTGCAAAGTCATATTTCTGGTCTTCTGGTTGCAAAACCGCAAGAAAAGATAAAATGCACAGTAAGGTTTGCAATTTTTCAGTCCTAACACTAATGAAAAATACATAATAAAAAGGGTATAGGTCTGAGAGGATCTATCTTCACAGGCAGACTAAAAATATAAATGAAAGAGAGGAGACATGCAAGAGTCATTTAGAAGTGGTGATTCACTTTAAATGTGCAAACCCCCCTAATTCAAGAGGGTTTTTTCTTCCATTTCCTCAGATAAGAAAATTTGTAAGTGCTACAGCCACCACTTCATGTTCTGCTATTTTTATGGATCCATCTACAGGAATGCTTATTCTATTTTATGTGCTGTACCTCCACAATTAATGCTATCGCTGTGTGTTGTTAGGCAGCATTACAGACAGGATGATTCTCCAGTATGTGAGATTATTAACATGCCAAAGTTAAGAAAAATACAAAGGGGATCTAAAGTCACATCTACTTCCAGCGTAATCGTCGGTGTTTTGTACTTCTTTTCTCCAGTGATGATCATTACGGACACATACAACTGTGCGAGCATACCAAAAAACCCTGTTATGGGTAGTTTGATCCTTTTTTTGTAAGGATATGCTTTTCTCTGGGTCCTCCTGATAACCAAGATTGAGAAATCTATGACTTCTTAGACAGGCATAGTGACTTCTTAAAATGCCTCACAGGCCAGCACAAACATGTTCAACCATAGCAGCAGCCTCTGTTAATGCAGTAGAGTCTTGATTGATACTATTTAGACACAACACTAAAGATCTGTTTTCAGCTCCTCTTTGTTCCAAAGGAACTACTTAATAAAACTTATCTGAAACGTGCTTTTTTTATTAATTTTAGTACTAGAAGTATAAACAAGAAACCCATCATAGAGATGATGGAAAGTAGGGAGGTGGGGAACGCTTCAGCAGTGATCAGCAAGTCACCTCTGTCAAGGAACACTACTTGCTGAGGCTTTAATTTTGGTTTGTCTTGCCCTTTTTCAGTTTATTTCTTATTTAAAGCTCTTAATTTAAAAGGTAAAAACTAATTCTGTCTTTTTCTTCCAGACAATGGATGTAAATGAAATTATTACCTGTAAATTTCCTTCATTTAAATAACTTCATGATAGAAAAAGTGTCTTAGGCTGCAGAGATTCCTACTAAAACAAAATACACATAGTAGACAGGCTGAAGAAAAAAATACTATTGGTCTCAAATCTCCTTGGGCAACATGAACCCAAGGTGTTACTTGAAACAACAGTGGGTTTCACTTTGTTCAAAACATCCTTTTAATATCAAAATCATTCTCAATGGGAAAAGATTCAAAGCTATGAAAACAAGAGCCAGGCAACTAGACTGAAATGAAATTTTACCAGAAATCTGGAGGCTCCTTATATAGAGGTAGGGTGGAAAGTCCAACAAAAGGCAAATTCCTTTTACTTAAGAGGTGCCGGGATGCCATTATAGATGGCAGGCCAGACACATTGCTGGATTAACGAGGGCAGGGTAGAACAAGCATTATAATCTCAATCCTAAAAAGCCTAAATTGGTATCATTCCTAAACCCATTAACAGGACAACTTCCAGGCAGAGAACAAGCAGGTCTCTGCATGGATGATCTCTAAACCAAGTAAGAAGGGGTTTAAGATGCAATATGTAAGTCCCTAAGGGCATTTTAGCCTTAACCAGTTTACTTCATGTCACAATAGGACTCCAGGATACTGTAAGTAGTTAACAGGGTTCATTTATGACAGGGGAACTAACCCCAAGCAATGCTAAACAACTCCCGCAGGTTTTTGGAAGTCTGAGACTTAGACATGCAAAATAAGTCTTTCTACAATTACTCAAAGATACTTTTTTTTCCCCTTTATTGCAAGTCAGGCTGCAGCAAGTCCAGGAAAGTTAGGCAAAGATCCCATTACCTCTATTTGTTATTTTCCATCATGAAGTTCTCTGCAGAGGGGAAAAATACATTTCAGAATAAGTCTGGACAAGAGATTACTGTTTCTTTCACGAATTAGTCACCTATTATTTGAGAAAGGAAATAAGCCTGACAGTGGGCATTACAGGTAGTGCCAAACAGTCTCCCAAAACTGCTAGTTTCTGGGGTCAGTCCTGGAGATATTGTTCATTTCTAAATATGAAACCACTATATTGTTTTACAGTTTTTCCAGTTATAGCTCCCGGGGCTTACAAAAAGCACCAATATACCAAAGACAAGATGGGGGGGGGGGGGGGGGACACCCAAAAAAAAACACATGGGTTTGACATTTCTGAAGTTTTCCTGGAAAGGATTACTAAACCAGCGGAGGGCCACCATGTCATAGTTCCTTGAACACTTTGGTTTCATTAATCCCATTCTTCTATGATTCTGACTCAAAAGCTCTTCTGTGTGCCTGTGGTTCTCCAGTTTCTGCAGGATTGTTTATTGCTCTTATATAGTGAAGCATCTTTTTCTCTTCTGAGAAGACCCACCAATACAGACCTCATTCATTCTCATCATTGGATGAACACAGTACATTTGAGAGAAGGGAATGTAGATCTGAACGCTTTGTTTTCTGCTTTTTTTAGATTTATTTGAAACACGTAACTGTTTTCATCGTTTCATCCTTTTTACTCATACCTTTTTTTGTGCCCATAACACAGGGTTCTGATTTCTGTGGATAGTCCTTCTTATTTCCCCTCCTTGTTTCCCTCTCAAACATCTCTTAGTAGAAGTCAATACTGCTGTCATTTTGTAAGCGACGACAAATGGTCCCCTTTGCACTGGCTGACTTTTTGCAGCCTAAAGGACAATACAGCTCACATAATACAAACGATGACGTGTTCTGAATCACAGCTAGCACACTGGCCAAAACCAAGTAACCTATTCTCTTTTATGTTTGACAAAACAGAAACGCCTAAACAGAGAACTTCATTAAAGAGCATATGACCAACATATAACCCTCTCTGACTTTCAGGCACTCACAGTAAATTGCACCATTTGAAAATACAGCTGAGACTTTTAAAGAGTTCTCACCAACAATCATGTATTTCATGTCATAATGAAAGCTTTAATTAGACTCTCACTTATCTCAGTGACAAAGCAGCTTCTACACTAGCTTCAAAACCAAGTGTCCTGGGTTCAGCAGTAGCAGTCATTTTTTCTCCTCCTTGGTAGCTGATGCAGCGCTGTGTTTTTGATTTTGGGCCTGGGAACAGTGCTGATAACACCAGTGTTTTCAGTTACTGCTTGGTGATGTTTAGTCTGACCGACGATTTTCTGAGTCTCATGCTCTGCCAGGGAGGAGGGGAAGCCAGGAGGAAGCAGAGACAGGGCACCTGACCCAGACTAACCAAAGAGGTATTCCATACCACAGCACATCATGCCTGGTATATAAACTGAGGGAAGTTACCCGGAAGGGTTAGATCACTTCTGGGTCAGGCTGGGTATCAGTCAGTGGGCAGTGAGCGATTGTATTATATTCCCTTGTTATTTCCCTTATCATTATTATTATTGGTGGTAGCAGCAGTGGTTTGTGTTATACCTTAGTTACTGGGCTGTTCTTATCTCAACCCCTGGGAGTTACATTCTTTCGATTCTCCTGACCATCGCTCTGGTATCCAGGGGGAGGAAAGGGGAGGAGTGAGAGAGAGGCTGCATGGCTGACTGAGCTGAAACCACAACAAAAACACATAGAGATAATTAAGTTTATTGTCCTGATGGATAACATTTAGAGGAGCTCCCGCGTAATGGAAGATGCTCAAATTTCCTGTATGCTGAATATATGCTTTACATGAGATAGTGATTAAGCAAGGTTTTGTTATTCTAAAATGTTTGATAGAATAGATCTTAGAGCCGCTGAAGACCTGGCCCTTCTGCCTTGTCCAGGAGAACCTATAAATTAGTCATGCCCTAAACTTACAGTACCTTATCTCTGGCATTCATTTCATTTGAATTTAAGACCAATAAGGGCTTATAATTAAATATACTCTAAAGATCTTTCTTTAATAATTCTGACACTTTGATTTCATTCAAAACAGGAGACAGCCTCTATTCAATCTCATCTCCCCACAACCACAGCCACACTCCTGGTCTGCTTTAAAATATTTTATGAGAAGGTATAAAAGTGTTTACTTGCCTATGATTTACTAGCCACTGTTGTCTAGAAAAGCTATTGTTCATTCCAACTGACTTCATAACTGGATATGCATTGACAGCCAATACCTATTCTTTCATAAGCATTCTCTGACTATTGAATTACTATTGAGCTGCAATTAAAAGCTTTCTCTCCCTTTCCCCAAACAATTGTTATTTGCTAGATAATTTGGGCCAGACTCAGCAAACTTGAAGGTTTCAGTAGGAAAAAAAAAAAAAAATAGAAGCAAGCAATGTTTTGGCATTAATTTTTGTCTTTCAAATGTCAAGGTTCAGTGAAAAAAAAGCCACAATTAATGCATCAGAGAGGTCTGCCAGGCTTTTATATCATTACAGGATTTTTCAGCTATAAAGAAACATATTGAATCTTTAGAGCACAGCCCATTCTTCACTGCTTCAGTTGTCTTCTTTTGTTTACAAGTCGCTGCCATCCTTCTCTGTGAATTGAATGCTAAACTGTCTCTGGAGAGACGTTATGTTGCCTACAGAATGCCTCAGCAGATGGTGCTTCCTATTGCAACAGAAGGCTGTGATTACACCTGAACTCTTCAAGAACTCTAACTTAAACAGAAAAACAAGATAGATGGAAGTCTTAAAGCTCTATCCTTTTCCACTTCTGTTCTCCCACATTCAGAAAAAAAAATTAAAAATAAAAAAAGAAAATCTGGTTTTGGAAACTGTTAATACGTTACCAGAATAGTTTGTCCCAACCTCCATTTCTGATACTGGGTCATTCCATATCTTGTTACAGCACCATTCATTATAGTTATAAAATAGAATAAACCTCCTCCAGGAAGAGTCCATAAACACAAAATGAAACACCACAAACACCAGCTGGATTCAAAGGTTCAATGTTCTACAGCAGTTCGCCACTGAATGTGAAATGGGCCCTTTTACAGAAGATCAATGAAGTCCTTCTAGCAGCATTCACTCCATCTATTTCACCGACCTATTGGTTTCTGTAAAATGTAAGAAACTCTTAGAGGTAATTTTAGGACCCCAGAGTTGAAAACCAGCAACCATAACAGTATCAGAAGCAGTTGAATATGTATGCATTCCCTCAATAATTACCAGATAGATATTTATCATTGAAAGGCAACCATCTGGAATAACTAATTCCTGTAAATTAGTTTCCATTGTCTTTATATCCCAGACACTTTTCTGCAGTTTCTATAGACAGCCTACAGAGTTCGTATGGACAAGACAGGACAGAACTCTCTGCATTTCTTAGTCCAACAAATGAATGCCTTATATCTGGCAGAAAAAGGATGTTGTCAGTTTCATGGTTGCATTAGGCTCTGCCAGCCTCTCCCATTGCTATTTTGAGCTTTTATGGTCTAAGACCTTTCAGCCCTCAACTAGCTTCCCATCATACAGATGAGAATAGGTCTAGGTCCTTCTCTTACAAGGAGTTCAATTGCTTCCTCCACTAAGTGATTATTTCATCTCTATCAGAGTTTATGCTAAAAAAGTGAAGTAGCCACATTTTTCACAACGGGTATAGGGTGCTACAGCTACATGATCTGACCACATCTTAGTTCACTGAAGCTGAAAAGGCTTCATTCATTAAGTTCTCATAGTTTCATCACAGTGTTCCCACCACAAATGGTTTCCCGTCACAGAAATCCTTCCCAGATTAAACCAAATATGGAATTAAACTACAGTCTGGGTTTCGCAATTTTTTTCAGCTTCTCACCTTTCATACAGAGGATTCATCAGTTTCATTGTAAACCCTGACAAAATAAAGTCATTTCTGTTTTCAGTGAGATTTCAAAAGTCTCTCAATACAAAAATATTATGAAAGTTACTAGTTAAAAAACAAACAAACAAACGAAAACTTCTTCAGAATCTTGCAGGTTTCAAAGCTTATTGGTTTCTTACAACTTTTTTTTATGTAGGCATGTTTCCTTCAAAAAGTTGTGACAGATCTGAATAGCAGAAGACAATTATCAAGTTCATTTCTTGAAATGAGGGCGAAGACCACTTACCTTATCAGGAGATTGCCAGTAAGAAATTCCTCTTCATGGCTTCCCCTGCTTTTTCAGAATACATCTATACAGTGCAACAGACAGATATGTCAGAGACATGAGCTGGTTCACACCAGCTTATCAAACTCTAACCATACTAACCCACATGGTTCTCCTGCTTCCACACAATGCCTTGCTTCTGGTCTCTGCACCCACATTCCTTCCTGCTCCTCTCTGTAGGTACCCTCTCTCGCCACCTGCCAAACTCAGCTGCAGACCAACACAGCCCAAGGGACAAGGGTGTGCTCAGGCCCTTCTGTTCAGCATCGCATTTCTTACTAACTCAAGTATCTGGCTGGTACACCATTTCTTACAGCTCACAGATAATGCGTACTGACTGATCATTTAACAAGTAGCGTAGCACTTGGTCAGTACTTAGCATGAGCCTACTCAGCAGCTAAAACAAGGCCTCTAAAGAAAGTGTGGGGAAGTAATTGAAACTCAGTTCAAATAATTTTTCATTTTAAAAGCAATGCTAATTCTGGTTTTAGTTAATAGATTAATTTCTTTTAGGTGTCAGTGTTGGGATAGACCTGCTTCACTACCTGAGGACTTAAGCATGGCAAGTATGGGAACCCAACAGGGCTAGCATTTTTGTTAGAACACAGAAATGAGAAATTAACTCCCAATGATCAGATCAAGTGTCACTATGGGGAGTGATGAACATTTAAACACATGAGAACAGATGACAACATTTTAACCCACACTAATTAGACAGGGTCAAAACCTGATGGTCATCTCGGATTCCTCTACTTCTTTATCTTTTTCCTGTACATCTAGCAAACCTTCTCAGCTATGATGTTTTAAAAACCTCTTCACCGGTCATCCTCCCACTGTGGCAGAATAAAAAATGTGAGTCAGTTCAGTTTCTTCTGCCATCAGTAAAATAATATATTGCACAATTCTGTAAATGTCCTACCTCACACAATTCATGCCCTTCTATGTTTCCTTCACTGCTCTTCAGTCTTGATGTCTGCTCATCCAGTTATATGATTTCATCTTCCTCATATTTGCTGATGGTTTTCCTACAGTTGCTTATATGTTGGTGCCGGTTAAGTAATTTCTTCTATCATATATGCCTAGTTTTCCTCTCTTCTGTCCCTCAGAAAGAAAGCTCTGTCCCTAAGCTATCAATTCAGGTAAACTTCTGTATTAAATTTTCTATTTACCAACACAATGAAACAAAACCAAACCAACCAACCAAACAACAGCAAACCCCAAACCTACTACCTAATGGGAGAAAAAGAACAAGTAGATAGAAAAATTAACAAATGCTTAGTCACTGTCACCTGCATCTTTACCCTTCTTTTTTGCTGATAAAAATAGGTGGCTCAGTGGCTGCATAAAACATATGATATGTTGCCTTTTTTAAATGGAAAAAGTAAGTCTCAAACTCAAGCACACTAAAAAGAGCCCCGTGCTCTCAGACATCACTCCAAATACAGTCTAGGTTCTTTTTGCACATTTAAACTGTTGCAAATCAGGCAGGACAGCTTCAGCAAGCCAATAATCTACACCTAGAGCAATATTATTTTTTCACCCTGGTAACAGTGCATAGTCACAGCTTACTTGTCTTGAATACCAGACAAGCTCATTTCCTTCTTTCCCCTAAGACTAGTTGTGAAATCTACCCTATCATTTAAAGTCCAGTCTTCATTTTCACACATCTTTCCTAGTACAATGGAAAATAATTGTTCCAGAGGCTCTCCCTAGCTTTGTGGAAGAAATCTGAGGCCCCACCCCAAGAATAATGCCACTGTTGCCATCAGCACAACTGTCACCGTCACTATTTTTTTTTCTGAAATGTTTATGTTTTTTTAGGACAGAGCTTTATGTTTCTTAGAAAATCAGCTTAAATATCTCCAGATCCATATATATACCCTAACATGTTCACCAGATCTACAAACTAATGCTTACTGGAATCTCTGAAGGAGTTGCTGAGGGGCAATAATCCCCTGCGTATTTTTGCTTAACAATGAGTCATCTCAGATATTGCCAAAATGTTTCCAAACTTACCAGATACAATTTTTCACAGTTTTGGTTTGGAATGATCATGAAGTGGACATAAACAGACTGGACTAAGCAGCTGCTAAACACACAGTCCTTTGTGGTGATATTTGGAAAGAGCAATACATTCAAGCAGTAAAACTCATTTGCCGGATACATGCAAAGATGGATCAAGCATCAATAGCTCTTCCTGAAGAGGTTTAGAAGCACTTTTTAAAAGGTAAGCAAAAAGATTTTCACAAATAGTACATTCTAATAGTAGTGGAAATAACCTATTTCACTGAAACCTCAAAATTCATCGTATCTGCTGCTATTCATCGTGTTCCTCATTTGAGGAGTAATTATGTGACACCCATTAGAGAAGCTGTTATCTTCCAGACCTCTGTGTCTACGTCCTCACACCTACCTTCTCATGCATGTTGACACTGTAGATACACTTCTCAGATGGGTAGTGAAGGAAAAAAGTCAGAAGGCCTGTAGTTTCAAAGGAATTGCATACATAAATATTACTGAGAAACTGGTTAAAAGAAGCTTACACAAAATTGACATGAAGTCAATGGCTAATGACAGTAGAAAAATGCTCTTAGTTCCAAATCTTTTTTCTAACGAAAAGTTGTTTCTTACCTCTCATTTTACTAGGACACTGTGCATGATCATCAGGAAAGAGATGAGTCGACCTTTAATATCAGACATGACAAGGGAGTTGTATTTCCGTCCAAATACCCACAGGTTTTCTGAGTCAAAGTTTAGCGCTTCATGTACTGCAGCATGAACTCTAGCCAGAATTAAGATGATAACATAGAAGAAATAAGTCTAAGATCTCCCTTTTTACTCCATCTAAGGGACTTCTGAAGAGTGTCTGGTAGCAGCCAGTGTCAGGAAGGTCCACTGTCTCTACCTGAATGAAATAAAATATTCCACTGCTCTCCAAGACATCACTAAATCTGATATAATCAACATGCTTATCAAATTTCATAGCATGTTTACTAAGCTACAAGAAGGATGCTTTAAAAAATAAGGCTCATGTAAGAAAAAAATCATATTGTTACCAGTTCAAGCTAATTTAAACCTACCAAATCTTATTCATAGAACTTGTGGCTGACGTTTCACAACAAAATTCTAATATGAAATACTAAGGGTTTGTGGTTTTCTCCCTCCAATTAATGCTTAAGTTGAGAAAATAACATACAATTAACAACAACAAAAAAGTGGTCTATAATAGGATACATATGCCTGTAGTTGAAAGTTTGCTGAGATTTCAATAATTTTTAAATTTAATTTGGTTTTAAAGTGTTTCTTCCCAAGACACTTCAGCAGGAATTCTTACACATAACAGTGACCTAGGCTGGCAAGAAATATGCATACTTATTGCATCTTTAAGAAAGTTGCTATCTGCTCGGCTGACTTTACTACTACTTTGAAGAAACAAACTCATCTAACAGAATTCAAGTGCTGGAAAAAAGAAAGAGAAGTGTTAGGAAAGTTATCAGATTGATGATTGACAGGCTAGTTAATCATTGCTATTTTGTCTATGTAACATGAAATTTGAGCACTGTGATGTAGGAGATCCAGAGGAAGGATGGGATTTTAAAACCACTGACTGATCTTCCATCTTTTTTTCCAACTGTATTGTTGGACTAGCAGATTCGAGTCATTATGTAAACCTGTACAGTAAATTTATTTGCAGCTTTTCCAGAAGCAGTATAACAGCTTTCAGTCAGTTCTCCACAAGAAGTTGAATTTACACCTGCAAACTAAGCTCTATTTATGCAAAAAATCAAAGTTAATTTTAAAAACAGAGTACATGTAAAGTACATAAAGACAGAAAATGTCTTTTTTTTCTTTTTTTTTTTTTTTTAGTAGGTTTGAACAGGATTGAGATGCTGGGTTTCTCTAGTGTGAGGTAAAAGAGCAAGATTTTAATATAAGAAGCAAGAGTTCCAGAACTCAGAATCATTGTATTTCCCCTTTAGAGTCAAGAGGAGATATGGAGGACATTGTGTGCTTAAATTTACACAGAAATATGCAGGCAATTACCCTGGATTCCTAAGTCAAACTGCTTTCCATTAGTGCTACATATTTTAAAACTTTGTAATGAAATTTTCACAAGCTTCATTGTACAACTCCTTGTCTACCCCAGAAAAAACTTTCAGCCAATAATTATTGATCATAGAATCATAGAATAGTTAGGGTTGGAAAGGACCTTAAGATCCTCTAGCTCCAACCCCCCTGCCATGGGCAGGGATCAATCATGATAACTAACCAACTCTCTCTCTCTTTGGAATCTGGTCAGAACATCAGTAACACTATGTAAACAGCACATTAGACACACAGATAGACACTGAAAATTTATAAAAAGGATCTTTACCAACTTGACTGTTTAGATGTGAAATTATTACAATGCTATCTAGAAACGGTTCTCATTTAATAGCAGCTTTCAGATTGTTAAGCTATGAAGTATTAAGCTACATCTGCAGGGTTCAAACACTGGGTTTTGCAATGAATGTACTTCAGGATTATTGTGGATATCAGCATGTACTCAAACTTCTGCATGCTTTTCTGTCTTACAAGGTGTTTAGTATTTGACTGAAGAACATTAGAAATTCTAAACAGATATGACAAGGATTAAATATAGTCTTTATTGATATGTAATAGAATTATGAATTTATAATATCCTACAATATTTAGTAGAAAATAATAGTCTCCCTGTAAATTTTCAACCACCTCTATAATTTAGTCATGTATGAACTTTATCAGTGAGTTAATCGCACTTCAGCGTGTAGCTGAATTACACCTATGTATCCCCGCAAAGTGGACAACATTCATAGAATCATAGAATAGTTAGGGTTGGAAAGGACCTCAAGATCATCGAGTTCCAACCCCCCTGCCATGGGCAGGGACACCTCACACTAAATCATGCCATCCAAGGCTATGTCCAACCCCACCTTGAACGCCGCCAGGGATGAAGCATTCACAATTTCCCTGGGCAACACAGTCCAGGGCCTCACCGCCCTCACAGTAAAGAATTTCTTCCTCATATCCAATCTAAACTTCCCCTGTTTAAGTTTGAACCATCACCCCTTGTCCTCTCACTACAGTCCCTCATGAATAGTCCCTCCCCAGCATCCCTATAGGCCCCCTTCAGATACTGGAAGGCTGCTATGAGGTCTCCACTCAGCCTTCTCTTCTCCAGCCTGAGCAGCCCCAATTTTCTCATCCTATCTTCATATGAGAGGTGCTCCAGTCCCCTGATCGCCCTCGTGGCCCTCCTCTGCACTTGTTCCAACAGTTCCATGTCCTTTTTATGTTGAGGACACCAGAACTGCACACACTACTCCAAGTGAGGTCTCACAAGAGCAGAGTAGAGGGGCAGGATCACCTCCCTTGACCTGCTGGTCACGCTCCTTTTGATGCAGCCCAGGATACAGTTGGCTTTCTGGGCTGCAAGCACACACTGCTGGCTCATGTTCATTTTTTCATAAGTACACATCACTCGGATGATAGGCATAATTATTGTTAGACATAGTAAAAAGGACGTTTCCTTTTTGAAAATAAGAGCTTACTTTAGCTGAGCTTCTTTGAGCTGCCACTTTTAAATACAGAGCAATTTCAAATTGGGAACTTGATCTATATTTTGTAATATGGACTTAGATCTATCAGAAAACATCATGAATGCTGGAATTTAATTATGTTAACTAACAAATTTTATACTTTAAATGTACAGAAACTTTATTTTTCCACGATCAATAAGCGTAGTTCTGTTCATGTTCACCAATTAGCAACCAACCTGAAAACAAGTTAGTTTGCTCTGCCAACTAACAATTACCATTCAGTAATCTAAAATGTTACTTTTCCTAGTTATCTTATCCCTCAATATATCCCTCAACATACTTGCATTTGACCAAGAATGTCAGGTGGCATCTCAACTGAAGGTAAATGAAGTCACAGTCTTTCCAATTGATTGTGCTAGACATTGCCCTTTTGTTGATACCCCTCATGTTTCTTTCGCATTGTCAGAAACAATATTTTCTTAGAAATTTGACAGAATTAGGTACACCAAATTAAAAAAAAAAAATAAAATAAAAAAAAAATCAAGTTGGTTCAGACGGGCTAGCGCGGCTCACCCAGCGGTATACAGGAGCTTTTCAGAGCTCTATCAGCTCCGAGTCTGACACCTAGTGCCCAGGATGAGGATACTGCTCAGCTACTAGTCAAAACATCGTTCAACTTAACATTACGTTGATTTCCAATAAAATGAACTGATTCAACAGGGCTGAAAGACTCACAATCCTTTTAGCCCCCTTTTGCGTAAATATTATAATTCTCATTCGAATCTATTAAAAGAGTAGCAAGCTTATGGACCATGATTTCAGCATTGTTCATCCCTTAACAGTTAGAGTTGCTGGATCATTAATATCAATAATGAGCTAGAACTGCAATTAGCGTATAAATGAAATATGCCACGAATTACTGATTTATTATTATATTTGTCAGTAAAAATATACCATGGCATAGCAGGGTGAGAACAGAGATCATGTCATTCCAGCAACTTCAAAACTGAAGTTTTTTCCTAGAAGGTATCAGAGAACGATATTCAGAAACACTGCGATTTTATTGCCAGACAAGTCAAGTGAAAGACACAATAGATAACAGAATAGGAAAATCCAGCACTTTTTAAAAATGTAAACTCTTACATGCTGTCTATTAAACAATTATATGCTTGCTTGCATAGCTGCCCCACTTGCCTTCTTCCTCCGATTTTTCTTCTTTCACCATCTTTAAACTCTGTGCCTTCATACTCTTGCTAGATTAAATTTCATACACTTTTTCTCACTAAACTGGCCCAAACAAAAACAGCCAGGCTCCTTAAGTTCCCTATTCTTTTCCTTTATCTTGTGCTTCATTTTGAAAATCTGTGGCAGAGCAAGGTCCCAAAGACAGGAAATGCATCATTCATGCATTTCCTAATAAAGTCATTAAAATACTGATCTCACAGAGATATACTGCTTCAAGTGTGTAAAAAAAAAATAAAAATAATTTCTTGTAATCCCATCTTCTATAGATACTATTTCTACCACTCAAACTTATCAAATATTTCACTGCACCAGAAGAATCAAGCAGATCTGATTTTTTTATTTTAAAAAACATACCATGTATTATTTCAGTATGAGTTTCAATAAATTCTGTCTTCTCTTCATTCATCTCTTGCCCTACTTAATTTAGTATATGGACAGCTCACTTCATTCATATAGTGGTAGGTATTTAATTATTTTCTTACATATGTATAAATGTATAAAATATCCTAAAGGCCTAGTGTAACATGTGGACTACCCAGAGCAATCCCCTTCCCCCAGCATTTAATGTTACTTTAGTTTTCATCTGTTATAAGACTTTGAAAGTGTTCCCATTGATTAGAACATGACACAATGGCAGCAGAAAAGATCACTTTGCTTGAATCTTTTTGTCAGCGGATGAAGACTATCATTTGTGGATGATAATAAGTGAAATACAAAGTAGCCAAATTACAACAAACGTATCTAGTTACTAATTGCAGATCAGCACGTTTTTGTGTATAAGTTGGTATCAGATATTAAAACAGCATGTTTCTTAGTGCTCAGCTGTGTGGAAGAAATTTATACTGAAAATTGCCTGATTCTCAGATTCCTTCCAGTATTTCCTTAGCAGTTTTCAGAAGTTCTCTGAGAAGATGCCTGCAGCAGCTTATGAATTCTGACAGTCACAGAAGACAACACAAAGTAGCTGGTTCTAATAAAAGTGACCCCCAAAATACAGATAGCAAATAAAAAGGCCATGAAAATTGCTATGTGAAAGAGCCACCCATTCAGAGTTTATTTGCAAAGTTTATTGGTTTATCTTGTATTAGATAAAGCATGCTATGGGAAGAAATAATGGTCAGTCATTTTTGACTTGAAAGGCAAATGGCAGACGTGGCATTTTGTCACTTACCTTTAGACATGTCCTGTTGAAAAGGTCAAATTTTATATAAAAACAATGCTACAGTGTCATTTTATTGCCATGGGAGAATTCATGCTCAAAGGCCTCCTTTCATCTTAGGCTCCTGTCGTTACTCTTTAACGTCCAGCATCAACATCATACACCACTCTTCATCATTATTAACATCAGGGACACTAGCTCAGCATTAGCAAAAGGAAAGTCACTAAAGGCTAGAGGCTCAGTTCAAATAAACATTCAAAAGTGCAACTGTTTATCAAAACCATTTTCATTTCCAGAGCAGACTGGAAATCATATAAAAATTAACTGCACGGTGAGCTTAGGCCATGACATGAAGAAGACCCTGAAAAGGAGATATGAATATACAAATTATTAGTGAATGACCTGAAAAGAAAAATGCTGATCTTTAGGGGCAACACTGAGAACAGAAAGAGTAAGGACAGACAGATCTCAAAGGCCAAACTCATGCATCACTTAGTAGAGCTCTGAAAATCAGTTTAACAGGGATCAGTCTGCAGGGTAATTCTCACACAGCTCCTTCTCACCTGTCCCATTACAAAAACACCTAAGTAATAATAGACTAATATCAGCACCTCAACCCTGACTCTCTTTGCTACCAGGTGTGCCAGTCAGCCATTTCCCATTCCACCTGGTCGGAGTGGTCTGTGTTTTGCAGAGAAGAAATAATGTAAGTTAATTTGTAGGATATATGGCCAACAAACAAAAAGGGTGTAAATTTGGCTAGCAAACTTGGAAGAGAGTTAACTTGTGGTCCTTCAGCATGCTCCTTCAAAGACAGTCTGCTATGAAGGTAAGCATAAAAGGCATAAAACCAAGCAAACTGTACACATAAATCTGCAGCTTATTAAAAAGGAAAACATATACAGTCCTTGGCAATATCTTTACATGTTGGCAGCTATGCAGCAAAAAAGTGTGATGACTTTAGCTCATTGAAGGGATTTGGTTTCAACTTCTTTCCCAAAAATCTATCTTCAGCAAAAGCCTATGAATACAAAATTTCAGCTCATGTAAATAGTATTTGCAACAATAGCTGTAATGAAAACTTATGAGCAACCTTCCCAGAATGTCAGTGTGAAAAAGTGTCATAGATGTTTGCTTAATTTTTTAATTATTGCAAGACTGATGAATGTACAAGGACAGGAAATCACTATTTCCTGTGAGGACTAAAAGATGAAAATAAGATAGTGCAGTGTGAAGTGTTCATATATTTGATGAATAGGGATTGAAGACATTTAAGTGAAACATGCAGGTTTGATTTTTTGTCATTTTGATATTTTGGAGTATTTTGGTTTTACTAGTGAACCCTAAAGGACTGAAAATGCAAAAAGTTGTGAGCCTTGGTTTTGTGCAGCAGCAGTAACACAGTATTCACAATGCATGATTTCGTTACATTAACCAGATAGTGAGAGTCACTGGTTCAAAAAAGGAAAAGTTTATTTGTACAAAATCAGTCTGAATCAGAGCTAGCAAAAGAGTGGCCTTTTCCTCCCCCTTCTTCAAGGAGCTGCCAAGCATGTCAGATCATTCATGTTAAATTATGCTGGATGGCTCTACTGTCATCTAATGGCTGAGTTGCAGCTGTCAAATCCTTTGCACTGTGAGCATTCTGTAGCAATTTAATAGTGGTCCAAAACAGGGGAACAGGCTTTCATCTGCTAATTTACAGCTAGTTCAAACCTGACAAAATAAAGAATGTGCATGACAATCAGAGAAGAAAAATAATGTTATCAACTCTATCACCTTCTGCTGACCTGCTGACAAACTCATTCATTAAAATCTCGTGCCAAAATTCAGTTCTGGCACAAAGTGCAATAATCTTATTCACATAGTCAGCAATTTATTTGGCTTCATATTTAAAACACAGCAGGCAGAAAGAGGAAAATTAACTGAAAATTAAAAAGAATATTCATACAAGCAAAATGTTTGTCTGTGTATCTGTACCTTGAATTGTGCTGTGGCTTTAACAATTTAACTCAAATTAAATTTGAATTACTGACCGAGGCTCAGTAATAGTTAAGCTTGTACCTCTTACATATTTATTGCCCTTACTGACAGCTCTATTTACTTGGTAAACAATCTTTCTTCAGCTTTCCTGTGGTTCAGTCAGTGCTAGGAAAACACTTATATCTCCCCAGTTTTAGCTTTCTCAGTTCTCCTCCACAATGGTTTGACTTGCAGGCAAATGAAGCCATTCAAATATTTGCTTATCTTGTCATCTGTTCTCATCAGACCTTGCAATTCCTGTCATGCCCCACATGTCAGTTTAAAGCATAACGTCATTAATACCTCCAGTGCACTAATGGATGCTTCACACATGAATGCATTAATGAAATGTGTTATTGCTTTCCCTCACAGGACATTAACAATCTCACTCACACTGAGCCCCTGACGCCCTGCAGTGCTGCTGGAAACCACTAGCTATCAAATGAACCCTCAGTTATGCCTCAGTAACTTTAAGTTCAAGTTTATCACTGAAGTGTCACTCATGTGAGAAGAAGATACATGCCTCTAAGGTCTTTTGGGCCCAGCTTTAATAACCATAAAGAGTAACAGGAGGCAATAGCTGCAAGGGAAAAAATGCACCATCGTATAAATGAAACCCTGTCAAGATAAAATAGGAAAGATCTGAGTGTCAATGTAGTCATTTGTTTCTTGTTTATCCCCTTTGTCTGTGGACTGATGGCTTGGATAATGAAGACAGGATTGGTTTTCCAGAGGACAGAAACACAAATAATCTAGTTTCCTGATAGAGATGTTAAGAAGTAATAAAAATTCCTTAAGCAAACCATATTTAAAATAACTTTTCTGTACCTTTAAGAATTATTTCCAGAGGAGTTGTGAAATGGCCACAGCAAGTGATGCAGTTTTTACATACAGGTTAGTTAAATAAGGCTGCTTGTCTTCTATTAGGCTGTGATTGCAAAAGTACTTTGGCAGCAGAAATAGAGCAGTAGCACCATCAATAATGTCACTACCTTTTCTACAGGTCAAAGGAGAATACAAATCTATCTTTTCCCTGCATTCAAATGCACCATAGATATCAGCCTCTGAGCCCACATTCTCAGGTTTTATTTCACAAAGCCAAAGGATGAAGCTGCCTGCTCTATGGTTAGCCTTAAATATCAGAGTGCAAGATTAGCTGATAACTTTGAACTTTCCATAGTGTAATACATATTACTGTGTAAAGTCATGAAAAAGAAAAATACAGCAAAATACTGAAATTTCACCTTGTGTTTCAGGTGTGAAATCAGGAAGTTCTCTTATACTACAGTCATCCTTGGGCTCTTTATTATCAAGCGGCAACACATATATTCTGGCTACAGGCACAGCTAGCAGTGAGGCCATGCAGGCAAGAGGCAACTCAATCCGTAGCTGTAGAGGAAACGAGTCAGCAAGTCCTGCAAAGGCTATTCATGGCTTATAGTAGGAGTTGTGACACTCCAGGGAACACTAGCACTACCCTTGTGTGAACTATCCTGAAAGGCCCATTTTTCCTCATCAATCCAAGACATTATATGAATCTCAGAGTTCTCAAGCCTAGGAAGGTTCTGATGAGCAGCCTGCAAGGTCAGGAAAGTTAGTCACCCTATTTCAGTTTATTGCCTGTTAACCTCTGACGACGAGTCCCTGGAATAGCTTCACAACGATATAGCTTAAGTCCCATATATATTTTGCATATTGTGACCAATAAGCCCCACAGAAATGCAACATAAGCAGGGAGAATGAGTGTTGTAATAAAAATTAACAAATTAACCCAGAAAATCAGGAACTTCCACTGCTACAAATGCACAGCTGTCTTCTATAGGATAAAGTGGATTGCCATAAAATGTTTCACTCTGCATAGGGTACAGATGCATAGTTGTTGCTTCTTGTCTTTAAAATCTAGACAAGTGGAAACATTATTTCAGAATTTCAAATATTTACAATGCAAAACCATTTCTGAGACTCATCTCCTTGTTCTCTACTTGCAAAAGAAGATAGCCAGTCTTCTTTTGCAAAACACTCTATTTTCTCCAGCATATATTTTCATAAAGAGAGAATGGTTAAATCAGTGCCACTACATAAGAGTCTTTTCCTGCCTGTGGATTTATTAGCATACCACATCCTCCTTTTCAGGAACTCACAGATCAGTGACAGATCACAGTGTCTCTAGCTCAGATATTACAGATGGTCTGCAGAATTCTGATCTTTTTTTTTTTTTGCCATTGCCTAATCAATATGTCCTATAAACCTATGACAATCTAATCCTAGTGCAAGTGTTACCGAACTTCATTTTTGAACATTTCCAACCAAGCATTTTTCATTACCTACCCATTTCTTCCTCTTCATTTGATAATGGGAAGGTTCATGCAGGAGTGAAAAATTTTTATCCCATTTGCTGCTGAACAAGCTAGAACATGGCGTGCACCACAGCCAGCAAGGATTCCTTAATGAATTCCCCCTCCTTTTTAAATGTGTATTCATATATACACAGAAGAGAAGTGTATTCTAGCACCAGAAATGTCAAATATTAACTAACGGAAGAGACGAATTGCTTACATGGCTATGAGTACACTCAAGCTGAACAGCTCAACCATTTCTTTAGCAACATGCGCAGTAGTAGATGAAGTGCTAGGATGTGCTCCTAGACACTGAAATTCAGTCATTTCTAGTACTAAGTTTTCAAAATAGCCTCTATCACTGTCCTAAACAACTTCCAGGTACATCTCAGGAGTTGGGAAAGGCCTCTTGCTAGTGCTAATTGCCAGTTTGGGAGCAAACTGCCTTTCAGACGTCAACAGTTTGAAAGAATGTGGCTGCAGGCAGGCTGCTCTGTGCCAGTTGATTGCAGTATCAGAAGCATTCTAGCCTCAATTAACCTGCTAGGTTAGACTACAGCCTTTAATATCACTCCAGATATATATGTGCATGCATGTATATAACGATACATGTACACACACATAAATGTTTCCACATAAAGTTGTTACTACTTTCCTAGTTCATATCTGCTCATTTCTGTACAAGAGAACAAACACATGAGAATAAACATACAATATGATACTTTCAGATAGTGAGCTACTTGGCTTACCAAATGGAAGAGAAAATACCTACCTAGGTCTAATTAACAATTAATTCAACGCATTTAGAATGAATCTGTACATTTAAAGAATGGGTGCTGAGGCACCATTATCTATACATCTACACAGCATACAACAGAAAGGAGAGCTTCTTCAGTTTAGTATGCAACCCAGGGCTGAGCATTCCCAATACATGTGTAGTTTAAACCTATCCCATTTTTTAATGTATATAGAAACAAACTTCTTTAAAAGCTGGGCACTGACAAGCTATTTTTCTTTGTCTGTTTTGCCACTATGGATTCTTTCTAGCTCCCCTTTCCCAAGGAAAGACTCCTGAGTGCAGCAACAAGGCCTGCACAACCAATAATGAGAAAGATCTTCCAGAAACAGACCCCTAGTTAACGGGGTGTATTTCACAAACAATGTTTAAAAAAATGTATATACATTGAAGTGTCTTAAGAAATTGCAAATTAGCTCCAGCTTTGGTAAAAAAGTGACTTGATCACAGTTGCTGTTGCATTAATTAGTTAGTCTTTATGCACGCTTTCCTAGTGCCACTTTAATTGAAATGAAATCTAGTGCAAGACACAAAATTTGGACAACACTGTCATGCATTTGCTGAACTAAACCTAAGATTTCTTTAATTAAGAGCTATCTTTTCTCTTTGTTTAGTATTATCTTTCCACAACCTGGGAGTTGCTGCTTTTATTGCTTCCCTCCTGATCAAAGCATGCGCAATATATCTCCTTAGTCTGAAGAGAAGCTCTGTCCAGTTGGTACAGCCTGCCTGAAGCCATTCATTCTCCATATCTTCAGCCAGCATAGCATCTAGCCAACATTTTCACTGGAACAATGCCCAGATATGTTACATTAATTCAGGAAACTACCTTTTGTCAGTGAGCATTAGAGATTATTACCCAAGAAATATATATATATATATATATATATATATATATATATGCAGAAAAGTAGCCAACCTTCTGTTAAAGCACCCAAGGGCCAGATTTTTAGAGGTGTGCAGGTGCCTAAATATTCAGTGCCGGCTGGGCCTGTAGGTTGTTTTGAAACCCTCTGCCTTGATATCTTAAGATCAAATTTTTAAATGTTTGTAGATGCCTGAATTTTTTCATAGATATAGGTAATGGGAGAAGACAAGGGGAAGGAAACCTAGTCCATAGGGAGAAAAAAAACTTGCACTCCAGAACAGAGCAATGCCAACTCTTACTGGTTATGCCTGCATTTCTTCTAGTGAGCAGTCCACAGAGCAGCTGTGATCACAGCATGCCTTCTGTCCAAGTGGCAGCCTGCTCTGAAGTGTCTCCCTCTACATTACACCACCAAATAGGCATACATTGCTTCTTGCATTTTATAGGATGCCCTCTGGCTATATGCCAGGGCATGTTTGTAGGCTTATTTTCTGTACAGGCAGAAAGTTCAGTCTTAATGTCACACCGTAAACAGTTGCTAGCAACTGAGAGAAAGCCTATACGTGTGTAACTAGTAGTGGCCAGATACCTCAGAGTTTGGCTTGCATTTATCTGATATAATAAGATGCAGTGAATTGCAAAACCTCATTTTTAATGAGTAATTTTGCTGGGAAAGATGGGGATGGAAATACAAAGTAGTACAGCTAGCAAACGGGGACTGCAAGAGAGCGCAGCAGATGGACATCTCAGAGTAACTATGTGTAGCAAATGAGGTTACACTTCCTATGAACCTTTAAGCAAGACCCATGCTGTTGTACTCTCCCATACTCTGCTGCTCCTCTCTGATCCCTAATCCAGGATACTTTGCCAAATATGTGCCAGTGACGGGACTTCTGGGATGTAGCACAGAAGCCTAAGAGGAAGATATGATCTAGTGTCTGGTTTTATCTCAACAAGTAGGCCATTGAAATTTTTAGCTTCTGGAAGGTGGTGCTTTTTCTTTTGAAACTGGACTGTCCCCATCATTTCAGAGTTTTTAATGCATTTGTATTATCTCTTCAACTTCAGCTCTCAAAAAATACATGGGGACGTTAAAGAAATTTATTGCTAAGAACACAGGGTAAGTCTATCCTTTACAGTGTTTATACATTATGCTTTAAATCTCTAGTGTCCCTATAAAGAGCATTTGTAGATGACATCAAATACTGAATTGGGAAGGATGAGACAGCTGATGCACATGAAAGGATAGCTTACTATTTTCAAGGACAACAATCAGATTTACACCATACTTCTAACTAAGGAAGTTACTTTTCGGGAATAAGCAACTGCAAGATATTATCTAAAGAGCTGCTTTCTTTTCTGAATGTTGACAGACATTTCACAGGAAGTGTCCTATCCAATCTAATATCATTAACACATGAAAATAGAATTAATAACTTAGTTGCAAAAATACATTAAAAACCACCACAGATGTCATCTCACTGACAAATCATGCATAAATTCTAACCTGGTTCTCTAGTATAATTAAAAATTTAAAGTACTTTGCACAACTATCAAAAATAACATCAGCAAACAACTTTCAAGACTAGTTTAATCTGTCCAGGAATATATCAATAAAAACTTTTTGTGAATAAAAGTCATTCGATTCAGTTGGTTTTGTCTTTTACTTTCTGCAACTGCTTGTACTGAACTAGATTCTGATCCTAAACCAAGAGATTAATATAACAAAAAAACTCTCCTTTTTTTGTTCTAATAATTTCACTAGAAATATCTGCCTCAGAAGCTCCAAAGTCATTCAGTCAGGATGGGCAGTTATGCCACACTACCCGGGAAAGCAAAGAGTGCAAGTATGCAGTGAACCTTAAACAAGAATTTCATTCACTGTATTTCTAAATACTGTAATTGCATGGCTTCAGATTTTGAAAAACACTATCAAAAAGTTCTGACTTAACACCACAAAGAATAAAACACTCCCTGGTTAAGACCAGTGGGTTTTGATTGGAAAATTCTTGCATTTATATTTTGCATAGATACTGGAGCAGCTGCATTTCATATTTTTTTGACTATGACAATATGCTGCTGCATAGGGGTCTGAATACAACCATTATTCCGATAGGTGCAATCTGAGTCAATATAAGTCATCATTTTAGCTAATGTTAGTGAAAAAGGATGTACAAATAGCATCACCTGAACCTTAACAAAATGCATCCTGTATTTGCCTTTCTAGCTTTGCGTCATTAATGGATATTGAATCAGAGACCAGACAAACCTTATTTATTTATCACTGCCCTCATCACAGTAATATTTAATCATACCACCAAATCTAAATTGTTAGAAAGACTTGAACGTTGAATGTTTATCATATAAGAAATCAGCAGTAAAATTTTCAAGGACAATGGAAAAGAAGATGACCTGTAACATCCACGTCTACCCTTGTTTGGATTCAGGGAAAAAAAAAATAAAAGAAAAACAACATCCCAAGAGAAATATTTAAGATTAAATTCATTAGTTTTTCATGTGCAATTAACAAGTTAGAGGTACTTTCTAATTGAATATGTATGCTTTATTGAAGGGAAAATTAAATTGCAAGAACATGGTTGCACATGGAAAAACATTATATTTCTTAGTATCCACTGTTTTTTACATGCATAAAAATAAATACTTTAGTGTTTATGTATTTTAGTGTTTATGAAGCTACCTAGGATCCTGGAAAACCTCAGGGGTTTTAGCTTGCCTAATTCTAGCTCTGCTTCAGTTTAAGTAGGCTGCATCATTACTCTTCCTTTGGCCTCTGAGGCAAAACAGGCAGTTCATTACACCTTTGTGAAGATGAAACCTTTCAGTGAAGTACAATAGGCATCAGACCAATCCCACGCCTGTTCTGAACCTGAAAAAAAATCCCTTTTCTAAATATCCCACTTATCTGCACGATGGATTTAAACAGTTTGTAGTGCATTTTGTATGCCTTACGTGCAGCCCACAGAGGAAGAGACTTTATAAGATGCAGAACCATGTTAAAGAAAAAGAAAAATCATAAAAAACAGGAAGGATAATGGCCCAAAACAATGTCTGATTTTCCCAGTTTTGTGATTTGGTCCAACACACTACTTCTACCTTAAGTTTCCTGTAAAAAAAAAAAAAAAATAGAATTATGCGTATACATTAGGTCATCTTCTAATTTCATGCAGACTTTGGAAAGTAAGTGTGGGAAATTCACAAGGCCTCTCTTGATGACACAATCTGGATAGCAACAGCCAACATGTTATGTGAGTGAATTACTACTGGCGAATTACTATTTTTGAGGATTAAAGAAGCATGTCTAGAAATTTTAGAATGTTCAAAAATTTTAGGAGCATTTTAGAAGTTAGTTGCTTAGAATATTTTGTAAGTGCCTAGGGTTGTGGTTTTTGTTGTATTGCTGATACTGACCTTGACTGTGTAGTTCACAGATTACCAGATAATTACAGGTTGTTAATATATCAGTAAACAATTATAATCTGATTTAAACAACAAGAGTTGAGCAGATTTTTTTACCTCAAGACACTAACTATGACAGTATATTTTCCTCAGATGGGAACTGTTCCCTCCCAGGTCAAGTAGGTTAAAGACAGTAGAAAGCTTCTTGGATTCCTTTCAAAACATGGACATTTCTCTCTCCCATTCTTCTTTTGTTCTAGGCCAGTTATCTCTGAGATAGAAGTGTCCCACAGCTAAGCAACTGCTTTTTATTCATGACACAGCATGCCACAAACCTCCTTCCTTCACAAGCTCTTTTAAAACTTAAGATTTTCAGGACCTCTACCCCACTACCTAGTTAGCCAAGCTATTGCCTTTTTTGCTGGGACTCATTTTCTCTGTCTATTTTAGCCACTTTCCTACATTACGTACAGGCTTGACAGAACTGTAAAACAGTGAAATTATGACACTGAAGAGTCTATAGACACTGTCCCAGACAGCAACTTCACTTAATTACACAGCATAAACCAGAATTCAGGCATGGTGCATCTTTCTTAAAATTATCACAGAATATAAATAGGCTAGTTAGCTTCCAAGTTGTTCAATCCTAAACTTGTACAGCAAGAAAAAGCTTTATGTTATTAGCAATTTCTCTATAAATATAAAGCAAAAAACAGTGCTTCCTTACACTTAATTTAATAAGAATATTGCTTATAATTAAGTCTAACAGAACAGCACAGTAATTGCCTTATCTGTTTACTAAAATTGCATCCATCAGTTCCCTGAAGTCTGTTCTCTCCAGTTAAACAAGGATCATGCAGAAAACCATCTTATCTGTATTTTACCCCATCAATCCAGGAACAATGATTCTGCTATATTCATCTTTTCTGGTTTCCATGTATGTCATATCCCACCTAATTCATTACAACTTTAGATAATCATTATTCAGTCTATTACCTTCTTGCCTGAATTTTCACAGAAAGTTTCATAAGAAAGAGATACTTAATTATAGCTTAATCACAATTTTGTTCAGGTGGAACAACTAAAAAACAATTATGATGCAGACTGGATAGCATTCCAAGGCCAGGAAATAAAATGGTAGAGCACCACCTTTCCTTTTTCAGTGAAAGAACAACAAAGAACAGTCTTGATTATTCCCACTAGGAATGTATGAGGAACATCCATTCCTCAGGTTTTTTTGTTTAAAAATTGACTTATTTAGGCCATACCAAGAATTCTCAAAAAAACATGACTATCACCTCTACAGTAACCACTTTTGTAGTCTAAGAATTTCTGAATATATAAATTCAGAAACAGATAGATTTTTAATATTAACATAAAGCTGAGCATGGGGATAAGAAATACCAGAATTCAGAAGAGGAATATTTATTTTCATAGAAAAGACAATGTTCACCACAAAACAAGGTAGTAGCTAGCGTTTAAGACAGCATCTACTTGGAGATCCAGAACAATTGCCCAGTGAAATAAAGCCCTCAGGTAAAACGAAAATGCTCATTCAGCTTAGCAGGCAAAACAAACAGAAGAATCTTCAGTATAGATACTGTCAAATAACTTCAACAACAGGAATTTTACAGCTGAAATTAAAGAAAGGCAGTCTTTTACATCGAAAGATTTGGGTTAGCTTTCCATTGCAATCTAAGGAAAGATCTCACAGGTCTTTTGTTCGCAAAATTGAAAACTTTTCTTACAGAAGTTTCCATGAGGAGTAGCAGGTGTTTCCATTCTGATGTGGTAGAGCTATAAAGCACTGGGTTTCACTTTAAAAATCTCTCAGTCATATGTAACCAATAAGCAAAAGTTCTTAATACAAAATGGCTGGTCCTTTATAGAATTCAAGTCTACAAGTTCATTAAAGCATACTAACTTCTACAAAGTAATGGAATAAGTGAAAGAAAACTAAACAGGAAAAAAAAACAAAATCAACTTTGCCCACACTGCTAGGGAAGAAAGGAGAAACCCTGAAGAGAAAAAGACCAGTCGATTATCATTTCTCATCATTAATGTTAACAATATTTTATAGACCAACACCTTGGAAAGCAGATGAAAGATAATGGATCTAACCTAAGTTAGGCAAATACAGCTAGATAGGAATTGCAAAACTTCTTGAACTCAGACCAAAGTTAAGCAATCAACTTGCATAGTCTTGGAGAATTCAATGCCAATATACCTATGTGTAACAGCCTCAAAAATCTTAAAACAAAATGAGTTTTCTACATGCAGTGTACAACAAATGTGCCCGCATGCAAGACAATGTTAGAGATGTTTACACAAACATCCACTACAACCATTAATTTTCCCCATATTAAAACAATGTGTTAGTGAAGAGTCATTTACTTATACCTTGTCTGTTACCTTAATTACAGACTATTGTTTGAGACAGAACTGCTGCAACAGATCACTTATTGGGAATGGGGAAAATACCAAGTACAAACCATGCACAGATTCATCTTTCCTGTATAAACTAGGTCAAGTAAAGACAAACATCAACCAGACTGCTTCTGGTCTTGGAAATAGTGCAGCTTGTGTAAGTAAAGTCACTGGAGAACAAAAAACACCTGTTCACTTTTAACAGTATCCATAACATTATGACCGACCAGAGAGAGTGATTTTCATGTAGATTTAAAACAGTAATAGTAGCTTCAAAGTTGTGACAGCTGTCAATCATATGAATGGAATTTTTGTCCTAAAGGAACCAAACAGCCCCTACAGAAAAGGCGAAAAATCTCACTGCTGTACCTTTTGGGTCCCTGAGAAATCCATATGAAGTGCAGGTGTTTCTGCACTTCAGCTCCACCCCTTTTATGGTACAGTGTAAGCAATGCCCTTCTCTGGAGACAGCCACAAAATCCCAAGGGACAACTTCACCTTGCCATGTCTCATTATTTGGGCTTGCAATAGAGGTATGGCACTTACTGAATTTAAAACCAAATTCCTCTTATTTCTCTCTAATGTTCTTGGTAACTAAAACCCATATTTATGATGCAAACTGTAAGGTTCATAATACTCTTATTAATATTTCCACACTCTGAAGTTATAAAGTTGGAGGGGGAATTAATTCTATATATTTATTTACATTGCTGAATTTATCATTATCTCTTTGTTTACTTAATACTAATTTTTATATATGACAACCTCTCAATGAATCAGCAGTGCTGAATCTAGAACCCACTGAAAATTTTCCAGGCAAATGAATGGTCAGTTTTCTAGAATGTGATGCACAGTCAAATACAGTAAATTACATGTTCTATAGGCTTATGGCTTATGCTCAGTGATAAGTGTGCATTAAAATATCTATTGAAGAATCACACAATGCTTATAGATAACCACAAATGAAAACAAGAAAAAGACAGTGAGGCTGTATGCTAAAGTGGAAATTAAAGAATGGCAAAAAATAACAGTAATTGGTGGAGAAGCAAATGGTAGAGCAGATGGGGAGGATAGTAAGGTGCTGAAAAATTAATTAATGATTGAAGAATCTTGAAGAGGAAAACTACTTCATAATTGGTGAGTACCACCATTAATCAATTTAAGTTTATTTTCTTTTTCAAACAGCCTGTTATACTGAAAGATTCCCCTACACATTGCAGAAAGCATGTAATACCTTCACCATTTCTTTGGGGTGAAGGGCTTGTCAACTTTTCAATAGGGACTACCCAGGACATGAAGTTCAAATGCAGAAGCTCTGTAACACCTTTTACATTCAAACAAGAATGACACAGCAAAGATGTTATGAAAAAGAAGGCAAGTCTAATGAGAGGTCAATTTTGTGCATTCTTGCGCATATATGCATGCAAAACTCCTATACAAAGGAGTCTCCAGGTAATCTTTACCAGTCTAAATACTGGCAAAAATAGAAGAACAGTAAATACTGATCTCTATTGTTGTGTTAAATATGAAAAGACAGAGGCTACAGAGAGGTGGCAGTCAAGGTTTTGACCATGTATGTGCGCATAAATCTTCCACTGTGATAAGAAGGATGGTGTTGAAAATAATTCATGTTCCCGGAATTATGATCACAGATTATTTGCTGATCTGTTAAGACCTGACTGGTTACATATTCTTTTTGCTAGTTATTTTCCTGTAGTTGTCATCAGCTATCACTACATCACACATTCTCCAAAAGATTACTTTCCTCTGTAATGAGACAAATGAGAGTAATGAGAGAGGCAATGAGTTGGTCTCAATTAAGCATTCATCTATGCAATAGAGGCTACAGTCTAGCATTATTTAGCACACCAAAGATATAGTTCATAGTTGTAAGTAAATCAATGTTATGACATACGATTAGTTTTTCAACAAGCAAAAATTGCCATTTTCAAACACTATTTAATTCCTTCTTTCACATTTGGAGGAGACAATCCATCAACATGGAATTTCTGCTCCAGTGACAACCCCAGCATGTGTTCTGCTACCATTGATAGCAACATTGCCCTAGTTGCTAAAACATGAACCAGAAGGTTTACTTCATGTCCAGCAGCTATTACAGGACCTTTCCTCCTGCATTTATTAAATTATTTATTTATTTGTTGAGGTTCTGTCTTCTAATACAACTCCGAACTGGTGAATACTGACACCATTTTTTGTGTGAGTTAAACGTATGATACTCTAAGCCTTAGTTATCAGATATTTGTAAATCCAGGTAAACAGATAAGCTTACACTTGATCCAAAAGGCTAAATCCCCTCTCTTCAACCAACAGATTAGAGAAAAAAAGTCACAAAGAAAGACTGTCTTGTCAAGAGTACATAAAAATTATTCTTCCAGCTGCTGAAGTGTAACACAACTGCTTAAAAGCCTTGGCAGTTAGTGACTTCCTTTAAACAAAACAAAAAAAAAAACAAACAAACAAAAAAAAAAACCAGCAATGAACAAAAAACTGGGGAAAAAAAATCAACTCAGACCCATAACTTTCATACCTTAGTAGAAAAGAATTGCACACATCAGCCTTACCTTTGTCTGTTAAAGGACTTGGATGCTGGACACATTTCACCCTATGCCACAAAACAATCTTTTCTTCTTGATGAAAATAGACCCAAAAAAGGCAGAAAATGGAAACAAAATTTAATGGCAAGTCAGTACTTATTAGATTGTTTGGCTAGATGCTTGTGCACCTATTTTTTTGGAGAAAAATAAAAAATAACCTGAAAGCCAGTAGAATCAAACATTAGAATTACATTACACTGCTATAATAAAGCCCATAAATATAATAAAGCCCATTTGCAAACATGAGCAATTTCTCTCCAATAGTGTTTTTATCCTTTGAAAAACTGCAAATTAGTGCACCTCAAGCCAATATTGCAGTCTTCATATAAGCATACACTATCCACTTATAAGCTTAAGTGATTCCTCATGTACTCAAGTATTAATTTGTATTTTAACTCAAGTTGTCCTTCTGCTAAGAAGACACCAAAACCAAGTAATATGACTAAATCAAAACATAAGGGAAATAAAGAAAGAAAAGGACTATTTCATTATCCATAACAGAAAAAACTCTACTGGTTCACATGACAGGTCTCTCTAGGGTAAGTTCTGTCTCAAATACCGCCTAGTAGTTAGTTTCTTCCCGGCTTCCTTTTTTTTCAGTCTTTTCTGATCAAAGAGAACTCTAAGGTTTTCAAAGGTGACACCCATATCCAGGGAGAAGAATTTTTTTTTAAATGTAACCCCTAACAGATCAGTAGGTGTGGTGGGTTGAACCTATCCAATAGCCAAACACCAACACAACTGCTTGCTTTCTCATACAATAGGGACAAAATAGGAGAAAGGTGAGAAGGTAAAAGAACCTTGGGCTCCATCTGTGACAGTGGTTGCTCAGAAGACATGGTTGGTTGTGTTGTTGAGAAGCAAAGCCAGCACAGGCTAAATCACCACTGCACTTGCAGTTTCTTGTGACACTTATCCTCCATTCGTTTGGGTGATTCCTGCTGTAGCACTTCTATAACATTAACTCAAACCATGAGTTACAACAGCTTACATGTATATCAATTACAACCTCCATCCTCTGATCTTCTGGACCAGGCTCCTGAGTTACTACTGCAACAACATCCACCCATTGCACCTTTACCAGCATGGCTCCTCCATGGGCTGCAGTCCCTCTAAGGGCTTTTTATCTGCTGCAGTATGGGTTTATTCATGGGCCACAGTCCCTTCATGGGTGTTTCTGCTTCAGTTCACATTTGACTTCATGCCAGGGTCATAGGCTGGCACAAGTATCAAAAATTCATGTGTTATCAAAATTATAATCAGGCACAGCAAAGTAAGATAAAAGTAGATAAGACATCAAACGCCAAAAATTAAAACCACCCACTAACAAGCCACCAATTCTAAAATACAACAAAGTAAATGAGCCCCTTGCCAAGCATGGGAGCCTGCCAATTAACAGCTAAGTAATTGTAACAACTATAAATTCAGTCTACCATACTACAATAAAATCTGATGTTATGTCAAACCCCTTAAGCCCCATGTTGTACAACAAAAACTCCTGTGGTGGCCTAACCCAGGCCAATAGTCAAGTATCTACACAGGCACTTCGTCACTCCCCTGTCCCTTGGAAAGGGAAGAAAATGGAAAGGAGGCATGAAGTACCATGTATCAAGAGAGACAGACTATTTAACAGGTGAAGCAAAAGCTGCATGTGTGAGCAAAACAAAGGCAGAATTCATTCACTCTTTCCAATTTGCCATCAGCTTTTTAGCCACTTCCAGGAAAGCAGGGACTTAGCATGCATGTTTTTTTTTACTTGGGAAGACACAAGCCATAACCACAAATGTCCCTCCTCCTTTCATTCAGCTTTCATTGCTGACCATGATGTTATATGGCATACAACACCCCTTTGGTCCATTGGTGCCAGATGTCCTGGCTGTGTTTCCCGCCACCTTTTGGCCATCCCCAACCTAGTCACTAAGGCAGAAAGGGGAGGGAGTAGTGAGAAAAAGAGAAAGTTTTGATGCTGAACAATACTCAGCAATAGCCAAAGCATTGATGTCTTGTCAACAGTATTTCAATTACAAATTCAGAACACAAAACCGTATAGCCTCCTACTAAAAGAAATTGACTTCACCTTAAATAGTCAGAGTACAGTAGGGAAGAAAAGGCTAATGAATTAAGGATAACGATATTCTTCTGGTGGACATTCTTAACTTCAGTAGTTTGAAACTTCAGAAATTCCTCAGATGGTAGCCTTAAGCATTTGATTAGCTAGCCTGTGTTATTATTCAATTTTTAACTAGAATTTTGAAAATCCACAAAATAAAAACCTAATAATCTCTTTTGAATGTATGTAAAGTACAGGCATGCACTCTGTATGATAGTGTTTCTGGAACTTGGACTGGAGCACCTCCCGTATGAACACAGGACGAGAAAATTGGGGCTATACAGCCTGAAGAAGAGAAGGTTGCATGAAGACCTCATAGCAGCCTTCCAGTATCTGGAGGGGGCCTATAGGGATGCTGGGGAGAGACTCTTCATGAGGGACTGTAGTGAGAGGACAAGGGGTGATGGCTTCAAACTTAAACAGGGGAAGTTTAGATTGGATATGAGGAAGAAATTCTTTACTGTGAGGGTGGTGAGGCCCTGGAATGGGTTGTCCAGGGAAGTTGTGAATGCTTCATCCCTGGCGGCATTCAAGTTGGAGTTGGACATAGCCTTGGATGGCATGGTTTAGTGGGAGGTGTCGCTGGCCATGGGAGGGGGGTTGGAACTAGATGATCTTGAGGTCCTTTCCAACCCTAACTATTCTGTGATTCTATGATTCTATGAACTTCAATTCCCAAGTGAAAGACGTGTTTCATTTCTACTGGAATGGTTCTGTCCAGGGAATTACACATGGAAATAAGATTTCAAGTCACATACTGCATGCCCCCTCCCCACCCAAAAAAAAAAAAAAAAGTGTAAAGAAAAAAATATAATTTGCACTGCAAAGACAGTCTGCATGCATGCTACTAACTCGGGTTATCACACCCGAGGTTACTAGACCTTACTAGACCTTTGGAAATCTTGGAGGCGTGGTCAGAATTCTCATTCTACACAAAAGAGTTCAAGGAGAACTCAAAAAAAATAAAGAAAGCCCATAAAGCTGGTGAAGCATGCACATTTTCCCAAACGTGTGGTAATCAGAACCACTGCTCTTACAACCTTTCTGGCTTCATGCTTATATCTCCCCAGTAAATATTTGCATTTCTTTTCTCTTTGATCTTTTATCATATTCTGGGAAGCCCACCTTTTCTGCATTGATTTTCTCTACCATATTTCTCACTGTTTTATCTGTCCTCACACATCCTACCAGTTCAGCAAACCTGTGTATCTGCCTCTTGCACACTCAGCATGAAAGCACGTTTCATCAGTGCTCACATGATTTTAGGTACCCCTCAAAAAATCTATACACAGATTAATCCCCTCCTATCACACTATGAGATCTGTATCCACAACAATTTGAATGGAAAATTTTGCATAAAATGACCAAATAGTTCCATAAAGCCATTTTGCATATTCCATCTTGGGTATCAGGACAGTAACACATCATGCAAATATATGATCTCACATAATTTCAGGCATCTACAGAAGCAGTAATTTTGATATATATTCTCTCCCTCTACAACAACTTGCACTTTGGTTCTAGTAACATTTACTTTCATTTGTGTTGCAAGAAAAATTGAGGTTGCATCATGTTTGTTAAAATTCTATCCCTTGCTTATAACTTCAGCAGATTTTACTAGTTAAGAGTGAAATTTTCCTGCTTTTCTCTGCTTAAAGCTATATTAAATTTATTTAAATGTATCAGCAGAAACAGCTCAACCATTTCCCAGAAAGAGGTCAGTGAAAAAAAAAAAAAAAAAAAAAAAAAAAAAAAATTTGTGGAACTACCTGTACAAGTAGATGGGTTTTTTACCACTGCTAACCACTTTATGATTCTCATTCTGCAGAGGACGAGCAGGCAATCCAAAAGCTATATTTGATGTCTTGATAAACAGATCTGAAAAAGCATTTGGGAAACAGAGGAATCTTATTTTTTCCAGGCTTTAAGTGAGATCTGTATTCTAATTCTTTGCAAGGTCTAGCTTTCCTTGACATTGCCCAATCACTTAAACCAGACACTTTGGCAGTCTGTTACTTACTAGCATGCAAGTTGTATGAAAAATACACTGTTATTTACCAGGGATAATACTATCCATTTCGCAGTATCTTCTGGTACAACCAAAACAGAACTAAGTCTCTACCACACAGAGCTATACCACCTAGGATGAGTAGACCATGTCTATATTTGACTGTTCTATCTTCTGAGTTTCCCAGAAGTGTTATACTTTTATGCCAGAGTCCAAGGTCAATCACAGGAACTTCAGGTATCAGCATGTCCCCAGCTTACATGCACTAATGATTCAAGTAACACTGTATCTCTAGCTACTTAAGAATGCAAACAATAAAATGTAGGAATATCTTCCTGTGTAAGGCAAATCCAAGGCTGAGATGTGAACCATGAGTATTACATCGGCTTCGTCCTTTTTGGTTTCCCTTGGTCCTCTGAAACTAGGTAAGAGAAATTATTAGCCAAATCATTCAAACTACAAAACCCACATTACTGTTCTGGTAGTCTAAAGGACTCACAACATGTACTTGCCCTCTGACAAGATTAAACTCTTCCTTTTTTTCTTCCCCAGATAGATTGTTTCACAATCTAGGAAAAAAAAAAATATTTTAGGCAATTTATTTGAGACCTCACAATTCTCTATTTTACATGTTACTAGTAGATACAAGAGACCAGCTCCACAACCCACATGTTTCTCCCTTCTCACTGCTGGGGATTCAGCTGTCTCTTACGGAAGGTAATCATGCTGTAATTAAGAAACCCTTAGCCTGAGCAGATGTTTGATGAGGTTGGTTGCGGTGGACTCAGCCCCAACAACACCTGACTTACCCAGGCAGCAGAAAAACAGCTTGGACAAAGATTATCACAAGTGCACAGCCGAGGGTTTTCTCAGAATAAACTTGAGTTATACAATACAGACAGAGGTCATGTTCTATCCTGTACTTAGCAGCGTAGTTTACACTGAATCTGTAAGTGAGTAAGGGAGAAGGGGGGAGAAGAGAGTGGGAATGAAAAAGTGATCAGATAAAACTAAATTATACATAGAGTTTAGACTTTCTGTATTCCAGTTAATGATGACTTGCAGCAACTTTCAAAGGGTTAGAAAAGCTGTACCTTATTGCACATGCTTAGAAAGAAAATCCTCAAGAGCAATGTGGGAAAAATTGTCTCCCAAGTTAAGTGACACAACAGGAAGTACTCTTTTTTCAAGAAAAAAAAAAAAAAAAGTTTAAAGTTCTTGCTTTGAGGTCAGAGGTGGTTTATCTTCTCATGGTAAATAGCCAACAGATTCATCTCCATAGCTCAAGTAGATTCTGCATGTACTTCCTGTGGATAATTTCCTGAACCATGAGCAGAATAGGCCTTGAAACAGTGGTCCCAAGATAACCACTAAAAAAGGAATAGCACGTATCTGATGTCAACATTTCCTGCTACTTAAAAGAGGATGAAGCAAATCTTCAACCTAGACTTCCAGCCAATTTTTGGCAGACAGCTACATTTTACATGCTGGACTCTGAAGAGTACTCCGGAGATAGTGCAACCACCTCAATTTCTAACGTTTCTCCTGATAGCCTGTGTAACTGACAATTATTTGGTTGCTGGGGAGAAACTTTCCTTAGACACTACTAGTCTGTTATTTGCTAAATTTTGAGCAGGTAAACTGAGTGACAATAACAAGCCTGTAGACATTATCTAATAGATCCTACTGACTCCGGTAGTCACAGATAGTCTGTTGGAAGTGAGTTGCCCAAATGCCTGTCACATCTCTAGGTCTAATCAATTGCTTTCAAGCCTGGATTGAATTCCAGATTAGGGTCTTAAATTATTAGGCTTTATATCTATTAAACTCATTTGAAAGGCAGCCTTTCTCTTTTGACATGCTTGTGGAATTACCAAGACCACAATCGGAGCTGGAAATTCAGTAATATATGAGTAGACCCAGCTTGTAAGACTTTCAGCTTCAAAAAAACTACTTTCTTACTTGTTCAGAACAACCGTTCATCTGTCTCTGGGTACACTGAACTGGAGATGCCAGAATGTGGCTGGAGATGCATATTACTGAATTAGTGGTGATGTGAACGCTAGCCTTCTATACCTATTACACCTGGATTAACTTCTATCTGACTGAGATTCACTCATCTGGCTCATTGGCTACGACAGCCAATTCAGCTCAGTGAGATTAATTATTCTGAAGGACAGATAATGGCTAAACCTGCTCTTGTAGGCTAATCTAGATTGGCATCCCATGTGCCCTGTGCGATTGTTCCACTACCATCTTCTGAAGACTCTGTTTAGCTCACATAAATATTTGCCTACCTGAAACAACTTTCACAATCAATTCCTAAAATACATTATCAATTAGGATCTTTTTCTTTACGCAGGGGATTAAGATCTCTTCATTTACAAAAACTGCATTTGTCAATAATTCACATTTCAGTTCTACCACAACACAGAGCAACATTTATGTGAATTATAAACAACTCATTCAGTCATATATTTTAGTATATGTTAAAACTTAATTAACCTCTGATGTCAACCCAATTATGTGCTTTTAAATGTCTGCTTTTCTTATTTGCTATAAATAAGCTTTTAAACACAAAATATACTGAGCAGCATTTCATCTGAATCAAATCAAAGTTATTGAAGCATGAGGTCTATATAACCAGTGAAGCAGCAGATCACACTATTACATGGATAAATGCTCCAGAGTTACTGAAGCAACACAAAAACAATCACAGAAACATGTCTTTTGAAACCTCATAAGCAACTCATTTTGGAAAAAAAAGTTTGTGTATGTGTACATACACGTGAATATACACACACACACATAAATACAAGTCATTTGACATCAAAACTCCAGAACAGGTATACCTGGCTTTGATTAAAAAAAAAAAAAATAAAAAAATAAAAAAAATTCCACTCACCTCCTCCCACAACAGAAAAGTCAGAAATCAAAGCTATCTACCTATGAGACTTTAAAACACTAAAAATCCTTACTTCCCTATGGTTTATTGTTCTTTTTCACATGTTCAAACAAAGGAGAAAGAACAGTTCACAACCCATCTTAACTCAGGAAGCACTGTCACCTCACAGTAGCTTCAGAACCCACCATCTCACAAACTCCTACAGGGCTCCAGGGCGTTTATGCTTGTGACATAATGCAACTCTGAGGTATGATTTGGGATTAGACCCTATCTCCTGGCCTGCTTTCTACATAGGCAAACATGAGTCCATGTATGTAGGGCCTGGGGGCTCTTGCACCTCAGGGTCGCTGGAGAGGTACTTCAACCCAGATGCCCCAGTTCCCAATCCTGCAGCAGCTGCAGCCACCACCAAGGCCATCAGGTGTATGATGGCAGGGCTGGGGCTCTTCCAGGTAGTGGACATGAACAACTGGCCTTGAACTCCGCTGTTTAAAACAAACAAGCAAAACAAAACAAACAAACAAAAATAAAAAAGAAAAAGCCAAAAAAAAACCTACTGTAAATCTATGTGAGTTTATACAAAGCACTACAGCAGAGTCCTGCAGAGCTGCACCCTGCTCCCCATGTGATGTGTGGGAGCACAAAGAAGCACCAACACCCAGAGCAAGGCAAGGCTGAATACCACAGAGAAGCTGGCTGAGCATGAAATTTTAGCCTTCTTTATACAATTCACCTGGCAATGCAGGAGAGCACACTTAGCAGCCTGCAGCCTTGGTATCCTCTCAAAAATAGATGCTGTTACAGGCTGCCCATATAAATAGCGCTCTCTCAAGGCCTCCATTTACCTGCTTTGTGCTTTCTGTCCCCATCTCCACCCAGCCCACTGAGCTTATTCCACATCACAAACATTAATTTCCACACCACCCTCACCATGGCCTTGCTAGCCTGCAGCTGGAAAGCATTTGCTGTCTCACCACAGTGTGGGAAGGGTTCGGCTCAAATAAGCCACCCCAGGGCCAGGGGCCCTGCTTCACCTCACCTACCAGCTCCCAGGGTGTCCCAGCCTCCTCAGCCACCCCTTACCAGCACTGGCTGGCACCTTGCAGGGCTGGGACCTCACAGGAGGTCGGCAGCGGCTGGTTGGGGCAGATCCCTTTTCTGCAGTGTTTGTACAGCACCTGCAAGGTCTAGATTCAAGCCTCTCCCCATGAGCCCTGGGGCAGCAAACTCTCTGCAGCCTAGCCCAGGCCTCAGTGACAGGGGCAGTGGGCTGTGAGGGTGATGGCAGGCCGGCTCTCACCTCAGCCCACAGCCTCCACAGTGAAGGCAAAGGCTACTGCAGCACCAGGCCAGTGTCTTTGATCCAGGCTCACCACTTAATGAGTAGTTTTTGACACGTTTGCAAGTGTTTTCCATGGCATACAGAAGGCTAGTGTGGAGCTCATTTGTTTCCAACTGCTAACATTTGTTCATTACCCTAGGCTGATCAGCAGGGTAAAGAACAAACATTTCTGCATTGATGAAATGGGGCAATGAATAAATACCTTGGGACTAGCCAGTCTTAACATTTACAGTTGTTTTAGTTAACTGCAGTTAATTGCTAATTAACGTATGCCACTACACAACCAAGAATTCTAATCAGCATAGTCCCAAAGTGAAAACCTTCTATTTCTTATATTTTAATTATTTACTTACTAAAATTAACAAATTCAGACTGTCAATATATTTTTCTAAAGAGACTCTTCAGAGAAGTAATCTCTAGGACAAAAAACATAGCACACATTCTTTATTCTGTGCACAGTTGTCAGTCAGAGGAGCTAGAATGGGGGCTTTTTTTTCATTCAAAGGCCACAATGAAACACTTTTCATTACAGAAAACTACCCTAAGCAATTTGTTTTCATAATAATAATAACGTAAAAGACAAATGAAAGCAATGAAAGAATGATACTAATCCAAGCATTTTTGCGAGGCAGCAACTGGCACCCATAGCCAGGGACATATCTGCTGCACAACTAAGGGCAATACGAGAACAGCCAAACCAATGTACTGCAAGAAAAATGTGCTACAAGGCAGGATGGGGCAGCAAGATTTTCTAAACGTAAAGTTTAGCCAAGGGGTAATTTTTACAAGCAAGTAATAAAACCGCTCAGGAGGGCTGTTTTACTGGAAACTGTCCTGATTTTAACTAACCTGTTACGAATTTTCTGCTATACTCACCTGCTTTTGGTACTTCCGACGTGGGGAGTTTGTGCTTCTTTGCAACTGGAGCCTAACCAGGAGGATTAAGGGAGAACAGTGTTCGATCGGACATTGCTGCCCTCTCGTGACTACACGAAACAGGCAGTTCTAAGAGTATCTGCTGAGAAAGGTTTCTTTGCTCTCAAGATAAAAGTAATCAGTTGGGTGTCATTGAGCTATAAAAGAATTTTATGAGAGAAATCTTAGCTAATCTTAGCCTTAAAATGTCATTAGAATAAACAAATAACTTGAATGGAAATAAATAAATATTTCTGTAAACTGAATGTTTAATGCAATAAATTATCACAGATTACAGTCAGGAATATTTTTGTGTTGCATTAAAATACTGCATGACAAGTAACTCAAAAAAGTTGCAGCTGCAAATGGGAAATCTATATTACATGACAACTAGTTCAGTGAACAAACTGGTCTAGTTTATCTAAGAAACATTTTATATATGTGACAGTGTTTACACTGCTGTGAGGTTTTCACATTAAACAGCATCAGGCATTTCAACAAAAAACAGGATAAATCATGAATTGCACCACTGCCTTCATTCTTCATTCCATATATTGCGCATGTGCAGAGTGTCCTGAAATTTCGGTGGGAGTAAATGAGTAGTGTGAGATTTTTAAAAATTCAAACTTTTTTGGTGTTGTTGGTTTTTTTTTTTCATACAAAATCTGTATTTTATGGTAAACAAGTTGTTTAGTTCCAGATTTCCAGTGTTTTGTGACTGTGGTTTTTGTTCAAATGATAGATGCTAACTCTCATGGGAACTCGCTCATATAATAAACAATGCTGAAAATCATACACTTTGATGCATTTTCTTAATGCACAAATCTCAAATCTCTTTATTCCACCAGCATAAATACCAGTTAAGTGGACTAAATTATAAAAAATTGAAACATCACAGTAAGCCACTTCAGTGCAAACCTTGTTTTTCATCTTTATATGAAACAAGCTGGTGGAGAACATCTGAATCCTACAGACATAAACTTCCAGTTAGACTTCACAATCATTTGTAACAATATAATCAAATTACCACAGCTAGCAACATAATCATGTGACTAGTGTAGGTTTATTGGTGGGAAAAGGGTTCTGAAGGGGTTAATGTATCTTTAATATTTCCTAGTGTAATAGTCTTGAGAAGCTTAACCATTGTTTTTTTAAAAGTAAGTATGAGATGGTTGCTGTATGAAAGTATTGCTGATTTCTCAAATTAAATGTTCTTAAACTGTCATTTCCTCTCAATTAAAAAAAAAAAAAAAGCTATTGCCACTCAAGTATAGTTACAAATCAGAAAAAGTAATACTCTTTTCAAAAATTACTGTTCATGGGGTTGTAGTCTCTTTTAAGGCATTATCTAGGCCTACATTTGATGCTATTAGACATTAAATTCAGCCTCTGACCCAATGAGATTAGAAGATAAATAGATGGTATATTTATGTAAACCACAACATTTTGTTATCCAGGTTCTCAGGATTTATTTAAGCAGCATGCACCATAGATGGTCCAGGGAAGCTTCTTCTGGACCTCACTTCCATTTCCCTTTGCTAAAACCCAAGATGAATGTGCAAAGCAAGCAAGAAAGGAAACAAACATGTTGTGAAGAGTGAACACAGTCAGAGCATGTACCCAGGCCTGACAGATCAAACCCTGTCCTGAGTCCATAATGTTGTTTTGGTAGTGCAAACTTCTTTTCTGTAGCTGGCTTCAGTAATGTTCTCTTTTGAGTCAGATTAATGCTGAAAGGAAAGGTCACCTTTACAGTCCTTCACTTTGCCATTGCTTCTTGGTTTCTCATGCACTTACGCTCTGACTAGGAGGACACATCCCAGTTTTTGGTTAACCCAAGGCTACAATGCTCCAGGCGAATGCAGCAAAACTATTTCTTCTGTTATTAGCAATCTTTTATCTTTGTAATGAACCTGGCAGAATGGAGGGCACTAAATACTGAGCAGCTATCTAATTAACAACCAACCCCTGGGACACACACGTGTACTCGTTTAGATTCCTGCACTGCACTTTTCTACTCCACCCCTAAGATCTTATCTGAAAAAAATCAGTGATAAAAACAACTACTCACATTTTCCTATCTGCAATCAGACAAATGCCAACCACTCTCAAAGTGTCTACCATCTGGGTTCTTCTTTATTAAGTTGGCAATGAAACTATCATGCGATTATCTGAGAAATTTTTCCCTGAGACAGAGCAGAAACAGGCCCAGGAATGTCAGAAGACAGAGCCCTTGAACTGGGATCACAGTGATGCAGAAAGGGATGGAAGTTTGCAGAACAATAGCTATGGGAAGTTTGCAAAACAATAGCTATGGGTGAAAGAAAAATAGAAGACATGAATAATTAGAAGTGGGTGAATGTGAGGGGTGTAGAAAAGCATGGAAAGAGGATAGTGAGAGTATGGAATGAAGAGGCAGGTAGAGACACAGGATAAAGTTAAAAACAAAAAGACTAAAATAAAAACTAGAAAACTCCATTACGTGGAAGAACAGTAAGCCTGGCCAAAAATGCAGGTCAACTTTTTGCATTCAAATATTCAGTTAAATTTTTTGGATATATGACTTCACTTCAAAAATAAAATATTTTAAATGTCTTGATACATAGTTGTTTAAATCTCAAATTCAAGATAAAAGTTAGAAAAAGATGGGATTTACTAAGATATTATGACTTAACAAAATGTTTACAGAACTTGTCTTAAAAAAAAGAACAAAACAAAATAATAAAAACCAAGATTAAACCTGTTTATACCTATGCTTATACCTCTTTCATTCAAAGTTATACAGGCACTTACATGCTTCGCTGGTTGGGTTTTAAAACTCCCCATCTAGCTTCAAATGTATTCTTTGGAAGTATAACTTTACCACTTCTATTCAACAATATCCTACCAGTACCTAATCACCAAAGATATTTCATACTCACATCACCTATTTGTTCCATTCACTGAGCGTGTCATATTCTATTTTGAATCAGTTAAAAGCTTGACATAGGAAAGCCACTATACATGAGCTGCATGACTCCTATCCTCCCCTGTACTCCATTACTTGTAAATACACTTAAAAAAACAAAAAAAACAAAAAAAAGACAAGTCTTCCTTTAACATGCAGAAAAAGCACTCTCTCTGTTACACATTCAAAATGATCTATGTATGTCCCCTATTTAGGAAGGACAGATTTTATGTCCATCGTAGCACTTCGCTGCTCCTGTTATTCATGTTCCTATTCAAAAAGCACAGCTATTCTGTGAGAACTGTAGTGCACAAATGCTTCACGAAGTCTTTAGGAAAAACATTATTTATTCCTTGGGACTACCTTGCAAACTAAATCACTTATTAAAAGTTTGAAAGAGGGTCATTCTGAGGCACTTCTGTACTCAAACGTTGATGCACATTCCCAAGCAGTTACAGAATAGAATGCAAAAAAACCTCATAGTACCTTTGGCTGGCGAAGTAGTTGGCTCACCATGCCGGGAGATTTTTAAAAGACGCGTAGATGTGGTGTTCAGGGATATGATTTAATGGAGGATTTGGCAGTGTTGGGTTTATGGTTGGACTCAATCTTAAAGGTCTCTTCCAATCTAAATGATTCTATGACTATGATCCTATGTACAAGGTAGCCCAAAGCACTTTGCAATAAAACACAAAAACTAATCTGTGGGCTTCGACAGCAAAAATAGTTGCCAATCAAAAGAAGCGTGACCAGCAGGTCGAAGGAGGTGATCCTGCCCCTCTACTCTGCTCTCGTGAGACCTCACTTAAAGTATTGGGTACAGTTCTGGTCTCCTAAACATAAAAAGGACATGGAACTGTTGGAAAAAGTCCAGAGGAGGGCCACGAGGATGATCAGCTGACTGGAGCACCTCCTGTATGAAGACAGGCTGAGAAAGTTGGGGCTGTTCAGCCTGGAGAAGGGAAGGCTGCATGGAAACCTCATGGCAGCCTTTCAGTATCTGGAGGGGGCCTATAAGGATGCTGAGGAGGGACTCTTCATTAGGGACTGTAGCGAGAGGACAAGGGGTAATGGGTTCAAACTTAAACAGGGGAAGTTTAGATTGGATATAAGGAGGAAGTTCTTTACTGTGAGGGTGGTGAGGCATTGGAATGAGTTGCCCAGGGAAGTTGTGAATGCTTCATCCCTAGCAGTGTCCAAGGACAAGTTGGATGGAGTGTTGGATGACACGGTTTAGTGTGAGGTGTCCCTGCTTATGGCAGAGGTTTGGAACTAGATGATGTTAAGGTCCTTTCCAGCCCTAACTATTCAATGATTCCGTGATTCTGTATGTGCTTTGCAAGATACGTTGGATTAGGAGGACATTTACACTGTTTGGAAAAAATGACAAGAACACTGATGTCATAGAATCATAGAATCATAGAATAGTAAGGGTTGGAAAGGACCTTAAGATCATCTAGTTCCAACCCCCCTCCCATGGCCAGGGACACCTCCCACTAAACCATGCCATCCAAGGCTATGTCCAACCCCAACTTGAACGAAGCCAGCGATGGAGCATTCACAACTTCCCTGGGCAACACATTCCAGGGCCTTGCCACCCTTACAGTAAACAATTTCTTCCTCATAGCCAATCTAAACTTCCCCTGTTTAAGTTTAAACCCATTACCCCTTGTCCTCTCACTACAGTCCCTTATGAAGAGTCCCTCCCCAGCATCCCTATAGGCCCCCTTCAGGTATTGAAAGGCTGCTATGAGGTCTCCACGCAGCCTTCTCTTCTCCAGGATGAACAGCCCCAATTTTCTCAGCCTATCTTCATATGGGAAGTGCTCCAGTCCCCTGATTGTCCTCGTGGCCCTCCTTTGGACTTGTTCCAACAGTTCCATGTCCTTTTTATGTTGAGGACACTAGAACTGCACACAATACTCCAAGTGAGGTCTCACAAGAGCAGAGTAGAGGGGCAGGATCACCTCCCTCGACCTGCTGGTCACACTCCTTTTGATGCAGCCCAGGATACGGTTGGCTTTCTGGGCTGTGAGAGCACACTGCCGGCTCATGTTCATTTTTTCATCAACCCACACCCCCAAGTCCTTCTGCTCAGGGTTGCTCTGAATCTCTTCTCTGACCAACCTGTAGCTGTGCCTGGCATTGCTCCAACCCAGGTGTAGGACCTTGCACTTGGCATGGCTAAACTTCATCAGGTTGGCATCAGCCCACCTCACAAGCGTGTCAAGGTCCCTCTGGATGGCATTCCTTCCCTCCAATGTATCAACCGAACCACAGAGCTTGGTGTCATCAGCAAACTTGCTGAGGGTGCCCTCAATCCCACTATCCATGTCACCCACAAAGATGTTGAACAAGACTGGTCCCAACACCGACCCCTGGGGACACCACTCGTTACTGGTCTCCAGCTGGACATTGAGCCATTGAGCACTACTCTTTGCGTGCAGTCATCCAGCCAGTTCTTTATCCACTAGTGGTCCACCTATCAAATTGATGTCTCTCCAACTTAGAGAGAAGGATGTCATGGGAGACAGTGTCAAAAGCTTTACATAAGTCCAGGTAGATGACATCAGCTGCTCTGCCCCTGTCCATCAGTTCCGTGGCCCCTTCATAGAAGGCCACCAGATTGGTCAGGCAGGATTTCCCCTTAGGGAAGCCATGTTCGCTGTCACCAAGCACCTTGTTGGTTTTCATGTGCCTCAGCATGCCTTCTAGGAGAATCCGCTCCAAGATTTTGCCAGGCACACAGGTGAGACTGACTGGTCTGTAATTCCCTGGCTCATCCATTTTCCCCTTCTTAAAAATAGGGGTTATATTTTTCTTTTTCCAGTCATCGGGAACTTCACCTGACTGTCAATGTTACCTTTTATGAAAACACTTCAAGATCCTGTGATCTGGGATTTTATTTTTTTTAATTTTTTAGGGGAAAGACAGCAGTTATTGCTTCACATACATATATGCATGTATAATACATATATATGTAGTTACATGTGTGTATATAGCAGAAAAATAAAGGTATATATACTCTAATGTGCATGTTTATGTCTGTGTAGGCATGTATAGGTATATAACTCCCTAAAAGTTATTTTCCAGAATTGGAATATTGCTATGCAAAAAGGGGTTACTCATCAATGCTTAGCGTTAACACTGTCACTCATCTTTGGTCACTTCAGATGACTTCAAAGTGTGGAAAATTGTATGGGTTTTTTTTTGTATTTGCTGAAACTTCTTGGAGTAAAATTTATTTCATCTATACATATTTGTTCAGATTTCCACTAGTTTAACCTAGGATACAGGTCAAGAAAAGGAATTGCAGAGTTGGCAAGGGCTGTGTATGTTTCAGTTAGGATGTTTGTGGCCCACAACTCTGGTTAGAGGAAGGTTTAATGTTACACATAGCTCAAAAACAGGACCGTCCGCTCTCACAGTCCTGGTTTTAGATTGACACCTTTCACACAGTTGTTCCATTATTTTTTCTATTCAGTACATAGAGGTTAAGTAAATTTGTTTAGTGGAATCAATCCAAATCTCTGGCACTTTGACTTATACAATGATAAAGAGAATTTTTCTCATAAATTTATTGCAAAATGCCTGAAGGTTTTCTGTGACACTCCAATAACAGCTACCTCTGTAAAGATGTATTTGGGACATCAGAATGATTCCCTAAGACCTACAGAAGGAAATACTTTGCAGGAATGGATACAGACTAAAGCGGAATGCTAATTTCAAGAAAAAAAAAAAAAAAAGCCAGGAGGCAGGCAGTATTCTGTTCTAAATTTGCCCTTCACATCTTTTTTTATTCTGTTTACCTTTATCTTAAATGCTTCCATTGCTATTTTATTCTGGTGCAAACACTTTTTTTCCCTCATGGAAATTCACAGCTGAAGTGAGGAGCAGAAAATACAAGCAACTCATAAGGAGGATTTCCCCCATACTTTTAAAAAGTTTGTCCTTGATTCTGTGTTTGATTTATTTTTCCTATTTTTAAATCAGATCGAAAAGAGACCTTTTGCCAAAGGTAAGCAATAGCAAGTTCTTAAAAAGTCAGTGATTATTTGCACAAAGTCACAGAAAAGTGTAGTAGAACACATCAGGTAAATATTTTCAGTTGCAAGCAGTAAGACCAATTTACGTTGCTGCACCTCTCATTTTCCTTGGATTACAACGTTATCTTACAAACTAGAATTCCCCACTGACCACAGTATCAGTAGAAAGATGTAACTTCTTAATGTAGGACTATAAAAACGGTTTCTGATTACATGCTGATTGTGTCAGATATCAGAAAATTGTTTCAGTTTCAACAAGAGTTCGTAATTTGTGCAAATTATAAAGAAGGCCACATGAAGAACAGATTACAGAAACAGGAGAGGAAAATGCCTAAAGAGGTAAATAAATTTGAAAATTAAATTTTATGTCTTAATAATTTTGCGTTTTAAAAGAAGGGAATTCAGGCTTTGAAAAGAGCATTTTGACAGTGACACAAACTCCATCCCCACGCCATCATTCCAGGGCTTATTACTCTGTGGCAGAAAGGAGCCTCAGCGCCAGATCCAGTCACTAATGAAGCCAGGTGCAGGCTTAGAACAGGTCTTGCTCTCGTGCTATGACCGCTGTCCTAGACCACACTTTTTCTGTTGCTCTAACTCCAGCTAAATTGGAGGATTTATGCCTGAGAACATAATGCCTTTATGGACTTCAGAGTAGCTACAAAACCCAGCTAAAGCAAATCTAAAGTTCCTTGAGAACTGCGTAGGAGAATGTTAAAGTTTCACTCCAAGCGTAGAAACAACAAAAGATGCAGTGTACTGCTAGCCAATGTCACTCTGAACTCATCAAGGAGCTCAAGGTATCAAAGCAAGGACAGATGTCAGCAGTACCCAGGAAAGCAGCAGCTGTTCTGGAGCCTAAGAATATATACCACAGCAGTTCTGCCAGTAAATCTAACGATTTAACTTCAAAATCTATGGTATCTCTTTTCAGGCTGTCCTCAGCTGTTTTTATTAAAAGAGTATATTTAGTATTTTGAGAACACGAAGAATATATTTGTAGGAAGGTATCAGACAACAAAGTGTTTTTAAAAGTTTCTATTGGATCAACATGGATGGCTGGGCTAAAAGAACTGTGAATGGAGTTAAATACAGCTGGCGAGGGTCACAAGTGGTGCTCTTCAGGGCTCAGTTTCAATCACCTGGACAAGTGGATCACGTGGACCTTCAGTCAGTTTGCAGACAACACCAAGCTGGGTGTGTTGTTCTGCTGGAGGGTAGGAAGGCTTTGTGGGGGATCTGGACAGGCTGGATCAATGGGCTGTGGCCAGTTGCATGAGGTTCAACAAGGGGAAGTGCCAGATCTGCACTTGGGCCACAAAAACCCCATGCAACACTATAGGCTGCAGGAAGAGTGGCTGGAAAGCTGCCTAATAGAAAAGGACCTGGGGGTGTTGGTCAACAGCCAGCAGAATATCAGCCAGCATTTGTTGATTTATGCTGATTCTGTGATTCGACAATAACATTTAAAGTCGCCAATTTTACCTGAAATAGCTTTTAATTTGGATTTGGGGGCAGTTTTTTCTTTGACATACGGACCCCTATGTATTTTCAATAGAAAAATAAGGTATAGAGCCTTATGTAGAGCATATCAGCAATAGGCTTGCTCCTTTTGCCTGTTTTGGTGAGGTTTTTTTATTTCTTACCTTACCAACATCACATATTAGTGGTTAGGCAGAGGGGATAAAGCATCACTGTAAACAGATATAGAAACAGAATTTCAAGACCTATTAAGGACACAGAGTGGGGGACATCTCTCAGTTCAGATGTAAGTTGATGACTGTTCATTAAGCTTAAGAATTTGGAGGCAGTCAGGGATAACCAGTGGTTGCATCACTCTTGAATGGCTTCGGCCACAGAAATTGGTGAACCATGATGACATTAAGCTGACAGGTCATAGACACTATGCTGGACTGCTTTTCATGAGCACTGACAAAAAGAAAATACACTGAAGAAAAATGGCTATTGAAGCATATTTTATTATGCATAGATTATATTTATTATACGTAATTATAGCAAGTTCTAATACAGAAAATGTGTACTTCTTTTTAAACATATATATGTAAAAAATTACAGTGAATGCAGTGATCTATAGTTTTGAGGAGGAATAAACTGCATGAAACCAGTTTTAAACAGTACAAATTGAAGTTTCTAAAAGTTTCACAATTTAGATATTTATACAACATGCAGACTTGTATTAAAAGTTGGCACATACAATTGGCACTGATTTTTTTCCTTATACTAGTATGAAGACACATTTCTATTTTAAATACTTTATAGTCAGTGGGAAACCTTCACAGCTTGGGTTTAATTGTTACTCAGCCACCTAATGACTAATTTCTTATAAACCCAGCTATCTACAGCCATTCTTAAAAAAGCAGAAAGGCCTTCCTTTTAGAGTAACACATCTGAAGCTACATTCCACATATCCCCAGCTATCTATAGCCATTCTTAAAAAGCAGAAAGGCCTTTTTACAAACTGAGTAACACATCTGAACCTACATTCCACATATCCAAGTCAAATTTTCTTTTACCACAGGAGCAGTTTTCTCACAAACCATATAAAATTAATGATGATGAATATTGATGCTACTAGTCCTAAGGATACCAGTAAGAAAGGATTAGGCCTGATAGTAGTACAATAGGAGGGAAACATTAAAATAATGGCAGCTGTAAAAAGAATCTTCAAATCGTACGTAACCCAGACAGGGTCAGAGGGAAATTTGGCAGGAGTAATGGTAAAGGCCATTTGAACTGCACATAAGATAATTGGTCCATTTCTTTAATTACCTAAACCAGCAAGAAACATCTTGGAAGTAGGTTTCTTTGTTATATAATAAAGTGCCTTGATTATATTAATATACATCCCCCTTTGGTTTATGAATTAGGGATCTTTTACTGATTTTTTTTCTCCTAAAAAGTTAGCTACTATTGTTGTACAGCAGTTGATTAGGCAAAAAAAAAAAAAAAAAAAAAAAAAAAAAGCCTCTTTAAAAGGATCTATATATGAACAGATTGCTTGCACTAGCATGGAACCTATTAGCTTAATTAGGGATCTGCATGGATGCACATCTACATGATACTCCTGCAGGAGTGGCCCATAGATATTTTCCTTGGAATACATTTTAACAGGCCACACAGATTTAAAACTGTAATTTATTTTTCCTAACATAATAGAAAATTTTTTAGTCAATACAAAAAAGTTACACAGAAAAATACTTCAACCATGTTAGGCCATAGCTATACTTCTAAGAACAATAAAAAGAAGCAGTAACTTGTATTATTAAGCCACTATTGTATGCTAAACAAGCACAAAGTGGTTACCAGAACTCAGGGGATCAAAACACTTCCAGGGCATCTCACAGAAATTGTTGCCTTAGAATTGTGTACTATGCCACAATTGCAAAGGATCAAAACCAGAACAGAGTAAAATAACATTTCTGTGTCAACTGAATAATTTATTTGCAGATCATGTGGAAAAACAAGGCCTCTCCTTTTCAAATAAATACACGCATTAAGGGAACACATACATTAACTTAAAAAAAAAAAAAAAAAAAGAAAAAACAGCTGTGCAATAAAATGAATATTTGTTATATACTACACAAAAAACATTCAAAGTACAATAGTGCAACCATGTCAGAGCACATAGCTGATGTTTGCCATTTTACATTTTAGGCAGAAGACGAGGTAACCTTCCAAAACAACACAAAACTTTATTCACTATTCCATGTATAAACAGATGCTTCAATTTCTTTTTCTTTTTCTTTTTTTCCCTCCAAGTACCTTTGCTTTAACATGAATTCTACACAGTATTATGTGAATATCCAGACTTACTGGAACTGATCATCATAGGATTTCTAAAACCAGTTCCAACACAGCTATAGCTATATCCCCATTTGGTAGTGGTTTTGTAGTAATTAAGACACTGACTGCAAAACTTCACAAAGGCAAAACTTTGTTAGCAGTTTCCAGCCTTGAATCTTATGTAAAAAAACCAACACTGTTTCAGAATAAAATTGATTTACAATAACACACAAAAACTGTGGAGCTTAAAAAAAGGGGATTCAGTTTATATAATTTGGCCAAATAACATAAAAGAGATTTTGGTTATTAAAATAAATTTAGAAAGTACCCAAAATAGCAATGGCCAAATCCTATAGAGAGGTTAAAAACAGATGTGATGGCAGGTCCCTGAACTCACATCCTTTAACCAGGCTCTCTACAGGCATGGACATTCACATGGCACTCTCTATATGGTAAGAACCTTAGGTATGAAAAGGAATTACTGCACACACACACACACACTGCCAATTCTCGGATGCTGGGATATGGCAACCCCAGGTACCCCTAGCAACATCTGCAAGAGGTACCTCACAACAACATCACTATACTGGTGAAGACTAGGCCAAGTAGGATCTAACACCTTACAAATACTGAAACGGAAGTCACCAAGATCACAGCCAAACCCTTCATGGTAGCAGGAGAAGATATGAGAGGAAATGGCTACAAATTTGTGGCCACTTGGGAAACCGAGGTTGGACATGGGGAGAAATTTTTATCCAGAAGTGGAGTGCAAGCATAGGAACAGGCTGCCAAGAATGCTGGTAGTCTCTGGGGATTTTCACAGCCTGGCTAGCCAAACCCACAACTAACCTGATCTAAGGCTGGCAGCAGTGCCTAGGTGCTTGGAGGGTTGAACAATACCACTTCCAGAAATCCTTCTAACAACTTTACGTGAGTTTGTGAATTCAACCAAAATGTTTTGCTCATGCAGGTGTGTCAACAAGATTTAGACTAATATATTTCACCTCATCTACTACAGGTTGACCACAGAGCTGGGGTTCATTGCACACACATAGAATGCTGAGCCTCAGTTTAAACTCTACAAGTTAACAAAAGTTAGTAACGCTGAAGGAGCAATATTTCAGAATGCAGATAACAGCTTGTAATCATGATCTTTTCTTTCTTTTTTCTCTGAGAAAATGCAATGCCTATGTGTAAGCTTACATTTCAGAAACCAAGTGCTGGAGCATCTCCCACGCTCCTCTCTACTACTGCATGAAGAACTACCTGCAAATAAAGCTTACATTAATCTACTTCCATTTCACTCCTTTGGGGAGGGAGAGAGAGAGAGAGAGAGAGAGAGAGAGAGAGAAAGCTTTTACACAAAAAAAAAAAAAAAAAAGCCACAGAAAAGGCCCGTATCAATGCACTCAGTGAAGTGTGGGTTTCTCCTCAGAGAAGCTAATTACAGCTGCAATTTTGTTGCTTAAATAATACAAGGTAAACAACAAAACAACAAAAGTAAACAACAGATACATGACCAGGAATATTCCTGATACACCTGTGTCTCCTTCATTCTCTGCCACCTGCCCTAAGGAAGTCTCAGGATTAGTGAGTCATCTTGTACTGCTGGGTGGGAGGATGTTACAACCCTAAAGTCTCCTGCATGGAAAAAGGTAGTGTGTAAAGGTTTCCTTAGTACTACAAAAAGGAAAACAAACATGTTTTCTCTTCTAGGGTTGAAGTACAACGCAGTGAAATAAAATGCCTTATTCCTTTTGTCATTAGATTTCTCTGTCTTGTTAAGAACAATCTTTCAGCTTGTTACCCGAGGATTAACTGCTCTGATTTCAAGGTTTGACAGGATGCCTAATTACACTGCTCTTCGTACTTTAAAACTGCTTGGTTGGTTGGTTTTTTTTTTAATTCTGAACCATCCTGTTTCTGAGAACTCCATGTTTTATAAAACTGGTAATGCAGCACAGGCTATACGCCATTCAGCTATAGTGCTGATAAAATGCAGTAACAGCTGCTTGTCATACGGGTTTTCAATCACTCCATAAAACTTTATCCAAGGTTTATTTACCAAGCTAGGTGTCAGCTTGGAGATGTTTTATTAATATATACACAAAAGACAGAAACAACTTACTGGCTCTGAAGTGGCCCTATCCCAGTCCAACAAAAATTTGTGAAAGATGAGACAAACTGGATCATGATTGTTAACTGTAGAAACACCTACAATTTTTACTACACTACAGGGTTGTTGGGAACTGTTACAAGCAATAATAACTTAGGTTTTAGAGATGCTGAGACCTTAAGCTACCACCCACTGGTGAGTTTCTCAGAGTTTTCCTTAAATCAGACAAAGCAGTTCTAATTAAGGTAAGTGGTCGCTGTTCGTTTCAGGTATTTTTGTTAATGAAGATTTTAAACAGATCTCTGCGCATGTGAAGCGATTCTTTCACCTGCAAGTCTAAAACTTAAAAAATGCATCAAGAACATCCATTAAAAGAGACTCCTCTGTACCACTACAATCCCTCAATTAGGGTCTGAATGGAAGATATGACAAACAAGGGAAAAATTACAACCCGCATCTCTCTGTAATACTAATAATGATCTAATCTAAACAAACAGGCAGGTGTTGGATCATTAATTCATCTTGGTAATCCTACATATCACAAGTATTATAGTCTCTCCAGAATTTTGAATGGTAACGTTCCATGCAAATGTTCCTTTCACTTCTGAGCTGTGTAGGATCAGATGTAAAGTCTACTTCTCAGTTCTGAATCAAACCCCAACTCCCAAATTAAATAAATTCTAACTCACTAGATTTTGCAAAATTTCACCAGAACCCCATGCACTTGCCACTGTCTTAACCTGACAGAGACCATTCTGCTTCGTGCCCCGAACTTAGGGTTTACTTGGATCTAGATAACCTTTCAGTGTTTTGGGGTTTTCCTGGGAAAGGCTTCATCAGCATATAACTTAAGACTTACAAAAAAGTACAAAAGCAGGTGCGAACAAAAAGATTAAAAAAAATTGAAGCTGCAATATTTTTCTTTTCCTATGAGTGATACACATTACAATGTTCCGTATGTAAGATATCTTGAGCCCTTAGAGAAACAAGCAGGTAAAGATGATAAAATACATTACAATATTATATGCAGTGACAACCATAGCATTGATTTAACTTACGCTACTTAAAAAAAATGAAACCAAAGCCTATGGGACAATGCAAGTGCATAGATACGAATGGAGAGAAGAGTCCGGATTTTTAACATGATGTGCAATTTCTAAATACACAAACAAAAGTTCACAATAAAAAGAACACATTATTGAAATCCTTCATTAACTTTTTTTTTTTAAAAAACATACAAGTTATTTAGGTCAGGAAAAGTATCTATCAGTTAAACATTGCAACAGTTTTTCTTGAGTGCTAATTTTTTGACAGGTGTTCCAGCCAAGCTGGTTACTGACTTCCTATCATCTTGATTATCACTTCGTTTTCTCACTTCGCTGTAAAGAAACCCAAAAAACAAAAAAATGCATTCAATTAATACATTTTCATTCATGCTCACTGTTCTGTTTCCCCCAGTGTATATTACAGAGCTCACCATCATTGACTGCATAGCCAAAACTCTGGGGTTTAGTGCACAGAATCAACATGTCTCCTAAGTTTCAAACTTCGGAATCATATCAGTATTTCTATACAAATCATAGCTAGTGCTAGAAATATAATATTTTCTAATACAAAACAACTCTCCTCATATTAGTAGAATAAATTCATAAAGTAGCTCTAAGAACACTGTATTATTCACCATAATGGTAATGAAATGTTAATTTCAAAATGATGAGCTTCTTTCAAAGAATACAAATTACTAATACTTGAGTAAAGAAATTGCAGACAATCATTTCAGACCAATTTTCCAGGTAATGTCTAGATGATACCAGCATCAATGTGCTTTATGAAGAAAATTTTATTTTTGAGATTCCGAAGAGAGAGGCTCTAAGTGGCAAAACATTTTTTTATCCTTGAAACAGTTAAACAAAGGTATCATGTTTAAACATTAGAGATAATTTTCCAGCTATGATTAATGCTATATAACTGTGCTGTACGTGTTCTCTAACCTCTTAATCCACAGCTGCAAGGCCAGGTTCTTTGTAACATGACATTTAACAAATTGGCCACTAAGTTCACACTGACATTGACAGACAAATAAATTATATTATAACCAAGACTTGTTTAAAAAGGTAGCAGAAGTGGAATGTTTGGCTCACACATTATCACAGAAAAACCTGGTTGCTAAATGGATCATAAATTCTATCTTTTACATAATTTAGAGAAAGGGACATCAAAGAATATACATGGGATTAGAATGGTCAGTAATAAAACTGAGTAAATATGTAAAAGAATTACGAATTAATTATACATAATTATATGTACTTGAAATTAATTTAGGAAAGAATTAACAAAGTAAATTCACCAGGTTTTAAAATTGTGAGCTCCTTAACTGAGCTGTAATTTAAATATTAATTATCAAGACAGCTTTGTAACATTTGCAAGCAAAAATGTTACTTGATTAAACTGAGAAGAAATCCTACCTTGTAGTTACCTATAAAGATTTAATATGTTATTAATTTTTAAATTTTGTTTGTTGAATTTTATGTTGGTACAATTTTGGATGTACATGTGCAATGCGCATGATGTGCAATGTGCATGATGTGCAATTACATAATAATACACAAATGTACAGTTCACAATAAAAAGAATACAAAGAAAAATACAAAAAATACAAAGAATCTTTGTATGTGTATTCACGTATCATGTCCATTTCATTAAATATACTCAAGATTTTATTCAAAAATAGAAACGTAGCTACTTACCGAGCAAGATGAAGAACTGCTTCTACAACATTAGATCCATCTTTAGCACTTGTTTCACAGAATAGCGCATTATAAGTCTGTAAGTAAAATTAAATGTTAAACTAACTAATCTGAAATGGATTCCATGTGAATATATATATTCAATTACAAATAGTTTCCTAAACAACACAAAGAAAGATGACACATATTTAAATGAACAGGACTTTTATCTCACACTCTTCATTCTCCAGTATAGTCACATTAGTACTGTTAAAAAAAACAGTAATTACTTTCTAATTGCATATTTTTTATATTCAGTACATTCTGAATTAACAACCTGAATAAAAAACACATCAGACGCTTAATGTCCAAATTAAATCTTGTCCACAAGACTGCAAAATAGGAAGAGAGTTGCTAAGACAGGTTACTGAATCCATCTTCTTAGCTACTTATGAACTACAGTATCTGGTATTCTAAGTTAACCAGAAATATGATTCAGACATGACACTTGCCTCTGTATAATCAATCAATTGCACAAGCACTCAGAAATTCAAGACATTAAAACTTCTATATTTTTTTTTCTGCAAAATAGGGGATATGTGCATCCCTTATCCCCCACATAAATACATGCACAAAACTTGTCCAGACTTCTATTTATAGCAGAGAGTTCCTTTTTTTCTTTCTGCAGATGCCACAGGAATACAAGATAGTCTCTTGAAGATGAAAATATTCCTCTCAAAAGCTGTACAGACACTAGCTAGTTGAAGGCCTCGTATGCTCACTAGTGTGGTTTGTATTTGTACTGGTGATTTCTCTTTGGCAGCATCAAACATCAGACTCCTAGTCCATCCAATGTTCATCATAAAGGCTGAGAAAACTATCCCGGCCAAAAATTAAGTGCAGCTTAGTGAATACTGAGCTGAGATTTAGCCCAGTGAACAAACAGGACAGTTTTCATGAGAAATATCCACGAATCCTAATTACTACGTTTGAACAAACTACCAGAAAATTACTTCTGTTTACTTGTTTCTCATATGGTCCTCAGATTGAAGTTTTGAACACCATTTTATACTAAAGAGGTAGACTTGGACCTTACCATAGCCAGCTTTTCTCCATAATTTACGGAAACACATTTTTGTCCTTGTTCTGTAACAGTTTGACGGAGATCCGCTTTGTTACCCACCATCATAATTGGAATATTCTCATGAGTTGCATCCTGTAAAAAGGATTTTATTTCCTTATTGCTAGAACACTCAGAAAACAAAAAAGTAACTAGCATCATCATGTCATATTGATTTTCTTCCCACAAAAATAATTTTCCGCATTATCAAAAAAATGACAGATAATGACAGTAATGCTGAGAATAATGAGATAGTTCATATTTAACATCAGCCTGCAAATATGGGCTTCCCAACAAGGCATTTTGTATGTTAAGTTAACCTAATGGAAATGGCTACAATACCCAAATGCTGTATAACAAAATTACTATGGGGAAAGTGTCAAACTCCTGTACTATGATTAAAAGAAATGCCTTTCAGAAGATGAATTACAGATCTTGATTAATTCTTTCGCTCTTATTAAATGCTTCTGGTATGAGAGAAAAACGCTCTACATTACATGCAAATTTGTATTCAAATAAACAAACAAGAAGTAATAGTAGAAAGAAATACTCAAAATTTCACTTGAACTATAGCTAATTTACAGAATCTAACACATTGTTTTAAAATGCAAAGACTCCAAGGAATACTCAAGCCATCCACAGGAGAGAATCTGAAGTGGGCTGTCATGTTGATTTCAAAAGGAATTGAATGGGAAGAGTGTGATTACATGACACCTTTTTATACAAAAACATTTATCAGTTTTAGCACTAACTGAATGTCAGGACACATTTAGGACTTCCATGTAGCTTTTACTTCTACGCATGTTTGCAGTCTGGGTAAATCCAACATCCAGATACTCAAATTTTATAAATAATAAAAATGCAGTGAAACATAGCTTGTAACTTGCACATACTTAAGGTTCTTACCTCAATCATATCCACCCATTCTCTCACATTAAGAAAGCTTTTTTCACAAGTTACATCATATAGCAGTAAGACACCATCTGCTCTTCTGAAGTATGACTTTGCAATACTTCGGAATCTTTCAGAAACAGAAAATTTGCATAAGGCCACATCATCAAAAAATAATTCAATTTAACATTATTAAGAACACCACATTACTTTATTACACTACTGAGGAGGATGCCCTCCACACTACAAGATGAGTTTTCTCATAGCTTCTTTTGTAAGTGGATCTTGAAAACTGCTCCTGTAGGCCTATAAATGTGCCATAAGGACTCATAGAATCCTTTCCTAAACATCAATCAATATTTTTGTATCAAAACAAAAATGTAGTCAACATTGTATCTATAAAATATAATCTGCTTTACAGTGGAATTTTGATTAGGTAACAAGGCTTTTTCGTTTACATACAAATTTAGAAATTGAGTGGGTTATTCTACTACATTTGAAAATATATGAAACCAATAATTAGGATTTAATTCATCAGTGACAGTCATCTTTGCCACTATCGTAACACAATCAACTTAACAACTAAGGACAGCAATTAGGTATTTAGAATATATCTTAAAATATTCTTCATAAATTTATTCTGTGGGAGGAGAACAATTGAGCCTCTACCTGCCTACTTCACATAACTACTCATACAGGCAAAAATATGCTCAGACAGCTCAATACAAATCTTGGTCAATGAACAGATTAAACTGACTTCCAAGGTGTTAGATTAACCTCTTAACAAGCCCCAAAAGCTATTAGTAAAGAAGTAATGGCTCTCAAGTAAATTTGTCATAGGATTTTGAGGAAATTCTACACAGTAATTTGAAGGATCTTGGAAATACATCAAACTGTATAATTTCACCATAAGTCTTTTTAAAGTCTTACGGAAGAAGTTTTCATACCCTCAATACAATGCAAATCGGGATCAGGACTTTCAAGGAAAGGAGAGGATGGTGAAAGAAAGGGAATCTCTAAGATAAAGCCTGGGCAGAAATACAGGTCTGTGAGGATAAAGAGGAAAGAAACAATGTACATCTACTCCATCTTTTTGTATTGCAAGAGAGAGGCACATGGATTTAATTAATTAATGCTGTGGAGAACCTCAACTATTTGTCCCTGCAGACACAAAAGATTACACAGAATCACAGAATAGAAAGGGCTGGAAAGGACCTCAAGATCATCGAGTTCCAACCCCCCCGCCATGGGCAGGGACACCTCCCACTAAACCATGCCATCCAAGGCTATGTCCAACCCCACCTTGAACGCCGCCAGGGATGAAGCATTCACAACTTCCCTGGGCAACCCATTCCCTAAGGTATCACCATGGCTAACAAATAAATGTTCCACCTGTCATGGGTCTCAGCAGAGCAAAATCACATCTGTTAAATGCACTTGCACATGGCCAAACTGACTTACTGTAGGGTCATTTAATATTTAGTGTGAATTTTTTTTTAACCTAGGTGGAAAATGACAAACACCTTTTAGAAAAAAAACAACTGAAATTATGTAAGTGCAAAGAATCACTAACCTCTCCTGCCCAGCTGTGTCCCACAGTTGTAGCACCGTAGGTTCTCCATCAACAATTAGTCTTTTCATTTGAAAATCCACACCTGAAAAGAACATGTATAGACAAACAAAAACCATCAATAACCTTAAAAACCCCACAGAAAATGTCAAGTTATATGCCATATACAAGTTATTTCAAAATTCATCTCTTTTAATAGATTATGAGATTTCAGCCATGAACATAGCCTTGAACTGCAATAACCCCCTGAACATATTTATCTTTAGAAAAATATTTACAGAAATATTTTACCCACATATTTTCCCAGAAACATTAATACAAATGTGTCATTATGACCAGCAAACAACAACGTCTCTATTTCTCTAAGCAGTTTTATGGAAGAAGAGAAAATGTTTTATCCTGCCTGACCAATCTGGTGGCCTTCTATGAAGGGGCTACGGAACTGATGGACAGGGGCAGAGCAGCTGATGTCATCTACCTGGACTTGTGTAAAGCTTTTGACACTGTCTCACATGACATCCTTCTCTCTAAGTTGGAGAGACATCAATTTGATAGGTGGACCACTCAGTGGATAAAGAACTGGCTGGATGGCCGCACGCAAAGAGTAGTGCTCAGTGGCTCAATGTCCAGCTGGAGACCAGTAACGAGTGGTGTCCCCCACGGATCAGTGTTGGGACCAGTCTTGTTCAACATCTTTGTGGGTGACATGGACAGTGGGATTGAGGGCACCCTCAGCAAGTTTGCTGATGACACCAAGCTCTGTGGTTCGGTTGATACATTGGAGGGAAGGAATGCCATCCAGAGGGACCTTGACACGCTTGTGAGGTGGGCTGATGCCAACCTGATGAAGTTTAGCCATGCCAAGTGCAAGGTCCTACACCTGGGTCAGAGCAATGCCAGGCACAGCTACAGGTTGGATGGGGAAGAGATTCAGAGCAGCCTTGAGCAGAAGGACTTGGGGGTGTGGGTTGATGAAAAAATGAACACGAGCCGGCAGTGTGAGCATGCAGCCCAGAAAGCCAACTGTATCCTGGGCTGCATCAAAAGGAGCGTGACCAGCAGGTCGAGGGAGGTGCTCCTGCCCCTCTAATCTGCTCTCATGAGACCTCACTTGGAGTATTGTGCGCAGTTCTGGTGTCCTCAACATAAAAAGGACATGGAACTGTTGGAACAAGTCCAGAGGAGGGCCACGAGGATGATCAGGGGACTGGAGCACCTCCCGTATGAAGACAGGCTGAGAAAATTGGGGCTATTCAGCCTGCAGAACAGAAGGCTGCGTGGAGACCTCATAGCAGCCTTCCAATACCTGAAGGGAGCCTATAGGGATGCTGGGGAGGACTCTTCACTAGGGACTGTAGTGAGAGGACAAGGGGTAATGGGTTTAGACTTAAATAGGGGAAGTTTAGATTGGCTATGAGGAAGAAATTGTTTACTGTAAGGGTGGTGAGGCCCTGGAATGTGTTGCCCAGGGAAGTTGTGAATGCTTCATCCCTGGCGGCATTCAAGGTGGGGTTGGACATAGCCTTGGACGGCATGGTTTAGTGGGAGGTGTCCCTGCCCATGGCAGGGGGGTTGGAACTAGATGATCTTGAGGTCCTTTCCAACCCTAACTATTCTATGATTCTGATTCTATGATTCTATAAACAGACTATTTCAAATGCCAAGAAGAAGAAAGATAAATCAAAACAAAAATCCTGACTCAGAGGCAAGAAACCAAATATATAACTATGATTTAATTAGAGGACAAAAATTAAGTCTTTGGAATCAGTAAAAAAGTTTGTCAGCTGACAGCTATAATAATACACACAAGTCAGAAATCCCTTCAGCTGCATTTAAACAAAAGTTTCCATAACACTTTGAAGAAACTGACACAAAAAAAAATACTATAAAAGACATTAAATGGTAGTATGAAATACTAAGGAAAAGAAGAAAGAGCTGAGGACAAGAAAGTAATGAAAAATCTGAAAAGGATCATACAGACTTTCTAAGTCCATTACACTCAAACTCCCTTTTCTACTGCTTGATGCTGTTCAGGAGCAAGCCATTGTACTTTGTAAAGAGAAAACAAAATTACAGCAATACCCTCTTATCTACTCCAGCCAGCAGTGAGGCACTTTCAACCTTTAGTACTCAGTTAGATCTCACATCCTAAGAAACTGCATGTGTATATTCAGGACACTCTGGCAAGCAACTACAGGTGGTAATCTTTTCACTCACTTCCACAGAACAGCAACGAAATTAACTTTAGAATTTTAAGAACAACCATACCCAGGGTTGCACTCGTATTGCCTCGAAATTCATTCTTGCAAAGTCTCGTAAGGAAACTGGATTTTCCGACTGCTGCGTCTCCAGCAAGAACAATCTTGTAAGCCTTCTCTGAACTAGGGTATTTCAGAGCACATTCAGTTGCATCTGACTGAAAATAGAAAGAACCCTTCTGTTTCAACTCATATAAAAAGTATTTCCCACATCAGACACTTCTTTTTTTTCCTAAAGAACTGGTTACCTGAGGGGTGAGAGCAGATATGTATCTCCTTGTTGACACAATTGAGCTGCCCCGACTTACTGGTTGTGAGGTCTTCCAGTCTAATACCACACTGCTGTTATCAGGACTGTATGCATCTTCATCCCTGATCTCTGGAACCTGAAAGTACAAGCCAGTGTGTTAGTTCCAGTAAGAAAAAATACATTTTTTTTGAATGGCACAACTAAGACTGCTTAAAACATTTGTTGTTGCGGTATGGATTAAAGAGAGATAAATGACCAAATAACCCATGCAATTTTAGTCGAAAAACTGTGATTATTTTGTTCTTATTTACACTTGCTCTTCATTATAGCCTACATTCTGTCCTTAAATGTGTTTGCTGTTTGGTGTACGTGCTTTCAGTACAGTATTCAGATAGAGAAAACTAATTTCCACATGGAAAATTCAGCTTAAAAAATAATTACAATAAACAAATACTTTATTTCAAAACTTATTTTACAAAAATAAAATATTTCCCTACATTACTCTCTATCCTACAACAGGATAGAGAGCAATAGCTCAAGCTAAATTAAATACAGCACAGCTGGAATCACTACTATTCATAGCATTTGTCAACTGCAAACAGACTAAATGTCTCTACTAAATGCATAGCAAAGGATCGGCTCTATAAAACCCTGTGTTCTGCTGTGCTTGATACTAGCCTTGCTATGTAGTCATCAGCAAAGCTCCCCATTTTACTAACAATAAAATGGACACAATACACATTCTTACATTTCTAAATTCTCTGAGACTTACTGTGTAAGTCAATGTATGCATTAACAGTATTCTTCTCATAAATGTTTTTTCATTCAATGCCACAACATAGTAAGAGAACATGAATAGAAACCTATTTGACTGCTATAGTATTTACTTTTCTATCATTAGAAAATGAACTTCTGTCTGTATGCAATTTGACAATGTCCAAAAAACACATGTACTTCAAAAACGAAGTTATTACTTCAAACATCTATCAAAAATGTCAAAAAGAACATTTTATTTTAAAGATGAATAACTATTTATACAGTCCCAAAGAAAACATCATTAATCTTATTTGAATGCATACAAATACAATATTAACTGGCCTTTGGGGAAATATCCATTTCATTTTAAAAACCAGGAAACTAATTTTGTCTCCATCAAGGGCCTTTTTCAGAGGAGTAAGTCTGGCACTTACGTCTGCATCAGAAGCATCACCACCAAAGCTTTCTTGCATACACTGTGACCTTGGAAAAATCCTTTGATGCCTGTATTCCACTTCTGAATCATACTCATTTGAATCTCTCAAGGTAGACAAACCACTGTCAAAACAGCTCTCAGGTAAGCTGTCAACTTCACAGTTAATCCTTTGCATAGGATCACAAAGGGCTAAAGAATCATAATCTTCATCCACACAAGAAGGAGATGATCTAATAAAAAATATTAGGGAGAGGGAGAATTATTCCACAACTGTTTTTTCTAATAAAATCTACACCATTCTGGAATAGTCAATACTTAGAAATCCTAACTATACAGTTTAAGGCGTATGTTAATGCCATTTTTGCCTTGCTAAGTAATTTATTTTTCAATTGTATTTCTAAGTATGCTCCAATCGAATTACCTAATCTATGTTATTGATGATGATTTCCTGAGTCTCTGTAAGAAAGTCTATCTATTCATACACAAAAAAATAATTAAAAAAAAAAAAGAAAAAATATTCAGAAAAATTACACACAGTGAAGACATCTTAGGCAGAATATGACTGCTGATCGTTTAGCTACTTTTGGCTTATTCTAAGACACATAAAATGACCTTGATGTACTATATCTAATTCAAATGAATGCATTTGCTCACAGAAGCACACAGGCCAGTAAATGACAGCTATAAACACAGAAAAGGAGGTAGCCGAGCTCAGAAGAGGAGTAATGGTGGAAGAAGTCACAGAAAAGTGTTTTATTATAGTTTAGTAGGCTACACAAAACTTCAGGTTTTACACAAAAGTCCTTTCTTTTCCCTCATCCTTCCTTCAAAGACCTTTCCTTTATTTTTTTTCCTTCCCTTTCTGGATGCTGTAATATATATAGAAATACTTAAATGGATGCAGCAGTGACAGTAGTATGGCTTTATAGAAAATAAAACTACTTTTTATCTGTGTAAATGAATCTAGAGAAAATAAAGATGAATAGAGTCATTGTTAAAGTGGCCAATATTTTAAAAAGTTTTGCTACTGCTACAGTCATTATCCTGCTCCTGCAACGAGACAGGGACAGACACAAATTAAAGTCAAGTAGAAAAGTTTTCCAAGTCACAGTGGAGAAGAGAGGACCAATTTGGGAAAGGATGTGAAGCACTAAACTACTAGAACAAGCCAAGTCAGCATCAATCCTTGTAAAGACAGCTTGCTGCCAGAAGGGCAGGAAGCTCCCAGAGCAACAGCACACCACAGAATATAGCAGGGAAAATCACCTAACTATGAAGCTGTTACTGACCCAGATATAATCCCTCCTTGCAAGTGGCCAAATAGAGGTGACAGAGGCACCAATGTCCCATGCAGCAACATCCAGAACCATCTAATTTACATCCCTTCAAGCTAAATAATAACCGCATCAATGAGAATGATATTTGCTGTGGAATATCACATCATCCATGCTATTTTTATCCATGCACCTTCTAGCCTCTACCAAATCACTGAAATACAGAAGAAGGTGCATGCTACAACAAACTA